>OX415251.1:89766537-90391537 GCA_948329865.1 Linaria vulgaris | reverse complement strand
GTAGTGCATTACGTAAAGTGAGCAAAAATTCTAGGGCATTTTTAAAAATTCTGCCAATATGAAAATGTGAACGTGGTAATTTTGTTACGAACTGTCTCAAGAATAGTAAATCGTGGAATCACCAAATAATTGGTCCATCCAAAGCATAATTACATGGTGTCGCGTCTTACTATGAGCACAAGATCTATATGAAATAAAAACTAAAATCCGTGATATTCAAGAGAGCACTGACGCATGAAAAAGATTAAAAAGGGCCTGGAAGGATCCAAATTGTTCATGTGTCGTGAGAGGATTCAAAATGTTCAAGAGCCACGCTTGATAGACATACGAGCTATGGACCCAGCACGAGAAGGGGCTAACGCCTCCGTGGCCACCGATCTAGTCCTAGAGTAGAGTCCCATTCTAAACAGAGGTTTGGGACCTTCTACGTCCTAATAGTGTAGATGTGGGACGTGTATATAAGTTTAGGGAAGCTTGTAGAGATTCATTTGCATCTATTAAATTGAATTAATCTCTACATTCCATTACGGAGGTGGAAGATCTACAATTAGTGCTTGTCGGTTTGCTCCTTCGCAAGTTAGGGGTGGGCATTTGAAATGGGTACCCAGTCACAAACCCATCCCATTTGGGTATTTTCCATTGGGAATGGAAAAAGTGGGAACGGGTATCCACAACGCAAGTACCCACAAATAAGTTGTAGGAATGAGAATGAGAACGGATAGTACTCGTTGATTTTCCGCCCCCATATGGGTACCCGCACAATTAAACATGATAGATTTATGCGTAATATATATTCATATATTAATAATATTTTATACATACAAAATTTATAATAGTAACATGCTATTAGCTATATATATATATATATATATATCAATATTGTATAGCTATAATAAGTAGTTGAATTAACTAAAAGGTAAGATAAACTCAATAATTTGATTTTTGCTAACGAATGGCGATGTTGAATTTGAATATTTGATTACCGAAAGAATTAGATGTTTTGCTTTTTGCTTGTTACTATTGTATTCTTTTGCAAATTAGTGAAAATTAAATATGTAATTATCATTACGGAGTATTTTTGAGTTTGCTTCTCAATTTTTCTATGCTAAAGACATTTGTAATATAAGGGTTGGGTACTCCACTATCCATTCCATACCCGCGCGGGAACTCGCATAGTGCGGGGATGGGAATGGATAGCGAACTCTCATTTTCCACAAGTGCGGGCACCCACAACGCGGGTACACATCCCACGCACACCCCTAATTCCAGCATGAGTAGTCTTTTCGGCAGACGGAAGCCCAACCATTAGTACAACTTACTTTTCATTTAGAGCAGACAAGGAAGGTCCAAATATAACACTCCCATCGGCATCGCCCCAAGGCTTGTAGAAAGTTTGGGAGTTTAAGCCAGTTGTCACGGTTGACTTCATGTTCACCACAACGTTCTTAATTAAGACATGTGGTAACACACTATTTTCCAGGAGACCTTTCTAAAGATTGATCCCGGCTCGAACTACTTTTCTCCCAACCAAGCCCTGTTTTTGTAATAGTCGATTTGAGCCTTGTTATGTGTAAGGTCTACTACACATATAACTTTATCCCATATGCCAAACATGTGTTCAAAATCGACAAAACTCTCTGAACTGGATAAACCCCCTAACCGCTAACCCCCCCCCCCCCCCCCCCCCCAAATATTTACGCAAATAAACCTTAATTAACAAAGAAATTCACATATCATCAAAAGTAACTAATGAAATTCAAACAACACAAACAAAATGATCACAAACCCATCTCTCTTGCGTTTAAAACCCTAAACCCCCAAATTAAACCTAATCGACAAAAAAATCACAGATCATCAAAATTAACTTCCAAAATTCAAACATCACAAACAAATTGATCACATTTTCACAAAACACTATAATCAAATGTTGTTCTTATGAAGGTCGGTGTATGCAAAGTTCAGAGCCACCACCCTATCATGCAAAAAGAATAAGAATTCTAAGAAAGATCAAAGTGCATTATGATCTTTGGGGTTGTAGCTTGAGCTAATAAGGGCTTAAACCCCCCAAATCCAATCCTAGCACGTGAGCCCAAAATGCGGGAGGGCGCACCGACCTAACAACATCTTTCTCTCTCCAAAATGACTTCACTTAGAAAGTCCTGTGAGATGGAGTTGAAGTGAAGACCAATAACTAGTAAACGTCAAGGGAAAAGGCGGAATTTTTGATAGAAGGACAGGGAATTTGGTTTCGCCTTCTTTCCCTTAATAACTTGCGCAAATTCACGTACTGATGATGTCATGGTCCAATTTGAGTGGAATTGATATTGAAAATATTGGATTGAAATATTTTTTCTTTCGTCGCTTTTAAATTGAAATAAGTAAACTTAACCTCAATGAAATGCTCAAAGGACTTGAAAGACCAAATTCATGAAATGATATTATGATATTTTCCGAACCATTAATCTAATCAGCGGGTCACACGTCTTTCTTATTGTTTCTTGTTTAGATAAAGAGTACACAAGGGGTCTTTAGACCATATACGCTCTAATCAAGATAACTATAGGGGTCGGTGGTGCTTTCCAAAAGAAGTTCTCTCTCCTATTATGTATCGACAATTGAGGCTCATAAAACTTTATCACTTCACCATGTTTTGCACTCTTCAAAATAAAATAAAAGAATGTTAATGTGGTAATTTTGTTACTAACTTTCTCAATTTCATTCAACGTTAACTACTCGAATCGCTAAGCAAGCGAGAATAATAAATTGTAAAAGTAAAAACGTAAACAAAAATAAGAAAGCAACACTTAGATTATCTTTGTACTTGTACATCTTTTTCGTTTCTATTTTTCTTCCAAACATGTATAAGCGCAATAATTGACATCACTTTCGTGGAATCACCAAATAATTGGTTCATCCAAAGCATAATTACAGAGTGCCGCCTCTTACTTGAAGCTTAAGATCTTCCATAAGAAATAAAAGCTAAAGCTTCTTGAAAAAAAAATTACCGAGCATAAAATTTACTTATCAACATAGGCAGATCACACATTCAAATTTACCCTTTCACATCTGGTTGCCATATCTGTTGCCAGCCACGCCCATGTGGGCATGAATTGTTTATCTTTCATTATTGAGACTGTTAACCATAAAAATAAATAAAAGGAAAAGGAGAAGGTTAATCCTACTCGGAAAAACGATACATGGACAATACAATTGTCACGAGTACTTCCGATGAGATGTACTCACTCCTAATAAGGAGAACCCCTCGGAGGATTGCCCCACCTTTCGGTCACTGACCTAAAAAGGTTTAAAAGAGCACACGAGGAGGATTGTAAGCGTCCCTTGGAAAGTCAAAGGGTGAATGAAAAACAGATATCAACGCGGCATCATAAAAAGAGCAAACCCCGATGGATCCGCGTGACTCCGATATCCACCAATGCGCCAAGAGGGACCCCAATGGACCCCGAACTTACAGGAAAACTTCCTTGCTGAACACTCCTCGAAGAAAACTATACTCGGACTATCATCCGAAGACCCATTTTCGGAGAAAATCAAGAAATGAATAAAAGAACACCCAGTGAATATGTTCCGAGAACTCCAATGAAAAAATCTCACTTCAAACAGAGTAAATACAGCCCTCGGAAATCAAATGCAGTCCTCGGAGACCAAATCAAGCTCTCGGAGATCACACCATGTCCTCGGAGATCACACTTACACCCTCAGAGATCACTCCTGATTGTTGAAGAATAGACCCGAATCAAGAAAGAGAAATAAAACCCCTCGGAAGAATCGCTCTACCAAAACAAACATACATCAAAGGTCCTCGGAGCTATCAGAAGACACTAAGATTAATCTAGTCAGCGCTTAGTAGATAAAAGATAAACCTTATCCTGATTTTTACACTTGTATCAAGGTAACGACAACACCTGTCTTTACCAAAACACATGCACAATGACACCTGCCCCTACCAAAGTCTATATAAATGGAGGTGATCAGTGGAAGAAAGATAACTTAGCTTAACTTAATTCAACCTGATACTCAGATATACAGGGAAATGAGGAGGAAAAGTTCAGTAATAAAGGAAGGGAATATTCTTGCAATTCTTGTTATCGTATACACCTATCGTTGTCTCTGAATTACGGACAGAGCGTTCCAACCCAAAATAAATATCTTCCGTTAAATAGGGAATAATTCTAAACCCGTTAACAAAGTGGCGTCGTCTGTGGGAACGACATAATATCTGTCTTCGAGAACATTCAGCAGATGTCGACTAGGATGGATGATCTTTTCGAGAGCGAAAACTTTCCAACTCCTTACAGCGACTCGGAAGAAACCTTGTCCAATTATGAATCAGGTACAAGAGATTTTATTAATATTCCCCGATTTGTCTATGAAAGACTTATAGATGCTACACGAATACCCCGGAGGGGTGAACATCTCGGAAACATGTCCTATGTACCCCTCGAGGACAGGAATTTCCCTTCGGAAGGAAACGCCCCTCGGACGGCATGGAACCCAAATTCAATTCCTTGGTAACAGGAACCCCGACAAATGCCCCGAAGGTATGTAAGTTATGAAAGAACTCCCGAGAGGGGTCGGGGAGAAATTTCTTGCCCCTCGGAGTATCGGGGAGAGGTTGAACATTCCCTGTGGGGGATGGTGGATGATTTACGAAAAGAATTGGGAGACCTCAAGAGGACCATGGCCCCTGAGGAAGATCCCACATTTAAGACCTCACCTTTCATGCCTGAAATTGCTTTAGCATCTATTCCCTCGGGAATGCGGCCCATCAATATCCCGTTATATACCGGAGAAGCTGATGGAAGGGATCCTCAGGATCACATCCATCAATATTTGGCCGGAATGGACCTATCTTCCGCCCCTGATCATGTGTTATGCCGCGTATTTCCTGTTACCCTCGGAGGGCGGGCCCAAGCATGGTTCACTCACCTTCCACCTTGTTCCATTACGAGTTTTGACCGATTAGCTCATTTGTTCGTACGACAATTCGCCTGCAATAGAAGGTACCCCAAATCCGCCACACATCTTTTCACTATTAAGCAGAAAAAGGATGAACCTTACGAGAGTATATAAAGCGCTTCACGGATGAAGCGCTAGATGTTCCCAACGTTAGCCCGACCATCATGGCGGACATATTAACTCAAGGACTCCGAACGGGGGACTCTTTAGATACCTTATGGGAAATCGTATCACGGACATGAATGAGCTTATGCAAAAGGCGGAAGTCCACATATTGATGGAGGAGGCCGAGGGAACAAAAAAGCAAATGGAGAAGGAGGATAATGAACATCTAGAGCGCGCTGAGAAGGAGGCAAAGACCAAAGAAAAGAATAAGGAAGGAAAACCTCCTCAGCGCAAGGATGAGGGCGGAGTGGTTAAGAAATTCCTCCGACCCGTATACTTACCTCCGATGACTGTTACTCCCCCGGAAGTACTCAATATAATGAGGGGCAGCAACGAGCTGCACTGGCCCAGGCCGGCTAAATTTCCTAACCAAGATAAAGACACTGGAAAATATTGTAAGTACCATAAAACCTACGGGCATACTACGGAAGAGTGTACTACCCTTCGTAGAGAAGTGCTTCGTCTCTTAGAGATAGGATACTTGAAGAATTACCTCAAGGAAAATAATCTGGAGGAACCTAAGGCAAATGTTTGGAAGAGATCCCGAAGAGAGGAGGAGGAACGAGAAGAGGAAGAAAGGACGCCTATTCGGAAGTCACGAGAGGGGACAGTTGGACGCCTACGGTCTCAAGAACGAACCAAAGATCGTCGACAAAGTTCACGAGAAAAGACGACAGGGTATAGGAGTTTGCCTCCTCCACCTGACTCTTATAAAAACAACCCCCCTACATGGAGAACCATTAACATGATTGAATGAGGTGAAATTTCCATGATACCTCAAGGTAAAAAGAAGAAATATCTGAAAGAAGCTCGACGAGCAGAGCAAGGATTACCTGTCTGCCTTGTCCAAGGATCAAAGCTACCTAGCATTACCTTCGGACACGAAGATCTCGCAGACATACTATACCCACACGAAGACCCATTGGTTATTTCTGCCGTCATCTACGGGTATGAAATCCAACGAATCCTTATAGACACGGGCAGCTCTGTGGACGTACTCTTCTTACCTACTTATCTTGCTATGGGGTTAAAACCAGAAAATTTAGAAACTGTTGAAGTCCCCTTGGTAGGATTCTCCGGAGAAGCCTGCCAGACCCTTGGAACTGTAACTCTTCCAATGTCATGGGGAAAGGGAGCTCTTCGAAGGACAGAACCTATTAGGTTTTGGGTAGTGGAAGCTTCTTCACGGGCATACAATGTCATCTGCGGAAGACCATCCATTCGAGCCTTTGAAGCTATTCCCTCTACTTTGCATCTCAAAGTGAAATTCTCCACTTCTTCAGGAATTGGAGAAGTCCGGGGAAGTCAATCTAAAGCTAGAGAATGGTGCATGAATGCCATTCCCTCGGAAGAGGACGGGTCATCACTCGGAAATAACAAAAAATGCAAAACTGAGGAAACACGAGTCCAACCTGTGGAAGAGTTAAAGATGGTGGAATTAGTAGAAGGAAGCCCCGAGAAGGTGATCAAAATGGGCACTCACATGATCTCAGCAATAGAAGATCAACTAATTTCTCTCCTCAAACAATTCCACCACCTCTTTCCATGGGAAGGAGGACCGCCCGGGCTAATCAGCAGCAAAATATGCCAACACTTCCTTAATGTGAAGCCCGAGGCTAAACCTGTTCAGCAGAAGAAAAGGGAAATGGGACCCAAACGTAATAAGATCATCCGCTCGGAAATACAACGCCTTCTCAGTTTGAAACAAATTCGAGAGGTCATCTACCCAGAATGGTTAGCTAATGTTGTGATAGTTCCCAAACATGGAGGGAGATGGCGAATGTGTGTTGACTTTACTAACCTCAATGATGCATGCCCAAAGGATTGTTATCCTTTACCGAGCATAGATCAGCTAGTGGATTCTACCGCGGGATGTGCGCTGTTATCGACTCTAGACGGAGATCAAGGATACAACCAAATCCCGATGGCAGCGGTTGACCAAGATAAAACTAGCTTCATTACAGATGCGGGCACCTTTTGCTATCTAGTCATGCCCTTCGGGCTGAAGAATGCCGGAGCTACTTATCAAAGGTTAGTAAGTCTTATGTTCGCAGGACTTATCGGAAAATCAGTAGAGGTTTACGTGGATGACACTGTAGTTAAAAGTAATACCGCCGAAGAGCATCCCGAGGACCTACGGAAGGCGTTGGTCATCATGAACAATTTTGGCATGAAAATCAACCCTATGAAGTGTTCTTTTGGTATCCGAGAGGGAAAATTTTTGGGATTTATGGTTACGGAGAAGGGGATAGAAGTAAACCCCGAGAAAGCAGAGGCCATCATGGGATTACCCACCCCGAGGACGGTGAAGGATGTTCCAAAAGTTAACTGGTAGAATGGCCTCGTTGAGTCGGTTTGTCTCCAAGTCCGCAGAAAAGAGACTTCCCTTCTTCAAGATACTTCGAAATATCAAGGAATTTCAGTGGACCCCCCAATGCGAAGAAGCCCTTGAAGAACTGAAAAGGTACATGTTGAAACCACCCTTATTGGTAAAACCTTTACCTCAAGAAGAGTTATTTTTGTATCTGTCGGTTGGAGAAGAAGCTATTAGCACTATTTTAGTCAAAGAACAAGACGGAGAACATCGTCCGGTATATTACGTCAGCAAAACCCTCCTTGGAGCCGAGACCAGATATACCCTAACTGAAAAACTTGTCTTAGCGCTGGTTACTACAGCCCAAAAGCTACGCCCCTACTTTCTATCCCACCCGATTACAGTGCTAACAAAGCACCGCCTAAGGGCAATTCTTAATAAGCCTGAATCGTCAGGGAGGTTAATAAAGTGGGCTGTGGAGCTCACCGAGTATGATATTTCCTATGCTCCGAGACCATCCATCAAGGCACAAGTCCTAGCAGATTTTGTAATGGAACTTACGGGCATCGTATCAGAGGAACATGAACCACTATGGCATGCATATGTAGATGGATCTTCGGTGAGTACGCATGGGGGAGCAGGAATTGTATTTGTGAATCAAGAAGGAAAGGAAGAAAGACTCTATTTCGCAATCAGAATAGATTACCCCCTCTCCAACAATGAAGCCGAGTATGAAGCTCTCCTTATTGGTATGAGACTAGCAAAGGAAGGGGGAATGAAGAAAATACTCCTTCATAGTGATTCTCAATTGATTGTTCAGCAAGTCAAGGGATCATATGAAGCAAAAGAAGAAAGAATGCAAGAGTACCTCCGAGTTGTTCGTCAAAGGTCCGAATGGTTTGAAGAGTATGATATAGTTCAAATTCCCCGAAAAGAAAACCAAGAGGCGGACGCTTTATCCAAAATGGCTACTCAGACAGCCGACGTACACACTCGGAGGATTACTCTACTTCATGTCAACGAGTCTGAAAAAAGTGAAGGCAGAGAGGTGAATACCATCTCAGATCCCTTATCCAGCTGGGTAACTCCTATCAAGGCCTATTTACAGAATCCCGAGGGATACTCCTCTGACAAGAATATTCAGCGAATGATGTTCAGAAAAACTCTTCGATACTTTCTCAAAGATGGGATACTTTTCCGGAGAACGTACTCGTGTCCCCACGCTCGATGCCTTAATGAAGAGGAGGCTCAACTTGCTTTAGCAGAAACTCACGAGGGGGTATGTGGAAGTCATACTAGTGGCGAAAGCATGGTCGGACGCTTAATTCGACAGGGCTACTACTGGCCCACGATGGCTAAAGACAGCAAAAACCATGCCGAAAGGTGTAAACCGTGCCAAGCTTACGCCCCTCGGGTCCATCAACCCGCAGCTCCTTGGAAACCCCATCTGACCCCTTGCCCATTCTCCAAATGGGGCATTGATATACTCGGACCCCTCATCCCTAATGCAGGTCAAAAGAAATTTTTGTTAGTAGCCGTTGACTATTTCACCAAATGGGTGGAAGCGGAACCCCTAGCTAGGGTAACCGCATGGGCTGTTATCAATTTTCTTTGGAGAAGTATCATTTGTCGCTTTGGTGTCCCTCGGAGCCTGGTAAGCGATAACGGTCTACAATTTACAGATCAAGGATTACAAAAATGGTGCGTTCATTGGGAAATAAAACACCGCTTTGCTTCGGTGGGATATTCTCAAGCAAACGGTCAAGTAGAAAGGACCAACAGAACCCTTTTGAAAAACATGAAGGCTCGACTCGATTGGCACAAAGCTAAGTGAGTAGAGGAAGTACCCGGGATACTATGGGCCTATCGGACCACGCAGAGTGTCGCTACGGGTGAAACTCCTTTCAGTTTATCCTACGGATGTGAAGCCATCTTGCCCTCGGAGGTCTCCATAGAAAGTTGGCGAGTCAGGGAATATGAGGAAGTGGCCAATGGCTCAAATCTAGCCCTCACCCTTGACCTTCTTGAAGAAAAGAGAACCCGAGTGGCCCTCCGAGTGGAAGAATACAAGGCTCGGATGTCACGATACTATAATAACAAGGTAAAACCCCGAAATTTTCAGGTTGGAGATTTGGTAATGAAACGGGTGGGGGCTTCCAAGAATGTGGGCAAGTTGGATCCTCGGTGGGAAGGGCACTATAAAATAGCGAAAATTATGGGACCCGCAACCTATCTTTTGACCAATTCTGAGGGGGCAGTATTTCACAACACTTGGAACTCATTCAACCTTAGAAAGTATTATGCTTAATGTAATAGTTATGCTTGAATAAGAAAAGTTATTCATATATGAAGGGTCTTATTACAAAAGATAGTTGCTAACAAAAAGATAACTCTACATATGAGTCATCTTAGCAACCTAACAAAAAAGCCCCTCGTAGTATGAATTAAACTGTAGAAGCTAAGCCCCTCCCATGGGACGTTTTCCTTCTCGGATAAGTCGTCGGCGTTGCTCCTCAGAAAGAGAGACTGGGTCGTCAATAAACACAGTCGGAAATGCAGAATCCCTAATGGGTGAAGAAGGGAACCCCTCGGAGATCTGACGAATGTTAAGTTCTGGAAGGAGCAAACCCGAGGGAAACTCTGGCAAAGCTTGTACAGCATCTTGGCACAACCGATAGCCTATATGCACTAAATCACGCATCTCCCTCTGAAGAGATTCACGAAGGTTGGATGGACCCACCACTTCCAACACGGCCTGGACTTGAGCCATAACCACTGCTACCGCATGAGTATGAGTTATCCCTAGGAGTTGCTGATTCAAAGCATCTCTTTCCATCGTAGCCTGCACTAATTGCTCCTCCGAGGACCGCATGAGGCCACGTAATTCCTCAATTCTCCTTTCTAAATTTAGTACACGTGCTCTTTCAAGCACCAACTGGCGCTCCACTTCCAACGCCTTATCTTTCTCGGATTGTAACATATTGATGTGAGTCTCCTGAGCGGACTCGTGAACTTCCTTCAAACGGGTTATCTCCCCTTGAGCTTCTAAGAGACCTTGCTCCAACTCATCCCGACGGCGGTATACTAAACCCGGGTCAGAAGAAGAGCTTCCATAAGATCTGAGGGCATCTAATACCATATAGATCTGCTCAAAAAACGAAGCAAGCTCCATCAGACATTGATGACAGATTAGTAGCAAATGGAATAAATAAAATAAGTAAAATACCTCACACAGATCTTTGCAAGCTAAATCCTGGAGAACGGACACTGGAAGGGTTTTATTTAACCCGCAATCAGTCACGTTCAGCAAGCCACTAAGAAAATTTCGACAGAACCCTACAGCTGATCCGAGGGGAGAAACATCCTGACTGTCCTTGGGCGGAAAAGATCTCCCTAGGGAGGGATTCCCCTCGGGTAGCGGTGCGGGAACACGATCAGGGACACCTTCAAGGGGCGACAAGTCCTCCGCACGGGGAGAGAGAAGATACTCCTCTAGCGCATTCACCTCGGCAGAAGTGCGGGGTATAGGTTGTGACACCACGGGAATTATGTGGGAGTCTGCTGGGGAAGAATCTGCTATCGGATCCAGACCTCCGAGAGGAGTCATAAAGTTTACTGGGGGGGCTGCTATAGGCGATGCCTCCCGTCCCTCCTCCTCTAAAGAAATATCAACTATTACCTCATTTACGAGGGAATCAGAACCATCAACTTCCAACAATCTGGAACCACTGTGCAAAGCCCATCCCAGAAAAACGTCATCGGAAGACCCAAGAGAAAACGCTCCAATTTATGCGCCTGTAAAAAATATCAGTATGCAAACAATCCGAGGGCACCCAGAAAATTTACAAGTTAAAGAATGATCAGTAAAACTTACGAAAATAAAAGTTACTGTGAAGAGGACGAGAAGTAGGGGTACACCCCTCAACCCCCACTTGCAAACCCGCCAAAATCATGGCCTCAGGGAAATCCAACAGCCCGGACATGTCATAGGAACCAGAAAAAAGTCCCGAGTGAAGTAATACCTCCCTCACCTGGCCTTGCGTTTCGATATTGGGAGCAATATAGCCCAAACCCCATCGGATGGGCACCCCCCATGATCTGGCTGATTGACCTCTCGGACGGACAAAGAAAAATCTCCGCCTCCAATCCCCTCTACCAGAGTGGATACTGGATACACGAGTGAAGGTATTTTCCTTGTCCCGATAGGTCAAGCTAAAAAAGGGAGTCCTCTCTGAACAAGGTCGAAGGGTAAATATTGTTCCCACCCGATAAGGGGACATTGGAAGGTTTAAAAGCTCGCAGCGCAAGACATATCCCACCAAATGACTATATGAACTTGGTGTTAACTGACTCGGACATACCTGCCAATACCGAAAGAGTATTTGGAAAAAGGGATGGAAAAACGTTCGTAACCCACAACGCATCTGTTCGCTATAAACAGTCAGATAACCCGAATGACCTTTTCCTTAATCCGGAAAACCAAAAAGGAAGCATCGTCATCACCCCTGACTATGGACAATAAACAGAAATCGGAGTACCAACGCATCCCCCTAGGACCATCTCCAATCATCCACAGATTCGCAGAAATACCAAGAGAAAGATTAATTTGGTACTTGACAAACCACTCAGAGTAATCCCTCTTCATCTCATAGACACTAAACTCAGTTCCTGGCCCATAGTTCCGAATGTAATGCAGGTGATCACAAGACTCCCAAAGGTAAAATCTCCTTATCCCGGAGGAACTAAATTCGTGCATTGGCGGATTAGGCATTCTATTGAGCACCTGGCAACGAACATTGAAGTACCCAGAATCTCCACCTGAGGAGCAGATCCAATGAATGGCATTGTTCCAGTAAACTCCCTTCCCAAGATCAACTTCCGCGGTAAAGGGGTCGACGCCACTTGATCTCCACGCACTGGTCTCGGGGTCGTATATCTCAATATGGAGTCGGGTTCGATTAAAATAAGTTGAAATATATTCGCAACGAACACAAACAACTCTGTAAGGATCGAGGGACTTGGCGGGATCAAAGGCCAAGAACATCCAACGAGCCCCGTCTAATTTGGGGAGGGGGCGGGAACATTGGCCTGTAGTGGGATTGCAAACATAGTAATCTTTAGTTGTGTCGCTCCGACATAGCAACAATCCATTGCAAGATTGTAAAATCCTAAAGACTAAAGGAAGTTTAACTTTTCTCGTCAAGTTTGAATCTTTTGGAAAGTTAACATATTCTAAAACATTAGTGGGATTACCAGGCAAGAACAGACCCACGGCGGGATTCGGGTTAGGGGTGCGCCATCGCCGAATGAAATTCGGGTTTGCGATGAGAGAGTGCCAATGTTTCGATACTAATTTGAAGTTGGAAAGAGAACTTACGGGCAGGCGAAGCAGAATCTCGGTTAAGAGGTCATCAATGGAAGCCACGATTTCTTCAGGAGACTCATTATCGACCGTGGCTCTTTTCCTCTTGGGGATTTTCGATTTCATGGTGGCGTGCGTCAATAGTATCCGACGTTAGGTATTTTTGTTTTTCCTTTTTTTATATATATAAAATATATTTAAGGTGAGGTGTTTAAGATCAGTTTGGTTTGTTTTCTAACCACTTTAAGGGTTGCTAATAATGTATTTACTTAATTAATTAAAGGGATACGAAAAGATTTCCAAATTTTGAAGTGCTTGCAATATGAGCTTTTGCGTTAAGGTTCTTAGGTGGTGTTTGCAAATTCTAGTGAAAAAATAGAAGTTCATAAGCCGAAAGCACCCCCACACCAGTTTTAGGATTGTGGGGTTTTTTAGCTTAAAAAAAATTGTGTAACCGAAAAAGCTCGATTTGCAAACACCCCAAAATCATTTATTCAAATAAAAAGTTGATTATATGTTTTTTAAGAGTTTGCAAGCACCACCTTAAGGATATACTTGGGTCCCTATAAGTTGGTATTTAGCTAGTTCCATCTTATATTCTTAAATTAAAACTTTAAATTTCTATTGTTTTTCAAACACCCCATTTAAGCTAAAGTTGCTTTAAAATTTTAACTTAAATTTGAAACTTCTATATTTTAAAAGGATTTCTAAACACTATTATGTCTAACTCAAATATGTCGATTGCATAATCTTAATTGTAACCAAGATAATGATTCTCTTTTATATTCCAATGAAAAGTAGTTTGTGGAAGGGACAATCAACATGCAACATTTTATTGGAAGGGCAAGCTTTCCTATTACAA
The DNA here is from genome assembly GCA_948329865.1 of Linaria vulgaris. NCBI lineage: Eukaryota > Viridiplantae > Streptophyta > Magnoliopsida > Lamiales > Plantaginaceae > Linaria > Linaria vulgaris. The sequence goes on along the minus strand of OX415251.1, from coordinate 90,377,857 downwards.
AGTTAGGTCACAAGTCGATAATGAAGCAATGTGTTACAATTCGAACCTTTGGACACAATAACCCTTAATTGATTGCAATCTGGTATAAGGTAGCGCACAAGTTGCACACACGAGGAACCGACACTATCGTGCACAAACACTTAGAAAATGCCATGGGAGCTGAACGAACCAAGAACTAAGAGGTACCTAATGCCTTTGAGAAGCTTTGGGACAGCTAGGCGCGTATAGGCCCATCACCATACTTGAAGGGTCGAAGTCGTTCTATAAAATTTGATATTCAAGGGCGCACAAGACGCACGAAATGGATCGAGAAGAGCCTGAGAGGATCCAAATTGTTCAAGAGTCATAGGAGGATTCAAAATGTTCAAGAACCATGTTTGTCAAACACACGAGCTATGGACCCAACACCCCGAAGAGCATTTTTTGGCTTCTTTTCTGTTTTTCTTTTAATTTATTAGTTATTAAAAAATAAGTTTTAATATTAGAATTATATAATAAAGATAATTGTGCATTTAATGACATAGTAGCCACATTTTTGCCACATATGCAAAAAAATTGATGACATGGCAGCCACATGACCAAAAAATATGTGTCAAGCATATTTGGTAAAGTTAGAGGGCAAAAGAATTGGCAAAATAGTTGTAGGGCATTAAGTAAAGTGAGCAAAAGTTCTAGGGCATTTTTAAAAATTCTGCCAATATGAAAATATGTGAACGCGGTAATTTTGTTACGAACTGTCTTAATTCCATTCAACTTTAACTACTTGGAACTTTAATTCCATTCATTAAGCAAGCGAGAACAGTAAATCATGGAATCACCAAATAATTGGTCCATCCAAAGCATAATTACATGGTGTCGCGTCTTACTATGAGCACAAGATCTATACGAAATAAAAACTAAAAGTCGTGATATTCAAGAGAGCACTGACGCATGAAAAGGATTAATAAGGGCCTAGAAGGATCCAAATTGTTCAAGAGTTGTGAGATGATTCAAAATGTTCAAGAGCCACACTTGACAGACACACGAGCTATGGGCCCAGCACGAGAAGGGGCTAACGCCTTCGTGGCCACCGATCTAGTCCTAGAGTAGAGTCTCATTCTAAAAAGAGGTTTGGGACCTTCTACGTCCTAATAGCGTAGGTATGAGACTTGTATATAAGTTTAGGGAAGCTTGTAGAGATTCATTTGCATCTATTAAATTGAGTTAATCTCTACGTTCCATTATGGAGGTGGAATATCTACAATTAGTGCTTGTCGATTTTCTCCTTCGTAATCATTCCAGTTAGGGGTGGGCATTTGAAATGGGTACCTAGTCACAAACCCATCCCATTTGGGTATTTCCCATTGGGAATAGGTACCCACGACGCAAGTACCCACACATAAGTTGTAGGAATGGGAATGGGAACGGGTAGTACTCGTTGATTTCCCGCCCCCATATGGGTACCCCGCACAATTGAACATGATAGATTTATACGTAATATATATTCATATATTAATAATATTTTATACATACAAAATTTATAATAGTAACATGCTATTAGCTATATATATATATATATATATCAATATTGTATAGCTATATTAAGTAGTTGAATTAACTAAAGGAAAAAAAGCAGATCAGCCCCTTAGCTTTCGGCCGTTTTGTACTTTGCCCCCTAGCTTTGATTTTTAGCACTTTGGCCCCAGTTTTGTATTCCGTCAAACGTTACCCCCCCCCCCCCCCCCACACACACACACACAACTTTCGGCATTTTTAACGGAATATTCGTTTTTTAATGGAATATTCGCTTTTTTTTAACGGTCATGCTATGTCGGGGGGTAACGTTTGACAGAATTCAAAGTTGGGGGGGCAAAGTGCAAAACGGCCAAAAACTAAGGGGGTCGTCTGCTTTTTTCCCCTAACTAAAAGGTAAGATAAACTCAATGATTTGATTTTTGCTGATGAATGGCGAGGTTGAACTTGGATATTTGATTACCGAAAGAATTAGATTTTTGGCTTTTTGCTTGTTACTATTGTATTCTTTTACAAATTTGTGAAAATTGAATATGTAATTATCATTACGGAGTATTTTTGAGTTTGTTTCTCAATTTTTCTAAGCTAAAGACACTTGTAAGATAAGGGTTGGGTACCCCACTACCCATTCCGTACTTGCGCGGGTACCCACTTGCGAGTACCCGCATAGTACGGGAATGGGAATGGATAGCGAACTCTCATTTTCCACAAGTGCGGAAACCCATGTGTGGGTACCCACAACGCGGGTACCCATCCCACGCACACCCCTAATTCCAGCATGAGTAGTCTTCCCGGCAAACGGAAGCCCAACCATTAGTACAACTTGCTTTTCATTTAGAGAAGGCAAGGAAGGTCCAAATATAGCACTCCCATCGGCTTCGCCCCAAGGCTTGTAGAAAGTTTGGGAGTTTAAGCCAGTCGTCACGGTGAACTTCATGTTCGCCACAACGTTCTTAATTAAGACATGTGGTAACATAGCTATTTTCCAGGAGACCTTTCTGAAGATTGATCCCGGCTCGAACTGCTTTTCGCCCAACCAATCCCTGTTTTTGTAATAGCCAATTTGAGCCTTGTTATGTTTAAGATCTACTACACATATAACTTTATCCCCTATGCCAAACATGTGTTCAAAATCGACAAAACTCTCTGAACCGGATAAACCCCCTAACCGCTAAAACCCCCAAATATTTACGCAAATAACCCCTAATTAACAAAGAAATTCACATATCATCAAAATTAACTAACGAAATTCAAGCAACACAAACAAATTGATCACAAACCCAATCTCTGTTGCGTTTAAAACCCTAAACCCCCAAATTAAACCTAATCGACAAGAAAAATCACAGGTCATCCAAATTAACTTTCGAAATTCAAACATCACAAACAAATTGATCACATTTTCACAAAACACTATAATCAAATGTTGTTTTTATGAAGATCGAGGTATGCAAAGTTCAGAGCCACCACCCTATCGGAATTTGGTTTGCCTTCCTCCCCTTAATAACTTGCGCAAATTCACGTACTGCTACTGTCATGATTCAATTTGGGGATTTTATCGAAAGTAGCCCCATAATGATTTACTTTATCAATTGTAGTCCCATAATGATTCTAGTTTCAATTTTGGTACCATAATGAATTTTTTATTTTCAACATTGGTACTTTCGGCGAAAATCACCTAAATTTGGGTTAAAGAAATCGCCTACTGGATAATTTGGGTTAAAGATGGAACGAAATGGTTGTTATGAGGAGGATATGCACAAAATTAATAATAATTTTGTAGCAAGAAATTGAAATTTATAAACGAAATTGGAAGAAATAGGGATTAAAACTTTAAGAATTTTGGGGGTTTAATGTAGAGGAATGTTTGGAGATGTTTTATTGAGTTTTATGAACTCTGTAAACAACTGAAGTGACGAAAAGGCCATCAGAAACTCGTACACGTGACACGCACGTGTTAAGTTCCGGCGAAAATTGGTTGATTTCTGCTGAAAGTACCAATATTGAAAACAAAAAATTCATTATGGTACCAAAATTGAAACTAGAATCATTATAGGACTAAAATTGATAAAGAAAATCATTATGGGGTTACTTTCGATAAAATCCCTTCAATTTGAGTGGAATTGATATTGAAAATATTGGATTGAAATATTTTTTCTTTCGTCGCTTTCAAATTGAAATAAGTAAACTTAACCTCAATGAAATGCTCAAAGGTCTTGAAAGACCAAATTCATGAAATGATATTATGATATTTTCCGAACCATTAATCTAATAAGCGGGTCACATGTCTTTCTTATTGTTTTTTTTAAAGATAAATAGTACACAGGGGGTCGTTAGACCATATCCGCTCTAATCAAGCTAACTATAGGGTCGGTGGTGCTTCCCAAAAGAAGTCCTCTCCCCTATTATTAATCGACAACTGAGGCTCATAAACTTTATCACTTCACCATGTTTTGCACTCTCCAAAATAAATTAAAAGAATGTCAACGTGGTAATTTTGTTACTAACTTTCTCAATTCCATTCAACGTTAACTACTCGAATCGCTAAGCAAGCGAGAATAATAAATTGTAAACGTAAAAATGCAAACAAAAATAAGAAAGCAACACTTAGATTATCGTTGTACTTGTACATCTTTTCCATTTCTATTTTTCTTCCAAATATGTATAAGCGCAATAATTGACATCACTTTCGTGGAATCACCAAATAATTGGTTCATCCAAAGCATAATTACAGAGTGTCGCCTCTTACTTGAAGCTCAAGATCTTCAACAAGAAATAAAGGCTAAATCTTCTTGAACAAAAATTATCGAGCATAAAATTTACTTATCAACATAGGCAGATCACACATTCAAAATTACCCTTTCACATCTGGTTGCCATATCAATAAACTTCCTATAATTTCTAATGTTGTGAAAGATAATATACTTATAGCGAGGTTAATAAACTATGATGCATGAACAACCAGCTCTGTTATTTTTAAAGCTGCGCTTTCATTGCTTGAAAAAATATTATACGCGACATTGTCTGTATTAGAAAGTTTCTTTTGCCAAAATTAAGGATACCGCTTAGATTGTTTTAGAATAGTACTATAGCATGACGTGTATCAAAATCTCAAACTTCAATCAATTTAGTTATATATATATATATATATATATATATATATATATATTCACCACGGTTGAAGGGATTATCCAGGCACGTGAATATAGCCAGAGGGGGGGGGGGGGTGCATCAAAAGGGCTACAGTTGATCTCTAATTTCACCAAATTAAAGAAACCTAAATTGTTCTTATGGAGGTACAAGAAAAAAGCATGCCGTACATAAAAAGTAAATTGATAGTGAAAAAGAATAAATATCAAAAATATGAAGTTGAGTGAGCATCACAAGCCTCCATTTGTCTCATACGTGTGACATAAAGTAGGACTAGCACACTCAATAGCAAATTCAACTTGATTGTTCAATTCAATAAGGTGCACACTATGAAAGTTGAAATTGTAAGAAAGTTAAGGCAACAGACTTACCCTATCGCTATTACCTTGTGCACCACTTAAAATTGTTAGAATATTATTATATTGTATATTATTGTCTTAAGGGTAGTTTAGTCTTTTACTTGTCTTGTATATATATGACTTATTTTGTAAACCCTATATCTAATCTTACATTTCATTCTTTGTAAGATCTCTTGTTCTTGTAAGATAATGGTTGTATTCATGAATGTTATCATGGCATCAGAGCCAAATCTCTGACCCAACCAGTAGACAAACACGACATCAGAATGACAATATTGGTGTTGGTGATGGAGATGGCTTGGGTGCTGCTGAAGAGTTACCCCCTCATGTCCCTTCTCTTACGATTTCGGATCCAACTCAGGAGCGGTATCCCAGGCGTACTCGTAAGTCTACTCAACTGCCTGATTTCATTTACTCTTGTTATTCTCAGCCTTTTGTTTTATTTTTGGCATCTGTTTGGCCTCTTTGTGAGCCTACCTCTTATTCTGAGGCGGCACAAGATATTGTTTGGCAAGAGGCTATGGCTGAGGAACTATCAACTTTGAACAAAAATCACACTTGGGACTTGGTTCCTCTTCCAATAGGGAAAAAGTCAATTGGTTCTCGATGGGTCTATAAAATTAAAACCAAAGCTGATGGTTCAGTTGAGCGATATAAGGCTCGTCTAGTGGCAAAAGGATTTGCTCAACAATATGGCATGGATTATGAGGAGACCTTTGCTCATGTTGCTAAGATGACATCTGTCAGAGTTCTTATTGCAGTTGCATCAGTACGACAATGGTATATTTCACAAATGGATGTGAAAAATGCATTCTTGAATGGTGATTTATATGAGGAAGTGTACATGACACCTCCTCCGGGTGTTCCTCACGACAAATGGCAGGTGTGTAGACTTAAGAAAGCATTATATGGGCTTAAGCAAGCTCCAAGTGCTTGGTTTGAGAAGTTTTCTACAGCTGTTTGTTCTCTTGGCTTCTCCTCTAGTCCTAATGATTCAGCCTTATTTGTTAAATGTAGCTCTGCTGGTCGCATAATGCTTTTATTGTATGTTGATGATATGATTATTACAGGTGACGATGTTGAGGGTATTACAGTGTTGAAACACACCTTATCTCGTTTGTTTGATATGAATGATTTGGGTCCTCTTCGTTACTTTTTAGGTATTGAAGTCGCCTCATCTCCAAATGGCTATCTTTTGTCTCAGTCGAAGTATACTTCAGATATTTTAGAGCGAGCCCGTCTTACAGACACTCGTGTTGTTGCTACTCCTTTAGAGGTAAATGTTCGTTATACTCCTACTGGCGGCACGCTTCTTCCGGATCCCACTTTGTACAGGTCTATTGTTGGTAGTTTGGTATACTTGACTATTACCCGATCGGATATTGCTTATGTGGTCCATGTTGTTAGACAGTTTGTTGCTGCACCTACCTCTGATCATTGGGCTGTTGTTACTCGCATTCTTCGTTAACTTCGTGGTACTATTTATCAGAGTCTATTGTTTCCTTCGAGTTCTTCATTAGAACTTCGAGCATATACAGATGCAGACTGGGCTAGTGATCCATCCGATCGAAAATCTACAACTGGATACTGTATTTTTCTAGGTGATTCTCTCATCTCTTGGAAAAGCAAGAAACAAGATGTTGTTTCTCGTTCTTCTACCGAGGCAGAGTATCGTGCTATGGCTTCCACCACAACTGAACTTGTTTGGTTACGACGGTTGTTAGGTGATATGGGGGTGTTGTTGTCATCCCCCACACCCATGTATTGTGATAACAAAAGTGTTGTTCAGATTGCTCATAACTCTGTTTTTCATGAGCGTACCAAACATATTGAGATCGATTGTCATGTGACTCGACATCATTTTCAGCATGGAGTTATCTCTCTACCGTTCATCTCGTCTTCGATGCAGTTGGCTGACTTCTTTACGAAGACACATACGATTCAGCGACACAACTTCTATGTTGGCAAACTCTCGTTACTTATTGCAGTACCTTCTCGAATTTGAGGGGGGGTGTTAGAATATTATTATATTGTATATTATTGTCTTAAGGGTAGTTTAGTCTTTTACTTGTCTTGTATATATATGACTTATCTTGTAAACCCTAGATCTAATCTTACATTTCATTCTTTGTAAGATCTCTTGTTCTTGTAAGATAATGGTTGTATTCATGAATGTTATCAAAAACAAATATGTTAATCGTTCCACTTTCTATAGACCTGAGGCATTGTAAAAAGTCCTAAACGGGACATAAGGATTCAGTATACTTAACTACACGTACAAACTCACATCTGAAAGAATATATAGGTACCAGATCCTGAGACTCGCACATCTTTTCAAAAGTCTTGAGAACAATATTATATCAAATGACATTTTCCTTAATCCAGAAAAATAAAAAGGAAGCATCATGATCACCTGTTACTATGGACAATAAGCAGAAATAGGAGTACCAATGTGTTGTCCCAAGATCATCTCCAATCGTCCAAGGATTAGCAGAAGAAAGATCAATATGGTATTTCACAAACCACTCGGAATAGTCCCTCTTCATCTCATAGACACTAAACTCCATTCCCGACTCGTGGTTCGGAATGTAATGCAGGTGATCACAAGATTCCCAAAGGTAATATTTCCTTATCCCGTAGGAACTAGATACGTCCTTTGGCGGATTAGCCATTCTATTGAGCACCTCGCCACGAACATTGAAGTACAAAGAATCTCCAGCCAACGAGCTTATCCAATGAATTGCATTGTTCCAGTAAACTCCCTTCCCAAAATCAACTTCTGCGGTAAAGGGGTCAACGCCACTTGATCTCCACGCACTTGTCTTGGGGTCGTATACTGAGATTTGGAATCGGATATCCTTACGATGACATATACCTGATGTATATTTGTAATGAACACAAACAACTCTGTAAGGATCTAGAGACTTGGCGGGATCGAAGGCCAAGGTCAAGGACCTCAAATGTACTCCGTTTAATTTGGGGAGGGGATGGGAACATTGGTTTGTAGTTAGATTGTAAACATAGTAGTCTCGTTTTATGTGCGTCTGACATAGCAATAATCCATTGCAAGATTGTTTGATCATAAAGTCTGAAGCAACTTGAATTTTTTTCGTCAAGTTTGAATCTTTTGAAAAGAATCTTATGTATTCGAATGAATTATAGCCCTTACTACGCAATAACATACCGACTGCGAGATTCAGGTTCGGGTTGCGCCATCGCTGAACAAAATTCGTGTTTGAGATGAGAGAGTGCCAGCGTTTTAAGACTAATTTGAAGTTGAAAAGGAATCTTACGGGCAGCCGAAGCAAAATCTCGTTCAACAAGTCATCAATGGAAGCAACGAGTTCTTCAGCGGATTCCTTATTTGCACTGTTTCTCTTGGGGATTTTAGTTGTCATGGTGGCGTGTGTTGTCAATTGTCATGAATAGTATCTTGTTAGGTCTCTCAATATTTATACCTTAAGGTTAGGCGTTTTAGAGTAACCTAGCCGCAGGCGCGGGCGATGCCCTACTGGCGCCCATGACACCATTTTGAAGACCCGATCGAAGACCCTTCGGAAGTCCCTTTGTGGGCAAGTAGTTGGACCCTTCGTGGGCTTAGTTGTCGGCATGTAATTGGGTGGGATCCGATTCCTATATAAGACTAAGGCAAAGTCCTAGTCGAAGTATGGGCGTTCGGGTCCCGCCCAAGTAGTTAGCAGTTTTTCTTACCCTGTTGCTGAAGGGATTATTTAATTCAGTATAATATATGTAGGGAAAAGAGAGTTGAAAGTTGAAACAAACATTGTACTAGATAACTGTTATTCAAGCAATATAAGCTCTTGTAACCTATCCGGCGATTCCTATTTATTGTTGTTAGATAAATGGTTGCCACGATGTTGGATTGAATTCTAGTTGTTCCACTATAAATCGTTCGTAAGGAATGTGAGTGCGACGATCAACGAAAGCGAAGGCGGAAGTATCTCGATTACGAGTTACCGGCCGCACGGTGCCCCTTTAATCGATTAATTAAAGTTGCCCCGTGATAGGTCTCTTCTTTAACCTCTTTAAGGTGGTCTTTGTTGACTTAAGAAAAGATGTATTTACTTAATCTATTACTTTTTGGAGTGCTTGCAAAAGGTTTTGAAGGTTAGCCGAGCAAAATATTGTAGCCAAAACAGTTTTATTAAACAACTAAAATATAAAATATCCCAGAACTGTTATAATCATGGATCAATAGTTTTAACTTTTCCTTAAAATATGCACAAATATACTGTAAGCTAACCAAAGCGATTTTTCTAGCGATCCAGTGGCGAATCGAACTGTGCAACAAATTCTGACACCGGGAAAATATAGTTCCCGGTGTCCCTCATCGGCTGAAGAAGGAACTTTAATCTTCGGCGTAATGACTACAACCAATCCTAATCTAGGGCTGCAATTGAACGGGGACCAAGGAGCGCAAAAAAGACTCAGGCAATTATATGAATTTTCTGCTGGTTCGCAACAAACACCGTCGCAAGTGAATGAGCAAGACGCAATGATGGGACAACAACAATCATACGTGAATAAGTTGAAACCAAAGGATGTGCACATCGAGAAAGGGAAGCACGAAGAGATACGTCCAAAAATTAGGGTTACGGAACCCACGAGTGAGGACCCCTTCGATTGCATTGACTTGGATGAGGATATAGACGACATGTTGTGCTCGCAATGGAAGGATACCATCCTCATTAAAATCCTCGGACAACCGTGGTTCTACCAAGCCCTTGTGAATCGGCTGAGTGCTATATGGAAGCTTATGGGAGAATGCGAGTTGGTGGACTTAGGATTCGAAACTTAATGTCTTAAGGGTTTAACACAAGTGCAACGAGAACTAATCCTAACTCAAGGACCATGGCAACTAGCAGGAAGCTTCCTATCCATTAGGAAGTTGACTCCCACTTTCAAGCGGATAGTGACTTGATCGATTGCGCCATCACATGGGTACGTATACTGCACCTCCCTTTGGAGCTATTTCATGAAGCCATGATTGAATCGATTGAGTGTTGTATCAGTGAGCCCATTAAGATTGACGAAAATATGTTTTCAACAACGAGGGGACGATATGCAAGGTTTTGTGTGCAAATACCTTTAAACAAACCCATCAAACAAGGGATACGAATTAAGGGTCATGTGTATCAAGTTATGTATGAGAACTTGTCAATTTTTTGTCAAAAGTGTGGAAGGAGTGATCATAATATGACATCTTGCGACGCAAGAACTGGGAAAGAGGCCGAAGCGGAGGTGGTGCATGCTATGGAAATAGGAGAATCATCAAAAACGAAGACACCGAACCAGAATGAGTGGTTGTGCGAAAAGGCGAAAAGAGATGAGTACGGAGATTGGGTTGTCGTGTCGCAACGAAGAGGAAGTCGGGGAGTAGATAAGAGTAACAATGGTGTCACAATCCGGGGCAACAAGGACATGGGGAAGAAACCATCACTACCGAATGCTAAAGCGGTGGAGTTGCCTTTGCAAAAGGAAAAAAGTATTCCCTTATTCACATTGGGAAATGAATTGCAAACAAACACGGAAACTCTAGGTAAGAGAGTACTCCCAAACTCTATATCAGATCCTAAGACTATGAATCAAAAAAGAAAGAAAAAAATTGGGAAACAAAACGGCACTAAACAGGCGGCAGAAGTCACAAATAATTCCAACAAATTCCATACACTTCGTGACCTCGACGAAACTGAAAGCGAATTCAATTTTGTGGACGCGACTCGAGTAACACCTATTTCTCGAGAACCTAAAACGCCGAATGGAGCAACAAGAGCCTCTCAAATTGAATATGGCAAACGAGGTGCTAATTGGGCTGGTGCAACCAGAGTTTTGGGAAATTAGAACAGTGACTCAACGCTTCGACGGCCCCTCGATGATCTCACAAATAGAACCACGAACAGTCAAGGTGACGAATGTTGCATCATCAATTTGGGAATTCGAGATTCGAATGGAAATAACGGAGAGGATCGAGAATATACCCATATGTTGACAAAGGATGGACTTGAGTGCATGGGAATCGATCAGACACAACTATGTATTGACCGAACTCATGAGGCAACTGATATAGATATGGTTGGGGCGGGGTATTGACCCGTTCCAACATACCACGTTATGAATCCTCCAATAAAGGTGGTGTCATGGAACTGTCAGGGGGTAGGAGATCTGGATTTTATAATTAATTTTCTTGATTTAGTGCGACTTCATTCGCCTGATATTGTTTTTCTACTTGAGACACGGTATGCAAGTGAGCGTGCGTATGAAATCGCACCGCACCTAGGATATATGAATTTTTGTATTGCGCCGACCGATGGTATGGATGGCGGGGTCTGGATGTTGTGGAACTCTGAGGATGTTGAAGTGGAAATCCTACATGTCGAGGATCAGGGGGTTCACACGAAGGTGGGAATTAAAAATAAGGACAAGTGGATGGTGTCTAAGATTTATGCGAAGCCTTATGCTGAGGATAAGCGTAGGATTTTCAGTAACTTGGAGAGGATGAGTGAAAGAATCAAATGGTTGTGGTTGGTTCAGGGTGAATTCAAGGAAATCGGATTCACCCATGAGAAACAAGAAGGAAGAGGAAATTCAACAAATCGGTGTCTTGCCTTTCAAAGATGGATGCACGCGTGGGGTTTGCAAGACTCATGGACCCAAGTTTATGTGGAGTAATAAAAGAGAGGGAAACGCATTGATTAAGGAAAGACTGGATCGAGCACTTGCAAACATGGCGAAGATTGATAGCTATCCGAACAATGGCGTTTTTCACTTACCGCGTACTCATGGAGACCATCATCCCATATTGACGAGCTGTTTTGGGTCAAATGTTAAGAAGGTAGTGCGGCCTTTTAGGTTCGAAGCTATGCGGATGTCAAATCCGGAGTGCGAGAATATACTCCAATCGGTGTGGGATAAGAGCTCAAATATTGTGGAAGCGATTGCGCATATTCCGGATGCAATAATCCATTGGAACACGAAGCGGTCAGGGAATATTTTTGTGAAAAAATGGGTGCTGATCCGACGCATCGATGGTATCCAAATATCTTTGGCTCGTATGTATAACGACGACCTCGTAAATTTAGAAAAAGATTTACTAGAAGAATACACCACAGTCTTGCGTAACGAGGAAGTGTTTTGGCACAAAAAATCAAGGATTAAGTGGTTGGGGGAAAGAGATAGGAACACGACTTTCTTCCATAAGTCGACAATTGCGCGTAGGAAAAGAAATTGTATCCTCACTCTTCGAATTGATGACATCTAGGCCACGGACCAACATGTATTAAAAGAGCATGCAGTGCAGTTTGTTCAAGGAATATTCTCGAATCACTCGGTAATTACGTTGCCCTTAAATCTTCCCATTTGCAATGTGGACTCGATGACGCTATGTACAATAAGTTGGGGGAAAGTGCGACGATTGAGGAATTAAAGGCGACGGTGTGGGTGACTCATCCGAATAAAGCGTCGGGACCAGATGGAATTCAAGCGATGTTTTACCAACGATATTGGAGTTGGACGTGCGCGTCGCTGTTGGAATTCATATCAAAAGATTTTAGGGAAGGGCTGTTCGATCCAAATATTTGTGAGGCGCACATGTGTTTGATTCCTAAGGTAATTACTCCGTCAAAAATTCTGAGTATCACCCTATTTCTTTATGCAATGTACTTTATAAATTTATTACAAAGTGCATAACTATGAGGCTTAGGGATTATATGCCGCTACTCATTGCCCCGACGCAGTCCAGTTTTATTAAAGGTCGAAGCACACAAGATAACATCTTTGTTATTCAAGAAATCATACATTCACTGCGAACAAAGAAAATAAATAAATAGGATCTATGGTGTTTAAAACTGATCTTGAAAAAGCATATGACAAGATTAGTTGGGCGTTCTTAGAAGACACGTTAAGGGCCTTTAATTTTTCGGAGTATATAATTGGTTTGATCATGTTTTGTGTTTGTAACGCGTCAATGAAAATTCTTTGGAATGGCGAGCCTCTCGCGCCGTTTAAACACGGATGTGGACTCCGTCAGGGAGATCCACTTTCACCATATTTATGTGTGCTATGTGTCGAGCGCCTATCTTACCTAATTCTTGAGGAAGTCGAAGGAGGGAATTGGGACCCATTGGTGCCGTGTCGAGGTGGTCCACGGTTTTCTCACGTTTTCTTTGCCGATGACTTAATGTTAATGGGTAAGGCTACAATTAGAACCGCAACAGCAATGAAAAAGACACTGGAGAGGTTCGGTATGGCCTCGGGACTTAAGGTGAATGCTAGTAAGTCTAGTATATTCTTCTCGAAGGAGGGGGCGCGAACTTGAAGAGACGTATATGTTCGTTGTTGGGTTTTAGTCATGCAACGGGGCTCGAAAAATACTTAGGGGTTCGGTTAAGTCACATGAGGGAGAGTGCAGATCGGTACAACGAGATGTTTGACAATCTATTAGGCCGTTTTACATCTTGGAAAAATAATACATTATCGCTAGTGGGGCGAGCAACTTTGGTGCAATCAGTCTCAACGGCGATTCTTATCCATCTAATGCAATCATCGTAGCTTCCTTAAAAGGTGTGCGATAAATTGGATCGGTTGAATATGGACTTCTTATGGGAAGTAACCCGAATGTAAGAAAGCTCCATCTCGTTGGATGGCATCATGTAACGAAAGACAAGAAGAGCGGAAGGCTTGGTATCCGGACGGCGCGAAGAAATAATGAGGCATTACTCTCTAAATTGTGTTGGAAAATTTTGGATAAAAAAAGAGCTTGTGGCTAAAGTTTGTCGAGGCCAAGTATTTAAAAGGCGTCAATCTTATGGCATATATTGTGAAACCCGGAGATAGTAGCGCTTGGAAAGGAATTATACGTTGTATGGCGTTGATAAAACCAATCTTACGTTGGAAGATTGGAAGGGGTACGAGTATCTCTGTATGGTTCGACAATTGGATGGGCTCAACAACGCTTCAAGAAGTCGAGATTATTATTCATCCGAGAGACTATGGTCTAAAACATGCCGATGTGATCGACGAGCATGGAGAATGGAGATGGGATCATTTTAATTCTAATATCCCGCAGCGATGGAGGCATAAATTGTCGCAAAGTAATTTTATACTGAACAAAACGGACGACCGAATCCTTTGGGGGGAGTCAGTGAATGGCCAATTCACATGTTAAACGGCTTACAAAGCATTACTGCGTGAATATTGTGAGGATCTGCAGCTAAGGACGCCCATTATCTGGATTTGGATGACACCGTGTGGAAATAAAATACGACACTTTATATGGTTAGCATGCTTGAATCGATTGGCGACAAACCAATGGCGTAGAAATCAGAATATCACTGAAAGTGCAAGATGCGAAGCGTGTTTTGATCCGGAGGAGTCAGCTATTCATATTTTAAGAACATGCGTAGAGGCGAGGAAATTTGGGAGAGGTTGATTCCTATGATGGAGTGGAAGAAAAGGATGGATGTCGCGGATTCGAAGTGGCTGCGTACAAACCTTAAAAACCCGGAGGCCGCGGGTCCAATAGGTGACCCCATGCCGTGGAATATCACTTTTGCAGCCGCAATTTGGAAAATTTGGAAGGCAAGAAATCATCGTGTGTTTCAAGGAAAAGCGTTGGCGACTAATGTGATTCTTGGTCAAATCAAACAACTTAGCATGGATTTGAGCTTGGCTCGAAGCAAGAGGCGACGAGTACCTAAAGAGAAGTGGATGAAACCAAAAGAAGGATGGTGCAAATTAAACGTGGACGGGAGTGTGCGAGTGGACCTAAATCGCGGTACTGTTGGCGGTGTGCTGAGAGATGGAAGAGGCGATTGGAGTTGGGGATTTAGCGCGCATATTTCTTGTCTAACAGTTCTTGATGCAGAGATCGAAACCATTCGCAGACGCTTGGAGTTAGCAAGGAGTAAGAGAATACAAAGATTAGTGGTCGAGTCGGACTCAAGTGAGGCAATGAGATTAATAAAGGAGGATGCCGAACTTGACGAGAATATGGGTCCGTTGATTGCAGAATGTCATACACTAATTTACAAATCGTGGACTTTGGAGATCACATGGATACCCCGAGCACGAAACAAGGTCGCGTACGCGGTGGCAAAAAGACAGTATGATCAAGAGAGTGGATTTAGTTTTATGCTTGATTCCCCTATTTAGTCCCAATTTAGAGGATGATTTAGTTTAAGTACTTTTGTATATTTTTTCTATAAAAAAAACAATTAAAATATTTTTAACTTTTCCCTCAAACAAAGACTCTAATTTATTCCTCCTAATTAAAGAGTGCAAAACTTAATGACAAATTTCTCTTTACCAGTTAGCTATAGCCTTTGGGAATCCAGTCTTCTGATCTTTACCTATTAACTAATTATTTTAATTACTTTTCTTACTTACTATACTCTTTGATGGCTAAATAAATTAGTTATGATAAAGATACTAAAATAAATAATTTAATATTCGGTTTTTTTTTTTATCGTAATCAAGAACAAAGCAAGGTCTTTAGACCATGTCGAAGCTTAACAAGCTACAAATCGACGGTGGAGATGTCTCCCAAAAGACATCTCTCGCCCTATCATCTATATTAATTTTAGTAAGCGCATCTGCTATTTTATTTGCCGAACGTGGGATCCATGTGAGTCCAATTTCCCATGGCATCCTCAAAAGTTTCTTGCAATCTTCAACAAGTGCAACACGTTGTGGTAGCGCCTCGACTTCCCCCTTCAACAAATTAATAGTCGAAAAGGAATCTGACTCCACTTCAAGACGCGGTACACGTCTCTCCCAAACGAGTTCCAATCCTCTTTTCATTGCCTCCAATTCTGCGTTGTCAATCGTCGGTGTCACCAACTCTTTCTTGAAGCCTCATCTCCATGATCCATCCTCCTCTCAAAGGACACCAGCCGCTACTCGTCTATTTTTAGCCGTGAGAACACTTCCATCGGTATTGAGTTTTACCCAACCTCTACTTGGCTTCTTACATTTTTGCGCATTCTCGATTTCTGATTTCTTTCGCCTTCCATCACATAAATCTTATTAACACCTTGAATATGAAAAATGCAGTTGCTCGTAGTATCCATCTTGCCATTGAAAACCAACGCATTCCTGTATTTCCGGATTATTCAAAGCCCCGCTGCAAATATGAACTGCCACACGACACCTTTAATTAACTCGCTCTTTGTCCGCCTATATCCGCCTACTGCTTATTACCTCCTTTCATATTAGGTATTGGGTATATAAAGACTACAATTTATATCTGAAATTACACGAACACCTCTTACATAAACAAAAATAAATGATTAATGTAACATTACAAGTTTAAATTATAGCACAAACTATAACTTTATAGTGTTATTTGTTTTTTTCTAAGTCTTTTTAAATGGAGATTCATTTCTATTTTAAGCAAAAAAAAAAAAATCTTGTGCAAAATAAATGAGGAGCATCAATCTACATTTAACAAATCTTGATAAATTTTGTACGAGAAGTCAAAAATCGGCTATAAGGAGTGTTTGTGTCATATCTAAACACGAGGGATGGTCTCTAATTGCTTCATATCTCAAGGGTAGTTTGTAGCAAACCAACTCATTCAATCGCAAGTCAAAGGCCCTAAGGGGCCTTGCATGTAAATTTTTCTCTTCTAGCATTATTTAATATTGGATGATATATTTCAGCAGAATTTATTCCATCATTTTCTACTTCAAGATATGTAACGAACCAATCATTTAAAGTTTTTTTCTTGAGTAACAAGAGATTAATTTAAATAAACTATATTTCATTGTTTTGTTCTAATATCTGAAGAAAATTGTAATTAAGAAATACTATTGTAATTTGTAAGATATTGCCTATCAGATCCACATTAACAAAATTTTGGAGAGCTAAAATAAATGATGATAAAAGAGATATAAATTTGTATTTCTTAATTAAACTAGATAAATTAGAGATATTAAAGAAGTGTTTTGACAACAACAATTTTCCTTTAACTATATTGCTAGCCATTAGAATATTGCAAATGATTTAGACACAACAAAATTCCTTAATACGAAGTAGTTTATCATTCTTATCAAGTATACACCAGAATTTTCCAGAAAGAATAAAACTATACCCTATAAACAAACAAAGAATCTTCTGTTGTGATCAATAACTAGAGAATCTTTTCTAAACCTGGTATTTGCCACCTGGTTTGATCTTATGATCGCATTTTCTAGATTAAATAAATTAAAACTTTGATTAATTAATTTTTTAAGACCCCTAATTTCAACTAAAGTTGCCTTTCAAATTTAACTTAAATTACAAAAGAACAAAAATGGATTCAAGAAGGTTTAATTGTCGAAACCGCTTTCCAATGTGATGTTCCGAGTTGGTTAGATAGATAATAAGGATCTCCTTCTTGGTAATGTTTTAGAAAAGATCCAATGTAGTTTTTTGCGAGTATAGTCAAGAGATAAATTCGTTATCATTCAAGCAGAGGACAAACAATTTATCGACTCTAAAATAAGGATAAGACATAAGAGTCATAAAAAATGTTGGATGTAGGTGTGTTGCTCGAAAGTATTCTAGAAAATTTTGTAAGGACTAAATTACTTCTTATTATTTATTATAGATACTTACATAATACGGTAAGTAATATTCAAAACATCGGAAACACAACTCAAATCATAAAGATAATTTTAAGAAAGGATAAAAGCATCAAGCCCCCTGCTATGTATATTTTTGTGCTTTGCCCCTTAAACTAATTTAATAAGCGATTTGCCCCCTAAACTATGCTCATCTGTGCGATTTACATCACCACCGATGTATTTCCGACAATTTTTGGCCTAAATATTCCCCACTATCGAACCAATATGTGTTGTATTGAATGTATTTTGGTAGTTGATGGTAAAAAGTAGGCGAAAACAATAACTCGAAAGGAGAATATTTCGGCAAAAAAATGCAAAAAATACACTGTTTGTGCAAACCACACAAATGAGCATAGTTTAGGGGGCAAAACGCTTATTAAATTAGTTTAAGGGGCAAAGCGCAAAAATGTGCATAGTTCAGGGAGCTTGATGCTTTTATCCCTTTTAAGAAAAATGGTGAGCAATTCATCTTCGGCTTCCAAAATGTAGCTTCTTCTTTTTTGGGTAAAATAAAAGAGTTACAAATTACATAAGATCTTTAGCTAATAAGCTAGTAATACTATAAGAAGGAGGGAACTCCCAAAAGTGTTCCACATCAAGATTAGCCCCATGCAACTTGGTCAAAGCATCAGCAACCATATTTGCACTTATGGGAATCCATATAAAGGTGTAGTTACATGGCTTGTGAAGTCTTCTCTTGCAATGTTCCACTAGACATTGCAATTCTGCAACCGGTTCAACAACTTATGTTATAAGTTTAAAGACGACATAGGAATCAGTCTCCACTTCACTGTTTTCCAGCCTCATGTCCCAAGGCATTTCCAGTCCCTTACAAAGAGCCATCAGTTCAGTTTCATCAGAAGTAGGTGAAGGAATAGGAAGAGAGAATCCCCAACACCAACTCTCATTCTCATATCTGAGGATACCAGCTGCAGCACCACTGTCGGATTGAACCTGAACACTTCCATCAGTGTTCAACTTGTGCCAACCAGTCTTTTGTCTGCTCAACTTCATTTCCTTCTGAGCCTGCACATTTTTCCTTTGGCCAAGAAACAGATCAAGGTTGAGTTGTTTGATTTGAAAAAGTATCCCATGGACTGTAATCTATTTTCTGTGAAAAACTCTATCATTCCTTTGCTTCAAGCAATTCCAGAGAGTTGCAATAAAAATCCACTTCCACTGAGTATTTGGCCTGAGAATGTTCCTGATCTCCAATGATATCATATTTTCTTTCACCCATTGATCATCCTGAAGGCTATCAAAGATGATCAGATCATCAGGATGTATATTTTGCATCCAAATAGCCCTGACATCCTTACAATGTCTAAGCAAATGGATACCTAATTCCTCATAATGATTATACATGGAGCACATGGCAGTGAGAGCTGTAGCCTGTATGACACTTGAATCTCATAACATTGGTAGCCAGCCTCTCTTGACACAATAACCACAAGAAGTGTTCTCCTTTCTGGACTCTCATGTCTAGCTTGAAATATTATTTAAGCTGATTGACATGAGAAGATACCATTTGAAGTGTATATTCGAATAGAATCTCCAAATGGCTTTTGAACAATTAAATTACAATGGGCCAAAACTCAACAAGAGCATATTATTTGGGCCGAGTTATGGAGGCCCAGTTTCAGAAAAACACACTCGCAGCGCAGGAAGAAGACGAACAAATCAAAATCAGAAAATAATAATATTACAGACACAAAACGAAACCCTCGGGGCATCAAAAAGGGAACAATTAGAGGATTAATTTGCAATTAATAGTTGGAAAAATGGCGGAAGCGAGCAAAGCTGGTGTTCCTGCAAAGTACGATTTGAATGCAAAATGGGACGCGTGCCTTGATTTGGGCGTTCGTCGATTCGTTTACTCCTCCGCTGCCGGCGCTTTTGGCGGTCTTCTTCTTTTCCGTCAGTGCTCTTTTCTTCATTTATTATAGATTTGTATTTTACCTGTATCGAATCGATCCTGTTGATTGCTTTTATGTATTAATTACCCAATTTTATGTGCTTTCACGATTTTGTGATTGATGTATTTTATTGCAATGAGAGAGAGAGTATGAATTGAAAGCATGTGCGAATTAACCGGCGCTGTGGTTGTTACGGTTTGCGTAATTTAGATCCGAGCTAGAATAATCGCGCTTTGTATTTTGTATATGATGATTGTTGTATGAACTGTAATCATTTGCATTAGCTCTTTTAAGATTATGTACTATTGCATCGTGCGGCTTTTGGTATGTTGCGTTCAGTATATTGTTGACAAGAAGGTCGTTTCGAGTTGAGTTATGTTTTATGATGAAATGTATTGGCACAATTTTATGTTCTTTTACGGCATAACTCTTTTGTAATTTGAGATAGATGTGCCAATCGTAAAAAATTAAATGGTGCTGCGTTTGCGTTGGTTTTTTTACCTAGTTTAGATCCGAGCTAGAATCTTCTCACACCATATTTGTACTATGCATCATATTGTGCGGTTCTTGTTGTACTCTAGTGTGTTACATTCAGTATAATGTTGACATGAAGGTCATTTCGAGTTATGTTTTATGATGAATTGATGTACGTCATGACCTGTGAAAGACGGGCTGAAATTTGTTTCCGTCTCAGTGAAATTATTCGTCATGCTAGTTTTGACATTTATTAAGCACTGACAAAAAGAAATGCACATTTCATTGTGGAGATCGGTTATTGACATTTCATTTCGTGGGCATTGGAGAATTGATGGCTGAGCAGTGGGTTTAATTGTATTTTAAACGGGTTGCCGTGATACTAGCAGCATTAGTCGTAGCATTTTACCTTATGGCTTGTTTTGTTTCTGTTTTGCGCCAATTTTTTGCATTACCATGTTATTTATTTATAAGAGCATAGTAGGCCTCAAAGTTATGAGGAAAGCTACACGTTCGTGTGTTAAATTGTTTGTGAGTTGTGTATTGGTTATGGAATTCGTGCATTTTTTACATTATATTGCTTAGTGAATTGGATGTTGCTGCACATAGAATTCTAGAGTTCTGTCTGTTTCGCTGACTAGAAGTTTCATTCTATGCAAGCCATGTTTGGGATTCTATTTTGGTTGATGTTTATTTTTAATTAGTTTTTTCTACACTCTCCTTGATTCTTCTCTATTTCTAGTTTGGAAAGGTTGTCTGGTCTTATTTATCAAACCTGACTATCACGTATATTGATTGTTGGATCAGGGAGTCCTGTAACACGATGGGCATCTGTAGCTTTTGGTGCTGGTGTAGGGATTGGTTCTGCGTACTCAGAGTGCTCTCATAAATTTGATGGATCTCAACCAAAATTGACTCCTAGCATTCCTAAGGTAAATAATCCATGGCCCTACTTATATTTCTTATTTCACTCTTGTTTTACTGGCTGGGCTTTGGGGGATCAAATATGTGATTTCCGTGGATGTAGCTCTTCGTTGTGGGGCGTGTGTGTGCATGCAACTTGTTTAATATGTTACATTTCCTTCGTGTTGTTCCTTTTCCACTGAATCTTTCTTGTCCGTCTATCTAGAGGTATTCGTACGAGTTTGAACATAATTTCATGTGCAACTGTATGTACTGATACCTGCCCTACCTTCTCCTTCCTTTCCTGGAATTGTTTATCATTAATTACGAAAATGCCTGTTTGGTTGAAGCATAGTCCCATACTCCCATGTAACTTGCTATGAGATGTTATGGTTTTTTTTTGGTTATTGCAGGCCGTGGAGGAATGAGATCATCATTGGTGGACATGTTTTCTCTGAGATTTTCCATTTTCCTTGAACTACTATGTTTTCTGAGAGATGTAACGTCGGTGTTGTTTAGATCTTTTGAATCACATACTGTGATCTACTGTGCATGATTCTTATGAATACTCTCTCTGTTTTGTGACCTTGTTCCAAGTGAATTAAATAACAAAGAAGGAAGGTAATAATTACAGTTTTGTTCATGAGATAATTGGTGAAGTTTGTAGTGTCTAATCCTGGAATGTTAGAATACCAGGATGGTTACTATAATTTTCTTCTGCACATCAAAATTACACTGCGTTTTCGTGGTACGCTGGTCCAATCTTGTGTGATATTCATCTTCCTCAATTTTGATGGGGTTTTTTAAGTTTTCGTCTGTCGCTTTCTGTATAGATTTGGAGCAGTTCATATTTCTCAAACTTATTTGCCTACTAATATCAGATGTTTTGACGGCTTGCATGGCTTTATTGTGTGATTGTGTCTAGTTGTTGTCCATTTTCCTGAAGGTGGAATTTGATAATACAACATTTGGTTATATTTCTGCACCTTTTTATGATTTTAAAATTATGAGAATGCTACTCACATGGGTTGATTAATGGATGTAAAAATATTTAATACAAATACAGAAAACTCGGTGTGTCCATCGGTAAAGATTTACTCATTTCAGAGAACAGAACAAAATGCTACTACACGTTTTTACATTATAGCTACATGCCTTGCCCTATAAATGAATTTTCAATGATGGATTGTTGTTATAATTTAATCGAACTGATTATGTTAGTTTGAACATAATCTGGGTAATTTTTATCTTGTGTTTTGCGAAGTTCAAACTTGTCACATAAGGCAAACCCAAATTGAAAAAACATAAATTTCAAAGAGCCTTCATGTATTTATTAAAAATGATAAAATATTGAATAATGATATACGATTTTGTATATATTTAAGTGTTGTTAATATATATTCAAAGCGCATTTGTGTATTGTAAACCGTTTAATGATAATAAAAATAACCAAACGACCAAAAGGTAAAATTCACAGCAATGCTAATGGGGTTAAAAGATCTATTATTAAGACTTCATACACTGTAGTGACCAAAAGTCAATAAATATTCCAATTTATCGGCAAAATATGGATTTACAATCATAAATCACGTTAAACAAATAAATTAGCCTTTTTTGGTGGGGGGTGGGATGGGGCCATGGGGGGCTTAGCCTATGCTCTTCGCTCCGTGACAAAGCCTGTTTTACTCATTCACGCTTCAAGAACTATTATTATCTTTCAGTTGATTTTCATCCCGTACAAAACCCAACGCATACCTCGAGGCAACGGCCAACGAGGCCACTATCTCAAACATTGCAAACATCACTGTCATTTTACATAGACATTTTTTTTTTTGAAAAACTAGCTCAAATAATTTGACAAATTACGTCATCCTCCAAGAAAAAAGACAACCCCTCTATCTTTATTTTTGAGGAGTAGCATCATATCGTCTTATAAAGTTGTGGTTCACTTCCTCAAATACGTGAGTAAGGCTTTAGGATTATTGCAAAAAATATCATATACACCGCTTTCTATCAGATAATAGTAAAAGTATTTTAAAACATTAGTTCAAATCTTTATAACAACGAATGAAACTAAATTGATTTTTTTTTTTGCAATATGTATATTTTAATTTCTTTTATATTTTTACCCCGTTTCTTAAAAACTATAATTAAATTCATAAAAAAAGAAAATCAAAGATGTTTTAATCATGAGACGCCACTCACCTTGTCAAATTAAGAAATTTATCAATTTAGTAATTTCTTATTCGCTTTATTAGATATTTTAACTTTAATTTGGAGCCATCATATCACACATGGGCTTGTAACCAAAACAGTCTTATAGATTAGGCATTTATTCAACCCATCAATTAAACTAGGGTTTTATAAGAAGTGAAATGTTAGGTTATTTTACCCTGAACAATATAAGGCCTTTATTTAATAAAACTAGGGTTTTATATGAAGTATGTTAAGTTATTTTACCCTGCACACATACACACTAATGCAACCCCTGTTAAAAGTATCAATGGCGGCTAAGTAGAGGAAAGTACCAATGGCTGCTAAGCTAAGCAGATGAAGGTGACCCGTAATCATAATGTCAAAGTATGAAATTTCTACCCTCAGAGTAACTTGATTTTGTGCAACACTTAGTTGAAGACATTCCATTATCCGACAATGTAAGGCTAACTATCCAACTTAAGAGTTTGAAAAAAAATGCAAAGTGACATGATAGGTGAACTCAATAATGCTCACTCATTTTTTAATAGTTTACAAACTAAGGAGGTCTCTTATCTATACTACAAATCGACCTTAACAAACTGTGGATATCAACTTGATCCAACAGATTTAAATTACCCTCTAGAGACATCTACAATGTGATGACAATTGTACCCATTAAATAAGATTTATATTCAATAGCTTATATACATGGGAAGTCCTTATAAATCTTAAATTTTTAAATGTTAATGGTATCACAAGTATCATTAAGTCATTGCCTAGTGCAATTTTATGTTCAATACACTAGATATTTGTGTATATCACTAGTTCAATAGGAGTAATTGACATACTTTTGAGAATAAATGAGATGCAGAAGATTCATTTTGCTTTGGTAATTGAGATTTTTGCATGCTCAACCTTATACGCATTGATTTAGCGTAAATAGTTGATTTGTTGGGCAATTACTTAACTGTACCGGTATGGATAATTGGATTGCAGTCAAATAGGTTATTAGGCACTTAAGAGAATAAAATATTACATGCTCATTAATTGTAACTCCAAATATTAGGAAATCATTTGGTATTCTGACTACAATATGGGGTTGCCAAATGATCCAATTATTGTTATTTCTATATTTTATCAAGAGAAGATATACTATGAAAAAGTGTACAGCAGACACTTATAGGTTATTTCGGGATAATGTTATAGTTCATAGCTTGTTACGAGGTAATCAATTTTGTGATATGACTCTGAAACTTGTCACTGGGCTGAGACTTATGGATACGTTTGTAAACTTAAAAATAGTGGTGGACAATATATTACATTTATATATTTGAACAATATGAGTTTTCTAAGTCTAGCCACATAGACAGTAGGAGTTTTTCCGTTGAGGATGGTATCACACGTTTGGTACTATTCATAACCATCAATATTTCCTTATGCTGCTTGGTGAGGGATCCTTAAAAGATATTGATGTCATATAAGCGAAATTAAATAAGATAATAAAAAGGTATTTGACCACCAATAATATTTATTCTATTTAGAAAAATATCCAACAATGGCCGACTTATTTCAATTAATAATAATACCACGTATATATATGACTAAGAGCTAGAATATTATGCATAATGAAAGTGACAATGTTTTTAAACTTTCACTTAGTGGTACACAATTCTCGTATTAGAATCATAACAGACCAAACTTTTAGACAATGATCCTAGGGGGCACATAGAATCATGTAACACACATAATACTCAAATTGTTCTAAATTAGCTTCACCAACGTGCACAATAACGGCTTTGTGCACAATTTTCACAAGTGTTCTAGAGAATTACCTCAACAATTCACAAAGAAAGCGGCCCCACTTTTTCATTTGGATATGTGAATCTATCGAGGATGCTCCGACGACTAAGGCATTCCACCCATAAGGGATATAGACTATGAAGCTCATAAAGAGATCTTAAATAATCTCAACCTCCTAATCGTCATAGGAAATATGCACTTACATCATAGGAATGGACATTACATCAAATATCTTTAATTAGTGCATGTATTTCTCCAAACCACTATTTGATTCGTTTGTCTCTTTTAACCTACTTTTTGCGATCTTCAGCCCCTATGTAGGGTATCCCCATAGAAAGTTTATAATCATTATAAGGCTTAAGTCTCTTTTCCCTTGAAGTACCTCTAGACTTTCAAAACAAACTTATACTTCATATCACAATATAATTGAAAGTCTAGGATATTCATTGCATAAGGTCATAACAATATTTTTTGTGAGCTATCTGGAAATGTTTTTCAAACAAATGCTCATTGTCAAAAGTGATGCATATTAAGCATTTGAGGGTTTTAACAAATTTTGTCTTCACCAAATGGCAAAGAGCCTCTTATGCTCATACAACCTTTAAAGTATCATGAATGTTTGCATTTTCTATTCGTTGTTCCCAAAACAACGACCATATTATTTTTACGATGACAATATTTGTGCTCATACTTATCTTGTTAGCGAGTAGTCTTACACCTACTCGGAAGAAATTAATTCACAAAGTATTTATTACATGAAATGCAATACGAGCATTATGCACGGCAAAATTTAATATATAGAGATTTTAATATTATTCTCTAAATTTTTTTGATACCTCATCACAACTGCACAAGTGGTTAGTACCAATATTGGTTTGTATCAAGTAGAAATTGAAGCTATACATTTATTAATTAGGAGTTTGACTCTAACAAGACTCGAATAACTCAATAATGGATACTTGGTGAGATCCTCGTAGATTTGGGAACAAGCAAATTACAGTCCAGTTGCAATAAAAGTATTAAGATAAATCAAAGCAAATTAGAGAAATTAAGGCAAATAGCAATGCAGCCTTTACCGGTCGAAAGGCCTCCACGGCTTGTGTCATTCAAAATTTTGAAGAAACGGGTATTGGAGCCTCAACCAAACAAAGGCTTTGCATGAATACCACCACAAGTGAAGCTTTAGCTATTCTCGAAGTTTGTCATCTTCTCAACAAAGCTAACATCTCTTTTCTTATCATTGAATCGGATTGCTCCAACCTTATTGACGCGATTACTGATCCGCGTAGTGTCTCTCCTTTGGTGCATTCAACCGATTGTCACCGCCATTCGAAATTTTTGGCTAGTGTGGCCTAAATGGAAGTTTAAGCACATCCATAGAAACTTAAACAAATCGGCTCACAACCTTGCGTATTGGGCTGTTACTAATTCTTGGTCATGTTATTTTGATAACTTTAATTTTCCTAATTGCTGCCTTTGTAATAGTGGCTCGCCTAATGAATATTTCCTCTTCTTTTATTGATAAAAAAACATAAAAAAACAGCTTAAACATATTGGAGGGTGGTGTGCTACATTTTTACATTGCATAAAAGGGAAAAAACTTCTATGGACTTGGTTCACCCTCCCATATGCACCGTGTGGTCCAAAATCTCTCTTCCATATTTAAATAAAAAAAAGTAAAAATAAAAACTAAAAGATTAAACCCACCTCATTTTAACCTTAGTTAAGTTACTTTTTCAAAACAAAAGAAAAAAAGCTCTGATTTCATTCCCGCTACTTCACCCCCAACAAAAATGAAGATTCAGATGAGAAACACTCAGTTATCATTAAAAGATAACTGAAGAGGAAATTTTCCTCTTCGTTCTACGATTCAGCGTATGTAGTTTTTCTTTTGTCTTTGTTTTCCTTCTACGGTGAGCGTCTTCGTTTTTGGTTTACTTTCTGCATTTCTTAGTCTCCTTTATTTTAGTTGTTGCTTTCTCTGGTGTATAATCGTAGTGATTAGTTGGTGTGTATGTAAACTCTCAAGTCTACTATAACAATATAGTTTGCCCGCCAAGTGTTTGATGAAATGGTGCAGTGAAACTCTCATGTTCTTTACTTTTTTTTATTTAAATATGGAAGAAAGATTTTGGACCACACGGTGCATATGGGAGGGTCAACCAAGTCCATAGAAGTTTTTTCCGCATAAAAGCATCATTACATGTTCTAAAAAGAGTATATTTGTGTAAAAATATTAAGCTTTCTTTTTTGGAGAATAAAAAAAGAAGAAGTGTAATTTACAATTTCTCTTTTCTTTATATGGGCTTTCATCGTAGTATCTCAAACCGTTTATCGGCCCATTATGGTTGAACTAGGGTTTTTAAATATCAAATAGCATAAAATTAGGGTTTCATTATCACTCGAAACCTCTCCCACTCACGTAGCGATGGCGGCCAAGCAGAGGAAGGTGTCCCGCAACCCGGAGCTGATCCCCGGAGTGAGGAAAGTATCTCGCTCACAAATGTACCACAAGCGTGGTCTTTGGGCTATTAAAGCCAAAAATGGCGGCAAATTCCCCACCCACGAGAAAACCGCTGCCGCCGCACCGGTGGCGGAGAAGGCCCCCAAATTCTACCCCGCCGATGACGTGAAGAAGCCTCTCGCCAACAAGCGCAAGCCGAAGCCTACTAAGCTTAGGTCCAGCATTACACCTGGCACCGTGTTGATTATTCTGTCGGGGAGGTTTAAGGGGAAGAGAGTTGTGTTCTTGAAGCAGCTTACTTCCGGATTGCTCCTTGTTACTGGTGAGGAATTTTTGCTTTTAATTTTGTGTTTTTTTGGGTAATAATTGGGTCTGATGCGCGAAAAGATAATATGTGATTGTTAGGTTTTCAATTTGATTAGAATTGTTGTGCATTGTGTTGATTAGTCACTGCTGCGTGTTTAAAGTTCTGTCGAATCATTACGGATGTTGGTATAAGTCTGATTATAAACGCCTTTTTAAGTTGAGGTGTCGTCGTTCGTGCTTTTCTGTAACTTGATTTAGCTCTTTGATTCATATAAGTTATGTTTTATTTTGTGTTCTTGTTGGTTGTTGTACGATTGATGATTCACGTTTGTGGGGCGAGATGTAATGTTCTCGTATGACCCTTGTGGTTTTGATCATCGAACAGAAAGTCCCTTTCGTTGAAATGTGGTTGAGTGTTGACTCCCACTTTTCGAAAGGTGGCGTTCTCATATCCTATCGCCTTGTGGAGCAGGTTACTGCTGTTACCTCTTTGGAATAGCCATGAGAATTACATACATAGAGTGAATTATTAGTCCCTCCTTTATGCTCGGTTGAAATCACTTTGTTTCTTATTGTTTTCCTTCGTCTGTCTAATCCACTGGTAATGGAGTTCTAAGAATTACCTTATGATAATTTTAGTTGGCGAAGCTGACTTCTTGAATGCTTTTGTTTAGATCTGGCTTTCTGATTTTACGTTTGGCTGCAATTTCATGTTGAGATTATACGCCAAAGTGGATTCTGCAGTGCTAATAGTTAGAACTATACTGGTTTTAGTCTGTGTTGGTTGTAATGGAATATTAGGTTGTAAGCTAGTTTCTGTTATGTAACTTGATGCCGCGTTGCATTTGCGAGAGTTATTTGTGGTTGTGATACTTTTTTGCTAACTGCTCTTTGGCAAGTGTATGACACATACTGTGCTGTCCAGGGTTTTTTTTTCATGTTCTAATTATCTTTCTTTTGTGTTGCCACAGGTCCTTACAAGATCAATGGTGTTCCAATTAGGCGTGTGAACCAGGCCTATGTTATTGGAACATCCACAAAGGTTGATATCTCTGGGGTCAACGTGGATAAGTTTGACGACAAGTACTTTGCCAAGCAGGTTGAGAAGAAGAAGAAGAAGGGCGAGAGTGAGTTCTTTGAGGGAGAGAAGCAGGTCAGAATCTCATTATATACCCATTTGTAAAATTTGCAGTCCTTTTCACTTAATTTTCTAATGGTCTTTCGTTTGAATTGTAGGAGAAAGCCTCGCTCCCCGCAGAGAAGAAAGACGACCAGAAGTCCGTTGATGCATCTTTGTTAAAGGCCATTGAGTCTGTCCCAGAATTGAAGGCCTATTTGGGTGCAAGATTCTCACTTAGCGCTGGCATGAAGCCTCATGAGTTGGTCTTTTAGAGAGAAGTTCTAATTGAACGGCTAGACTCGATTTTGTTTCTTCTGTTTTGCCTTGTGTTGAACCTGGAACTAGATATTGTATTTGACTGCATATTTTATTTGATAAAAACTTATTCATGCTGCTATATCCAACATCTATATGTGGTTTTTAATAGTGTAATTTCTAGTGTGGATTAAAGACCTGTTTCCTGCAACTAGTGCACTATTTTGCAATTCCAAAGCCTTCTGTTTTCTCAGAATAGTCTACGGACCTTCGATTAAATTTATTCTTCATGTCGACTTCAAAATTTCCCAAAGTACCTTCGAAATCGACCTCTGGAAATCATTTCAACATTCCTAACATGGAATTTATATCACAATCAATCAAGTACATTCTACTGCAATAATTAATAGCAGTGTATGATATGAAACTTCTTGTTCGGCCAAACATGTTTTAAGACTACAAAATACAAACAATACCGAAGCTGAAATATTTTTTTTTCAATACAGAAACTATGTCAATACTTAAATAATTATATAGGTATAGTCATAATAGAGTTATGAATGATATATACAAATCCATATAGGCACCAAGCAACATCATCCGGTCTCCCCTGCCTCATGCTATGCTATTGCTAAAGTGTATTAGTATCTGTATCATCACAAAGTATTTGGTTTGCTCATAGTTCTTCATGGATGATATGTTCTCTTATGGTTGTTGCAATATCAGCTTCTTTTTCCTGTGTAATAACAATTTTCTTATCAGAAGATGACAGACATTCTGCTGAAGGTTGGACGTATCCGTAGTCGATGCCCATAGCAGAATTGCAGTATGTCTCCACTGTCCCATCTGTGCTCCGTAAGTTGATGTTGTTTAGCACTATGTGGGTGCAAGGTACTGTATCACTGCATGCAAATTTCATGGCTCTTTGGCTTCTCGATGTCCCGGTTATATTCTTGAACATGATTTGGCTTATCTCCACCGCTGAAGTCTTAAGAATTAAAGACTAAGGTTTAACATTATGATTGGAAGACATTGTCTTTTGTCAATATATTATGCATCAAATTTACAAGTCACTTTTTCAATGCGTGAGTCGGATAACCATAGCAATAAAACATGTATTAGTAGTGTACCTGGTTTTGACAAGTTGTTGGTGAATCGCAGTAGAATTGGTCGATGATTATAGGATTGGAAACATCATCCATCGTCACGTCTTGGTAACGAACTGCCCTCACATAACCAGATCCTCCCTGCAAGATCAGAATACTCTTCATCAATAGAACTATTATTTCAGATGGGTTAGATAATCATTGTAATGCCATGTTACAATTTTAGCTCAAAATAGAAAATTTTAGGATAAATCTATGGACCCAATTTCGATTGAAATTTTGCAGAGGTGACATATATTATCTGATTTAGCATCGTAAGAAGAGTTCCTTCTTAACCATGGAACTTTTCACTCTTCTGCATAGCCTTATACGATTCATTGTACATAAATAAATGCCTGAGAATAGTGTGATGTGAGTGGTGAAAATGTTTTTGCTTATGTAAATCAAGGACATGAAATTATAAATAAATATAAATGAAAAATTAAACCAGTGACATGAAATTTACCTGATAAGTCTTGATCCGAAGGCCATTTGTTGTGCCGCGAAGGAATGCTTTGTCCACTACAATCTTCTCGACTATGCCAGTGGAGTTGTTCTGCCCAAGGCTACCTATGCTGGTTTTGTCATAATCAAGAAATGATAAATAACACAAAGTATATTTATTTTTGCACCTGAGAAAATAGTTTAGCATTTTGAATTTTATTATTATGAGCTTAAATGTAGAACTTCTTCTCAAGCATGCAATCGGCCAAGTATGCATGCATGATGCAACTTAACAGAATTCGATAGTATACAGATTTACCTAATTCCATGACCAGGTCCACAATATATATTCTTCATCTTGATACCCGAGCTAGCATTGACAATCGAGATGCAATCATCACCTAAAGTACAAGATACAGAACCATCATGTGTATAGTTATGTCACATATGACATAACTGAAGCAGACCTACGTGCATTTACTACAAGTAATTCGAATGTTAGAACTGAAATTCCTAGTTGAAGATTATTGTCACGACCAATGAGTGCATGAACTTTTATGTAGGTTCTTGAAGATTTTCTTCAGATATGATATCCAAGAAAGTATGTAACAATGGTGACATGTAATGAAACCTGTTCCAATCTTGCAGCTCTGCAGAACTACATTTGTCGATCCAGTTATATGGATTCCATCGGTATTGGGACTATCCCCGGGAGATGAAACTCTTACACCACTCACACGAACTGAATCAGACCGGGAGATGACAAAGTTCATCTGTTGGCTGTTCTGAAATGTGAGACCTTTCACTCTTACAGCTGAGCTTGAATCTATAGTGAAAGCCTGCAGTACTTAAAAATTTTCTTATCAAAATCGTTTCTCGTGATTTCCCAACAAGTTTTTGGAGTTACAATATAGCAAATCTACTTCACAGGGAGAAGATCCTCACACTAGGTGCTGATCTGCATGGCTGAGAGAGAGAGAGAGAGAGAGAGAGAAATGGACAAAAGAAGTATTTGTTAGCGATGGTGAATAATTTTTTGTTTCTTATTAGTATGAAGAATGGATTTGTGTGAGAATTACATTGGTTTTGTTCTTTTTGCAAGAAGCTGCCCACCATTTGCTGCCTGAGCCATCCACAACTCCCTTTCCTTGGAAATACACTTTGGTTAAATTGGAAAATACGAGCCAATTCCGTGGGTTCTTGGGATCCCAGTCTTTCGGCTCATGTGGCGCTACAACAGTTCCGTCAATCTGTACACAAACATCATGTTCATCGATCATTAATGCTTGCCATAATCCTATCAGCCTTGAAAGGCATATGAGATCTTGATATGGATTTTCAATCCAAAATATAAGATTAATGGTGAAGTGGAAATGAGACAGAAACTAGCACTATATTAGCCAAACTATTTAGCCAAACTTAATGTACCTGGATTACTAGTTTACCAGCACAAGGCCCTCTGAACCTTGTAGCATTGACTAGGTAACGACGATTTTCAGGAACCAAAAAGACTGACCGCGAAGTGTTGCAAGCTTGTTTCCATGCATTTGCAAAGGCCTAAGCAAATTTCAGCAAATACTTAGTTTAAAACAACAAAATCTCAGTCCAGAGGTTTGGAAATCATGTGCAATAATATTTGCACTTTTCACCTTAGTATCATCAGACACTCCATCACCAACCGCGCCAAAGGCATCGACATTGACAAGAACCTTGTTCGCCCGATCACTTTCCCAGGTCTGAAACTCTGAAACCTCGGAAACTTCATCTTCTCTTTCTTTAAAATCCAAATGCTCGAGCTTCACTACAATCTTGAACTTGTCTGAAAAATCTTTGTCTGCACTTATGAGGGGAATTACAAGGTAAACAAGAAAGCTAAGAAATGTCAACTTGTCCATTATTTTAAGACTGTTGTTTGTTATTTTGCTAGATTAAGTTTTTTTCTATAAATCACATGTGAGGAATTAATATATAAGTACAGATTTATCACTTTTGAATGTGCAATTTGATTTTGTGGGGGCATATGGCTTGGCTTGAAAGTACATGAACGTGTTTGATTCACTAAATATGAGCACACTTGAAGTGTAAGAATATATAATTTTCAAGAACTTTGCTTTACTCTTCAAACTACTGTCCCATTGCACTTCACACATTCCTTTAGTCAAACATGATTTCATGAGGAGAGAAGAAATGAAAAAGGTTGTTTCTTGCGACTAACATACACTATGTTGAGTATAATAGCATCTACAACCCCTCAGATTTTATTATTACACACAAATATCTCTTGAGGCTTGGGAATTTAATGTAGGATAATATGTATATATATACATATATATATATATATCTATATATAACATTCTCAAACTTTAAGGTAACTATTATATTTAACCTTCAAAAGTTGTTAGGTTGTACGTGGAGACTGAAACATTGTACACCATTTCTAACTATCTCTATGTAAAATCTTTTTAGTGTTGTGCTCATGAAATAAATAGCTTCGTACACGTAATTGTAATTGACTGAATGAAAGTATAGTGCGACATTCTACCTTTTTTTTTTTTTTTTTTTTTTTCATGTGTATGATATTTCTTCGTACGTAGTGGTGCGTAAGAAGAGGCTCATATGTCATTGTTTTTTGAACTTCAAGGGATGTTTATGCAATTATTCACACTGAAGCGTTTTTTTTATTAAATCAAATCTAAGGATGTAAACATAATCACGCTTAATACGTCGTCTAATGCTTTTGCTGGTGATTTAAGGTTTATTTGTTCAAACAATGAGCTCATTAACTCATTTTTTGTGTTTTGATGAACATGTATAAGAGGTATAAGCAACAATGATTATCGACGGTGAGTAATATATAGCCGCGCTAATTATGTAAATGGATATTTTGTTGTATTTAGTTTATTTATCTTCTTTATTTAAAAGATTACCTTGTTGTAACTATATATACCTATTCAGTAATTAATGAAATTGATTAAGACTTCTAAATTATATTTTCTAAGCCCTTATATTGTATCAAGACGCCTTCTCTCTAACGAGTAAAAACATTCTGATAACAAACCCTAACAACCCTGACCTCATCGACAATGGAAGGTCCCGTTCCACCTTGCTGTCTGACCCTTTTGAGCGACCTACCCTCGTCGCGCCGTTCTACGGATATGGTGGGGAGCACCCAATCCCCATCAACGTGCATCACCAATTGCCGCTCAAATGAGCCGGCGATAATTTTCCGCCGTGACAAACACAAATTCGCTACCTCTTGTTTGGTCATGGCCTTTTTGGCTTTTTACTAATTAATTTACTCGTAATAGGTTAAATATAAATTCTCTAAAACCTAAACTTGGAATGCAGTCATGCACACAGTCACCATACTACTCGATCACTCACGAACGTCACGCCACCACGGAA
Organism: Linaria vulgaris; assembly: GCA_948329865.1. Classification (NCBI taxonomy): domain Eukaryota; kingdom Viridiplantae; phylum Streptophyta; class Magnoliopsida; order Lamiales; family Plantaginaceae; genus Linaria; species Linaria vulgaris. The sequence goes on along the minus strand of OX415251.1, from coordinate 90,343,788 downwards.
ACCAAAACCGCCGAGGTAAATAATAATAGTAACGAATCCTCTGAAGAAATCGTAGCTTCCATTGATGGTCTCTTAACCGAGGTTCTGCTTCGCCTCCCGGTGAAATCCATTCTCAGTTTTTAAACAGTATCAAAGCACTGGCTATCTCTCATCACAAGCCCGGATTTGATCAGGCGATACCGCAACCCGGACCACAATCCCGTCGTTGGCATGTTCTTGCACAGCCCCTTCGATGCAAACCTGTTTGAATACGTACCCTTCTCTCCTAACGATTCAACCTTGACGACGACAAAATTTAGAGTTCCTTCACAGTTCACACGTTAAAATTCTGCATTCATGAAACGGACTGTTGCTGTGTCAAAGCAACATAGCAGGAGAAGAACGCTATCATGTATACAATCCCACTACAGCTCAATGTTGCGGTACCCTCCCAAAACTAGACATCAAAGTTCGTTATGTTCGTGGGATGTTCGTGGCTTTTGGTCCCGCCAACTTGCTTGATCCCTACGTAGTTGTATGCGTCCATCGCCTCCCCTGGCTTGGGAAATACCACGAAATTGAGGTTTACTCTCCCGAGACAAGTGAGTGGAGATCAACTGGAATCGTGCTCTTTACGGCGGAGGTTGATTTTGGACACGGAGTATACTGGAACAATGCCATTCATTAGATCAGCATTGGGGATGGTGATGCTTAATTTGTATTTCGATGTCCGTCGCCATGAGCTCAACAGAATGCCTAACCCATCAATTTCTCATGTTGACAGGTTCACTAAGAGGGGTTGTTACTTTGGGGAGTCTTGTGATCACTTGCATTTTGTATTGATCACCGGAGGGGATACTAGGTTTAAAGTCTACGAGATGAGGAGGGACTATTCTGAGTGGTTTGTCAAGTACCACATTGATCTTTCTGAATTTCTTAGGGCATTTCCTCGGGTGATGACAACTGATGTTCTACGGAACTGGACCTATTGGTATTATCGCGTATTTTGCATATTGTCCGTAGTTTGGGTTGATCAGGAAGGAGAAGAAGATGCTTCGTTCTTAGTTTTGCAGATGCATCAAAAGACCGTACGGTATAACATTGTTTCCAAGACTTTCGAGAAGCTGCATGAGTCTGAGGGAGGGTGTGGATCCTTCAGAAACGAAAACTCGGCGCATAAAACGATTTCAGTACGTTGAATCCCTCTGTTCCGTTTAGTGTTTCTTTCTCCAACTGTGGACAATATTTAACTAGATATATAGATAAAGGTCTGGATTTTGACAATAAACTTCATGCAATAGTATATAGGGGAAATACAATACTAAGTAGTTTTGGCAAAGAAAATGTCAAATATGGACAATTTCGGTAGCATTTTTCGTGCATCATAGTTTATTAGCCTTGTCAAATAAATATAGTATCTTTGACTATTTTTCAAGTTACCAGTTTGAATGCTTGTTGATATTGCTGCCAGATGTAATTATTTTCAAACTTTTAGAGAGTAATGTTCGAACTTCAGTGAGACTCGTTCAGCCATCTGTGCGTAATGTTTTTTCTTTTTGGTTTTTAAAACTCCTAGGGGGCGTCGATACAAGAGCCTGAGATGAACTTGACTTGAATCCAAAGATTTAATTGTTCCATTAGATTTTAATATATAGGAAAAAAAATCAGTCTCTCCAACTTTTACCTCACTTTGCAATTTGTTATATATCTAATAACCTCATTCCGCAGCTTGCCATCTGAAATTGAGGATCGATTGATACGCGTTCATTGGTAACTTCTCAATGTTATTTTAACAACGTCCAAAATAACAATGCAGCGTAAAATAAACAACACAAAATTTAAGAAGTGAATATATTAATATTAACTTTCGAGCCGTAGACAAAATACCACAAGGGTTTATCAAAATATGTTTCTTACAACTCTCAAGCTCCTCACTCTTGAATTGCTCGAACTCAACAAAGCAGACAATAATTATTCTCTCAATTCTAGAACTAATTGAACAACTCACAAACTTTGCAAAAGCAAGACAACACTCGACAACTCGTGAATTGATCTCTTGGATTTATTAGCTCTTATCTTGTGTTTGTCTTGATATACTTCACACCTATATATAGGTTCTTGACTTGAACTTCAAGGTGTGTTGTATACGGTTGGTAATTCTTTCAATTTTCTTGTCAGACTCTTCTTCCAATTTCTTGAAGAGTTCTATTTTTTCTTTCAGCAATACCATTCCGCTGAGGTGTCTTAGGGGCTGAATATTCATGAAAGATGCCTTTAGCATTACAGTAGCTATCAAAACTAGCATTCTCAAATTCCTTTCCATGATCAGACCTAATCTTAGACACAGAAGAACCATACAACGTTTTGATGCTAGCGCAAATAATTTTGAACTGATCAAAAACTTCAGATTTTTCTCTAAGAAACTTTACCATGCATATCTAGAGAAATCATCTACAATAACAAATGCATATTTCTTACCACTCAGACTGCTTATCTCAATAGGACCCATTAAGTCCATATGCAGCAATTCAAAACGCCTACTAGTTCTAGGAGTAGCATTCTGTACCTGTAGGGGTGCATGAATAGCTCTGGTTTGCTTACCTTTCAGAGAATCACCACACACAAGCTTACCTGGACTAGATAGTTTAGGCAAACCTCTTACATCATCAACTTTCTATAATTTCTCTAAGTTTCTAAAGTGCACATGTCCCAGTTTCCTATGCCATACAAAAGCTTCATCTATCTTGTCATGGAAACATTCTGCTTCCTGAGCCAGATAGCAGTTGTCTTTAGATCTAGTACCTGCCATAACAAGAACATTGTCACTATTATAAACATCACAAGACACTTTGTCAAAGGTAACTAGCAGATCATCATCACAGAGCTGACTAATGATAATTAAATTTGCTTTTAACCCATCAACCAACATAATATCCTTCAGAGGTGGAAATCCTTCAACATTGAGTGTCCTCTTTCCAATTATTTTCCCTTTGGTGCCTTTTCATAGGTGACAGTTCCAACACTTAGGGGAATCATCTGTTTAAGATTCTCTTTGTTGCCTGTCATGTGTCTTGAGCATCCATTATCAAAGTACCACTTACCTGAAAGGTTAGAGTAAACAGCAGAGAAAACCACATTGCACACAATCTTGATCTTAGGGGATTTCACCTTTTCAACCAAGTTCTACCTTTCTATCCAAAACCTAATGTTGGACTAACATCAGGAACAACTGTTGGTTTAACATTAGCCACATAAGCTTTTTTCTTACCACTCACTTTGAAATATTTTTTACAAAATGGTTTAATGTGACCTGTTGAAAACAATATTGACAATAAAGATAAGTTTACTTTTTGCTATGTTGACTGGACAAGAACTGAATTTAGAAGATTCTTTGACAAAACTGGTTTTAAGGTAGGAAGAATTCTCATCAGAAGAGGAAGATTTCTCAACAAAATCTTTCTCAACAAAACCTAGACCATTTGTACCTGTATTACTCATGTTAAGTACCTCATCAAGTTTGGAAGTTCCTGAATTCCATCTTGCAATGATCTCAGTGTTCTTTTTGAGTTTTTCTTTTACCTCTCTCAACTCAGTTTCTGTTCTGTCAAGATCTCTTTCATAGAGTTTCATCATGTTCTTCAAACACTCAATATCAAATTTCAGGACTTTATTACTTTTGATGAGCATAATATTCTCTCTTTCAAGTTTGATGATTGTAGAATGAAGATCTTCTATGATTTCCTCATGAGACTGTTCTTCTCCCAAGCAATATTCCTTCTCCAGATCAACTGAACCATGAAAACAATCAAAGTTAGTATCATGAGAATCAGAGTAAAAATCAGAATTAAACTTTAAGTCATTGTTGTCCCAATATTCAAAGAAGATCTCCTGTGCTGTTGTTGGTTCCTCAATGTTAGAGTAACATTGTGGACCATTGCAATTCCTGGAGTCTTCTCCTGACCAGTTAATCTGAGTGTAGAGCGCAACAATATTGATTTCTTCTGAGTGTTCATCATCACTTGATCCAGAGTTGAAATCAGCTTCATTAAAATCATCTACACAAACCCAGCGAGAGTTCCCTCTTGCTCGGAGGAGATTAGCACATTCATGTTTAAAATGACCAAACCCTTTACATTCATAACACTGGACATCTTTCAGTTTTTCAACTCTTGAGGAGTGCTTTTTGATGCCATGTACTTTATGACTTTAATGGGTAGCTTCTTATAACCAGAACTAGCATTACTAGATTGCTTCTCTTTACCTTTATCTTTGTAACCTAATTTGCTAAACTTCTTTGTAATGTTTTGATAGTTAGAGGAGATCAATTCATACTCATCATCATCACTTCCTACATTATCTGAACCAGTTCTAGGTAAGGCTAAAGCAGGTTGCTTACTGGACTTACTTAGAAATTCTAGCTCAAATTCTTTCAAAGTGTTCATTAAGGTTTGAAAATCCATATTTGCAAGATCTCTAGACTCATTCATAGCTATTCTTTTGACAGTGAATTTAGTAGATAGGGATCTGAAGGCTTTGTAAACCATGGTTTGATTAGAAATAACAAATCTTAGGTTTTGACATTGGTTAACAATATCAAGCAGTTTCTCAAAATAGCTATCAATGCTTTAATCTTCACCCATCACTATTTTTTTCAAAATCTTGAAGCAACTTCCTATGTTTAGAGTCCCTCACAGCCACATCTCCCTTACAATGTAGTTCAAGAATATACCATGCAGATTTAGCTGTCGTGCAATTTTGAATAAGTTTAAACATATGATTACCTACGCAGCTAAAATAGCATTGAGAGCCTTTTCATTGAAGTTGTAGAGAGCAATCTCATTGGCTGTCCATTGTCATTTGGGTTTAGGCACCAGATCAGCATCTCCATCTCTTGGTAAATAAGGGATGGTGTAGTCTTATCTGCATCGAGTCTTTCGATTGAAAAAAGAAGGGTCCAGAACTGATTCCCATGCTCTCAAGTCAATGAATTTGATGTGAACCCTGAGTCTGATCTTCCAATATGCATAATTGTTTGGTCCTTCCAACACTGGCAATCTGCTGGTATAGGGGTTGGAGTTGTCCATCTTCTCGTATCAACGCTAAACACCAGTGAAGTTGGTGCTTGGCTCTTGATACAAATTGAAATTGAGGATCGGTTGATATGCGTTCGTTGTTAACTTCTCAATGTTACTTTAACAACGTCCAAAATAACAATGTAGCGGAAAATAAACCACACACAATTTAAGAAGTGAATATATTAATATTAACTTCCGAGCCGTAGGCAAAATACAAAGTAGGTTTCTTACAACTCTCAAGCTCCTCACTCTTGAACTGCTCGAACTCAACAAAGTAGACAAAAATTATTCTCTGAATTCTAAAGCTAGAACTAATTGAACAACTCACAAACTTTGCAAAAGCAAGACAACACTCGACAACTCGTGAATTAATCTCTTGGATTTATTAGCTCTTGTCTTGTGTTTGTCTTGATGTACTTCACACCTATATATAGGTTCTTGACTTGGACTTCAAGGTGTGTTGTACACGTTTGGTAATTATTCCAATTTCCTTGTCGGACTCCTCTTCCTTGTTCTCGGCGTTTTTCTTGAATAATAGTTCATTTATTAGTGAACTAACTTGGGAAAGACTCATTCTTCAAATCAGAACTCAACTAGGATGTTTCCTAGTTGCACTCATCACCTCTTTCCTTATGTTGAGCGGTTAGCTTTAATTAAGGAAACTTCTCTTTATGGAAACTTTGAGTGATCAACCTATGACAAGTTTGTTCCTTGAATAATAACCAAAGACAATCACAAATGTGGAACTAGATTAGTCGAGTTAATAAGGCAAAATAATAATTAAGATATTCAAAACAAGATAAAACAGATTATGTCAGTCAATGTTACTCTAACATTGACCTTCTAATATTGCCAGAATACTTGCACTTTCACCATCTAATATGAGAAAAGCAACTTACACCTCAATCTATCTCCATCACTCATCCGTTAACTTTTCGTCCAACCAAACACATCCCAAATCTATCTAAATATACATGAAATACTCATTTATCAACTTTCTAGCGGAACATCTTCGCTAGAGAGCTTGTTTTCGCTAGAATATGAAACGTAAACTGAACGTTCATTTCGATAAGGGGTCTTCTTTTCTAGAGATCTTCACTTTGGTGCCTCTTTTTTTTTTTTTTTAACTTCAAACTTTTATTACTCAATAAAACCTGAAGCAGCCCCCATGAATAAGGCACTACAGATTGTTTCAATCAGAACAAAGCCATCGAAAAAAGAAAACAAACCAATTGCTAGAAAACAAAAAAGACGAACTACTAACTATCAAAACCATCGGCGTCTTCAATGACACTACGAGCAAGAGCATGCGCCATCGCATTTGATTCATGCTTTACCCATATAATAAAGAAATTCAGATTCTCCCAAAGCTTCCGACGATCCCTTTTCAATCCCCAAACAATCTCCCTTGATCAGCACATGTCACCATCCCTTTTCAATCGCCCAACTAAGCGCTTCCGATGCCGCTGCAGCCTCAACTCCGCCTGGTTCCATAAAAGAAACAAAACGCCATTGACACCATGCAAGTAACATCCCATTGCAATCATGCGCCACCAACCCCAAACCCAACTTCCCCTTCATCGACAAAGCGTGCTCTGTCAAAATAAATCTTAATAATATCTCATTTAGGTGCCTCCAATCCATTACATCCCGCCCACTCGGATCACCCCTCTCATGACCATGCCGGCTCATCTACATCGTTACGTAATTATGAACAAACCCAACCATCTCATCCGCTTTTCATACCTTCTCCCCCGCTAGCACAAAGTTCCGATTACTCCAAATAGTCCAACATGTCGTGCAAATACTGCTCACCATTGTTGGCGTTGCTGCCTTGAATATTCGCACTATCGAGTCCCCCATCACCTCCGAGTCCCTAATCCATAGCGTTATCGGTTTCACACTTTTCTGGGTGATAATTTGGGTGACATACTGCAGGTGACACACTTTTCTGTGACTTTTTATGCTGTGGAAGTGATTTTTTTCCTTGAATTCATAACTGCTTATCTCTGTGTGTTTCTTGTTATCTATGTTGCTTACTCATGATCTTGATCTGAACAATATGTCTGAGGTACTCACTTGCTATATTGGTTAAGTTTCACGTGTATTTTTGGATGTATCTCAAGCTCTCACATGAACTTTCCTTGGTGAAGCATGTACCTCCACCTTCTGGTTTGAATGTTATTGAATGTTATCCCAACATTGTGCACTGCAGCAGGCTAACATTGAAAACATGAACTTATAAGTTCTCAATTTTTTGAAAACTGCTCCGGTAACTGTTAATTAAACAACAAAGCGTGTGCGCGGGAAAACTGGGTGGGAAGTTTTACTTGATTAAAATTTAGTAACTGCCCATTAACATTCACTCTCTTTCCTTATTCACGGTCATTTCAAAAATCAAAACCCTATTTTCCTTAATTGTGCTTGAAATTTTCTTATTTGTGCTTGAAATTTTCTTATTTGTGCTTACTCTATAAAATTACTCTCTACTCTCAAATTCTCTCGTTTTTTTTCTCTGCAAATTCTCTCAAAACTTCTCTACTGACAATGGCAAGCAAGTCTCCCATGCAAACTCTTACAGATGTTGCCCTGGGAAGTGAACCCACTTCCGCACGGACTCATTCACACACTAGAGGTGCTGCTGCAAAGACAATTGATGCTCCTGTTGCTGCTAAAAGGAAGGCGATTCCCTATGTACGATGAGGGAAGAAGTCCAAACAGGGAGAATCGACCTCCAATGTTGAGCAAACTCCGGAACCAACCACTCCCATCACCAATGAGCCTGAAATTGAGGTAAACACTGCTGAACCCATCCCTGAATTTGATGATGATATACCTGTTGAGGGGGAGGACAGTGGATCTGTTGAGAAAGCTATGGATAAGTCTGTGGACAAAGAGGTGAGGAAGTGGATTAGGGCTCAAAAGAAAAAGAGCAAGGCTGCAGGGGATATGTTGAAAACTATGTCTGAGACTGCTAAGGCAAGGGCTGAGGCCAGGATGAGACAAGCTGAGAGATTAGCTAGGAAGAGGGCGGCTGAGGATGAGAAGAAGGATGCTGCTGCTGCTGAGAGAAATAAGAAAGGAAAGCAAGTGATGGAAGAGGAAACATAGGTTGTGGATGTTGAGGATGAAGAAGAAGAGGAGGAGAAGGAAGAGGAGAAAACTGATGAAGAGCAGGATGTTGCTGCTGATGTTGGGGCAACATCAGGAACAGAGGAGTACACAGATGGGCTGTATGTGGTCTATCCTGACGATGAGGGGATCTACTTTTCTCCTTACTATCTCTCTCAAGAGTTGGAGAAGAAGTGGCATTCCTTCAAAAGAAGGGAGATTCACACTGAAAGAGCTGTAGAGATGGCCAGCTTCAAAGAGAACAAGGTGATGGACTTGCTGGAGGCAAGAGGGTTGCAACAATCAGTGATGGAGCTCAGTGGCTATGCTCCTGAGATTGTCATGGAGTTCTACCTGAATCTTTCCAAATGGATCAGGGACTACAGATCTCCAAAATTTGGAAAGGCTTGGGGTGAGGGGGAGAGTCTTCAACATTGAACCCTACACCATTAACAAGATATGTGGCTTCCCTACTGCTGATGAATCTGAGGACCCCTATTATGATGATGTGATTGAGGACTTGACTGGAGGGTTGGTAAAAACCTGGAAAGATGCCCTGCCAACCACAAAACTCACCTCCCTTAGTGCTGTCTTACACAAGATAGCCTGCTTCAACTGGCTCCCAAGCAAAAATGTCACTGTTTTGACTAAGGAATCAGCACTCTTAGTCTACAAAATCAAAAATGGGCTAGCGGTGAACATGGGGTAGAGGATTGTGAAGTCAATGTCTGAAGTTGCTGGAAGGAAAAATGGCATGCTGCCTTTTCCCTCACTCATCTGCAAAATCCTTAGCAAGCAAGGATTACATACAAGTGTTACTGTGGGCTGGAGGAAGAATGATGCTGAATGGACAATTCTCCCAAGCTACTTGTCTGGAGCAAGAGTGAGATACCTTCCATGGAACCCAAAAGGAGTGGTGAGACCAAGGGCTGAAAAGAAGAAGACTCAGGAGTTTGCTGGAACTTCAGTGCCTATGTCCAAAGAGGAAGAGTGCATGGTCATAACCTCTACTTTTCTGGATCATATGCTGAACTGGTATAGGGGGCAGATTGCTGATACTCAGAGAGAGATTGAGAAGAGGAAGGAGCATCTCAAAGAGCTGAAGGACTTGGTGAAAAATTTGGAGAAACTCCCTTCTTCACAAAAAGGGGGAGAATAGTTCCAAGTTTTTTTAATTTTTTAAGTCTTCTAGTTTATGTTTTGCTTTTTATCAACTGCTAATTTGGGTGTGAGGCTGGTACATTAATCTCTATTTGGTTTTATTTGATAAAGGGGCTTGTCCTTGATATCTTGCTTTGGCCTGTAACTCTAAGTACTGCTACTTGAACTGCTCTAACTGCTATTGCTTATGAAAGTACATTTTGAATTGCTGTTCTGATTAACCCTTTATGCAGGAAACTCACTGGTTTCAATGTTGAGGCAACATTGATGAATGCTGAGGCCTGGACATCTTCTGATGTAGTGATGATCTTAATACTTGTCTTTGCTAATTTTGCTTTGAACATGTTAGCTTGTATTAAGGGGGAGCAGCGTAGTAGTTTAATTTGTTTCTTGTTGATTCTATCTTTCTGGATATAAGACTTGATTGGAACAGGTATTGGTTTTGTGAAGAAAGGCAAAAAGGGGGAGATTGAAAGTGTAGGGTTTTCTGGAATCAATGTTAGATGATGTTGGGTCAACATTGAGGATAACATTGAAAGCCGAGAGTCTGTGCGAAAACTGTGCTTTAGTTGCCAAAATTAAGTTTTGCCTTTATTCACTTATTAATCAAGTTCCACGGTTTTAGTTGTTTATGTTTATGTCCAGGAAGGTATCTTAATCATAAGGAAGAGCTATGGAAGATTCCTTACTTGAAGTTTCCATAATTCAAGCTAAGTTGAACAAGTCAACTCAACACGGTTTCAAAATAAGGAAACAATATTGGCCGTTCGCTGCAACTCGATTCTTTCCAGGATTCTCCGAATTAAAGAAGATGTGTTACCTTGTTAGATCAGTAATAAAGGAAACACATATTCAGGAAAGATATGAAGTTCATAAAGAAGGCAAATATCAACAAGGAAACAACAAGAGTTACCAAAACTGTGAACAACACATCTTGGCGTGCAAGATTCAAGAAATCTATAAAAGATGTGAAGTTCATCAAGATGAAGACAAGACAATCGTGCATAACAATCCGAGAGATTAATCATTCTTTGTATTGTCTTTGTCTTGCTTTTGCGAAGTTTTTGTATCAACTATTTAAGTCTAGTTCATAGAAGTTAAGTAGTTCGTACTTGTCTGCTTCGTTGAGTCCGATCAACAAAGAGCGTGGGTGAATTGTTGTGAGGAACGTTTTGTTAAAACTTTTATGGTTATTTGGCCTAAGGCTCGGAAGTTTTTAATAATATTGAAAACTTCTTAAAAACTATCTTCTTGTGTTTTCATTCCGCTGCACATTATTATTGTCAAGAAGAGCACAATAGAGTTAAGGCAATTCCAGCTTAACTCTCAAAGTTGTTGTGTCAATCCACGATCCGACAATTTCAACCACCATCCACCTTGCGTCAACACAATCTATCCCAAACAACCCAATGGATCTTATTTTGATCCTTGCTACTCCCCTAATAATTAGCAATCATTGACTGCATCTCCTTAATTAAAGTATCCGGAAGACACAAACAACTCATAATGAACGTGGGATTGATTGCATGACACTTTACTAACACCTCTTTTCCCGCGCCCGACAGCGTTTTCCCTTTGTAACCTTGCACCTGTTTCCAAATTCTTTCCCATATAAAATCAAAAATCTCCCTTTTGGATTTCCCAATTACAGACGGCATACCAATATATTTTTCATGTTGCTCTACCACCGTAACTGCCAAAATCCCGCCCACTTCGGCTTGCGTCTCCTCTTCCGTGTTCTTACTAAACACGACCACTGATTTTTCAAGGTTGATTTTTTGACCCGATGCCGCCTTTAACCTCTCTAGGATATCTCTAATGCAAGTTTAGGAAGCTACATCCGTGTCGCAAAACAATAGTGTGTCGTCAACGAAGAGTAAGTGCGATACGGGGGGTGCGTCGCGACTGATCTGAACTCCTTTAATGGTTGCGCGCTCATCGGATTTAGCTATAAGGGCTAAAAAAACTTCGGAAACGAATAAGAATATATAGGGGATAATGTGTCCCTCTTCCCAATACCCCTTTCAGGGGAAAAACACTAGATTGTCGCCATTAAGCAAAATAGAATAAGAGACAGTCCGCACACTAAGCATAATAAGCGACACAAAACTTGAATCAAAACCTAGACTAAGCATTACCTTCTCAAGAAAGGGCCACTCGACTCGGTCATATGCCTTACTCATATCCAGTTTCAACGTCATATGGCATTGTTTCCCTGTCTTCTTATTTTTCAAACAATGGTTAATCTCAAAAGCTACAAGAATATTATCAGTAATAAGACGGCTCGGAATAAAAGCGGATTGAGACAGAGAAATAATAAGCGACATCTTTAGATGCAATTTTAAAACAAACTTTGGTGAGACTAATTGGGCTAAATTGAGACATCAAATCCGGGTTAAGACATTTAAGAATAAGTACAATATGGGTGAAATTAACACCAGGATCAAGCACACGATTATTAAGAAAATTAAGAACAAAATTTGTGATAAAATACCATAGCAAATCTATCAGGCCCCGAAGAGTTAAAATGATACATATCATTAATAGCTTTCCGTACCTCGTTCGTCGTGAAAGGTTGAAGCAAGCTTTCAATCATCTCAAGACTGACTCTCACGTCCACATCCTATAACACGTCCTCAATAGCCTCGTTTGATGGGACACTGGAGCAGAAAATTGATGTAAACTAATTTGTTGCTAACTGGTCAATCTCGTTCGGTGACGTACGAAGGACGCCCCTCTCATCCCTTAACCTCTTAATCTCATTCTTTTTCTGCCGCTCATTTGTCCTTCTATGAAAATATGCCGTATTCCTATCACCATCTCTTAACCATTGAACCTTCGCCATTTGTTTCCAATAAACTTCCTCGGACTCCAACAACTCCTCCAATTTTTGACTAATAACCATCTTCTCTTGTTTAGAGTCCGAAGTAAGGATCCCCGACCTAAGACATAGAAGTTTCTTTTTAAGACCATCAATCCACCGCTTTAAGTCGATCCCATCAACCTTGTGCCACCGTGTTAACCCCAAACGACACTCATCGAGTTTCCTTGTCAACTATCCCTCGCCAATTCTATCCCAACACCTTGCGACAACTGCCCTGCACTCGGATTTTGCGAGCCAAATCACCTCAAACATAAAACGCGACGCCCTTTTACCTTGGTTTGGCTGCCCAACGTATGAATCAAGACTGCATAGTGATCTGATTTTAATGTCACAACATGTTGAACTCGAGCAAGAAGAAACCTCTCCCGCCAAATGTCATCTGCGCTCCCAGTTTAATCTTTCCCAAACCTTATAAGGAGTTGGACAACAGCTACACCACTTGAATCGAGGACCCTCAAACTCTATCTCGCATAACCCTGTCTCCACTATTGTATCCTAAAAATTACGAATAAACCAATTTGGACGCATATGACCCCCTCTTTTATCTTGTTGACTCGAGATCTCATTATAATCCTCCGCGCACAGCCATGTTAGCCCCAAAACTCCCCGAAGATGATGTAGTAGGTTCCATGTACGCATTCTCTTTGTCCCATCTAGTTCCCCGTGAAAACCCGTGAAATGCCAGTCAAGTTCCGACCCCTTTCCCGCCACTACGACATCAATTTGATTCTACGATATGCTAAGTAACTGAACGTTCAACTCTTTATCCCAAAGTAATGCCAATCCACCTGACAAACCTTTGACTTCAACACAAACACCAAAATAATTTAACATGCTCTTCAACGCCTCTACTTTTCTACTTTTCTAGTCTTGCACTTAGTTTACGATAAGAAAGTTAGAGGGGGGTGAAACTTGAAAACTAGCTCTCGTAGTTCCCAAACTGTCCAAGGGTTCCCCAAGCCCTGACAGTTCCAGCATAGGAAACTCATTGGAGATGGCGGGACTGCTCAGCAGTGTCCGCCCAAAGATTTTCAATTTCGTGTGACAACTACTCGAGCCGTGCCTTCTTCTCTGTCGTCCTATCAGCCCTTGTATCATCCTCAAATAGACGTTTTTGACCAACCCTTGTTTCTTGCATCACCACATTAGTAATCTCGTTACGTCTCACAATTCGAACACCCATACTCTTACGCTGGCTAGTAACCTGAACGCGAGTCTCCACCGCCGTCTCAATTTCCACTGCTCTCCTTAGCCCATTTTACCCATGCATGACAAATTTCTCACTGACGTCTCTCAAAAGTTGCTGGCAAACGTGATGAACCCGAACTTTGTGACCCGCTTGTTTTGTACTTGTGTCACCAATCGTATCTCCCATTGCCCTATTTACCACCGCCAACTCTCAGTGATTCTCGGCCCCTCGTTCCAAGCCCGACATTACCTCACCCCGATTCAAACCTCTTCCCCAGCCTTTTGTCGTTCACGTAAAAAACTAGCAGAAACCTTACGCTCTGAAGACTGTGCAGGGTCGACCAAATTTGCTCGCCATGATTGATCGGTACCACCTGTTCAGCCGTGAGCATAAGAACCCATGCCCATATTGGCAAATCGTCCCCGACAATAGTTACCACTCCACCCTCTGTCCATAAAACGCTGCCCATAAGATGATCCCATGCCCGTCATGTTCTCCGTTAACCATTCCCCATAAGGTAGTTGGGAGTCGTTGTCAATATTAACGTCATATTTGGCCTCGCAATCTGCCATAATATGCCCGAGCATTCCGCACAGATAACAAAAACTGGACAGTCGTTCGTATTTAAAGGAAACTGTCATCTCCTGCCCCTATTTCCCCTAACCTTCATAAACCTTAGAAGTGGTTTTGTGACGGTGATTTTAACCAGTATGCGCATACTAATGCCTACGGATTTTGCAAGATCCACTTCTTCCATAATACCGAGAAGACTACCAATTGCATGTGCTGTGGTCCTTGTTTGACAAATCAACGGGATATTGTAGATACGGACGAAGAAGCTACAAAAATCCAGATTTGTGTTAATAGGATTTTCGGCCTTGTTAACATCAGCCAGCACTAGCACATTCTTGTCGAACGACCACGAGCAACGTTGAAGGGCGTAGTCTTTGTCAATCTTGTGGAAGAACTGGAATAAGAATCGGTTATCACCGATTCTTGTGATCTCGAGCCCCTTCCCCGCTTTAAACAATGATTTAAGCACCATGCATAAAGAATTGAAATTTGCTGGTTTCGTGGAAATCATATGTCCGACCATAACCAAATCAGACCCACATTATCATGCTGCCACAACTCATTCGATAACAAGAAACCCCCCTCATGTTCGCCATTCGTTAGAGAAAGACTAGATCGCAACATGTTACATGTGTCGTCCATTATTGCCACGACGAAGCCGGAAGATGCCGTGGAATAGTTTGCGATGCTCGAGTCAGCCAAGAGATGAAAGTCGCGTCTTGCAACGTCCAACTCACACCAGAAAAAGAACGAAAAAAACAAAGTTAGTACGAAATAAACTCTAGACCTGATGGAAGATGCAAAGAGAACAAAAAAGACACGAACATAATTAATGAAAAAGAAAAAAAACGCGGCAATAAGAAACCAAAAACAAAAAGAAGCCCTAGAACTCGCCCATGGTCAGACCGCAAAGAGGACCTCCAGGGAATTAATGATGATGACGCTAAGAAACTGGAGATGACGCCTTGCCGAGATCGTCGAAGACCTTGCCTGAGAAGAGTACGTGTGTTTAACCCTAATTCCTAGAGACAAACCCTTAATGCGAAGGACTTCTTACTCATTTTGGTGCCTCAAGTCAGCACCAAATACAACTTTGGTGCTTCAAGTTGCACCTATAATTTTAGTGGCTTTATTTGGATCCAAAATTTTGTTTACTAGCCTTGTCCATAATATTTTTTTTTTCGAAAATGCATGTAGCCTAATAAGATCATTCCGATTGGTTTTTTGTCAATATTAATTGGACTTTGTGCCCCATTTTCTTTTTCAGCTGGGCTCACCCATCCTCGTATGGTCGGCTTATGGTTAGCCTGACATTGCCCAATCTAACAAACATTGGCTCGTGTTTATGACTCAACGGCCAAGACTAGAAGCAATGTTTTCCATGGTGTGTTGGGTTTTTTTTTCCATCTAGCATTGTTTTCTGCTTTGGCTACTTGCGTAGCTGTTAGCCTTTGACTTAAAGGTCCAGACTTATGCATCAACTCTCCTCACTCCTTGTTTTTATCGATCATCTGTTCCTTCCTCCCAACCTCTGGATCATTTTTTATCCTTGTGACTTCCTCTTTCGTGCAAAGATTCATGCTTTGTCAGCCTATTCATTCTTGTCTAGAGTCTATCTCTGCACCGATGTGCTTGCATTCAATGGTTTCATGCCTCAAGTCCCCGTGATATTCATAATATTGTCCACCATCCCTTCTTTCAAATTGTTTTACATTTTGAGGGGAGGCGTCTAGAAATGAGGTTCCCTTGAATGAATTGGAACACCTGGTGTTGAGAGTAGCTAGTCTTCAGAGTGCCCTATGTGACTCTTGTGACTTAGGTTGGGCTGGGGTCGCATGTCCTTGCCTGGATACCTCGAATTTCTCCGACGCCCTTCGGGGTCAGAAATGTGACTTTAAGATGCACTGTGGATATGATCCCTTCGAAGGCCTAAATATTCGTGTATGTTGATTTTGGCTTTTTAATATTTATCTTTCATTTATTTCATTATATATAATATAGGTTTTCACCACCGCTAGGATTTTCAATCTCACATAATATCGAGTATAAATTTAGTGAAAGACACTACAAGAAAAATGATCTTTAGCCACGACCTCTGCCCTTGGAGAATACCTATTTCCCGTTGGTAATGAGTTAGTATGGACGACCAAGTCCTTGGAAATTCCCCGTCCCTAGTAATCGCGTAGCAAAATGTTCCAACGTTCGAGCCCTTGGTAATGAGTTCTTTACCAACGGCCAGGTCCTTGATAAAGAGTAGGCACGACTCAACCCTAGCTACATATTATCCACGACCAAACCCTTGGTAAAAACCATTACCCAGGGCTGGACCGTGGCTAAGAACATGCACTCATTACCAACAACTGCACCGTGGCTAATGTTATGGATGTCATTACCCACGGGTGCGTCCTAGGTAAAGACATGGATCATATTACCAAGGGTTAGGCCGTAGTTACTAATGTTCATGACATTATGAAGAGCTCGACCATTGGTACTAATATTGAACACACTTTTACGTTTAAATATTAGTAGCCACGGCTCGGCCGTGGCTACTAATATTCATCTGAATAAAGTAAAACCAATAATATTCATGCAATCTTGTAAATTACCGGAATATTATTGGATGCATTTTAACAATTACTGTGTCTAGAGAAACAAAATCTTTGAATAAGAAAATGAAAGATATGTTTGAAAATGATTTTGAAGATGTATAGAAAAAAGCGTAAAGAAAATAAAGAAACTTTGAATATTTGAAGATATGAAGAAACTTTGAAGATTTGAAGAAACTTTGAAGATATGAAGATTTGAAGAAACTTTGAAGATATGAAGATTTGAAGAAACTTTGAAGATATGAAGATTTGAAGAAACTTTGAAGATATGAAGATTTGAAGAAATGAAAAATTTTGAAGACATGAAGACAAATTTGGAAGAGAGGAAAGAAAAAACTTGGAAAAAATGAAGAGAAACTTGGGTATTTTCGTGGATAATGAAAATGAAGGGTTGAGGGGAGGTGTATTTATAACGTTGGATGAAAAATCCAAATTCTCATGAAATTCCCATTTTTCTGCATATTTTGGAGTCATTACCAACGGCTAGGCCGTTGGTACTAATTTTAATTTTTTGAAAATTTGAAAATTCTGCCAAATTTTTGTGTAAAACATTTTGAATATTGTCTTGTCTGGGTAAGAACATGTTTGAATATTGGTAGGGACGGCTAGGCCCTTGGTACTAACCCCTAAATTTTTAGTTTTCATGATTTGCATTATATAAGTTTGATTAGTTTATGATTTTAGTTAAGATACTTTTACAATATGTAAAATAAAGAACTATAAACACATGTATGGTAGTTTTTGAGTTATCGAAATAGACATATAGAATTAGATCATCATACATTTATTACATACTAAGTTAAGTTTTATATCCTTATATATACTAAGTATGTATTGCGTTTAATAAGATCTTACGAAGTTGTAATGATCACTCGTAATTGATTAATGATCGTTACAACGTGCAATTACGAATGTTACATAGATTCAATTAGTAACAAATCTAAGTCATTACGAATAACGTTATTTAGTTATTTTGCCATTAAGATCCGCAATGTGTAAATGATGCATGTTTGTGCTACGAAAGCTAAAACTTATGTATATTAAACTAACTTATACTTATTATTTTCGTAATCGATAATAAAACATCCATATATGTTAAACAATCATGCAAAAGGTAAAATTTATGTATATGAATATTAATACCAAGGGCTCATGCGTGGGTAATGAGCCTTATTAGTCACGACTAGGCCGTAGCTAGTGTTAGGGTATTTTTCCAACGGCCCAGCCCTTGGTAATAATGAAAGGGAAAAATGTATAACGATGAAATATGTAAGCGTTTATTTCTTATTGTTGTTTGCGTTTTTACTTTTACAACGTTGTTATTGTTGCTCAATTAACGATTTAAGTAGTTGAAATAAAACGAAATGGAGACAGTTATTGACAAAATTATAACATAAACAACTTGTCCTTTTTAGTTTGCTGCCACAGTATCACGCGTCAACTTGGAGTTTGTTTTAACTCCAATTCAGTTAAAAGCCTTTTTCTTTAACTAGGCACCATTATAGCTTCGGTGCTTTGAGTTGGTTGTTTAATTTGGCTTGAGTGCCTTGGTCGTGATTAGTAAACTGTCGCCAAAAACCTTTTAACTTAATTAGCTATTCAGGGGCTGTAACTTTAACTGGGAGGAGACGCCTGACTGGTGTTCATAGCTATTGTGTCATAATCTTTTAAAGATACATGTCCCTATGAGAGTATGATATGGCAGGTTCAACAACCTAGGCAAAATGGTCCACTTGTGTGCTTATAGAGTATAACCCTATACATGGCTGTGAACGTAGGTTTCATGTTAAGAATGTTAAATTCTTCCCAATGGCTTGCTTTCAAGTTCATTAACTTGTTCAAATCTGATCCCACCAGAAAAATTGAGGGGTTTAGACTGGACGCAGTCAATAACCTAAATGTTCACATAACCAAACACATGCCTACATAGAAAATCGAACAACTTTGAATATATTGGAGGGTAGTCCAGACAAGGAGTTTGCCATGTTGTTTGATTATGCTACAGAATTAAGACTATCTAATCCTGGATCCACTGTGGCTGTGGGGACAGATGAGGTAGGAAGGAACTTGAGGTTTAAATGTATGTATGTCTGCTTTAGTGCTACGAAGATTGGCTGGAAGAAAGCATGCAAGACATATATTGGAGTAGATGAATGTCACCTCTTAGGTCCACATGGTGGAGTGCTTCTGTGTGCGGTTGAGGTAGACCTTGCAAATAGCACTTACCCTATTGCATATGCAGTGGTGGCTATTGAGAATTTCAGCAACTCGGAGTGGTTCCTCAGTGTATTAAGGACATATTTGGAATTGGGAGATGGAGATGGTCTCACGTTTATGTCAGACAAACAAAAGGGTCTCATCAATGCTTTCACTAAAGTATTCCCTAATGCCAGTCACATGTACTAGTTATTGTTATGTTCACATAATAATAGCAAATGTCATCATTATTTGATGATCTTATTTGTTTATTTGCTATCATCTTGCAAATTTTGTGTGAGGCATCTGTTGAGGAATTTCTACGATGCCAGTTTTAGAGGTGAAACATACAGTGATGCTGTTTGGAGAGCTGCAAACTCTACAACAGAAGGGGAATTCAAAGATGCAATGAGAGAATTGTGTGCTATTAGCCAATCAACTTTGGACTGGTTTGATGACAAGGATCCAGTACACTGGAGCAAATTACATTTCAACCCTTTTCATAAATGTGATTTGATACTTAACAACAATTGTGAGTCATTCAACAGTACTATTTTGGAGGCAAGAGAGAAGCCCATAATCACCATGTTTGAGTGTATCAGAGAGTACATGATGGAGAAGTTTACAACCAACAGAGACAAGTGTGCCAGGAAATGTATAACAAGACCATCTGCCCAAAAATCAAAGATGATCTTGATAACAATGGCAAGCATATAGCATTATGTGTTCCATTCAAAAGCGATGACTCTAATTACCAGATCACATCTCTGGCAGATGGCTCACAACATCGTGTCAACCTGGTAGATCATTGCAGGAGATGGGATCTAAGTGGGATACCATGTAAGCTTGTAATATGTGCTATTATCCATAGTGGTGACGAACCAATTGACGTCATTTCTGATTGGTACTCTGTTAAGAGGTACAGGAATGCTTATGCACTTCCTATTTATGGTGTAACTGGTATGGATATATGGGGACAAACTGGTTACATAACCCCACTACCTCCCACGTTTTGGAGAAAGGCCGGTAGGCTAAAGAAAGCAAGGCGAAGAGGCCATGATGGGGAACCAGAAAGCAAGCAGAAGGTGTCTCGCAAACGCACATAGAAGAAACCTAACAAACTGAAGAGGAAGCAGAAATACGTGACATGTAGTTTCTGTGGCATTCAAGGACACAATATCCAGACTTGTGCTCACGTGAAAGCATATGAAGATCAGGAAACTGAAGATAGGATGTATCTAGGTCTTGAGGACCCTCCTTGTTGTTATAATAAGAAGCACATAACTGGTGAGAGTTCCCAGACTGGTGTTACAGAAAATGAGGTTTCAGGAGTTGGAGAAGAGGCTGTTAATGTAGGTTCCCAGACTGGTGTTACAGATAACAATATTGATGAATCTTAGCTGCAATCAAATGTGAGTGACAGGGCAAGAAAGGGAAAACAGATGGTCAACCCAACAGATGATTGGAATAGGGAAGCAATAGTATGGTTGTTTCTTTTTAACAAAAGGTTGTTTAGTTTGGATATTAAGATTGATATATTATTGTTACTGATGTGGGCCTGTTACAAGAGAAGGGGACTGCTACTACTGAGGGGATTGAATCTGGCCCTAAACCTACAGGGGATGGGTGAGGCAGTACTACAATGCACCAGCAACACATCTTGTGCCAAGCATCCATTCTCAGCTCACACAAAGCCAAAACAGTTTCCCTTGTCCACCACCTACAATAGGAGTATGTATCAGAGCTCTTGATCCCATGGTTCCAACTCAAAGCAGCCAAACATATCTTGTACCTCTCATGAATATCAATGTCCAGGTGGCAGCACCCACTTTTGTGGTTGGTGGAAGGAAATATGTCAAAATATCAAATTTGGCAACAGTGATCAATGACATGAACCAAGGGAAAGGTGATGGTAAGAGCAAGGCCAAAGATGGTGAAAATGACAAAATTTGTGTAAATGTGAAGGGGAAAGGCAAGGACACTGGAATAGGCAAGAGAGGTGCTCATGCAAAAGGAAATAAGAAGGGCAATGACAAGGGAAAGGGAGTTGGAAATGAGTGATGATGGTGGATTCTTCTGGACAAGTATAATATGTAATTATTTTGTGTTTGTTTGAATTGTGGTGAATTCTAATTAGAGTGGCTATGTGTCTGTATTTTGAGTGACCGAATCATCTTTTGATGCCTGTTTTGTTGCATTGCATTGCAATGCTTTTTTAGAAGGCAGTGATTTAGTCTATCAAAATCTTTTGGCAATCAAGCATAACATTTGCTATATTAGGTGGTTGTAATGACAATGCTAGTGGTTGACACTATGCAATCTTAATGTCTAATGGATGTTCCACTACCTAATTAGAGTCTTTGTCATTATGTTGCCTAACCATAACTGTATGCTACAAATATCACATAACTACACATCCATATTCAGCCAATTTCAATAACAGAATATACATCAAAACCCTAAAGCCAAACACAAACTGTATCACAAAGGCTATTACTAACATGGCAACCATCCAAAACAGAATATACATCTAAACCCTAAAGCCATGCACAAACTGTATAGTTAAGACAAACATGCCTTAAACAAAATGGATAAACATTCCATCAGACAAATTGTACCAACCATGCCCACAAACCAATTGTACCAAACATGCAAGCAAACATTAAAATGGTTAAAAAATGTACCAAACACTTAAACATACAAGCACTTAAAAAAACATTAAAAAAGTTTCAAATCAAAGACCCATAGCAATCAGGCTTTCCCATCTCGTCAAAACCTTGACCTCGAGGATGAAAGCTACTTCACATCAACATAGTAATTCTCTGCTCGTAGTTTTTGAAGCCGAAATTCATGAACATACGCTCGATCACCGTAGGCTACAACATCAATAACAAGTGTTAATATATCATTTTATACGCAACAAAGCAAATGTAATCGTTAGAGGTGTGGAGTAACTTACAAATCGCATATGGTCATCAAAAACACTGTGGCAAATTCTGATTTTGCGAGTCTTCTAGTTCAGCTTCACCCGAGGAGTCTGGCAGAATCGACGAAACACCCTTAAACGAGTCTTCATGATGGTCAGCCGCTCCTTAACCATGGCGGCTTTGTCCTCCACACCATTTCTTTTGGTGAGTCTTGTGGCAAGCTCCTCATACACCACCTGCATCTCTGTCGCCGCGAAATATATCTGACGATCAGCGATGCGCCTCAGCCTTTTACCGAGATAGGCTTCATCTACTCTTTTGAAGACTTTAAAATTGAGGAAAGTCTCATGAATCGGTTCCTGAAAATTTAAACAAAGGCATGCTTAAAAACAACATGATAAAAGTAGTCACATGTAATACTCAGATAGGTTGCACGAAAAACTTATTTTGAGAATATCATAAACTGCTTTGAGAGACCCATTAGCCATATTTAGCAGAGAGAGGGTGAAAGTTTTAGATAAGAAGAAAAATGATAAAAAGTGACAAAGTGGTGGTTGATGGCAAGTAATACCATTAAAACTGAAGAGAAGCGTAGTAATTGCATGTTGATTCTTTGGAATAAACGCCAACCGTCTGATCAGACTCTAGCACTTTTGATTAAAATAAAATATAATTAGTAAGAAGTAAGTGGGTAATTAGGGTTATGCTGGACTAGGGAGTTGTCCAAATTGAATTCTACTTTAGAACTTTCCAACAACCCAAGTCAGAAATAAATGAACTAGGAAGTGAATGCATGTACTTTTGGACAAATACACTTCAAACTTAGACAAGAAAATGCAATCATTAGAAGAATATTCATCACTTGACAACATTCTTTGATAGATAAATACTAAATTAGACACACCAATTCATTATATATCAACCATGTGCAAAGGGAAAATGAACAAACTTAAACAAACATGGTATATGGTCCACAAAACCAGACTTATACAAACATGGTACATGGTCCACAAAACCACACAACCTTAAGAAGCATATCCAACATTGATACACCTTTAACGTTATAATCTTACATAAAGCAACCCTTGAACTATTAACTAAACATACACAATTGTAATCATAACCAATATCAGAAATCCAACGAGTAGGATCAAATTCCTATTCTTCCGTTCCAAAGTAGCACATTTCTTCTCAAAATCATCAATCTTCTCTTCTTCGTACTCTCTGACTCAACAATCTGATTCAGCAGCTCTGCTTCTAGTCTTGAATCTCGTAATTCTTTGAGTGTGGACTTAAGCACTTGAATCCGACGCCTCATCTGATGTATCACAACTCTTGCGCGCTTTTGTTGATCGACCCAGAAAAACATCCCGCAGTCGAATTTAGTACCTTTAATGCAACTTGTAAATCTTCGTCCAGGATTTGCGTCGGTCCTAGAGAGCCTTGTCACCGCCTCTCTTCCACAATAACAATTGATTCCAGCACCATAACTTTCAGACATTATGAATTGATGAATTGAGGAATTAGGGGTTCTTCAAGAATTTGGAGATTTGAAGATTGGGGAGGAAATGTTTTGATTTTGACCAATTATGTTAGATTTGACCATGACTTATACGTTAGTAAAAAACGTTATGTAATAAATTTTGGTCGCGGTTTTTTTTTGCAAATAACCCATCCTCAGAAATTATGTTAAAAAAAAAATAAGACGTGGCGGTAATGTGGAGGTACTGTAGCAGTCCAGTCAGCGTCCACGTCGACGTTGGCAGACTCTGGGCCTGAGAAAAGCCCGTCAGGCATATTTTGTAAAAAATTTGAAAGATAACGGGCATCCAATTAATTTCGAGAGTTATCGGGCAAAAGTGAATCATAATAAAAGATAACGGCCAGAAAATTGAATTCACCCATATATAAATGATCACATGAATAACTTTAAAAAGATTATAAATAATAAAGTACATTACTTCTACCGTGAAAGTGAACATTTCTGCAGCAAAAAATTAAAATTAAAATTAAAATTCTGACATAGATTATGACCATTTTAACTTGAAATAATGGAGTTAATTTTATAAAAAGGAATTCAAAATTTTAAAACAGGAATAACATTTGCTAATCCATAACACTGATTCAGTTCGCCAAAAAAAATGTGATTTTTATGTGAAAAGTCTGAGAAAATTAAAGTTTAAATGGCGGATCGAACGTAACAAACATTTTTTTGTGTTAAATATTGATTATATTTTCTGCCTATGATTCTTTTTCTTTTGATGATATATTTTTGTAAGATATGTATATCGTCTTAAATATTCACAAGGGTAGTCTGTTTCCTATAAAGTTCTATTTTAAATGAATTTAAAAAATATAGACATATTATTTCAGAATAGATCACCAAAAGTTACAAATAAAAGAAAAAATCAACAGAACATTTAAACGGTTTTATAAGTCATAATACAAATTGTTTAAGAATGTAGTTATAAAATACCGTAATATGTAGCGAGGACTAATGAATTAACTTATGCCTGACTATATATACTTATTGAGCACTAAATTTGAGTTGTTACGAAAATGCTACCGCTAGTTCACTTATGGCAAAAATAACTTATGAAATTATTTTTCTTAAAAAGATAATTGCAAACTTCACAAGAGTATTTCTTTAGATTGTTGTATATATATTTAGGAAAGAGACCAAAACTATGTCAATTAATATTAGTGAGATATGTTTCCTTTTTATTAGAATCTTAATAATACATATAAGCAACTAAAAATTGAAGGGATTGGGAAAGGGTATATAAAATTAGAAACGATGGCACAGGGTTCCCGTGTAATTAAATATTTATTGTAACAATAATATAATTAATTTGTGTGGTGAGTAAAATAATTTAGGTAAGTAAATATTATTAAATATATAAGGATAGAGAAGTTATATTTTTACCTTCTTTTTATATAAGAGTTCTTTTTATATAAGAGAGAAGAGAATTAAGTAGATGATTTTTCTTTAATGAGAATATTTTAATTGTGGTAAAAGTAGAAATTTACAGTTGTAATCTTATTTTAATAGTTACCAAAAAATCTTAATAGTGTGTTGTAGGGACAAATATGAAAACTAAAATTGTGGTGTATTTTGCTCTATCAACTCTTTTAGATTAAGCAACCCATTTTAATTGATTGTGCTATTATGGTATATTAGTATTTCTATTTAGAGTCAAGGCATACCTATCTAATTGAAATAATAAATTTGCAACTAAAAAATATGCTGGCATAAGTTAAAGGAGAGAGATAGAGCAAATTTTAGATATAAAGTAAATACTTATATATATATATTATATAGTTTATGAATGAGAGAGAAATAAAGCATCAACTTTATATCAGCATCCAATAACATGTGGGCCATCAACCCTACTATGTTGAAATAAAAACCAAACATGTTACATTGTAAAAAAGTGAAATTATCTCTCAAATGAAAACCAAACGCTGAAAAGGTATTTACATGAAAATCAAAAAATTTCACAAAATCTGCAATTCTGTGAAAATACTTTTCACAGAGGAATACCAAACAGGAGCTACATGGCTGAAATAATAGGATAGTAGCAATTGGGGGGAGGAGACGCCTTACTTGCAACCCTCATGATTGTTTAACGGATAAGATACTCGGTCACGGTTGTACGTAGGAGGACATTTGCTCTCCATACCAAGGTGTTTGCCTTAATAGCCATGATCCACATCTCGCAGGTCAACAACCTACATCGAGGTCGTTTTTTCTCGTATACAAGGATAGTTTATTTGGCTCCCTTTGTTTGTGTGACCATTCCGTTTTAATTACTTTGGGTATTTAATAGATGAGAGCAAATTATTATTTCGATTATCAATTAGAGACATACTTGAACATATTATTAGAGTGTCACAAGTTTCTTTTTCGATTTATCAGTTAGAGTCTTTTATTAATTATTGAGCCTAGAGAGGATTAAAATGAAGAGCTAATGGAATTTTACCTGCTGTATTACATAAAATTCTCTTGTGGAATATCATTAGGCAAATTCTGGTCTTGTGTCGCGTTTAAATGACTTATTACCCCTATGCTTCGAAGAGGTAAATAACTTCATGTCTTATGTTATATAAAACCCGTTATCCAATGTCACAAGAAAAAGAAGACAAGCTGCCCATATATACCCTATGATGAGTGCCTATTCTGTTACTCACAAAACCGCACAAGAGGGTAGTGTGACACAAATAAGTTTAATCGATTAATTTAATTTTTATATGGAGCTCATGTGTCTTAATCAACATATACATGACATTAATTTACCTAAATATGTTTCAAATAAGTAATCAATGCAATGTTGAGCCAAAACCCCAAGAAATTATTTGATGCAACTCATGCACGACGACAAGACATTATACAATCGGTTCTTGGTGACTTGGCATCGATACATGGTTAGATTGTCATTTAAAAAAAAAGATCACGAACAAAACTATTGTACGATGACTTAAGTGCAACAACTCGATTACTGTTGCCAGTTATGTAAATAGGATTATGCGTTGATGGGATGTTTTTGGCAAAAAAATTACCTTTTTGATCAAATGTTGCATTACGTCGACCATAAAACGATTGCAAGTAATATTTTTTAAAGTTATGAGTTGAATATTGCTTGTAATATTTTATTAGAAAAACTTTAATTCAAATTCTTTGTTGCACCATTAATTGTTGCGTTGTCGTAGTAATTTTTTCGAAAATAGAATTCAAATAAATTGAAACAAATAATATTAACATAGTAGAATAATGAATTAAGATTTTCTCGCGTTTCCTGCAAAAACTTCCAAACGTTTTTATTTTTGACTGATCAATATGCACAAAGCATACAAAGATTCTCTAATTTTTGACTTAGTACGAACAAAACATACAAAGATTTTTTATATTCCTTTGTAATTATAATATCAATTCATATGAATATTCGGAAACACATGGAATAATTACGAAACATTCAATCCCAAACTCCAACACCTAACATGGGATAAACCTAGTAATAGAGTATGGAAAACACAGAGGCACACGGCCGCACGCACGCCATCATCATCATGGAAACCAAAATCCTCAAGTCAAATGAATCCCCTGCAGAAATTATTGCTTCCATTGATTATCTCGTAACCCAGATTTTGGTTCGCTTCCCCGTAGAGCCTCTTGTGCGCTTCAAATTAGTATCGAAACATTGGTTATCTCTCATCTCAAACTCGGAATTTATCCGGCGATATGGCAACTCAAATCGCACCATCGGTATGTTCTTTCCTGCGGTAATCAGAAATAGATATGTTATGTCACTACAAGAGAATCGAGTAGTAGCAACGGCTTTTTTCCCACGGCCAAGCCGTTGCTACTAGTACCCACGGCTGAGCCGTGGGTAATAACCATTACCAACGGCTAAGCCGTTGGTACTAATACGTACCAACGGTTTCGCCGTTGCTACATTAGTACCGACGGGCATACCGTCGGTACTAATTATAGGGCGACGACCCTTTTTAGCTGGGCCTAATGGGGCGCAGCTGGGCCGTTGTTGGACATTAGTACCAACGGCTTGGCCGTGGGTAATAATATTAGTACCAACGGCCGAGCCGTTGGTACTAATCACAGAACATAAATTCGGCCAAACCTTTTTTTCCCCATTTTCTTTCATTTCTCATACTCTCTCACCTCTCTTCCTCACTTTTCCGACGGCGCTACCTCAATTTCCGACGGGGCTTCCGTTGCTAGTGCGAATTTGTAAGTTCTAATCTTTTTTTCGTTTGATATCATAATTTCTAGCTCGTGATTGTTAGATTTCGTTTGGAAATTTGTTGGACTTCATTTGGGAATTGTTATATGTTGTGATTTTTAGTTTTGTAGAAGAAAATATCTCGTTTTCGAATGGATTATCATGCATATATGTCGTTAGAAATAATCGTTTAAACTCGTAATTTTTTTTCTCGTGAATGTTAGATTTCGTTTGGGAATTCATTGGATTTCGTTGGGGAATTGGTTTATGCTCGTGATTCTTAGATTTTTAGAAGAAAAATTCTCATTTTTGGATGGATCATCACATATTTCGTTAGAAAAATCATTGAATATCGTTTGGGAATTGTTATATCTCGTGATTGTGAGCTTTGTGGAAGAAAAAATCTCGTTTTAGATGGATCATCGCATGTCGTTAGAAAGAATCTTTGGATTTTGTTTGGGAATTGTTATATCTCGTGATTGTTAGCTTTGTAGAAGAGAAAAAATTGGTTTTTGAACATGATTATGCATTGTTTTATTATCTCGTGATTATGTTATCTTAGATTTTGTTAGAGAATCGTTATATCTCGTAATTGTTTGAAATGCTAGATTTTAAGTACGGATGTCTTTATGCCTTTAGGGAATTATTAGTTTTATAATATCGTCCATGTTTTATATGATTGTTTGAATTTTGTTTGATATTTTGGATTTCTATGCAGCTCATTTATATAGACATGTCAGACGATCCTAAACGCACCCATGATCGTACTACCGTAGCGAAGAAGAAAGGTCGGCGATACGGACCTATACGGAGGCAGCTGCCAGATCCTCCCACGCCAGCTCCTGATGCAGCCGTGACACCTGTCGAGACTCAGCGACGTGAGTCACCGCACGAGCCTACTACTACGTCTACTCCTCCAGAGTCACGCATCCCGCATAGATTAGAGCTTGTGGATGAAGCTCAGGCCAGAGGATCGACACGACAGACGCCCGAGTCTTCCAGTACAGTACCCCCTTCTGACGGAGTAGGATTGAGTGGAGGGGCATCACAGGTAGCGACGGGACCATCACCATCACCATCTTGTACGCCGTCGCGGCCTTCTAGGGGAGTGGCTAGAGGAGATCCGATACCTCGTAGGGCAGATCGTAAGCCCTTAGCGTTGACTGATACTGGACATTTCAAGGACCAGCGCCGTGTTGTACAGACGATCACAGCCATAATGAAGATTATGTGCCTGATGAGGTGTTGATTATGTGCCTTGCTGGAATTGTAGATACAGCCCACCATCCTTTTCGACGCTTCACGTGTTGTGCTGGATACGGGGTATAGCAGACTTGTAGGGCTTGATTGGCAAACACGAACGGCTCATGGGTTTCAAGACTACGTCGTGGGTCGATATCCACCAATTGGTATGTCGGGTCGACATAGGTCCCTCGGTCAATATCATACCACACGCATTTGAATAACACAATGTATACCGGTCTTCTTCCTCCCCAATATTCCACTTCTATAATATCTTTCAACGTCCCATAGAAGTTGGTGGTGTCAGATCCACCCATGCTCCCCTTTACATAAACACCGCTACAATCACTACTTCTTGGGCCTTTTGTACCCTCTGTATGGAATCTGAACCCATTCACAATATATCCATTGTACCTCTTCACTGTTCCATCGGGTCCACTGATTAGAGCTTTTAGACCTGGATCAATCTCGTATTCTCCACTTGTAGTCGTCTGTTTGAACCATGCCACAAATTCCCTGTTCCTTTTCGTTTGGACCTCCATGGGGCTGAGATTACGACACTCTTCATCTTCAAACAACCTGCGTAGTATAAAAGAACACGTAATTAATAAACAAGGCATGAAATATTGTATATTAAATTGTGAAAAGTATAATAATGTTCACTCACTTGACCCATTCTTCAAGCTCTGGGCAGTTAAGAAGTGTATAGAGTTCTATCTGCTCCAACTCTTCCCCGGTCAACTGGCGTTGCATGGTCAATGATCCGACTGGACGCCCTTTCTTGTGGAATATTGGAAGCTCATCGGCCCACTCTGAACTATCGAACGTCTCGTTCCTGTTCAATCGGTTATATCTAGTTTGAAAAGATATATCTAGATATTGAGAACACAAATTTGCTATTTCCGATAAAATGTACGATTTGGCCATTGATCCTTCAACACGCGCTTTATTCCCAGCTGTCTTTTTTAATTCGAGCATACGCCTGTAAAAACCAAGTGTTAGCGAATAAAACAAACCAAAAAAGTTGTTTAATTGTTTAAGATACTAATTATTGTACCTCTCGAATGGGTACATCCATCTATAGTGAACTGGTCCCCCGACTCTAGCCTCGTACGGCAAGTGAATGGCCAAATGCTCCATAGAATCGAAAAATGATGGTGGAAATATCTTTTCCAATCTGCACATCGTAACAACAATTGATTCTTCTAGTAGCGCCATATCATTCGCCGAAACCTCTGAAGCGCAAATCGCCTTGAAGAAATGACTAATCTCCACTAATGGGCCCCATATATCATCGTGCAGGAAGTCGCAAAAGGCAATAGGGATCAATCTCTGCATGAAGACGTGACAATCATGACTCTTCATCCCATATAATCTTCCTTGTTGCAGTTGCACACACCTTCCCAAATTCGAGGCATATCCGTCAGGAAACTTGAGATTACCCAACCACTGAAGCACCTTAGTCTTTTGCTCTTTATCGAGACAGTATTTAGCCTTGGGCTTTTTGACTACAGTTCCCCTGCCAGTTTCGTCTATAAAGAGTTCTTTACGGTTAGTCAACAGCTTCAAATCTTGTCTAGACTTGACGTTGTCTTTTGTCTTCGCGTCGTCCATCACTGTGTTGATGATGTTGTCGAAGAAATTCTTTTCACAGTGCATGACGTCAAGATTGTGCCGGATCAAGTTTGTGGACCAGTACGGTAATTCCCAAAAAATGCTCTTGCGCAACCAATTATGACTCGTACCAAACCCTGGAATCTTTTTCGGCTTTGGACCAAAACCGACCTGTGGGAGCTCCTCCACAATTCTTCTCATTTCCTCGCCCGATTTCCTTAAAATTTTACCAGGCAAGACAATATTCAAAATGTTTTAGCCAAAATTTTGGCGGAATTTTCAAATTTTCAAAAATTTGAAATTAGTACCAACGGCCTGGCCGTTGGTAATGACTCCAGAATATGCGGGAAAATGAAAATTTCATGAAAATTTGAATTTTTCATCCAACATTATAAATACACCTCCCCTCAACCCTTCATCTTCATTATCCACGAAAATACCCAAGTTTCTCTTCATTTTTTTCAAGTTTTTTCTTTCCTCTATTCCAAATTTGTCTTTATATCTTCAAACTTTTTCCTTTCTTCAAATCTTCAAATCTTCAAATCTTCATATCTTCAATTCTTCAAAGTTTCTTCAAATCTTCAAAGTTTCTTCAAATTCTCAAAGTTTCTTCATATCTTCAAATATTCATAGTTCTTCATTTACTTTACACTTTTTTTCTATACATCTTCAAAATTATTTTCAATCATAACTTTCTTTTTCTTATTCAAAGATTTTGTTTCTCTACACACAACAAATCACAAGATTCGGTAATTGTTAAAATGCATCCAATAATATTCTGGCAATTTACAAAATTGCCAGAATATTATTGGTTTTTTTTTTTCGGATGAATATTAGTAGCCACGGCCGAGCCGTGGCTACTAATATTTAAACGTAAAATGTGGTTAAATATTAGTACCAACGGCCGAGCCCTTGGTAATATCATGAATATTAGTAACTACGGCTTAGCCCTTGGTAATGACGTTTAAGTTATCACCAAGGGCTTAGCCCTTGGTGATAATATTTAGGTCATCACCAAGGGTTGAGTCCTTGGTAATGTCTTTTAAGTCATTACCAAGGGCTGAGTCCTTGGTAATGATGGCATGTGCTTAGCTACGGTCCAACCCTTGGTAATTGTTTTTACCAAGGGCTTGGCCGTGGGTAATATGTAGCTACGGCTGAGCCGTCCCTAATTTGTAGCAAGGGCCAGGCCGTTGGTAAAGAACTCATTACCAAGGGCTTGGCCGTTGGAAAATTTTGCGACGCGATTTCTACCAACGGGAAATTCCCAAGGACTTAGGCGTCCCTACTAACTCATTACCAACGGGAAAGGGGTCTTTACCAACTGCAGAAGCCGTTGGTAATGCCTGTTTTTCTTGTAGTGTGTATCCTTCTTTCCTAATGATTCAAACTTGATGAGAGACATGGGAATGAGCTCAAAAATTTACATTATGCATTCTTCAAACGGACTATTTGTTGAAATATAGTTTGCAATTTAAAAAAGGAAAATATCCTAAGACATCAAAACCCCACAAAAATATGATATTAAGATCATAAAACTTCTATAATAATCTGTAGAAGTCCGGTTAGGAGTTGGAAGGAAAATGTCACAATCTTTATTAAATTATGTATTACATGATTGAAAGATATTTAAATAAAATAATGATTCCAGAAAGTGCTAAACCTCCTATAAATATGGGAGAGTGGATGTAATTGTAATACAATGCAAAAGCAAATAAGAATTAATAATACAAATTGCTTCTGGCGTTCACTACTCCATTCTTAATTTTTTTTGCATATTGCAATAGTCTTATTACAATAAAGTCCTCAAGTCCTCAATACTTCTAAATAACCCCAAAAACTTTTATACATTCTCTATATTATTCTAAACACCCAACATATTGTGGTATCAGAGCCATCCCTGGCTCGATATCTTTCGTTAAATAAAAATATGAATTCAACCCCTTCCAACGAGCTCGCCTTTGCCTATTCCCAACAAGGAGTGCCTATCTTTGTTGGACAAAACTATGAATTATAGAGCGTCTTAATGCAGATGTTATTCCAGTCCCATGAGTTATGGGATGTTGTCGATCAAGGTTACGACAAGTATACACCGGAGGAAGAAGCAGCATTGACGACAACAAAAAAGAAGGAGCATAAGGAGAACAAGACCAGAGATGCTAGAGCCTT
Source organism: Linaria vulgaris (assembly GCA_948329865.1). Classification (NCBI taxonomy): domain Eukaryota; kingdom Viridiplantae; phylum Streptophyta; class Magnoliopsida; order Lamiales; family Plantaginaceae; genus Linaria; species Linaria vulgaris. Next base: position 90,311,324 of record OX415251.1, on the reverse strand, counting down.
GTCGTTTATGCACCATGGGGTAAGCGGATCCATACTTCCGCGCATAATGGGTGTTAAAACATCAAAAGATGAATGAGATGTTTTACAAAAACAATTCGGTGGCTACAATAGAGTTATCTCCATTAAATTGCAAAATTTATGGCGTGAGTTCGATAATATTTTCATTAAAGAGAATGAAAACATTCAAGAGTTTTTTTCAAGGGTCACAATAATTGTGAACCAACTACGTGCATACGGAGATAACGTTCAAGACAGAAAAATTATCGAAAAAGTGCTACGGAGCTTGCCAGCTAAATTTGAGCACGTAGTCACAGTCATAGAGGAATCTAAAGATTTATCAAAATTGTCTTTAGATGAACTCATGGGGTCATTAGAGGCTCATGAAAAAAGAATGAGTCGGTTTGCGAATCAAAACTTGGAACAGGCTTTCCAAGTCAAAGCCACTACAGGCGACAGAAAAAATGATGATAGCCACCAGGAAAGAAGAAATGCTTCAACATCAAGAGGGGGTCGAGGCAGAGGACGAGGTCGCGACAGAAACCAAAATTTCCAGTGACGCAATCCATACAAAGGAGGTGATAATAAAACATCAAATTATGAGCCAAGCTGCAGAATATGCAGAAGAAATAATCATGCCACGAAGGAATGCCGATTCTAGTGCAAAAGGTGCAAAAATGCCAACCATTTTGACAAAGATTGCTGGCATAAAGACGACGACAACACTAAAGAATCCAACATTACCGAAGAGGCCAACAATAACCTGGTACTCTATTCATGTTTCAATTCACAACAAAAAACTGAAAGTACTTGGTATGTTGATAGTGGCTGCAGCAATCACATGTCCGGAAATAAAAATATATTTGTGGAGCTGGACGACTCATATTCATCAGAAGTAAGGCTCGGTGATGGCAAAGAGCACAAAATTATCGAAAAAGGCATGGTTGCAGTAAAGACAAGAAAGGGCCGGGCGAGACGAACTTCATTAAAGACGTCTTCTATGTCCCAGGTTTGACCCAAAACCTACTCAGTGTCGGCCAATTGCTACGGAAAAATTATAAAGTGGAGTTCAATAATGACCACTGTGTTATTATTGATAAAAAGAAAAGTCTTGTTATGGCAAAAATAAAAATGAATGCGAACAAAGTGTTTCCACTTACCCTGTCGTTGACGGAGAAGATGGTACTTCAAAGCACCACCGATAATCACACGATTGGGCATTTGAGGTACGGGCATCTAAACTATAAAGACTTAAATATGATGAAAAAGAAAAATATGGTTCTTGGCATTCCAGATATTCCAGACAGGGACAAACCATGTGAAGGATGCATTTATGGAAAAATGCATCGCCTGCCATTTCCAAAAGTTTAATATAGAGCTAAAGCTCCATTGGAATTAGTCCACGCCGATGTTTTTGGACCAACTCAGACACCATCACTAAACGACAACATGTACTTTCTTATGTTTGTCGATGATTACACAAGAATGATGTGGATATACATTTTGAAGCAGAAATCAGAAGCATTTCCCAAGTTCTTAGAGTTCAAGGCGAAAGTTGAAATCAAAGTGGCAGAAAAACAAAGACCCTCATAATTGATTGAGGTGGAGAGTTCATTGGAAGAGACTTCATGAACTATTGCAAAGAGAAAGGCATCCACATGCAGTTAACAGTTCGCTATAACCCACAACAGAATGGAGTTGCCGAACGAAAAAACCGCACGATTGCTGAAATGGCTCGGAGCATGATGACAGGAAAAGGACTTCCTAAAGGTTTTTGGGCGGAAGCTGTGACAACGGCGATTTACTTCTTGAACCGGTCACCAACTAAGACCTTACCAAGCAAGACGCCATATAAAGCATGGTTCCACCGAAAGCCACATGTACATCATCTCAAAGTTTTTGGATGCATTGCTTATTCTCATATTCCTTCCCAGCGACGTGAAAAATTTGATGAAAAGGGAGAAAAGTTAATATTCATTGGTTATAGTGACGAATCCAAGGGATATTGTTTACTAGACCCAAGAACAAATAAGCTTATCATTTCTCAAGATGTTATCTTTGATGAAAAGCTGTCGTGGAACTGGGAAGAGAATATGAAGAAAAATAATGTCTATCAACCACCGCCATCCTCATTTCAAAAAAAATGAATCAAGTACCAGTCCAAGTGCAAGTCCAGACCAAGGTCCAAGTCCAGGTGCTGCAGGACCATCCGAAGAATTCTATCTAGAATCAGAAAGTCCTATCAGAAGGGTACGCAGCTTACGAGATATTTATGAATCATGTGATGTAGCATTCTTCACCGTTGAGCCGCATACATTTGACGAAGCTGCTAAAGAAGAAATCTGGCTAAAAGCAATGGACGAAGAAATGACGAGTATTGAAAAGAACAAAACATGGGACCTTGTAGATCTTCCCGAAGGAATAAGAGTTATTGGCCTTAAATGGGTGTACAAGACGAAGTACAAGGAAGATGGCTCAATTCAGAAACACAAGGCACGCCTAGTAGCAAAAGGATATTCATAGCAGCCAGGCGTCGAATTCAATGAAACATTTGCTCCAGTTGCACGCATGGAGACTTTAAGGCTCGTGCTAGCTCTAGCTGCTCAACTAGAGTTACCAATTTATCAACTTGACGTGAAATCAGCTTTCTTGAACAGAGATCTAGAAGAAGAAGTCTATGTCGATCAACCGCAGGGTTACATCGTCAAAAGAAAAGAGGACAACGTCAATCGACTCAAGAAAGCGCTATATGGCTTAAAGCAAGCACCAAGGGCATGCAATAGCAAAATTGACAGCTATTTCTAGAAGACTGGATTTACCAGAAGCCAAAGTGAACCATCACTCTACGTAAAGAAACAAGGTACTAAAGATTTTCTCATTGTTTGTCTTTACGTGGATGATTTGATATATACAAGCACAAGTGCAGAAATGATGGATAAATTTAAAAAGGCAATGATGCAAGAGTTCAAAATGACTTCTTATGAAATATTTTCTGGGAATTCAAGTCCGCCAATCCAAAGGACAAATATTCATTTCTCAAGAAAAATATCTTGAAGGAATTTTAAAGAAATTCCAGATGCAGAACTGCAAGCCAATATCCACACCACTTGCAGTCAATGAAAAGTTGATGATGAATGATGGTGCAGAAAAAGTTGATCAGAAAATGTACAGGAGTTTAGTAGGCTCCTTGATTTATCTAACGAACACAAGGCCAGCTATTGTCTATCCAGTCAGCCTGATATCAAGGTTTATGCATGATCCAAGAAAATTGCACTATGCAGCAGTAAAAAGGATTTTACAATACCTCCAAGGTACAAAGAAGTTCGGCATCAAGTATGTCAAGGAAAAAGAGAACAATCTCATCGGCTATACTGACAGTGATTGGGCTGGATCAGTTGACGATCGTAAACGTCAGGATACATATTCTGTCTTGGATCAAAATAATATCGTGGGCATCAAAGAAGCAGAAGACGGTATCACTTTCATCAGCAGAAGCAGAATACATCGCCGCAACAGATGCAACACGAGAAGCAGTCTGGCTCAGAATGATTCTTGAAGATTTGCAACAGAAGCAATAAACTCCAACAACAATCTATTGTGACAACATGTCGACTATTTCAATGACAAAGAATCCAGTATTTCACGCAAGATCGAAACATATCGAACTTCAACATCATTTCATCAGAAGTCTAGTTCAAGATCAAGAAATTCAGTTGGAATCATAAACACAAAGGAACAACTTGCGGACAGTTTCACAAAAGCAGTGGCTATGGAGAAGATTAATCAGTTTCGAAATGAAGTGCGTATTACAAATTAAGAGGGGGTGTTGAAATATAATTTGCAATTTAAAAAAGGAAAATATCCCAAGACATCAAAACCCCACAAAAATATGATATTAAGATCATGAAACTTCTAAAATAATCTGTAGAAGTTCGGTTAGGAGTTGGAAGGAAAATGTCACAATCTTTATTAAATTATGTATTACATGATTGAAAGATATTTAAATAAAGGACGAAATATTAAAACTGCCCTATAACTTTTTTTCAAAACTTAAAATGCCCGTTTTTTTTGGGCCTTGTAAAAATGCCCCGTAAGTCTTGTAAAATCTTGAGAAAATGCCCGCTTGCCTTAATCGGGCTAAAAATGCCTACGTGGCGGTACAGTGGCTGCCACGTCATAAAATAGCTCAGCCACGTCATATTTTCAGCCAATAATAATAAATATATATAAATAATAATAATAAACATATATATAAATAATAAATATATATATATATATATATATAAATAATAAAGATATATATATATATAAATAGTAATAAGCATATATATAAATAATAATAATAAACATATATATACAAATAATAAAGATATATGTATATATATATATAAAATAATAAACATATATATATATAAATAAAAAAAATAACAATAAAACACAAAAAAAAAAAAAAAATAAAGATATATATATATATATAAATAGTAATAAACATATATATAAATAATAATAATAAACATATATATACAAATAATAAAGATATATATATATATAAATAATAAAAGAAGATATATATACATAAAAAACATTAAATTTAAAATATATCATTTTTTTATTATTAAAATAAAAGAAAAAACAAAAAACAATTTTTTTTTCAATCATCATCTTCCTCACGCCCCCCACCCCAGCAGCCCCCCCTGCCCCCTCCCCACCAGATCGGAAAACATCCACCCCCACCACCAGATCGGAAACCCCCCGGCCCCCCATCCCCGACCCCCACCTCCCCCGCTACCCCTACCCCGCCCCCACCCTGCCGCGTCGGAGTGGCAGCGACGTCGATTTCACGCCGCCACCACTGCGATCGCGGTAATGGTGGCGGTGGCGTCGATTTGACGCCACCACCGCCGCGAATTCCAGTGGTGGCGGCGTCAAATCGACGCCGCCGCCACCACTGCAGCGGTGGCGGCGTCAAATCGAAGCCGCTGCGGTTCTGACTCGCCGGTGTGGGGGCGGGGTAGGGGTAGCGGGGGAGGTGGAAGGTCGGGGATGGGGGGGTTGGGGGCGAACGGGGCGGGGGGGGGGGGGGGGTTTGCAGGTTTTTCTTTTTCAATAACAAATTTATATATGTTAAGATACATTTTTAAGATATATATTTTTTTTTCAAAAAATAATATATGTTAAGATATACTTGTTTTTATATATTTATATATATTAAGGAATTAAATATATTATTTTTATATATATATTTATTTATTACAAATGATTATTCTTTTACATATATAAATGAATATTTACATATAAATTATTCTTTCCATTACATTCTTTTACAAATGATATTTATTTATATATATATATATATATATATATATATATATATATTTTGGGGGGCAAAGTGCAATTTTTTTTGGGGTGCAAATACAATATTTAAAGTTACAAGGGTTTTGAGGTGCAAATACAACTTGTTGACGTGGCAGCCACTGTACCGCCACGTAGGCATTTTTAGCCCGATTAAGGCAAACGGGCATTTTCTCAAGATTTTACAAGACTTACGGGGCATTTTTACAAGGCCCGAAAAAAACGGGCATTTTAAGTTTTGAAAAAAAGTTATAGGGCAGTTTTAATATTTCGTCCTTAAATAAAATAATGATTCTAGAAAGTGCTAAACCTCCTATAAATATGAGAGAGTGGATGTAATTGTAATACAATGCAAAAGCAAATAAAAATTAATAATACAAATTGCTTCTGGCGTTCACTACTCCTTTCTTGAATTTTGTTTTCATATTGTAATAGTTTTATTACAATAAAGTCCTCAAGTCCTCAATACTTCTAAATAACCCCAAAACCTTTTATATATTCTCTATATTATTCTAAACACCCAACACTATTGCTATGTGCCAGCATCACAGAAGAAGATTACTTTGTTTACAACCCCAACACAAACCTACGTTCCCGTAGCCTCCCGAAATTAGACGGAGCTCTTCGTGAGATGTTGTTGGCCTTTGAACCTGCCAAGTCTCTTGATCCTTACAGAGTTGTTTGTGTTCGTCGCCTGGAAAGCGAAACACATTATCCCATTATCCAATATCGGATCGAGATTTACTATCCCGAGACTGGTGTCTGGAGATCAAGTGGCGTGGACAACTTCATCACAGAGATCGGTCTTGGACATGGAGTATACTGTAACGACGCCATTCATTGGATCTGCTCGTGGGGTGGGGATTCTTTGTATTTCAATTTTCGTCTTCAGGTGCTCCACACAATGCCTAATCCGCCAGAGCTTATAATTGATCGCTACACATTTAATTATCACCTTTGGGAGTCTTGTGATTGTTAGCATATTATATTTGTATATATTGTGTTAAGGGTAGTTTAGTATTTTCATAGTCTTGTATATATATGTCTTATTGTAAACCCTAGTCTCATTACACATTCATTCTTTGTCTTGTAAGATCCATTTTTGTCTTGTAAGATTATGTTATCTTCATGAATGTTATCATGGTATAAGAGCCAAATCTTTGCCCAAACCGGTAGGCAAACACGACACCACGCCGATCGAAAATTTTTTGGGTTTTTCGTCTTTGTATTGCTACTGGTTTCTGGTAATCCGCTGCACTCTCTGAACTTGTTGGTGTGTTAATTTCGATTTTGATTTGGTGCAATTTGTGTTCGATTTGTTGCTCCAATTCTGTTTCTGGGTTAGTCTTGCTTTGTGTATTGCTGCAATTCTCGATTTCTATTATCATGACGGGAGGGGATGACTCGTTGCAGTCGATTAGTGTTCGTTTTGATGGGAAAAACTATGGGTATTGGAGTTATGTTATGAAAAACTTTCTAAAAGGGAAGAAGATGTGGAATTATATTTCTGGTGTTTTGGTTGCTCCTAAGTCAGATGATGCTAATTTTGTTGAGTTATTGGATGTGTGGGATACCAATAATTCTAAAATTATTACTTGGATTAACAATTCAGTTGAGCATAAGATTGGTACTCAGTTAGCTAAGTTTGATACTGCGAAAGAAGTTTGGGACCATTTGGAGAGGTTGTATGTGAGGTCCAACTTTGCTGTTCAATATCAACTTGAAGGGGAAATTCGTGCTCTTACACAGGGCGATCGAAGTGTTCAAGAGTTTTATTCTGAGATGACAAACTTTTGGGATCAGTTGGCTATGACAGAATGCGCTGAACTGAGAGCATTCGGTCCGTATATTGAAAGGCGAGAACAACAACGTTTGGTTCAACTGTTGTACAATCTCCGCTCTGAGTATGAAGGCATCCGTGGGTCAATTCTGCACCGTACTCCTTTGCCTTCAGTTGATTCAGTTGTGCATGAATTGTTAGCTGAAGAAACCCGCCTCAAGACTCAAATTGAGAAGTCCACTCCTGTTGGTTCTGTTTTGGTTACTCAACCTAGTCATACCAGATCTAAACAAAAGAGTTATGATAAGGATGAGTGTCGCTATTGTCATGAAAAGGGTCATTGGAAGAATCAGTGTCCTTTATTGAACCAGAAAGGCAAACCACAACAGGAATATGGAAAGAGGCCAAGTGACAAACCTTCATATTCACAGAATCTTCGTTTTGGAGGACAGCCTAATACAGCTGCTGTCATGCCTACTTTGGATCCAGCTTCTGTCGATTCATCTTTGTCAGACAACGCATCTTTGGTTAATCTATTGCAGAACCTTCTTCAGGCAAACAAAAACCAGTCTCCACCATATGCTATGTCTGCTCCATCCACATCAGGTAGAAACTCGTCCTTATGGGTGTTGGATTCTGGAGCATCTCATCACATGTCTCCTGATCGCAACTCATTTGTATCTATGTCTCATGTGTTACCACCTACATCTGTTATGACTGCTGATAGCACTCCTATGCCAGTAGTAGGTGTTGGTACAATTCAAACAGAAAATCTCTCACTACCTGATGTTTATTGTATTCCTAAATTGGCTATGAATCTTATTTCTGTTGGTCAATTGTGTGATCGTGGTCTTGATGTTCATTTTTCCTCTACTTCTTGTCATGTGCAGGATCCGAAATCAAAGAGAATACTTGGGACTGGAAGTAGAGAGGGGGGACTTTATGTTTTGGATGGCATGAAGGTTGATGGTCAGTTTGCAGCTACGAGTATTGATCTATCTACCTTTCATTTGAATTCTTCTTCTTCGAAGTTTTACGTATGGCACTCTAGACTAGGTCATGTATCTGGATCTTGTCTGCGTTTTTTATGTAATAGTGGTGTTTTGGGAGACTTGCAGTCTCAGGATATTTCTGATTGTAGTGGATGTAAACTTGGGAAATTTTCTGCAAAACCCTTTAATCACAGTACATCCACTTCTTTTGCACCATTTGATTTGATTCATTCTGATGTTTGGGGACCTGCCCCTACTCCTACAAAGGGGGGGTCACGATATTATGTCTCTTTCATTGATGACTATACTCGTTATTGTTGGGTTTACTTGATGAAAAATCGTTCTGAATTCATTGATGTTTATGCTCACTTTGCTGCATATGTGAAAACTCAACACTCTAAAGTCATAAAATGTTTTAGATCTGATTTGGGTGGGGAATATACGAGTAATGCACTCTCTGACACTCTTCTTAGGGATGGTACTGTGCACCAATCATCTTGTACAGACACACCTCAACAAAATGGTGTGGCTGAAAGAAAACATAGGCATATTGTTGAAACGGCACGTTCTATGCTTTTGTCTGCTAGTGTACCTAGTGAGTATTGGGGTGAAGCAGTTCTCACTGCTGTTTATATCATAAATAGAGTTCCAACTCCTAAGAACGCAGGTATCTCTCCATATGCTAAGTTATTTGGTCAAACTCCTGATTATTCTCATTTGCGGGTTTTTGGGTCCACATGTTTTGTTCTTCGTCCACATGTTGAGCGAACTAAGTTGTCTTCACGTGTTGCAATATGTGTCTTTCTGGGATATGGAAATGGTCAGAAGGGTTATCGGTGTTATGATCCAGTTGCTACAAAATGTTATGTTTCTCCTCATGTTCACTTTATTGAGCATATTCCATATTTTTCCATTCCGAGAAGCTCCCATAATGTGACACGGTCTGATATTATTCACATTGACCCATTTACTCTTGATGTTTCTGATATTGGAACTAATGATCCAACTGGTGAGAATATTGGTATTGGTGATGTTGTTGGGGATGACAATATTGGCGTTGGTGATGGAGATGACTTGGGTGCTGCTGAAGAGTTACCCCCTCATGTCCCTTCTCTTACGATTTCGGATCCAGCTCAGGAGCGGTATCCCAGGCGTACTCGTAAGTCTACTCAACTGCCTGATTTCATTTACTCTTGTTATTCTCAGCCTTTTGTTTCATTTTTGGCATCTGTTTGGCCACTTTGTGAGCCTACCTCTTATTCTGAGGCGGCACAAGATATTGTTTGGCAAGAGGCTATGGCTGAGGAACTATCAGCTTTGAACAAAAATCACACGTGGGACTTGGTTCCTCTTCCTGTAGGGAAAAAGTCAATTGGTTCTCGATGGGTCTATAAAATTAAAACCAAAGCTGATGGTTCAGTTGAGCGATATAAGGCTCGTCTAGTGGCAAAAGGATTTGCTCAACAATATGGCATGGATTATGAGGAGACATTTGCTCCTGTAGCTAAGATGACATCTGTCAGAGTTCTTATTGCGGTTGCATCAGTACGACAATGGTATATTTCACAGATGGATGTGAAAAATGCATTCTTGAATGGTGATTTACATGAGGAAGTGTACATGACACCTCCTCCGGGTGTTCCTCATGACAAAGGGCAGGTGTGTAGACTTAAGAAAGCATTATATGGGCTTAAGCAAGCTCCAAGAGCTTGGTTTGAGAAGTTTTCTACAGCTGTTTGTTCTCTTGGCTTCTCTTCTAGTCCTAATGATTCAGCCTTATTTGTTAAATGCAGTTCTGTTGGTCGCATAATGCTTTTACTGTATGTTGATGATATGATTATTACAGGTGACGATGTTGAGGGTATTAAGGTGTTGAAACACACCTTATCTCGTTTGTTTGATATGAAGGATTTGGGTCCTCTTCGTTACTTTTTAGGTATTGAAGTCGCCTCATCTCCAAAGGGCTATCTTTTGTCTCAGTCGAAGTATACTTCAGATATTTTAGAGCGAGCTCGTCTTACAGACACTCGTGTTGCTGCTACTCCTTTAGAGGTAAATGTTCGTTATACTCCTACTGGCGGTACACTTCTTCCAGATCCCACTTTGTACAGGTCTATTGTTGGTAGTTTGGTATACTTGACTATTACCCGATCGGATATTGCTTATGCGGTCCATATTGTTAGTCAGTTTGTTGCTGCACCTACCTCTGATCATTGGGCTGCTGTTACTCGCATTCTTCGTTATCTTCGTGGTACTATTTATCAGAGTATATTGTTTCCTTCAAGTTCTTCATTAGAACTTCGAGCATATACAGATGCAGACTGGGCTAGTGATCCATCCGATCGAAAATCTACCACTGGATACTGTATTTTTCTAGGTGATTCTCTCATCTCTTGGAAAAGCAAGAAACAAGATGTTGTTTCTCGTTCTTCTACCGAGGCAGAGTATCGTGCTATGGCTTCCACCACAACTGAACTTGTTTGGTTACGACGGTTGTTAGGTGATATGGGGGTGTTGTTGTCATCCCCCACACCCATGTATTGTGATAACAAAAGTGCTGTTCAGATTGCTCATAACTCTGTTTTTCATGAGCGTACTAAACATATTGAGATCGATTGTCATGTGACTCGACATCATTTTCAGCATGGTATTATCTCTCTACCGTTCATCTCGTCTTCGATGCAGTTGGCTGACTTCTTTACGAAGGCACATACGATTCAGCGACACAACTTCTTTGTTGGCAAACTCTCGTTACTTATTGCAGTACCTTCTCGAGTTTGAGGGGGGATGTTAGCATATTATATTTGTATATATTGTGTTAAGGGTAGTTTAGTATTTTCATAGTCTTGTATATATATGTCTTATTGTAAACCCTAGTCTCATTACACATTCATTCTTTGTCTTGTAAGATCCATTTTTGTCTTGTAAGATTATGTTATCTTCATGAATGTTATCAGTGATCACCTTCATTTTATTCCGGACAAGTACTTCGTGATGGAGTTTAATGTTTATGAGATGAAGAGTGATTATTCCGAGTGGTTTGTCAAGTACCGCATTGATCTTTCTCCGGGGGTTTCTTCTAATCCTTGGATGAATGAAGATGGTTAGAGGGGCAGAATTGGGCTATTATTTCGGCTTATTGTCCCTAGTACGGGGTGATCAAGACCATGAAAAAGAAGATGCTTCTTTTTTCGTGTTCCGAATTGATCAAAAGGTCATTCGGTATAATATTGCTCCCAAGACTTTTGAATTGCTGTGTGAGCGTGAGTATTTGCGTTCTGCAGAAGGTTTCCGATTTCCGCATGTATATGGATTTCAGCATAATGTATCCATCTTTCCCGTTTAGGACTTCTTACAATGGCTCGGGTCTAAAGAAAGTGTAATGGTTAACGTAGTAAGCAAAATGATCAGCATATTTATTTAAGTCATACACAATTTAAATTGCGAAGTGTGAGTTCAATGCCTTTAACTTTATGCAATACTACATCTTTAACTAGCCTAGTTTGCACCTTGTTGAATTGAATGATTAAAGTTGTAGTCAATATTTAAAGTGGCAGCCATCTCACTCACATGATATAAATAGAAGCTGGTGACATTCATTTGCTTTCATTCGTACTTAATTCTTTCACTATCAGTTCGCTATCTATGTGGTACATGTGTTTTTATCCCTACATCTCCTGGAAATTAGAGATCAACACGAGCCCTTTGGTTTTCCCTTGGTTGAGTTAATTCTTGGACCCGGATATTCCCTTCAAACGTGGTTAATATTTAACAAGATTGAATGAGGATTGGGGTTTCATAAATTTATGCTATATTTTTGTTCCAAAACTTCTCGGGGTTACCTTTGTTCTTGGGTAAGAAACTTTCGGATACAGAGAATGTCAAGTATGAATTTTTTTTGGCAAAGAAAACACAGCATGAAAATTAAATGAGTTGAGTTGTTTGTCCATCATAGTTTATTTGCCTGGCACAAGCATAGTATCTTTCACTACATTATTACTAATCTGAAAGTTTGTAAGTAAAGTTTAAATTTGTAATCTGCCTAGCTATGTTGATGAGAACATTCGTTGAAGAAGCTTTAACTCGTATTTCTTATGAAAGATCTTGAGCTCCTATTTATTTCTTATTATTGTTTGCCTTTTTACTTATACTACGTTGTTACTGTCGCTCACTTAATGATTCAAGTAGTTGAAATTAAATGGAACTATGACAATCATTAACAAAATTATTACAAGATATTGACTTTTTTAATTTGTCTCTGCGAAATCACGCCTTGACTAGCCACTTCGTTGCTCCAAGTTGGCACCAATAAATTTTGGTGCCGCGCACCTCTGGTCAGCAGTCAGCACCAAAGACAACTTTGGTGCTTCAAGTTGCACCCATAAATTTTGGCAACTTTAGTTGGCTCCAAAATTTAGTGTAGGGGCCTTGACCATAATAAGATCATTTTTTGCCTAAAACACATGTAGCATAATCAAAGAAGAACTCTAAACAATTGAAATTAATCCAAAACTGTTGCTCACATAAGTATCATGTTTATTTCTTTCTGGTACTTCTTCACGGAGAGATCAGCTTTAATAACGGAATAGAGACATTATAATTTATATGGTGAGAGTCAACAAGATCTATACCTCGTGGCATTGAAGGCTAGTATTGTCTAGCACAAGCATTCTGCATATATTATAACAAGTTATAAAGGTCGTATTGCTTTTTGTAAGGTTCTATGTGAAAAAAGAAAAGGTTCCTTTGCATGTTTAGTAGGATGATGTCGTACTAAAAAGTTGCTAATACTTTTTAAGTATGTGCAATGACTTAACTCTGAGAGTGGGAATAATCCTACGACGTTGTTGTTGGGATATAGAAGAGCGCGCAGTAATTCTGAAAAAGAAGCCTTGCTTGTTCGATTCTTTAAAAACAAAGATTTATGCGAGCATGGCAACTTGCAGTAGGTCGAATGCTTATGTTGTGGAACAGTTGTATGGCATCAAAGTCGTTTTCATGAGGGGTTTTCTCATATACAATGATATTTGTGTTTCAGATTACCCAACGCTCTTTGGGACGAAGAAAAGTGATTATTGTTGGAAAATTGGTGTTGCACCAATATTGAAAAATTTATTTCAATAGGTTCCTCTTTATGAGATTGGAATTTCTTTAACTTAATGAAATCTACATTTTGTGTAATGGTGTAAAATGAATTAGAATAAAATAAGATTACAAGCTTGCCAATATCATTACCAATAGAGCTGGATGGTTAGCGTGGGAAAACCAGGGTTCATGTTCCCTCTTATTTAGTGCTTTATAAAGCTCTTCACTATTCAGGTTGCCCATGCATGTGGACAAAACATTGCCGTGCACAACCTACACTGCCAGACACACGATGCACACTTGGCAACCATATTACTTGCTCAAGCTCCTTTCTCCTAGGGTTCACTCAACGACAAACAACATAATGGCAGCTTAAGTCAACCCGTCAATTGGTCAAGCCTTAGGCTTGTTATTGTATAACATTGCTAAGCATATCCCAAGTGGCTACACACGAGCTGCATGCAACACTATATAACAACCGCACATTTCATTACTGCAAAATATACTTGAGGTGGCAAATCGCACATAAATAAGGCAGGGGACATATTCAAATAGTTCGGGAGAGGGGGGGGGGGGGGACGCACATAAAGTAATATGTTTAAGGGGAAATGCTTTTGTCCCATAATTTAGGACATGTTCAAATAGTTCGGGGGGGGGGGGGGGGGCAAAACGCACATAAAGTAAGGAAAAAATATCACATTTGATCCATTATTGTGGCATAGTTACTTTTAGTCCCATAATGTGACATTGTCCACATTTAGTTTCTTATTGTGAATTTTTGTACAATTTTAGTCTCACGGTCGGTTTGGTGCTCCCTAAGTTATTTTTATTAGCAAAAAACACCCACATGTGTTATTTCTACTCAATAAAAAGCCCTCATGTGTTATATATTCTCTTAAAATTATATTTCCACTTAAAAAAAGCTAACAAAAATTATAAGTTACAATGTAAAATTATAATTTTTTAATTATTACAAATATTTAAATTTAAAAACTAAAATAAAAAAGACTTAAATATATAATAAAATAATAAAAAGACCTTCTCCCTCCCCACCCAGCACCCACCACCACCACCACCACCACCACCACCGCCACCGCCACCGCATACTTGTTTTTCATTTTTACGTCAAGTTTATGATTTTTTACTAAAAAATGAAAGTTATTTTCACAGGGGAATACCAAACAGGGGCTACATGGCTGAAATCGTAGGATAGTAGCAATTGGGGAGGAGAAGCCTTACTGGTAACCCTGATGATTGTTTAATGGATAAGATACTCAGTCACAGTCGTACGTAGAAGGACATTTTCTCTTCATACAAGGTGTTTGTCTTAGTAGCCATGATCCACATCTCGTAGGTCAACAACCTACACCGAGGTCGTTTTTTTCTCATATACAAGGATATTTTATTTGGCTCCCTTTGTTTATAAGAGGACCTTTCTATTTTAATTACTTTGGGTCTTTAATAGATGAGAGCAAATTATTATTTCGATTATCAATTAGAGACATACTTGAACATATTATTAGGGTCACACAACTTTCTTTTTTGACTTATCAGTTAGAGTCTTTTATTAACTATTGAGCCTAGAGAGGATTAAAATGAATTCTCCGCAACTTTGAAATAATGTCGGGTCTCAAGGTAAACTTTTCTAAAAGCTGTCTCATCGGTCTTAATGTGGCAGATTCTCAGATCAGCAACTACTCAGAATTCTTTTTTTGTCAATTAGGCTCCCTGCCATTCAAATACTTGGGCCTTCCCGTTGGCGCAAACCCGAGAAGAGTCCACACTTGGGCGCCACTTGTTGATTCTCTCAATCAAAGACTTTCCCCATGGAGCTGTGGTAATATCTCTTTTGCTGGAAGACTCACTCTTCTCAATTTTGTCCTTACGGGTCTTCCCGTATACTTTTTCTCTTTCTTTAGGGCGCCGAAACACGTGATTAGGCAAATTACTAGTCTCCAAAGAAAATTTCTTTGGGGCGGCAAGGGAGACATTAAGAAAATTTCTTGGATAAAATGGAAGACTATCTGCAAAAGTAAAACAGAGGGCGATCTTAACGTCAGGGACATGGAGCTCTTCAATAAAGCGCTCATATGTAAGTGGAAATGGAGGCTTATTCAAGAGGATGACGCTCTCTGGAAGCGGGGTCATAAAATCTAAATATGGCAGATGCAGAAAACCACAAGACCTTTTGAAAACTCCTGAACCAAATGAGTTTTCTTCCATTCGGTGGCGAGATTTGATTGCTATTTCCAACTAATCAAATAATGGAGATTGGTTTTTCGATAATACATTCAGATATGTTGGTAACAGATATCACACCAGTTTTGGGGAGGATAAGTGGATTGGGGATGCCCCTCTTTGGTTTCAGTTCACACATGTTTACGGTCTCTTGTGACAAAACAACGATTGTGGCTGATCTTATATGATCGGTCAATACTGGATGAGACTTTAATTAGCGGCGCAATCTGTTTATTTGGGAAACTGAATTTTATTCTCAAATGATGTAGGTTATTAACACTCTACAGGTGAAAGAAGATGAATAGGACACCTGGAGTTGGAAAGCTGATCCCTCCGGTCACCTCACTTCCAAGCAGCCTATCATCTTATTGCCTCGTCGACCAACCAAGGGGCTGACTCATTTTTCAAGTTTCTTTGGGACTCTAAAGCTCCTCATAAGTTGATTACTCTTGCTTGGAAAGCAACACAATACCGTATACCCACAAAAGACAATCTTTCTTTGAGGGGGGTGAATTTTAATTGTAGAGACCTATCATGTCCCTTTTGCAACGAGCAGATGGAGTTGGCTGATCACACTCTTCTCACATGTCCGACATCATTCATTATATGGACTAACATTTATAGCTGGTTTGACATTAATGTTGTGCTTCCGTCTAAGCTCAAAGATCATTTTGTTGAACACCTCGGCCTTATCTTTATGCCGAATAGAAAGATGGAGTGGAAGTCCCTTTGGTTTTTTGCGATTTGGTCAATCTGGAAAAACAGAAATGAGATAACATTCAAAGGCGCTCAAGTTGATCTCTCTAAGGTTTTGGACAATATTCGAGTCACTATCTGGCCTTGGTTTAAGACGAAATTCCCAGATTTCGCCTTCTCTTTTGTTGATTGGGCTAATAATCCAAGAGCTTGTCTTTTTCCTTAGTTAATACTGGGTCTACTTTGTCTGCAAATGTCACAAGAAAAAGAAGACAAACTGCCTCTATATACCCTATGATGAGTGCCTATTTTGTTACTCACAAAACCGTACAAGAGAGTAGTGTGACACAAATAAGTTTAATGGATCAATTTAATTTTTATATGGAGCACATGTGTCTTAATCAAGATATACATGGCATTAATTGACCTAAATATGTTTCACATAAGTAATCAATGCAATGTTGAGCCAAAACCCCAAGAGATTATTTGATGCAACTAATGCACGACCACAATACATTAAACAATCGGGTCTTGGTGACTTGGTATTGATACATGGTTAGATTGTGATTTAAAAAAATCATGCACGAAACTATTGTATATAGTACAATGACTTGGTGCAACAACTCGATAATTGTTGCGAGTAATGTAAATATGATTATTCGTTGATGGGTGGCAAAAAGGATCACCTTTTTGATCAAATGTTGCATTACGTCGACCATAAAACGGTTGCAAGTAATAATGTTTTTAAAGTTATGAGTTGAATATTGATTGTAATATTTTATTAGAAAAATTTTAATTCAAATTCTTTGTTGCGCCATTAATTGTTGCGTCGCCGTAGTAATTACTCTGAAAATAGAATTCAAATCAGTTGAAACAAATAATATTAACGTAGTAGAATTCATGGATTAAAATTTCTTTGCGTTTCCCGCGAAAACTCCGAAACGTTTTTATTTTTAACTCAATATGAACAAAGCATACAAAGATTCTCAAATTTTTGACTTAGTATGAACAAAGCATACAAAGATTCTTTATATTCCTTGTACTTGTAACTTCAATTCCTATGAATATTCGGAAACACATGGAATAATTACGAAACATTTAATTAATCCCAAACTCCAATACCTGATATGGGATAAACAAACCTAGTACTAGAGTTCGAAAACCACAGAGGCACACGGCCGCACGCACGCCATCAATCATCATCATGGAAACCAAAATCCTCAAGTCAAATGAATCCTCTGCGGAAATTATTGCTTCCATTGATGATCTCGTAACCCAGATTTTGTTTCGCCTCCCCGCAGAGCCTCTTGTGCGCTTCAAATTAGTATCGAAACATTGGCTATCTCTCATCTCAAATCCGGAATTTATCCGGCGATATGGCAACCCGAATCGCACCATCGGTATGTTCTTTCCTGCGGTAATCAGAAATAGATATGTTTATGTACCCTTCTTTCCTAATGATTCAAACTTGATGAGAGAAATGGGAATGAGCTCAGAAATTTACATCATGCATTCTTCAAACGGACTATTGCTATGTGCCAGCATCACAGAAGAAGATTACTTTGTTTACAACCCCACCACAAACCTACGTTCCCGTAGCCTCCCGAAATTAGACGGCGATATTAGTGAGATGTTGTTGGCCTTTGAACCTGCCAAGTCTCTTGATCCTTACATAGTTGTTTGTCTTCGTAGCCTGGAGAGCGAAACACATTTGCCAACTATCTAATATCGGATCGAGATTTACTATCCCGAGACTGGTGTCTGGAGATCAAGTGGCGTGGACAACTTCATCACAGAGATCGGTCTTGGACAAGGAGTATACTGCAACGGCGCCATTCATTGGATCTGCTCATGGGGTGGAGATGCTTTGTATTTCAATGTTCGTGATCGGGTGCTCCACACAATGCCTAATCCACCAGAGCTTATAATTGAGCGCTACACATTTAATTATCACCTTTGGGAGTCTTGTGATCACCTGCATTTCATTCCGGACAAGTACGTGGTAGTGGAGTTTAATGTTTATGAGATGAAGAGTGATTATTCCGAATGGTTTGTCAAGTACCGCATTGATCTTTCTCCGGGTGTTTCTGCCAATCCTTGGATGAATGAAAATGGTTTTAGCGGGGAACAATTGGGCTATTACTTCGGCTTATTGTCTATAGTGCGGGGTGATCAAGACCAAGAAAAAGAAGATGGTTCTTTTTTGGTTTTCCGAATTCAGCAAAAGGTCATTCGGTATAACATATCTCCGAAGACTTTTGAATTGTTGTGTGAGCATGAGTATTTGTGTTCTGCAGATGGTTTCAGACTTCCGCATTACCGTGGATTTCCGCAAAATGTATCCATCTTTCCCGTTTAGGACTTCTTACAATGGCTCGGGTCTAAAGAAAGTGGAATGGTTAACATAGTAAGCAAATGATCAACATATTTATTTAAGTCATACACTATTCAAATTGTGAATGTGTGAGTTTATTGCCTTTACCTTTATGCAATACTAGATCTTTAACTATCATAGTTTGTAACTTGTTGAATTGAATGATTCACGTTGTAGTCAATATTTAATGTGGCAGCCATACTTATCTCACTGATATGAGATAAATAGAAGCTGGTGACCTTCATTTGCTTCATATCATTCCTACTTAATTCTTTCACTATCAGTGTGCTATCTGTGTGGTACATGTGTTTTTATCTCTACCTTCGGTAAATTAGAGATCAACACGAGCCCTTTGGTTTATCTTTGGTTGAGTTAATTCTTGGACCCGGATATTCCCTTCAAACGTGGTTAATATTTAACTAGATTGAATGAGGTTTGGGGTTTCGTAAACTTCATGCTATAGTAGTATTCCAAAACTTCTCGGGGTTATCCTTTAATTTGTTCTCGGCTAAGAAACTTTCGGATACAGAGAATGTCAAGTATGGTTTTTTCCTTTTTGGCAAAGAAAATGCAACATGAAAAATTATGTGTGGATGAAACAATTACTTGGTGAATTCCACGGGGAAGTGATCATCAATGATTGCTTATGGATTATGAATTGTAGATGATGGGAAGAAAAATAAAAGGGAAAAATGTACAATGATGAAATATGTAATAGTTTATTTCTTATTACTGTTTTCATTTTTACTTTTAATTTACAACGTTGTTATTGTCGCTCACTTAATGATTCAAGTAGTTGAAATCAAATGAAATGGACAGTTATTAAAAAAATGATCACATAAGCATCTTGTCTTTTTTAGTTTGTTGTCGCAATATCACGCGTCAACTTGGAGTTTATTTTAACTCCAATTTCAGTAAAAAGCCTTTTCTTAACTGGGCACCATTATAGCTTCGGTGCTTCAAGTTGGCGCCATGAATTTTAGTACATTTAGTTGATTGTTTAACTCGGTTTAGGTGCCTTGGTCGTGATTAGTTTAATTTTTGCCAAAATCCTTTTTAACTTAAGTAGAAGAAAATAAAACACGATGATTTGCTGCTTTAATGTTGAAAAAATGCTTGCGGACAATGATGTGGTGAAAGTCCACTGAGTTCGTCTCTTGTGGCATCTAACTATCTAAGGCTAGTATTGTCTTGCACGAGCATGCTAGATACGAAGTTGTTTTGCCATTCGTAAAGGTTGACTACATAAGAATACCGAAAAGAGACGGGGTTTGGAAAGTATGTGTGAAAAGTTTGTCTTCTCTGTCTGCTATGGTGATGTCATCCTTATTAAAATCATAACTATTGGGAGAAGATGCCTGACTAGCTATTGTGCCATAATGTTTTTAAGATCCATGTCCCTATCAGAATATGATATGGCAGGTTCAACAATCTATGCAACACGGTCAGAGACTTAGAGGATGGAAGAGCACTAGTCCTGCTAGTGGTAATCTGCTCAACTATAGGAAGCTCTTTGTAATTGATTTTATAAGTAGTAATCTAAAGTTAGCATGATGAAGATGTCAAAAGAAGATCTTACCTTTGATCTCTACTTTAAGTCTTAAATAAACAAAGTCTGTTCTGGCAAGTCAATACAAGGTGAAGTAATGTACCTAAGAAATATGAACAGAGAAAGAAAAACAATTTTTCCTCCTGGATCGTAGAGTAATTAAATTTACACGCCAATACTTTTGCCAGCAAAATTAGAATTAGAAAATGGACATATATAACTTGTTCAGGCGCATTCGTTTGTCATCTTCGTTGATGATATGATTTTATTTTCATTGTTCCAAATTTTGAATTTTATGCAACTGAATGCTAAGATTCTTGTTTGATATCGGATTTTGCTCCATTTAGATAATTTTGACCTTATCACTCCATTTAGATAAGACCTTATCACTCCAACCCTTCTTATCATTATATGAAATCGCATGTAATTAGTTGGCCCTTAATATATATATATATATATATATATATATATATATATATATATATATATCATCCTTCCTTTTGTAGAACCTTATTGAATAACTCTAAAACATCTGACCTTAATAAAGTAACAGAATCCAATTGGGATCATAATACACACTAACTCGCGCCACCATGAAAACCAAAATCCGCAAGCCAAATAATAAATAAATAAAAAGAATCCTCTGCAGAAATTATTGCTTCCATTGATGATTTCTTAACCGATATTCTGATTCGCTACCTTTTCAACTTCAAAATAGTATCCAAACATGGCTATCTCTCTGTTATGAGGCGATCTAGGGTTCTACTGAAAAGTCAAATGTCAGGAAGAACAATGATGAGTTTGGCTGAATAAGTGAAGGCGCGTATTAGTTTAAAAACGGGTTTTGCGAATATTGAAGAATCTGAGCATTTGCGGCACGGTATCGTTTAGCATTGGAGTCTATTTTTATTTTTATCTTATTTTTAATTAAACTATTGTTGCATTTTCATTTTTGTTGCATTTTCATTTTGTGTCCGTACGTTTGATTCCGTTTTCACTTTTAGGCAGTTGGGGCCATGTGCAAGGCCGCGTCAGGTTATGGTTACAAATAGCAGATACACTGCATGCAATGATCATTATGAAAATTATGCTAATTTGTTTTATCTCTCTCTTCATATTCTCTTTCTTCTTCTTCAATCTGAATCCCTTTTTCAGCTGCAACTCTCTCATAAAATCTGCAACAAAAACAACAAAAATATAATATAATTAGTCTCAATCATAACAATTGGCCTCAGAGCTAAAAATCATGTGCGCACACTCTGATATCAAAACATGGCAAAACCAAACAACATGCAGCGAATCGAAGGACTCGAGGTCGGTCAACAGGAGCTTAAGGACGGGGTGACAGAGCTAAAAACACAGATGTCTAACATGACTGATATGATGACCCAGATCTTACACACACTACAACTTGGGAAGGGAGTAGACCAAACATCTGGAGATTCAACAAAATAGGCGACCACTCCACTGCAGTTACCACTAACACTGGGTCGTAACTCAGGAGGTAGTGGGATCTTACCCCCACAAGGAGACATACTGGCTAACAGATGAGGTTTGATTTTCCAAGGTTCGATGGTACTGATTATAGGGGTTGGGCCAGAAAATGCCAACTCTATTTTCTCTTGAACAACATGTCTAATTATGAGAAAATTATAATTGCGGGTATTCATATGGATGGTGTGGCAGACCACTGGTACTTGGATAACATTGAGGGTCGTGAGGCCAAGGGATGGCCACATTTTGTGGAGTTGGTGAGTGAAAGATTCACTCATGCTAGGGGAGAAAACTTGATTGGGGAATTTAATAAGTTAAAACAGATGGGGAATGTTGATGATTATATTAACAAATTTGAAGAATTAAAGGCATTCATGAGTAACAGGAACATGCTTTTAGATGGTGGTTATTTTGTTAAAAGCTTTATAAATGAGCTTATGGAAGAGGTGAGATACATGGTGGAAATGTTAGCCCCTACAATCCTTAACCAAGCCATATATATGGCCAGGAAGCAGGAGGCCAACTCGGAGGTTACCTAACCTCCAAGGCAAGCTTTGAAACCTAACTTTGCTGGCTTCAAGATTTCTGAAGAGAGTAGTGAATTATGCAAGATTTATGTTCATGCTCTAAGGGGGAAGAAGTATGCTAAGACTATTAGGCTATTGGCACAAGTGAAGGGACAGGAGATTTCTATTCTATTGGATACTGGGAGTAGTCACAGTTTTTTCGACTATAACACAACTAAATAACTTAAGTGTAAACTGAAGCAAACAAAAACCATGGGAGTTACTATTGCTGATGGAGGGAGAATTGATTGCAACCTTAAGTGCTCAGACTTCCAGTGGTCATTTGGGGAGACAACTTACAAAGAAAATGTGAGGATCATTAACCTAGGTGGGTGCAATATGGTGCTGGGAGTAGACTGGTTAAGCAAGCTGGGTTTACCAGCTTTTGATTTTGTCAATCAGAGATTGTACTACTTACAAAATGGAGAATGGAAAGTGATACAGGGGAATAGACCTAGGGCTGAAGTCAGAATGATGAGGGCTAAGAAGGCTAGCAAGCTTATGTCTAAGGGGGCTCATACTATAGTGGCGTGCCTGTTCATGGTTACCCCAGCAACAGAGGGGAATCAAACTGAAACTCCAGCAGAATTACAGAACATACTAGAGGAGTACAAGGACATGTTTGCAGACCCTACCAC
Source organism: Linaria vulgaris (assembly GCA_948329865.1). Classification (NCBI taxonomy): domain Eukaryota; kingdom Viridiplantae; phylum Streptophyta; class Magnoliopsida; order Lamiales; family Plantaginaceae; genus Linaria; species Linaria vulgaris. The sequence goes on along the minus strand of OX415251.1, from coordinate 90,288,563 downwards.
CCTCTCACCTAAAAGGCACATGGATAACAGCATTCCACTAATCCCTGGGACTAAGCCTTTTAAACAACAACCCTACAAGTATCCTTATATTCAGAGAGAGGCTATTGAGAAACTAGTGAAGGAAATGTTGGAATCAGGGCAAGTGCAATTCAGCAATAGCCATTTTTCATCGCTTGTATTGCTGGTGAAGAAGAAGGATTCCAGCTGGAGGTTTTGTGTAGATTACAGACAGCTCAATGCTATTACTGGTAAGGATAGTTATCCCATCCCATTGATTGAGGATCTGCTGGATGAACTTACCCATGCTAAGATGTTTTCCAAGATTGACTTGAGGGTTGGATACCATCAAATCAGAATGAGGGAAGAGGATATTCCAAAGAATGCCTTTGTGACAGTCTCAGGGCATTATGAATTTAAAGTTATGCATTTTGGCTTAACTAATGCCCATGCCACATTCCAAGCTATTATGAATGAGATTTTTAAGAAATAATTAAGGAAGACTGTTCTGGTCTTCTTTGATGATATTTTGGTCTTTAGTAACAGTATGGAGGAACATATGGTTCACTTGCAGTTGGTGTTTGAGAAATTGAGGAGAAACCAACTACTGACTAAGATGTCCAAATGCACTTTGGGACAGAAAACTTTTGAGTATCTGGGACACATAATTGGGGGTGGACAAGTAGGAGCTGATCCTGCAAAAATTCAGTGTATGGTGGATTGGCCTAAGCCTGGCACAGTGAAAGCTTTAAGGGGTTTTCTAGGGTTAACTAGGTATTATAGAAAGTTTATAAAGCATTATGGGGTTATTGCAAAGCCCCTAAATGAAATGACAAAGAAGGGGAATTTTGGGTGGAATGAGGAAGCAGAAGAGGCTTTTGTTAAGTTGAAGCAAGCTATGGTGGAAGCTCCTGTGTTGCAGCTACCAGACTTCAAGAAGCCCTTCTATGTGGAGACAGATGCGTGCTATAAGGGGTTAGGAGCTGTCCTTAGCCAAGAAAGACACCCCATAGCATTTATAAGCTTCTATGTGGAGACAGATGCGTTCTATAAGGGGTTAGGAGTTGTCCTTAGCCAAGAAAGACACCCCATAGCATTTATAAGCAAAGTTTAGGTCCTAAAAATTTAGGACTATCAGTGTATGAAAAAGAATTTTTGGCTATCATACTAGCCATAGACAAATGGAGGCCATATATGTTGCAAGGGCAGTTTACTATTAAAACTGACCAACATAGCCTCAAATTTTTACTTAGTCAGAAAATCTCTACTCCATTACAGCAGAAATATATGACCAAGTTATTGGGCTATGACCACAAGATTGAGTATAAGAAAGGGAGAGAAAATGGAGCTGCAGATGCCCTATCCAGAAGGAGTGAAGTGGAAGAAGGGAACTGCAACTGTATAAGTGTGGTGTTTCCTAACTGGATGACTGAGTTGCAAGAGAGTTATGTGGGAGATGAAGTGGCCCAGGAAGTTATAGCTGAACAACTGGTCCTACCTTTTAATGTTTCCCTCTTCTCATATGAGGATCAGATCCTAAGATACAAGGGCAGGTAGTATGTTGGGAGTTCTACTGGCCTAAGGTTGCAAGTGGTCAGAATGCTTCATGAGAGTAGTATAAGAGGACATTTTGGAGTTAATTCCACTTATCAGAGAGTTCAGGGGTTTTTCTTGTGGAAGGGACTAAGGCAATTCATACAGGAGTTTGTGGCACAGTGCTCAGTTTTCCAGCAATGCAAACATGAGAATATAAAGGTTCCAGGGCTGCTGAAACCTCTGCCACTCCCTAATGGAGCTTGGCAAGACCTTTCTATGGATTTCATAGAACAACTACCTAAGTCAGAAGGAAAGGATACTATATGGGTTATAGTAGACATGTTTACAAAAATGGCACACTTCATTGCACTCTCTCACCCCTATAAGGCATCCACCCTAGCTGTACTCTTCCTAGACAACATCTACAAGCTTCATGGCCTTCCAAAGACCATTACATCAGACAGGGACAAGATTTTTGTCAGTCAGTTTTGGAAGGAATTGATGAGCACTCTTGGAGTGACTCAGCAGTTGAGCATTGCCTACCACCCTCAGACTGATGGACAGACTAAGAGATTTAACCAATGCTTGGAATCTTATTTAAGATGTATGGCAGGCACCAACCTAAAACTTTGGGCAAAATAGTTGCCTATGGTAGAATGGTGGTATAACACCGCCTACCACTCTGCCACTGGAACAACTCCTTTTCAAGCCACATTTGGCTACCCTCCACCCCAAATTGGCATAGGACCTTATAAGTCCTTTAAAGTAGCAGGGGTGGAAGAAGTGATTGATAGCAGACAACAAGCAACACAACAAATTAAACTTAACCTACAACTAGCACAAGACAGAATGAAGAAGAATGCTCACAAAAGGCGTAGTGAGAGGGAATTTCAACCAGGAGAGTGGGTTTACTTAAAATTAAAACCCTACAGACAAGAATCAGCCAGAAAGGACACTACTTGGAAACTGGGGCTAAATTCGAAGGACCTTTTAAAATTATTGAACGAGTGGGAATAGTAGCTTACCGTTTATCACTTTCTCCAGAGGCTTGGATCCATCATGTGTTTCACGTTTCTGTCATGAAGAAACGCATCGGCGCCACTGATTCCACCACTCCAGTGATTCCAACCCTGGAAAGAGAGAATAATGATGAGTTAGTACCAGCAAAAACCCTCGCACGACAGTTTATAAAGAAATGGAATGGGGTTCAGATTCAATGGTTAATTCAATGGATGGGACTGTCGGAAGAAGAGGCGACTTGGGAAAACTGGGAAGATTTCATGTAACGATTTCCGACATTCCAAGCTTGAGGACAAGCTTGTTTAAGGAGAGGGCAATGTTATGAGGCGATCTAGGGTTCTACTGAAAATTCAAATGTCAGGAGGAACAATGATGAGTTTGGCTGAATAAGTGAAGGCGCGTATTAGTTTAAAAACGGGTTTTGCGAATATTGAAGAATCTGAACATTTGCGGCACGGCGTCGTTTAGCATTGGAGTCTATTTTTATTTTTAGCTTATTTTTAATTAAACTATTGTGGCATTTTCATTTTTGTTGCATTTTCATTTTGTGTCCATATGTTTGATTCCGTTTTCACTTTTAGGCAGTTGGGGCCTTGTGCAAGGCCGCGTCAGGTTATGGTTACAAGTAGCAGATACACTGCATGCAATGATCATTATGAAAATTATGCTAATTTGTTTTATCTCTCTCTTCTAATCTCTCTCTTCATATTCTCTTTCTTCTTCTTCAAGCTGAATCCCTCTTTCAGCTGCAACTCTCTCATAAAAGATGCAACAAAAACAAAAAAAATATAATATAATTAGTCTCAATCATAACACTCTCATCACCAACCCGAGTTTCCTTCTACGCTGGCATCGGCATCGAAAACCGAGTCCCGACATCGGTATGTTTATGCCTACTATTAGCGATCAGGTTACCAAATATGTACCTTTCTTTCCTAAAGATTCCATCTTGATGAGAAAGATTCAGTTTCCTTGTGATGACTTTATGATTATGGATTCATGCAACGGCCTATTGCTATGTCAGAGCAACAACGAAAAAAACCGCTACAATGTTGTCTACAATCCCAGCACAAACCAATTTTCCACTCCGCTCCCAAAATTACGCGGAAAGATTTGTGGGATGTCGTTGGCCTTTGATCCCACCTCCAAATCACTTGATCACTATAGGGTTGTTTGCGTTCGTTACCTCAGACCTTACAATGATATCCGATACCAAATCGAGATTTACTATCCTGAGTCACGTGCCTGAAGATCAAGTGGCCTCGAGCCCTTTAAAGCAAAAAACGAATTTGGATATGGAGTATACTGGAACAATGTCGTTCATTGGATCGGCCTCGGGGGCAGAGATTCTTTGTATTTCAATGTTTGTGACCAGGTGCTCCATGAAATGCCACATCCACCACAGGTGTCCCTGATTATAACTATCACTTTTGGGAGTCTTGTGATCACCTGCATTACATCCCGGTATATTGGCCAAAAACTAAGTTTAGTGTCTATGAGATGAAGAGGGTGTAGACAAATTAATTTTGTCTACTCCAATTAAATATTGACAAGTGTCAAATTGATTATTGTAAATTAAATTGATTATTTCTATTTTTAATTTGGAATTTTACTAAATTAAATTCCATTTATTAATAGGTTAATTAATTGATTTATAATATAAAGATGGAGAATTGTTGGCCGATCAAATAAAGCCATGTGGAAATACGATGTGTTCTAAGAATTTCTTGATAAAGGGCAGCCCAGTGCACGAAAGCATCCCCGCAATGCGAGGATCCGGGAAAGAAGTCCACCACAAGCTAAATTAAATCCATGCCTATATTAAAAAAATAAAACCGACCAATCACAAGCAAGGAGGCTCGGTTCTACAACTATAAATAGACGAGCTCTTGAAGAACAAAACACAACAATTGAAGCTTCAAGAATTCAGAGCAAGGAAGTTCAACAAATCCTCTCCACCAAGTCCATCAATCTTCAAGGTGTTCTTCGTGAAGAACTCCTTTCAATCCGATATCAAGTCTCAAGTTTATCAAATAACCGTTTTTGAAGATTGCACTTCTGCCGAGGAAGATCAAACTTCACCAAATTCAACAAATCCAAATCAAGTTCATATCGTTCTTCAACAACCTTCAAGGTGTTCTTCGTTAAGAACTCATTTCAATCCGAGATCAAGTCACAAGACCCTCGGAAAACCGTTTTTTGAAGACAAAAATCCATACTGAAAAGATCAAAATTCACAAATCCAAATAACGGAAGACGAAGATCATACCAATCTTCATCAACCTTCAAAACAAATTCCAAATCAAATCACCATTTAATCCGAGATCAAGTCCAAGGACCCTCGAATTAACGTTTCTCCAAGTTCAAATAATCTCAGTGAAGATCAAATTGAAGATTTCCATCACATGTTTCAATATTGTTCTTGTAGAATTGAATCAGAGGATTAGATAGAGATTGAACCACAATTGTACTTCAAATATACTCAAAAATTATTTTGTGATCTTTTTCTTGTCTTTTATTCTCAGAGATAGCAAGAATTTGTCGTTACAAATTTGGCACGCCCAGTGGGACTACTCTACCTCTCATCTCATTTCATCAAGAACAACAAGTCAACCATATGTCATCATGCAAGACAAGAAGGTTGTATGATCTATTGTCTGATCCATCCACGGAGATGCCAAGTGAAGTCGTCGACGACATTGTTCAAAAGGACTCCCTTGTCTCCGACAACGTCAACAATGATGAAGATGTTGAGAGCGGCGACTCCTCCCTACCAACTCCTCACTCTGCATCGGGTTCTTCACCTCCGTTGGATACAGTGCACGCATTGACAACAAGTGCTACAACTTTGGAAGAACAAATGGTGATATTAACCAAAGCCATAGAGATGCTGAAGAAACATGTGCAAGACCAAGACTCCAAGATAGAAAAATTGCTGAGTAGGGAAGTCAAGGTGGAAGAAAGTCATGTAAAGGACCTGAAGTTTGGAGGCTCTGAAAAGGGTGAAACATCCATGAAGCAATTATCCAATGAGAAGGAAAAGTCTATTGCCAATGAATTCCAAGTTTCTTCAAATGGCATGATCCCTGCTGATCAATTAAAGGAGTTCATCATGGGAACTATCAAGGACAAACTAGACGGAAGCTTCAAATCATCATTCTCCTATTCCAAACCGTACACTCAAAGGATAGATAACCTCAAGATGCCGAATGGCTACCAACCACCAAATTTCCAGCAGTTTGATGGCAAAGGCAACCCAAAGCAACATATAGCTCATTTTGTTGAGACTTGCAACAATGCCGGAACTTACAATGATCGTCTTGTCAAGCAATTTGTTCGCTCACTGAAGGGAAATGCATTTGATTGGTACACTGACTTGGAAGCAAACTCGATTGATAGTTGGGACGAGTTGGAGCAAGAATTCCTCAATCGCTTCTACAGTACAAGAAGGACCGTCAGCATGATTGAACTAACAAATGCTCGCCAATGGGATGAAGAGCCAGTCATTGATTACATAAACCGTTGGAGAAATTTGAGTTTCAATTGCAAGGATCGATTGTCCGAGAACTCGGCTATAGAGATGTGCATCCAAGGCATGAAATGGGGGCTCCGTTACATTCTTCAAGGAATACAGCCAAGGACGTTTGAGGAGTTAGCAACTCGTGCTCATGACATGGAACTAAGTATGGTGGCAAGTGGAGTTAATGGACCGCCTATGCAAGATCCGCGAAGATTCAATGACAAGCAAGATGCAAGGAAATGAGGCAAATCTTTCAACAAAGCACCTACCAAAGAGTCTATAGCAGTGAATGTTGCTCCGTTGAGAATCCAGACCAAGACAAATGATATCACCGACCAACAAAAAGGTGTTTTGGTATCTGAAAAGGCCAATAATTCACAAGCTAATGAGCAAAGGAAGACGACACTCAAGGAGATGCGGTCAAAGCAATATCCATTCCTCGATTCTGACGTTTCATCCATATTTGATGATTTGCTCAAAGCTAATCTGATTGAGCTGCCTGAAATGAAGAGAACATAAGAGGCTGGTCGCACCGATGATCCTAAGTATTGCAAATATCACCGTCTCGTAGGACACCCAATCCACGATTGCTTCATATTCAAAGATAAGGTGATGCGGTTGGCTCGTGACGGAAAGATCACGCTAGAAGAGGATGTCGTGTCATCAAACCTTGTCGCACTCTCAAGCCCAATTGATAGCCTAGATGACTCTCACATCATCGTTTCATACAATGCAACTCACGAAGGAGAGAAAATTGAAGACTCTACTTCAAATACTGCTCATGTCACAAACCAATACATGTCCACTATATGCTTCACTGATGAAGACCTTCTACTAGGTTCCAAGCTCCACAACCGACCCTTGTTTGTCGCTGGCTATATTCGCGAGAAAAGAGTCAATCGAATGTTAATTGACGGGGGCTCTGCGGTCAATATCTTACCTCTACGCACTTTGAATACATTAGGGATCTCGGTGGATGAACTATCAAGTAGTCGTCTGATGATCCAAGGTTTCAACCAAGGGGGGCAAAGAGCCATCAGCATCATAAGATTAGATCTTCTTATTGAAGATATGCCATCCAGTACGCTATTCTATGTCATCGAATCCAACACATCCTACAACATGTTATTGGGTCGACCTTGGATACATGAAAATGGCGTTGTTCCTTCAACATTACACCAGTGCTTCGGATATTATCAAGATGGAGTCGAAAGAAAGGTACATGGTGATGTAAAGCCTTTTTCTGATGCTGAATCACACTTTGCAGATGCAAAATACTATATTGAAGGAAAGAGCACTGTGAAACTCAATGGAACTGAGCAACTCCAGCAGCATGATGTAAAAGGCTCCAATAACACAAGTGACACAGAGAAGAGTAAAATTTATGGATCTCCCTTTGAGTCAAAGCCTTTGAAAGAACTAACATTCCCTCTTACAACACTTGAAAAGAAAGGGCCATCTCCTCCACTTGAAGGATTTGTTCGTCCATCCAAAGGACCAAAAACAGAGCATGGAACATTTCCCACAAAGAAGATTGAGCAATGCTTCGACCCGAAAGCTTTCGAATTGCTAGTTAAAGCTGGATATGACCCTAATGAAGAACAACGATTGGAGGGCCTCGCTCTTGATGTTGCTGCAGAGAAGCCATATGGACTCAATTCCACACAAGTTATGCTAAAGGAAAAGGGGCATACCATTCCAAACATTCGGGTAGGCCTTGGCTACAAGCCACCAAACCCAGTTCGTATTGCTATAAAAAGAGCTAACACCAACTACATAGGCGAAGTAGAGGGTTCAACAACAGGCTGTGAAGAGAAGATACCACACATGTCGGTCTTTAATAGACTTGGTCCGAATAAAACAGTCTTTGATAGGCTTGGTCCAAATAAAAGGTTTGATTGGAAAAGGTTGAGTGTTCCACATATGTCAACACACGCTAAGAGAAACCTCAAGTCATTAAACTCTAAGAAAATTCAAAGTCTGATCCCATCTCGAATGATTCGCCGCGAAGGCTTGATAGTGTCTTGTGGTGAAATGCTTAAAGTCAAGTTACAAACCGTAGTACTCACAAATACCAAAGACGAAGATGAAGAGAGTGTAGGGTCGTCATGCCATATCACTTCTCGTGAAGAAGATGTTGAAGAAGACGTCGCTTTTGATTGGTATATTAGTCTTGAGCCAAACTCCATTGACAACTGGAAAGATCTACAAAGTGCATTCTTCAATCGCTTTTATAGCACTCGACGCACTGTGAGCATGATTGAGCTTGCGAATTCACATCAACAAGAAGATGAGCCAGTGATTGAGTACGTCAATCGATGGAGAAATCTATCCTTAAGCTGCAAAGAGAAATTGTCTGAAACTTCAGCTATAGATATTTGCATTCAAGGGATGAATTGGGGTCTCTCTTACATACTTCAAGGAATCAAACCAAGAACATTTGAAGAGTTGGCGACGCGTGCGCATGACATCGAATCAAGTATGAAATCTACTCATGGCCTTGATATTGAAAGTGATGATACAAACAACGACGATGACGATGAAGAGGGCGTGACATCAAATTTCATTACAACCAATATGCTCCTTGATACGAGCTTAAACTATCTCAAATCTTCAAATTAAGTGCCAAAGTATATACTCCTTGATAAGAGTATAAACTATCAACATTCTCCTTAACACGAGTATAAACTGTTTGCATATGTGAATTCAAAGTGAACATTCAAGTCTTCAAAGTCTCCTAGACACGAGCAAAAAGGTCAGCATGTTCTTCAAAGTGTTCAAGTGTTCAAGTCTTCAAATCAAATGCGCATGTCTTCTAGACGCGTCGAAAGTCTGCAAATCCTTCAAGTCTTCAAATCCTCCTAGACCCGAGCAAAAAGGTCTGCATGTTCTTCAAGTCTTCAAGTCTTCAAATCAAATGCGCATGTCTTCTAGACTCGTCGAAAGTCTGCAACTCCTTCAAGTCTTCAAATCCTCCTAGACACGAGCAAAAAGGTCTGCATGTTCTTCAAAGTGTTCAAGTGTTCAAGTCTTCAAATCTTCAAGTCAATGCTCCATGACGCACGAGCTTAAACTGCGTGTTACTCCTGGCCCGCATGAGTATAAACTGTGGATGGCAACCACCAATGGTAAATTATGTGGTTAAAATGATAACTTACTCCACTAAAGGTGTTTTATGTGGTTAAAATTTAAATACCCCACTTTGTTCAAAGTGGTTAAACAATGAATACTCCTGGCCCGCATGAGTATAAACTGTGTACGGCACCCCCCTTAAATCAATCTTGATTTCTTTGAACTATGTTATGACTTGATCCTTTTTATTGAGGTACGTAGGCAGCTTAGAATTTTTCTAAGTTCAGTCATGAAATCTGCTTAAGTTGGTTTTGTTGCGTTATGTTACAAGATTCATGGGAAAGAAACATGATGCCAATGCAAATGAATAACTCAAAATGAGGTAAATAAAGGTCTCCTAGACACGAGCCAAAAGGTCTACAAATCATTCAAGTCTTCACAGCAAATTCACAAGTCTCCTAGTCACGAGCCAATAGGTCTACAAATCCTTCAAGTCTTCAAAGCAAATGTGCAAGTCTTCGAGACCCATCGAAAGCTTGGAAATCCTTCAAGTATTCACGTCTCCTCGACACAAGCACGAAATTTCTTCAAGTCAATTGCTCCATGATGCACGAGTCTAAACTGCACGTTACTTCAAGCCCGCGTGAGCATAAGCCGTGAATGGCACCCCTAAATCCAAATTCATGTATTTTGAACTACGTCGTGATTTGATCCTTTTTGTCGAGGTGAAGGACGTGCTTGTTAAGAAAGTGTCAAAACTGACTGATGATCATGTAGATACGACCTTATTGCCTGGTGGGATTTTGACTCGTCCGTCTGTTCAACCGGACCAATCTGATAACAAACATCATGAAGCGGCGAGTTATACAGGCTGAGGAGACATAATGGAGTAGTTGAGCATTGGATTTATGTTTCCTGCCAGCTGCTCGAATGGGAAGCATTTGACCCCAAGCGCCGTCGTTGGATGACTTTACCAAATTTGAATCCTAATCAATGCTTTGTCTTTGGAGATAAGGAATCTTTGGCGGTTGGAACCGAACTTCTTCTTTTCGGTAGAGAAATCGTGTCTTACGCTATCTATCGTTACAGTTTGTTGACAAACACATGGACTACTTGAATGAGTATGAATGCGCCTAGATGTTTGTTTGGTTCTGCAAGCCTCGAGGAAATCGCAATATTGGCTGGTAGTTGTGATTCAAATGAAAATATTCTTGATTCTGCGGAGTTATATAATTCTGAGTTCAGTCATACTCTTTTGCCAAGTTATGTTGCGTAGAAGATGTTACATGAAGATCCTTGAGATATGACGGGCCAACAAAGCTGCGCGCGCAACCAAGTCTTGAAAGAAAATATATTCCTATCGGATGCCTTTTGATGTCAAGTCGTGAAAACAATGCGCTCCTTCAAGGTGTCTCTCTGAGGCCAAGTCGTGAAAATGATGTCTCCTCGTTCAAGCGGCCTTTGATGTAGGGTCAACAATGTCTGCTCTTGCTGAATGTCTTTGATGCCAAGTCTTGAAAACAAGTCTACTCCTGCTGAATGTCGTTGTTGCCAAGTCTTGAAAGCAAATCTCTTCCGTTCGGAAACATTTGAAGCCAAGTTGCGAAATGAATGTGTCCTTCAAGGTTTCTTTGATGCCAAGTCCTGAAATGAATGTCTCCTTCAAGGTTTCTTTGATGCCGAGTCGTCCAAGGAATGTCTACTCTTTCAAGCTCACAAATGATGTTGTATTGATTGAGGTTTGATTGTGCTCTTCCTCTCTTTGCAAGAGATCCGGACTTTGTCAAGTACAACACACGCATAAAACCTTCATGATCTCCAAGTTGCAATTATATGTGAACAGAGATGCATAGACTGGCTCGTACGCGTTGGTGGCAGTAATTGTAGGATTGCACCGAACAAGAACATCTTATGTCCACTCCCAATATCCCAGACAGTAATGAATCTCGCCAGAAAATTAAAGAAAGGCATCGTCCCACATGGCATCTCCTTGGGCAATACGTCGCCCCAAAGTATCGAAAGGAAGATCATTGTTCGGTATTCGGTGTAGAGGAGACCGGAGCACAAACGACGGCAGAGATCGATTGGAGGACTTGGGAAACTCTTCAGTCCAGTCTTTAGGTTTAATGGTGTTAATCAAAGTGGGCCATCGGTTTGTGTGAATTCCGGCGAGAGGGGTGCCGACCTCCAATATTGTGTCCCGTTGGGTCGATTGATTTTTATCACCAGTAATGGTTAGGGTCTCAACTCCCTTCGAATTATAGGCACGACCAAATTTCACCATTTTGCGTGTATTGTTTCCTCTTTCCAATTCAAAAATCCAATGCAACCTGTTACAAAAAAAAAATATTGAGATTAGCAAAACAAAACAAGCTCCGAGTTCATCTTTGAGATTTGGTCAACATTTACCTTCAGAGTTGACTTTCCGAGGGTCAACGTTGACTTAGTCAACACAGCTGATGTGGCACGCGGGTCCACATTGGTCTTACAAGGTGATGACAAGTGTAAAGAAAGGGACCACATTCATAATGAGGGACACAAAGACAAAAAAAAGCACTATTGTCCCCTAGTGCTCTTACACATCCACTAAGACAAAGTGGGGAACACAAGGACAAGGCAAAACACTCTTGTCCCCTATGGTCCCTTAGGCACAATCACACCTCCACTACCAAACCATAGCTGACAGTTGACCGCCGCCTATAGACAGTTGACCGGACGGAGGCAGACGGCGGTGGCGCGGCGGTGCGATATCGGAAAGTCGTCGGAGACGCGGTTGCGGTCAGAAAATTCAACCTGAGTCACTAGAATGGAGCTAAGGACGTTACGGATCCGATACAATTGCTCTCGGGTCGGTCCACCCACCAAACTGACCGTAACGAAGAGTACTACCTGAAAATGACACTTTCCGGCGATGTTGCGTTGAAGAGGTGGTCGGAAACAGCGGAAAACCGACGGAAAATGCTTAAAACCTTTGGATCCGAAGCCAAAACTGACCCCAAGACTCAAATCCGATGAAAATCACATCCACAACACGCAAGGGACATGAACCTCATCAACACCGAAGAGGTGGACGGCGGAGGTGCGGCGGTGCACCGTCGGAAAGTCGCCGGAAAAATGGGGCGGTTGGAAGAAAAAGCGGCGGATTCGTTTAAAGAAAGCTACGGACGAGATGAGAACGACGAACACTTGCAAAAAACGTAATGAGCCGAGAATGGAGATGGCGTGACCACAAGAAAGTACCTCCAAACCACCACACTAACCGTTCCTCTTGAGCTCACGATTATGATGATAACATTTCCGAGTTGAAACTCGATCACCGTCGCATGGAAACTCCGTTGAAAGGGGCGGCCATGGGAGGAGCTAGAGAAAGAGAAAGAATTTTTTTTTCTTCTCGTTTGTAAGGTGCGGCCAAAAAAAAAAAAAAAAGAGGAAAGAGAAAGAATTTTGTTTTCTTCTTTTTGTTGTTGAACAAGACATACTACACGGTTCCTATATAGCAAAAAAAAAAAACAAGAAGAAACAATGACACACTACCTACATGTGAATATGTGTGTGAGGAGTGAAAAAAGCAACAAGAAAAAAAAAGAAGAAATGTCACGTGGGAGGCCTAATTTGTGTTTGATACACAAAATTGCACTTTGGTCCTTCTAAGCAATTGCCATGGAAGCCCTCCAAAGTTTTGATTCTTAAGTGAAGTGCACAATCTTATATCAATTTCATTGATGGCACAAACAAAAAAATATATGTTGCGACATATTCACTTCAAGACGCATTTTTTTTACAATGCTATTAGTGACAAGTCGCAAGGGGGCATTTGTAGACAAATTAATTTTGTCTACTCCAATTAAATATTGACAAGTGTCAAATTGATTATTGTAAATTAAATTGATTATTTCTATTTTTAATTTGGAATTTTACTAAATTAAATTCCATTTATTAATAGGTTAATTAATCGATTTATAATATAAAGATGGAGAATTGTTGGCCGATCAAATAAAGCCATGTGGAAATACGATGTGTTCTAAAAATTTCTTGATAAAGGGCAGCCCAGTGCACGAAAACATCCCCGCAATTCGAGGATCCGGGAAAGAAGTCCACCACAAGCTAAATTAAATACATGCCTATATTAAAAAAATAAAACCGACCAATCACAAGCAAGGAGGCTCGGTTCTACAACTATAAATAGACGAGCTCTTGAAGAACAAAACACAACAATTGAAGCTTCAAGAATTCAGAGCAAGGAAGTTCAACAAATCCTCTCCACCAAGTCCATCAATCTTCAAGGTGTTCTTCGTGAAGAACTCCTTTCAATCCGATATCAAGTCTCAAGTTTATCAAATAACCATTTTTTAAGATTGCACTTCTGCCGAGGAAGATCAAACTTCAACAAATTCAACAAATTCAAATCAAGTTCATATCGTTCTTCAACAACCTTCAAGGTGTTCTTCGTTAAGAACTCATTTCAATCCGAGATCAAGTCACAAGACCCTCGGAAAACCGTTTTTTGAAGACAAAAATCCATACTGAAAAGATCAAAATTCACAAATCCAAATAACTGAAGACGAAGATCATACCAATCTTCATCAACCTTCAAAACAAATTCCAAATCAAATCACCATTTAATCCGAGATCAAGTCCAAGGACCCTCGAATTAACGTTTCTCCAAGTTCAAATAATCTCAGTGAAGATCAAATTGAAGATTTCCATCACATGTTTCAATATTGTTCTTGTAGAATTGAATCAGAGGATTAGATAGAGATTGAACCACAATTGTACTTCAAATATACTCAAAAATTATTTTGTGATCTTTTTCTTGTCTTTTATTCTCAGAGATAGCAAGAATTTGTCGTTACAGAGGGATTTTTTTGAGTTGTTTGTCAAGTATAGTTTTGATTTCTCGCTTGTTGCTGCTGCTAATCATTGGGTCCAATTTCGTTTTACTGTCCATAGTCAGGGGTGATCAGGATGCTTCCTTTTTAGTTTTTCGGATTCAGAAAAAGGTCATTCAGTATAATATTGTTCTCAAGACTTTCCAAAAGATTTACGAGTCTAAGCATTTTGATTTTAACGAAGGATTTCAGTATATTGAATCCCTCTGTCCCGTTAAACTGCCTCAGGTCTATGGAAAGTCAAATGATTAGCATATTTATGTAGTGGTACACAAGTTAACTATGGAAGTGTACGCTAATATCGTTACATTTATGCAATGTAAGATCTTTATCTATCACATTTTGGTGCACCTATTTGAACTGAATAGTTCAAGTGTTTTTTTCTTTTCTTTTTGAACATAATTGAATAGTTCAAGTTTTATTCCACATTTACTGTGGCAATCCTACTTATGTCACTTATATGAGATAAATGAAAGCTTGTGCCGTCTTTTGCTTCATATGCCTCATAGTATTTCTCTCACTATCAACTAGCTATTTATGTTGTGAATGTATTCTTCACTGCACCTCCATAACAAAAAATCAGGCTTTCTCTGATAAAATCAGAGATCTACTCTAGCCTTTTTCATTCCCGTTGGTTGGCTAAACTCGCGGCCCCTGATTTTCCCTTCAGCCATCAATATGACTGGATTGATTGAAGATTGGGATTTTGATACACTTCGTGCTATAGTAGTATTGAAATACATTCTAAGGGGTATCTTTAATTTTTGGCATAGAAGCTCTCATATGGTCACTGTCACGTATGGTGGTTTTTTCTGGCAATGAAAGCGCACTATGAAAAATAACTCTGTTGTTCATGCGACAGTTTATTAGCCTTGCACAAATGCATATCTTTCATTATTTGCATGTTACCAATTAGAAAGTTTGATCATATTGCTACAAGTTGTAATGTTTTTCATACTGTAGAGAGTATCTCTATATTTTTCGAACTTCCAAGAGACTTATTCATCCATTTGTAATGTTTTTTCTTTCCTTCCAAATCTTAAGGGGTGTTTATACAATTATTCAAACGATATGAGATGTTTTATGATTATCTATATTTTCGTAACTACCCATAAACACTAGACTGATTGAAGTTTGGGAGTTTGATACTCTTCATGCTATACTGGTGTTCCAAAACTTTCAAATGTGGACAGTGTCAGGTGTGGTTATTTTTCTGGCAATAAAAGTGCTGCATGAAAAATAACTGAGTTGTTTATGCATTATATCTTGGTGCTAAACCCGATGCAGCTAAGTTAGAATGGATAAAAAAAGTTAGAATTTTATAAATTTGTTGCTCCCATTTGAGTTCTTTTTTCCTTTTCATCTTAATAAAATTGTTAGTTACACCCTAACGTGTAATAAATGTTGTGTTATTTCTTCGCAAAGAGGTCGACTTTAACTGTAGAACAAACACATGATGTAACAGTCGACTAAATTTGTTTTTGGTAGCTTTACTGAACCCCCCCCCCCCCCTAGCCCCTTAATAGATACGCCCCTGTTTGCAACGGACTATTGCTATGTGCCAGCAACAGAGAAGACAATGTGTACTTTGTTTGCAACCATACTACAAACCAATTTTCCAGTAGCCTTCCGAAATTAGACAATCGCAGAGATCTTCGTGAAATGTTGTTGCCCTTTGATCCTGCCAAGTCTCCTGATCCTTATAGAGTTGTTTGTGTTCGTTGCCTGGAAAGCGAAACACATTATCCCAATCACATCAAATATCTGATCGATATTTACTATCCCGAGACTGGTGCCTGGAGATGAAAGTGGTGTTGCCCTTTGATCCTGCCAAGTCTCCTGATACTTATAGAGTTGTTTGTGTTCGTTGCCTGGAAAGCGAAACACATTATCCCAATCACATCAAATATCTGATCGATATTTACTATCCCGAGACTGGTGCCTGGAGATGAAAGTGGTGTTGCCCTTTGATCCTGCCAAGTCTCCTGATCCTTATAGAGTTGTTTGTGTTCGTTGCCTAGAAAGCGAAACACATTATCCCAATCACATCAAATATCTGATCGATATTTACTATCCCGAGACTGGTGCCTGGATATCAAGTGGCGTTGACAACTTCATTTCAGAGATCGGTCTTGGATATGGAGTATACTGGAATGGCACCATTCATTGGATCAGCTCGTCGGGTGGAGATTCTTAGTATTTCGATGTTCTTCTTCTGGTGCTCCACACAGTGCCTAATCCGCCAGAGCTTCACGTTGATCCCTACCAATGGGGATTATCACCTTTGGGAGTCTTGTGATCACTTGCATTACATTCCGATCAAGGAGTACTTGGGAATGGAGTTCAATGTTTATGAGATGAAAACTGATTATTCCGAGTGGTTTGTCAATTACCACATTGATCTTTATCCGGGTGTTTCTGCTAATCTTTGGATAAAATGAAGATGCTCTTAGGGGGACAGATTTGTACTATTATTTCGGCTTATTGTTCATAGTTTGGAGTGATCTAGACGAAGGAAAAGAAGATGCTTCTCTTTTGGTCTTCCGAATTCAGCAAAAGGTCATTCGGTATGATATTGCTCCCAAGACTTTTGAATTGCTGTGTGAGTGTGAGTATTTGTGTTCTGCAGATGGTTTCAGATTTTTGCATTTTGATGGATTTCAGCATAATATGTCCATGTTTCCCGTTAATTACGACTTCTTAGAATGGCTAGGGTCTGAAGAAAGAGGAATCATTAACATAAATATTTAAGTCCTACACAAGTTAATTGTGAAAGTGTAAGTTTAATGCCTTTACTTTTATGCAATATTATATTAGATCTTTAACTATCGTAGTTTGCACCTTGTTTAATTGAATGATTCAAGTTATATTCAATATAGAATGTGACAGACCTACTTATGTCACTCATATGAGATAAATAGAATGAAGCTGGTGATCTTCATTTGTTTCATATCATTCGTACTTAAGTCTATGATTATCAGTTTGTTATCTATGTGTGTACATGTCTTTTTATCTCTACCTCGGCTAAATTAGAGATCCACATGAGCCCTATGGTTTTCCCTTGGTTGACTTAATTCTTGGACCGGGATATTCCCTTCAAAAGTGGTAAATATTTAATTAGATTGAATGAGGTTTGGAGTTTCATAAACATCATGCAGTACGTAGTATACCAAAACTTTCTAGGGGTTATCCTTTGTTCTCGCCTAAGAAACTTTCAGATGCAGAGAATGTCAAGTCTGATTTTTCTTTTGAGCAAAGACAAAAAGCATGAGAATGAACTGACTATGCAAAATATCTTTCACTACATTACCCATCGGAAAGTTTGTTGATATTGCTGCTAGATGTGAAAAAAGCAAAGTTTAAATTTGTGATCTGACTATGTTGATGAGAACTTTTGTGCTTAAGCGTTTTTGTTGACGAAGCCGTAACTCGTATTTCTTATGAAAAGATCATGAGCTCCAAGCAAGCGACACACTCTGTAATTATGTGACGTCGAAAGAATTACTTAGTGAATTCCACGGGGAAGTGATCATCAACGATTGCTTATAGATTGTGAATTGTGGATGATGGGGCAAAGAAAATGAAAGGGAAAAATGTATAACGATGAAATATGTAAGTGTTTATTTCTTATTATTGTTTGCGTTTTTACTTTTACAACGTTGTTATTGTTGCTCAATTAACGATTCAAGTAGTTGAATCAAATGAAATGGAGACAGTTATTACCAAAATTATCACATAAACAACTTTTCTTTTTTAGTTTGCTGCCAAAGTATCACGCGTCAACTTGGAGTTTGTTTTAACTCCAATTTCAGTTAAAAGCCTTTTTCTTTAACTAGGCACCATTATAGCTTCGGTGATTCGAGTTCGTTGTTTAATTTGGTTTGAGTGCCTTGGTCATGATTAGTTAAACTGTCAGCCAAAAACCTTTTAACTTAATTAGTTATTCAGGGGCTGTAACTTTAACTGGGAGGAGACGACTGACTGGTGTCATAGCTATTGTGTCATAATCTTTTAAAGATACATGTCCCTATCACAGTATGATATGGCAGGTTCAACAACCTAGGCAAAATGGTCCAACATTTAGGGAGTGCTTGCAAAAGCTTATAAAAGCTCTTTCTTCGTAGCTTCTACTTAAAGTTACTTAAAATTGTGTTTGACTTAAAGCTATGAGTATTTGCAAATTCTTTCTTTAAAAATAACTTAAAGCAGATAAAGTTAGTTTTGTGGTGTTTGCAATAACTAGATAGAAGCAGTTTTTGAACCTTTATTAAAATGCAATAATATTTAATTATTCTTATTTATATTATAGATATAAAAAAATTAATAATTCATTCACATTTGCACAATCATGAGGTGGATATAATAATGGTGTACATGTCGTTGTTAAGTAAATCATGTTTAAGATTTATTTTTCTTTTTAAAAAAAATATATTTAACTCTAAAAATTTAAAATGATGGAAAAGAAGATTGTGTTAATAAGGAAAGAGAGAAATCATGGAATTTATTTGAGGGTAAAATTAGATATTTAGAGAAATTTAAGGAATCAATAAGTCTAAATAAAATATTCACCAAGATTTGGGGAGAAGCTTCTTATAGAAGCACCTCATGACATGCTTATGGACTTCTCCTGTTTTTTTTTTTTGACATTTTTTAAGAGAAGGAGAAGCAAAAGCAGCAATTAGAAACACTCATTAAATATTTTTCAGTGACTTAAAGCCCGTAAAGAGCTTTTAAAGCTCTTGCAAACACCCGCTTTTATACATCTAAACACACATCAGAGTCTTTAAAGAGGCGAGTATGATGTATTATGCTAATTTCGATATATAGTCCGACCTATCAAATCCTAGCCCATTAGTGACCATCCCAAACCATCCTGGTAATTAAGGAATTACAACATCCATAATTAACTACCTAGCCATTATTATGAGTTACCATTTTATCACTGATCTTGAGAACTTTGGCATATGCAATGGCATAATAGTTACTCATCTCGATGATCTATCGGACCTATCTATTCTACATTCTGATATCATTTCCAAAGTCTCAATCCCAAATTACTAGCTATAGTATGCATGTCACCCATAGCTGATCAAAAAATATTGTCGACTTAATTAGACATTGGAGTGCATGTCTAAGTCCACGTCTACCTTCTCGTAGGCTGAAGGCATGCATCATGGTCCACTTGTGTGGCGTCTGAGTTTCTTTGCACACAGTGATACACTATTTGACTTTCATTGTTTTAGAGAGGACCTATTTGTTATTATTACTTTGGGAGCTGATATATCTAGAGCAAAATTCCTAATTACAACGCAAAATCCTGTTATTTTAGGACGAATTATTATTTATGCCCATTATCTTTCTTTCCAAAACTTAAATGCCCGTTTTTT
This sequence comes from Linaria vulgaris, assembly GCA_948329865.1. Lineage (NCBI taxonomy): Eukaryota > Viridiplantae > Streptophyta > Magnoliopsida > Lamiales > Plantaginaceae > Linaria > Linaria vulgaris. Next base: position 90,269,142 of record OX415251.1, on the reverse strand, counting down.
TCAAAACATGCTAAAAATACCCTGTATCTTTTAAAATTTCTACTAAAAATGCCCGGAGTGAAATTTTCGGACCAAAGAGCCTACGTAGCTTCCTAGTCAAAGAATCGCGTTGCCTAATCAAAAAGTCGCGCCCGACGCCTAGGTTTGTTTTGTCTGAAAAATGTTTCTTCTTATAACCAAGGCATATAAAGCCAAAAATCAGACACTTAGGTTTTTTAATACGCGGCAAAATCGCAAACCCTAATCCCCAAAAACTGACCCCCCCAATTTCTCACCAAAAATCGCAAATTCGCAGTGGTTTGTAGCTTAAGCTTGAGTTAGGGTAAGATGGTGTACAAATTGCGACCTCAAAACGAGCTTGATTTCCATCCACCCGAGTATTATAAGTTTTCTCTTTCATTTGAGAGTCAATGTTAAATATTATGTTAAATTGGTACTTTATTTCTAGTGGGTGTAGTAATCGACCAAAACAACCGCGTTTTTGGGTAAAGTATGTATTTTTATGGGTGGAGGTAATATTTTAGTGGGGTTTAGGTTTTTGTCCGAAAGTAGATGGTCCCCTCGCACGTGTATTGACATCTTCTTGTGGGTTTTTGCTAGCTTTCGTGCTTAGTGCACATATGTTGTTCAATTTAGTGGTCCCGTTGTGTATTTTGTTTAGGTGTTTTTTTTTGTCTCCTATATTTAGCTTTTGTCCTCTACATTATTGCACCACCAAAAAGCAAAGGATTTACCCGTGTATTACATTATGGAGGGTATATCCCCAAAAGCGTTTTCCAAGGTGGGGACTATGAATTTGAAGGATCTGACACAAGATGTGTTTATGATTTTGTGAGTTACAGAGAGGTTAAAATCTCTCTATTAAATAGGCTGTCAGATGAGATTGGAGTAAGAGGCAGAAAGAAATACTGGTACCAGGGGACATACTGTAAACATGTGGTGTCAAATGATCAACTGTGTTATTATGAGGGTAAGCTCACAGAGAACAGAGGGAGTGGCATGTGTACATTACTGATGAAAATCATAGGGCTATTTTGTTAGAGATTATTTATAATGAAAGAGGGGATGCAACTGTTCATGTTCTTAATGAGGTTGGAGGTTCAAGACAGGAAGCTAGTGTTGAAGCTGAAAACATAAATGCAGTCGAGGACAATGGTGTTGAGGACGATAATGGACTTGGTGATGACAATCATGAAGGTGATGGTAATCCTTCAAGGTTGGATAAGAGTAAATGTGACAGTGATGATGAAGAATACATAGCCTCATGAGATGAAATTGATGATGAGTTGTTTGAACATGTTGATGAATTTGATGAGCTGGATGTTGAACCTGATAGAGAGTTGGGAGATGTAGATGTTGTACCAGAGTTGGGTGCAAGGTTTCATAAATTCAATGGTGTAAATGTTGAGGATCAAGGTGGTGTTGCTGAGGATCAAGATGGTGTTGCTGATGATCAAGATGGTGCTGATGAGGATCAACATGGTGCTGATGAGGCACAAAATGCTACAGATGGTGGTTACAGTAGGAAGAAGAATAACACAGCCACTGATGCAAATGCATAGCGAGAAGAAGATGATCCAGATGTGACATTAACTGAAGAGAGGGAGCCCTGTCATTTCTTAGATCAGCATGGAAATCATGACCCTGATGTGATTTGTTTCAATAGGGCAAACAAATTTGATCCCATTTTCAAAGTGAAAATGTTGTTTATAAACAAAAAACAACTGCATAATGCAATAAAGTCCCATGTTATCAAGAGAAGAAGAAGTGTAAAGGTCTACAAGAGTGATCCAGGCAGGGTACACTATAGATGTGTATGCAAACAGTGCCATTGGAGGTTGCATGCTCTGAAAATCCCAGACCAGGAGAGCTATCAAATCAGAAAGTTCATTAATGAGCACACTTGTGCTAAGTCATTCTATGTCAACAGTGTGAAGACTTACCGGCTTGCTGAGAGGTTTTCAGATGTGTTCCTCACAGATCCTAAGAGAGACACCACTGGTTTCCAACTGGACTCCATTGCCAACATCAGATGCAATGTCACCTTCAATCAAGCATACAAGACTAAGAATTTAGTTAAAAGGAAGCTAGAGGGAACTCCAGCTTTTCAGTACTCTAAACTGTTAGACTACCAAGCTGAGCTGAGGAAGACAAATCCTGGTAGCACTGTTGCCATTTGCACAGAAGATATTGCAGGAGAAAATAGATTCAAATGCATGTACATTTGTTTCCAAGCCATGAAGGATGGGTATAAAGAAGGATGCAGGCCATTCATAGGTCTTGATGGTGCACATCTTACTGGACCTAATGGTGGAGTACTGCTTACAGCTGTGGCTCTGGATCCAGCAAATAGGATATTTCCCCGTGCCTGGGCTGTTGTTGCTGTTGAAAACATTGCCAACTGGATGTGGTTCCTATTACTTCTGAAAGGCGACTTGGAGTTGAATGATCCTACCAAGATGACATTTATGTCTGATAAGCAGAAAGGGTTAATTGAGGCATTTGCAGAAATTTTTCCAGGTGCTTCACATAAGTTCTGTGTTAGACATATGATCGGAAATGCTGGGAGAGCTGGCTTCAGTGGGAAAGAGTATAGTGATGCAATTTGGGATGCAGCTAATCAGACAACAGAAGCTGAGTATGAAGTGGCAATGGTGAGATTGGAGGCAATGTCTGAATCTCTTGGGGAATGGATGGGTGACAAAGATCCTAAAAACTGGAGCAAATCTGGCTTCAACTGTAATGCAAGCCAACCATAATGGCAAGGGTCCAAAGAAAGGAAAGGGTAAGAGGAAATAGAAGAAAGTTGGTGAAGAGGAACCACAACTAACTAGAAGTGTTCATTATGAGGAATCACTATTTTGAGTTATTTGTAGTACAAATGAACATATATCAAGTGAATGAGGGTAGCTTCTTTCTGGTTTTCACTTGAATAATATTTGCCCATTTTCACTTGAATGCTCCTAATGACACTCCCAGCTCTGTTTTGATAGATTGGGCGATTGATCATATGTGGTGACCTCATTTTGGTATTGATAATAGTCATGTTTATTCAGCTTTTAGTTATGGATTTGTGGTGACCTCATTTTGGTATTGATAATAGTCATTTGGTGATTGATTATATGTGTTTCATTGCTCAATGTTATGAATGGCAATTGAAGTGCAATTGAACAGAGCAAAACAGGCTCAAAACAGGTTCAAAGCAGGCTCATTTCAAAACATGCTCAAACCAAAATGAAGTGGTGACTTTAATGTTGGTATTTATGAGATGAAGTGGTGACTGTTCGAATGGACATGACTTTTTAGTTCATTATAGGAACAATCACCATTTTAATTGCCACCTATTACCAAAACCACTTAACCGGTTACCATTGCCAATTAACCTCTTGTTCATGACTCTTTAGTTTCCAAAAATGACTGATTTTCAATTTCCAACCATCACTAAATGTTACAACACAACACATTAAACACTACCACACAAAACAACACATACATAAATAAACAAACCGTTCCACAGGTTCTTCCACTCTCAATACAATTTGCAAACAATTAGAAAAAGTGCAATCATAGTAAGTAAACAAAACCTATTTCTACCTCTCAATTTCTTGTTCTCATCACCCAGCTTCTTCACCTTCTCTTCCAACTCCTTATTCGTTTTTTCAAACACTCTTCGAATCGTATCCAAACTCGGGTGATCGATAAACTCCATTTCTTCTTTGAGTTGATTCACTTTCGCCTCAGCCTTTTCGATTTTCGTACGTAGTAATGGTACTATAATCCGCAGTCTATAACAGGCAGGAGAATCTTTCCAAACGAAAAATCGACAACCGAAGTACCTCTTCCAACACCCATGGAATCTACGGCCCGGGTTTGCATCGGTGGTTGAAACCCTCACGACGGCGGGTCTACCGCAGTCGCACATCAGACCAGAGCTATCCGTCGATTCAGACATGTTCGTAATTTTAAGATTTGAAAGTGAATTAATCGGCATTGCGGATTAGGGTTTATATAAAGTGAATTTGGGGGTTTTTTAAAAAAATTGACCGTTATGTCCAAAGAGCCGTTGCCTTGGTTATCAGGAGAAACGTTTTTTCGGACAAAAAAATCCTAGGTGTCGGGTGTTTTATATGCCTTGGTTATAAGGAGAAACGTTTTTCAGACAAAATAATCCTAGGTGTCGGGCACGACTTTTTGATTAGGCAACGCGATTTTTTGACTAGGTAGCCACGTATGCTTTTTGGTCACTTCGAGCATTTTTAGTAGAAATTTTAAAAGATACAGGGCATTTTTAGCATGTTTTGAAAAAACGGGCATTTAAGTTTTAGAAAAAAAGATAATGGGCATAAATAATAATTCCTCCGTTATTTTACTATATTACCCTTTCCATCATCTAAGCTAATTATTCAGTTTCCTTTTTAATTCTTTGCCAACTTTTTATGTATAAACCACGTAAGCTATAGTATTGTCATCTATAAGATTATGATTTTGATTTTTTTTGTTTGTTTTTGGTAGATGATTTGATTCTCTTTCCGTAAGAAAGAAATTACAAATTTATTTCCTGACCTATATTGAGAAAGAATATTTTAGTTACATAATCTTAGGATTAACTAACTGCTATATTGACTCAACTTTTCTACAAGTAATTTTATTCTCCTTTTTTGCTCAAATTCTCATGTTTCAAATTAATATTACTAAGTATTAATTCTATCTGGTACTGTATATATGATTTTTAAAGTTTTTATTTATCTTAAGACATACCAAACAACTGTATTTATTATGATTTTTAAAGTTTTTATTTATCTTAAGATAAACTAAACTATAAGTTATCTTAAAACAGATCAAACTGCGTACTGTATGATTTATTTCCATACTAAACAACTTTACCAACAAAAAATATGAGTTCTTTAATTTTATTTACACTAAATTACTATAAGTTTCTTATTCTTTGGATTGCAAAATATTCTTACTTCTAATCGACTGGGTGAAAATGAAGGTGCAGTTCTTTCATAATTTATTATCATTTTAGCTAATTTACATACCTCTTGTCGTTTTCCAGTTCTAAATTTATTTTGGACAATTTAAATAAAACGCAATTGTACTAAAAAGACATAACTTATTGCACATTTTTGTATTTTGTGTCTTTCTATTCTAATTGGATATTTTGGACTATTGAGATTAAACGTGGTTTATTAGTTATCATGCACTTTTGTATTTAGTCTATGCTTTTCATCTCGTAAAATAGGAAGTACATCTTATACCAAGTTTCTAAGAATCTTTAGCTTATTCATCCGCAACAAAAAGGAAGATAGATCTCCCTATATTAATTTGGAAGGGTACAATAGAGAACTATAAAATATCATTGAGGGATATTGCTTTGTCTATCATTTGCCTTACTTTTGGTCCTAAGAGAATTGTCCTGTTTATCAATTATTATAAAATTTGATCTATCAAATTGGATAATATTTTGACGCCTTCTCAATATGGTAAATATATCATCCCACCTTTCGTGGAATCGTATTGAACAATCCTTAAACACCTGACCTTAAAGCAACAGAATCCATCGCAATGTACACTAAGCGCGTCACCATGAAAACCAAAACCCGCAAGCCAAAGAAAAAAAAAGAATCCTACCCAGAAAATATTGCTTCCATTGATGATCTCTTAACCGAGATTCTTATTCGATCGCCTGCCTGTAAAGTACCTTTTCAACTTCAAAATAGTATCCAAACACTGGCTATCTCTCATCACCAACCCGAATTTCATTATGCTATGCCATCGAAAACTGAATCCCACCATTGGTATGTTTATGCTTACTATTAGCGATCTGATTAACAAATATGTACCTTTCTTTCCTAATGATTCCATCTTGATGAGAAAGATTCAATTTCCTTGTGATGACTTTAGGATTATAGATTCTTGCAACGGTCTATTGCTATGTCAGAGCAACATAGAAAACAACCGCTACAATGTTGTCTACACTCCCACCACAAACCAATTTTCCACTCCCCTCCCAAAATTACGCGAAAATATTGTTGGGATGTCGTTGGCCTTTGATCCCACCACCAAATCACTTGATCACTACAGGGTTGTTTGTGTTCGTTACCTTAGACCTTACAGTGATATCTGATACTAAATCGAGATTTACTATCCCAAAACCCTTGCCTAGAGATCAAGTGGCCTCGAGACCTTTAAAGAAAAAGCCAGATTTGGACATGTAGTATACTGGAACAGTTCCATTAATTGGATCGGCGAGCAGGGCAGAGATTCTTTGTATTTAATTGTTCGTGAACAGGTGCTCCATGAAATGCCAAATTCGCCACGGGGGGTCCCTCATTATAACTATCACTTTTGGGAGTCTTGTGAAACTCATCTCAAAGACTTTTGTGACAGTGATTGGACAGGTTGTCATGATATTAGGACAAGCGTCACTAGGTATGCCATATGTCTTGGTGATTCATTGATCTCATGAAAGTCCAAGAAGCACCCAACTGTCAGTAGATCTTCCACAGAGGCTGAATATAGAGCAATGATAACTGTAACTTGTGAGTCAATCAGGCTCAGTCAACTGCTTTCAGATTAGAAGATCATACCTTCAAGGATTCTTTTACTGTGCACTGATAACAAGAGTGCCGAAGCAATTTCCGTGAATCCTTTCCGCCATGAATGCACGAAGCACATTCAAATCGACTACTTCTTTGTCAGGGAAAAGGTGCAGCAACAACAACTCAAAGTCACACACATTTCCAACCAACTTGCATATGCGCTCACCAAACCATTGGTCCTTCACCTATTCCTTCTGATGACATCAAAGATGGGCTTCCTTGACATACATACTCCTCTTGGGGATGGGGAAGTCTTAAATGAAATAAATCAACAGATTTTACATTCTTTCCATGTTTGTTAGTATGTATTAGTGTCTATGAGATGAAGAGGGGTTATTCTGAGTGGTTTGTCAAGTATTAGTTTTGATCTCTCACTTGTTGCTGCTGTTAATCATTGTATGATTGGAGATGGTGTAACGGGGTCCAATTTTGTTTTACTGTCCATAGTCAGGGGTGATTAGGATGCTTCCTTTTTAGTTTTCCGGATTAAGAAAAATGTCATTTGGTATAACAATGTTCTCAAGACTTTCCAAGAGATTTACGAGCCTAATCATTTTGATTTTGATGAAGGATTTCAGTATATTAAATCCCTATGTCCCGTTAAAGTGCCTCGGGTCTATGGAAAGTGGAATAATTAGCATATTTATGTAGTGGTCCACAAGGTAACTATGGGAGTGTAAGCTAATGCCTTTTCTTCTATGCAATATAAGATCTTTTGTCGTGTTAATTGAATGATTCGAGTTATATGCAATATATACTGCGGCAGTCCTACTTATGTCACTCATATGATATGAATAGAAGCGTGTGACTTTGCTTCATATCATACATACTTATTTCTCTCGCGATCAATTTGCTCTTTATGTGGTTCATATATTTATCCTTGTACCTCCAAGCAAAATTTAGGCTTCTCTAGAAAAATTAGAGATCAGTTCTAGCCCATTTAGTTCCCGTTTGTTGGCCAAATTCGTGTTCACGCATATTCCCATCAACTATAGTTAATCTTTGACTAGATTGATTGAAGTTTGGGGTTTTGATACATGTCATACTATAGTAGCATTCCAAAACTTTTCTAAGGAGTAACCTTAGTTTTTGGCAAATAAAGTTTCAGATATGAACAATGTCACCTCGCAGTGAATGTGCAGCATGAGAAATTACTAAGTTAGTTTTCATGCATCATACTTTATTAGCCTCTCCACAAGTGTAAAACATTCTTCACATTACCAATTGGAGAGTTTGTTCGATCTTACTGTCAAAGTAAGCTTAAATGTATTATCTGCATATGTTGATGAGAACTTTTTGTTAAGAAATATTGTACTACATCGCTTGGGTTTGGTCTTGAATTAATGTTAATAAAGAGAAGTTTCGTCTCCACTAAACAAGGCATTTTAAGTGGAAAATGATGGCTTCAATTTCTATCATGGCCTTTTAAGTGGAGCATGATGGGCTTCAATTTCTATCAGGTATCAGAGCCAACCCACAACGTATGTTGGGCTCCGCAACCTACCCACGTGATGGCACCAAAGATAATTACCGGGCCACACGTGAGGGGACGTGTTGAGAAATATTGTCCCACATCACGTGAGTTTGATCTTGGATTAATGTTAATAAAGAGAAGTTCCCCCTCCACTTAACAAGGTCTTTTAAGTGGAGAATGATGGGCTTCAATTTCTATCACTTTCATGCCCGAGCGTTTTTTTGTATGAGAAGCTTTAGCTTGTATGTCTTACGAAAGATCTTGATCGAGCTCCAACTAAGAGACAATACTCTGTAATTATGCGTTGATGAAACAATTATTTGGTGAATTCCATGAAAGTGGTCATGGGTGCTGGCTTATAGATAAGTGTTTCTATAGCATTTTTTTTTTTTAGTTTTTACTTTTAGAATGTTATTATTCTTTGATCTTCATCGGATTACAACATGTTTAAGTAGATGATCAATGTTTTCCATAGGGAGAACACCACTGTTACCATTTGTTTCACATTGAATAGTTATATGGCTCTCAATTCTATGAAGTAAAGATTTTACTATACGAATTGGATCACCGGACCCAAGCAGCAGAGAGCTTTTCAAATGGCATTGATTTTTGCAGATTTTTGAATAATTTGCAACTCCCGGAATGCTTTTACTAACGAACATGTAGTTCCCTTTAGCCTTACAAACATCCTCCAGCAACTCAAATATATAAAAATAAAAAATAAGAGAGAGCTAGATTTCACCCTTCTAAATTATTTTGTATTTTAGGTCATGATGGGAAATCAATGCACCTTTTCTCTGGGGAATTCGTAAGATTTATTATATGAGAGATACAGATTTTCATTGTGAATTTGGTGAATAGTTTAAGAAGTGAAAAGTTGACAGGAAACAGGCAGTAACACTAATAGTTGACAGTTTTCAAGAGAAACACGTCAAGTTACACGCCATGTTGGGTGAAGATGGAAGTAGAATCATAGACAAGACTTAGGCTGGCCTAGATTATGTAAGATTCCCTTCTTCCTCAATTCTTCTGCTATGAAACTGTCTGCCTATTATTATGGAACTCAATTGAGCTTTCTCAACCACCAAGAAAATTGAGACAGAAGGTAGATTCTAAAGTAAATGCAATTTGGTCTATTATCACTGAACCGAAGCATACCAAATATGTGCATACCTTTGATGTTTTCTCACTCTCTCTTTCACTGTTCACAGAACACGTAACTTGTTGAACTTGCAATGAAGTCGCACATGCTTTAACTTTTTGCGTTTCCAGAAATCCTGTCCTTGCTTTGCTTGACAATGACTCGTGATATTTATGCGGTCATTTAGAATCGTCCATACGTTAACTATATATACTCGTATCCAACATCTCCTAATGACACATAAGGACAAACAACCAAACGAAGTAGATATAAAGAATGGTAAGATCATAGAAAGAAAAAATGAAGCCAGGAAATTGCAAATTTGAGGTGACATGAACTGAATACAATTCCTCGGTAAAAATTGTTAATAAAGCTTTGGTTAACTCCTAAAGCTGGATCTTACAACAGAATCAGAGGTTACAACTTGCAACTAGCTACAGGCTACAGCTTTATTTCTCCACAAACAAATAAACCGCGAGCACGAAATTGAAACAGATTGAGACGAGCAAATGTACCTGCCGGTGTTAATGAGCGTTGTGGAGCTTGGCGTCGATCTCCTGAGAAGAGATCGTAGGGCTTTTTGATTCCGAGAGAGGGCGACGGAGGCGGCAAGGAAGTTTCGGAGTAAGGCATTCGGCATTGCTTAATCTTAGAACATTTTCAAAGATAACTAAAATTGTTGAACTAAATTAATACGTGAATAAAGGCAAAACAATTTTAATTTCAATAAGACCTATATTATTTAAGTCTTATAGTGTTCAATGTTATCCTAAATTTTATTAGCTCAATGTTAAGTTAACATTGAAGTTTCAATGTTTCAATGCTATGATAACATTGACCAAACACTTTGCACTTTGAATTACGTTAAAATGACTTATTACCCATATGCTTCGAAGAGGCAAACAACTTCATGTGTTAAATTAAATAAAACACGTTATTCAATGTCACAAGAAAAAATAAAGACAAACTGCCCCCTATATACTCTATGATGATTGCCTATTCTATTGCACATAAAGCCGTACAGGAGGGTAGTGTGACATAAATAAGGTTAATTTATCAATTTATTTTTTTATATGGAGCTCATGTGTATTATTCAACATATACATGCCAATAATTTACCTAAATATGTTTCACATAAGTAATTATAAAGCGCGTGTTAGGGGGGCACCGTTGTTTTCGTGGGGGTGTATTTGGGAGATTATTCCAGTGTTAGAAAAGGGACTGAGATGGCATAGGGGGAATGGGGAGTCTATATTTGCATGGGTGAGGCTTGGCTTCCTCGGCCGGTCTCGTTTCGACCCATTGCCCCGTGTAGTGAAGATGAACCTTTTTCTTAGAGTTTGTGATCTCATGGACCAGGATACGGGGTGGTGGGACGTGTATTAGATATATAATATGTATATTTGGTAATTATTGTAGATTGGTATATATCTTTAGTGATAGATAATTACCTTATTAGAGATGATCTACTTTGTATATATATTGAGCATTATTCATTGAATAACACAAGAAAGTCATTATCTTACATGGTATCAAGCTTTCTCTTCTTTTCTTTCTCTTTGAAACTATGACAAACCCTTGCGAGGATACCTCTACCTCCAAGTCGTCCACCTCCTTCGACGACAAAAACGACGTGCCTCATCACGAGGCTGCGCCCCCAAAATTTCCCCCTGCCCTCACCGTCACTAACATCAAGAACTTCATCCCTATCTTATTGGACGTTGAATCTCTACTTGGTCCGAGTTATTTAAAATCCATGCACAAGCTTACCAAGTTCTCGACCACATCCCCCCTTCTGTTGTGGTAGCCCCATCTGACCCCGAGATGTGGGATCGCTTGTACGCCATCGTGCTACAATTGATCTATGGCATCATCACCAACGATCTCCTCCACACAATTATGGTAAAAGACTCTACTACCGTAATTGCATGGAAGAATCTTGCGGATTACTTCCAAGACAACAGGAATTCTCGAGTCGTGCACCTCGAAAATCAATTCTCCTCCACCACTCTTGATGATTTTCCGAATGTCAGTGCTTATTGTCAAAAATTGAACATGATCGCTGATCAATTGGCCAATGTTGGTTCCCCTTTTTCTAACCATCGATTGGTTCTTCAAATGGTCACGGGTCTTACCGATGCATATGGTGGCATCGCAACCCTAATTCAGCAAAGTGATTCGCTTCCTCTCTTCTCTAAAGCTTGTTACATGTTAACTTTGGAAGAGAAGAGCCTTGTCAAGCGTGCCCGCGACAACCCGATGCAGCCATAATCTTGCATCACGCCTCGCATGGCGCTCCCACGAACTCGGCTCCACAAAATGATCTGTATCATGCAAATCGAGGACGAGGCCGCGGTTGCGGTCGCTTCACGGGTCAGCGGGGTCGCGGCGGCCGCCACAACGATCGCGGCGCACCTATCCCATATCAATGGTCATGGCCCTATCCCCCTTGGGCCTACGCTACGCAGCAGCAATGAGTCGCTCCTTAACCACAATGGGCCGCTCCGCCGTCCCCATACCCTACGGCCCAGCCGTGTCCACCAAACCCCAACCTGCGCGGACAGGGTATCCTCGGCCCACGTCCTCAACATGCGTATCACACTGAGGTGGCTCAATATGCTTCTACGGACATTGGCTCAGCGATGCATACGTTATCCCTCGGCCAATCAGACGAAAATTAATACATGGACTCGGGTGCCTCGTCTCACATTACCTCTAACCAAGGTAATCTCACATCTTACTTTAATTTGCACACCAAACGTGATATAATTGTTGGTAATGGTCACACCCTTCCAATGAAGGGCTTGGGTCACTCCTCTCTCTCTCCCCCCTCCCCTCCCCCCCCCCCCCCCCCCCCCTCTCTCATATTCATCTCAATAACCTGTTTCTATCTATTTTGATCCGTTTGGTTTTTCTGTGAAGGATTTTCGAACGGGCACCCCCATCATGCAATGCAATAGCTCAGGTGATCTCTACCCTATTCTCCCAACCACCGCCTCTCGCTTCGCCCCGTCACCTTTTGCCTTCCTCTCTCTCTCGGTCAACCGTTGGCACGCATGGCTTGGCCACCCTGGCGATCACGTTTTGTTTTATTTTCTTAGGCATAGTTCTCAAACTACTTGTAATAAACGCTCTTTTACATTGTTTTGTCATTCTTGTCTCATGGGGAAACATATTATATTGTTGTTTTATGATTCGCTTACTACGACTCGTTTACCATTTGATTTAGTTCATTGTGATGTTTGGACATCTCCTGTTTTGAGCTCTTTGAGGCATCGTTACTATGTTTATTTTTAGATGATTATACGGGTTTCTTGTGGACGCTTCCTTTATCTCACAAAAATGATGTGTTTCATAGCTTTTTATCTTTTCGTGCTTATGTCAACAAACAATTTGAACTTGATATTAAAATTCTCCAAAGTGACAATGACACGAAATATAAAAACGCCTCTGTCTCTACCTTTTGCAAAACATATGGCATGCATCAACGCTTTTCTTGCCCATACACCTCTTCTTAAAATGGAAAATTCGAACGCATGATCCGTACAATCAATAATATAATTCGTACTTCTCCTTCCCATGCTTTCGTTCCGTCGACTTTTTGGCCTCACGCCTTGCAAGTCGCCACATATCTCTACAACATAATTCCTTCTAAAGGCCTTCATTATATTACACCACTCCAACGTCTCTACCATCAAATTCCATCCTACGCACATCTCAAGATCTTTGGGTGTCTTTGCTATCCTCTCAACCCCTCTACTACAATACATAAGCTACAATCGCGGTCTACTCCTTGTGTCTTCCTCGGTTACCCCCCCTAATCATCGTGGCTATAAATGCTTCGACCTCTCCACCAACAAAATAATTCTTTGTCGACATGTTCTCTTCGATGAATCCTCATTCCCTTTCTCGAAGTTCTCTTCCTATGCATCTTATGTTCCCAATGTTGGGTCGATGTTGGGGAAACATTACAACCAGAACTCTGTGGCACCAGTTTCTGCACCTTCTGTTTCCAATGTTGGGTCGATGTTGCGGCAACATTACAACCAGAACCATGTTCCTCAAACTGTGGCTCCTTCTTTCCTCGATGATGATCGGTCACCACACCTCACTCATCCCCCTCTCACTCCAAACACAGACCCCCCACGGGTTGCTCCTCCTCCCCAGCCCTCGTCACCACCCACACTGCATGCGTCCCCTATTTTGCGCGGTAGCTCGTCTCCATCCCACGCGTCATCTCAAGAGACACCACCCTCTCCTCGTGCGCCACCTCAGGCGACACCGCCCCCTACTCACCCCATGACAACTCGCAGCCAACATGGCATCTTCAAGCCAAAACGCCTCTTTAATCTCCACTCCACCTCTTCTCACTCTCTGCTTCCACCTAATCCTATTGCGGAGTTATCCGACCCTAATTTGAAATTGGGCATGACTTATGAGTGTGATGCTCTTATTAAAAATAAGACGTGAGAGTTGGTACCTAGTCCTACTAATGTCAATATTTTTCGGTCTATGTGGATTGTTCGTCACAAGTTTCATTCTGATGGTTCCTTTGAGAGGCATAAGGCCCGACTTGTAGGTGATGGCAGGTCTCAATAGGTTGGGGTTGATTGTGATGAAACTTTTAGTCTTGTGGTTAAGCATGCGACTATTCAGGCGGTTCTCAGTATTGCATTGTCTAAGGCTTGGGATATTCATCAACTCGACATGAAGAATGTTGGCGCCCTTCAGTATCTCACTTTCACGAGACCGGATCTCTTTTATGCCATTCAGCAGCTTTGTCTCTTCATGCATAATCCCCGTGATGCTCACATGTTGGCCCTTAAACGGGTTGTTCGTTACATTTAGGGGATTCTTGATCTTGGTCTTCATATCTCTCCCTCCTCGGTTAAAGGGTTGACAGTCTATACTGATGCTGATTGGGGCGGGTGCCCTGACACTTGTCGCTCGACTTCGGAATATTGTGTCTTTCTTAGTGACAATTTGGTTTCTTGGTCCGCCAAACGACAGCCGACCCTCTCACGGTCTAGTGCCGAAGTGGAGTACCGTGGCGTGGCTAATGCAGTGTTTGAGTCATGTTAGATTCGGAACTTACTCTTGGAGCTTCACTGTCCTATTGCTTCAGCGACTCTCGTATATTGTGACAATGTGAGTGCCATCTATCTTTCAAGCAATTCGGTCCAGCATCAACGAACCAAACACATTGAGATGGATATTCATTTTGTTCGAGAAAAAGTAGCTCGTGGTCAAGTACGTGTTCGACATGTTTCCTCACTTTATCAGTTAGCCGATATTTTTACGAAGGGACTTCCACGGGTTCTTTTTGACAATTTTCGGTCCAGTCCTAAATATCATTTCTTGGTTTGCCATGACAGCAGAAATCACTGCGGTTTGTGCTTCATGTGCATATAAAAGCCGAAGATGTGATACCAGCAAAGTTCACATTTAATTGGCAAAATGCCGTTAGGCTAGCAAATTGACACTGTTTTTGAGTTTGGGACCAAGGTAATAGTTTGAGTCTCTGAAGAACCTTGTAATGGTTTCTGCTTTCTCAGCTGAAAGATCAGTATTTGCCAAAATGTACTCCTTGGATGCTTTTGCTATTGCTTCAATGGAACCAATGGCTTGAATAAGCTGCAAAACAGGAACACTGAGCAAATGAGATCTAAGCTCGGTAAAGGCAAAAAGATCCATCTAGGATATAACCTGAAGAAATTAAGAGAAGTCAACCACGTTTTGGTAAGTTGAATTTGTGGTGGTTAGGGTTTGGGTTTGGGCATTCGGCATTCCTATCCAACAATGATGAAACAGTACTAAATGCACAAACAAGAATACCAGCAGCAGTAGTCTCGGAATATTAAGCACGGGCTAGCGTTAAGCAGTGATTTTCATATATAGGAGATACATGAGGCTGTATAGTTGGCGCAAGTAAAACAATTTTAATCTTCTTTTGGGGAAAGAGAACAATGAGACACCCTACATCCTCATCCCCCCACATTACGACCAGGATCAAAGAAAATTGAGCAGAAGGAGAGAGAGCTAATAGAACAGTACCGCGTTTGCATCATGATTGTCAATCCCAGGAATAGATGTTATCACTTTGACATAGACATCCATGGATTGCGCTGATCGTTCCCTCTAAAAGCATTTACATTTTATCAGGTGTGTATTACATAAAGAATTACTTACACGTGAAAAGATGGCTCAAATTAACAAACCTCAGCTCTTAATTTGGCTATGCCATCCTGGTGCTTGCAGACTGCAATAGCAAGTTTGTGATAAACGTGTGCAAGAGTTTTTTGCATAATCAAAGTCAGATAATAATAGTCTTACCTCCACGAGCATGTACGACCTTGACAATCTTCTCAAATCCCATCTCTAGGTCTTGCACAGGCATGAAAGTTGGCCTTCCAAGCTCCATGACATAAACTTAAAATCATTACATAAGCTAGAGGTCAGTTCACGAAGCATCACCCTAAAGAACACTGCCTCCTCTTCAATGTGGTATAAATAGTCATCTCACTTGAAATAAGATCGTATGAAAGAATCATTCTGGTCCTTGTTGGGGAGGGTAACAACCATATAGAAGTGAGCACGTTGCACCTTTAGCTTGTGAATTCCGTATCAAGTTATAAGAAAAACAACAGATACAGTAGAATTATAAAATCTTTCATGTTAATTAGATATTATTTAAATTACAAGTACGTTATGGATGAAAGAATTAATTTTTTGGATTTCGAATTAATTAATTATATATTATTTAAATCTGAAAAAACGTACTTGTAATTTAAACGAAAAGTTGCAACTTTCTGTAGTGTTGCATTCGTTTGAATATTTTCCTCCATTTTCGAAAAGTTGCATCTGTTAGAAAGGATGTCTTCTAGTCTATAAAAGGAATAGATTGATGGACGAATTCAATCATCCAATTTTCTGCACTTGTCTCAAAATCAAATTCTTAAGCCTTGTTTATCATGTAGGCTGATTTCTTTCTAAAAAATATAGTGCGGAAAATATTGCCTTTAGGACAGTGATTATTCACGACTCAAGGCAAACACTTATAGTTTTTCTGTTTCTGTTGCAATATTTTCTAACAGAAACCTCTTCCAAGGTTTGAACAATTATGGAAGTCTGTCGTAACTTCTAAAAGACATGAATAAATAGGAGGTTTATCCATAACGCTTTTGAAATTTGAGGGAGTGTCTTAAGGTTCATGGAGTTAGAAGCATGCAATCATTTGCTTTTAAGTTTCAATGGATGGTCACGTTAAATTATTCATACAACGATATACTTCTGTAATTAAACCAAATCTTAGCTTATGTGTACATGTAATATTTTCTTTCTTTTAATCTATATGGTTATTCTTTCTTGCAACTTGGTACTGCACAAATTTTCACTCCAGAATCGAAGTCTCTAATATAAGGCAACGGTAAAGACAACCTTCCAACGGCATTTGTATTCGAGAGGCCGCATGCATCTGCATGGATTTATATTTCAATCAATCTCCTGCTAAAGTATCCCATAATCGACTCAACTCTCACGAGCTTTTCTAAGTGAACAGGTCTTAATTAATTATTATCTTCCATTACGAGGATATTGCTTTAGCAATGGTTTCCATGGAAAAATTATTGTATGGACCAAGTCCATACAAGTTATATGCACCATGTGACTGTAATTTCACCACATGAATTATTTATTAATAAAATAAACAAATATGCTTTTAAAAATATATTTGTGGTGAAATTACAGCCACAAGGTGCATGTAATTTGTATGGACTTGGTCCATACAAGAAATTTCCGTTTTCATGCGACCAATACCTCTAGGTCCCATGCAGTGGTGGATCTATGTAGAGGCTAGGGGGGGCTGTAGCCCCCACATTTTTTTAAAATATTTTTTACCTATATATATACATGTATAGTGAAAGCAAAAGGGAAAAATAGCTAACGGCATGATTAATGACTTATTATTAGAATTCTTCCATAGTTTAAGAAAGATAAAGAACAAATTCCTGCATAATTAACTAGCGCCATATATATCTGATAATTATTTGAATATGAAAGTTCTAAGATATAGTGATTATTAACAAACTGAATCGAAGAGAAATCGAAAGATTATTCGTGATATGTGTTTACAGTGAGAGAGATGAGAGAGCGGCGCAAACCCTAGTATTAGCCCTCATCTCCTGAAATGAATAATGTTATTAAAAATAAAGGGGAAAGGGTATTTATATTATTACATATATCAGAATATAAAACTAATAAAATAAAGAGGAATTATATAATCTAAGACCCCCCCTCAAGAGGGGCGTGGATGTCAAGAACGCCCATCTTGGACATCATTTGTTGAAATGGTCCGAGAGACAGCGGCTTCGTAAGAATGTCTGCGAGTTGATGATCGTTGGAGATGTGGACCATTTTAAGGAGTCCGAGATTCACTTTCTCGCGTACGAAATAACAGTCGATTTGTATGTGTTTGGTTTTCTCGTGATGTACCGGATTGATGGCGATACAATAAGCGCTGCGACTGTCTGTGAACAGCAGAGGTGTTTTTGTCGGTTTGATGTGGAGATCCTGGAGAAGTTGAGTGAGCCACAAGATTTCACAAGTCGTAGTAGCCACTGCGCGATACTCAGCTTCCGTTGACGAGCGGCTGACTGTTGGCTGCTTTTTCGCCTTCCAAGAGATGAGTGAATTGCCTAGATATATTGCGTATCCAGTGACGCTACGCCGCGTGTCGGGGCATCCAGCCCAGTCACTGTCACAAAAAGATTTTAAATGAGATTCCGAATTTTTAGGATAGAACAGTCCTTTACCTGGAGCATTTTTGATGTATCGAAGGACACGATGTGCTGCTGCCATATGATAAGTGGTTGGATGTGCCATGTGTTGCGTCAAGCAATGAATACTAAAACATAAGTCAGGACGAGTAATTGTCAAATATAGTAAACGACCAACAAGACGACGATATTCAGTGGGATCAGATAAAAGAGGGTGATCATTATCACGTAATTTTGTAGATGAGTCCATAGGAGTGGAGCATGGTTTGCAACCAATGTACCCTGACTCTGTTAAGATGTCAAGGGCGTATTTTCTTTGGCATAATGAAATGCCTTTAGAACTTCTAGCTATTTCTATGCCTAATATATACTTTAAACAACCCAAATCTTTAATAGTAAATTTAGCATCCAAGTGTGCCTTCAAAGTTGCAATAGCATGTAAATCATTTCCAGCCAATATTATGTCATCAACGTAAACACATAGAGCAGTAAAAGACTGGCCAGATACTTTGACAAATAAGGAACAATCAGAAATGGTTTGGACAAAGCCACAAGAGGTGAGGCAAGTGGTCAACTTGGTGTACCACTGCCTCGAGGCTTGCTTCAAACCGTACAGACTCTTTTTCAATAAACACACCCGATTATCCGATTGTTTGCAGTAACCGGGTGGGGGTTTCATGTATATTTTCTCATCAAGATCATCATGCAGAAAAGCGTTATTAACGTCAAGTTGATGCAAATACCAGTTATTAGAAGCAGCTAGGGCAAGTAAGACTCTCACAGTAGTAAGTTTGGCAACAGGAGAAAAAGTATCGAAATAATCTAAACCTTCCTCTTGAGTGTAACCTTTCGCAACTAGTCTAGCTTTAAAACGTTCAATTGAACCATCTGCTTTTTGTTTGACTTAAAAACCCATTTACAACCTATGACATGTTGGTTGGCAGGTAATTTAGTTAGTTCCCAAGTGTTGGTGGATTCTAAGGCATCTAACTCTTTTCTCATAGCAATCTGCCACTCTTTAATTTTGTTGGCTTGAGTGAAGGTTTTTGGTTCAGTTATCTTAGAGAGAGCAACAGTAAATGCTTTATGGCAAACACCAAGTTGAGCAGTAGACAGATAAGACTCAATAGGATACTTAACTTTATCAAGTTTGGTGTCAACACAGTTAGACTTGTGTCAACACATGTTTATCAAGTTTCGATGATGAAGGTTTTCAAGTGATTTTTTGTTGTAAGTAGGTTGTGTAATATGTAAGTGGCATCTTTTTTATACCATTAAAATGATACAGTTTCATATTTCAATTCTTCGCAAATTCAGTCTTTGCGTTTAATTTTTTCAGTTTATGGTGTGGGAAATATATAAATATATTTTTAGTAAAGCAGTTCAATCAAGTAACTAAGTTTTTTACATTAAATGTTGTCATCACAAAGGGTTGTATTGATTGCGCACGACCCACAAGTCTGTGAGTGCATAGAGTATTACTCCATGATGTATATCAGACAATTCCCTCTTTCTTAGGGTTAGAGGTGGCGTTGCATTGAATTGGTTCGAATTTGTAATAATATATTTATAGGCCTAAAGTTGGGGACAATTTATTTCATGCTGCGCCCATGTCTTTTGCGCAACATGTCCAAGATTGTGACATGTGAAAACAAAAAAAAAAATTCCACATGTCACAATCTTGGACATGCTGCCCACAAGACATGTGCACAACATGTAATAGATCGTTGGGGACTGTATCATGTGCAGCATGAGACAAATTCCTGAAGTAGTTAAGTTGTTATAGTAAAAGAACTTTATGGACCTTGAAATGATAATTTAGTAATAAACATAATTATGTGATAGAATCAAAGCGTAATTTGAGAATAAATTAATAGCTTAATTAGCAGTTACATCTAACAATTACGTGGTTGAGCACAGGTTTCCCTAGTTACGTACCAGAAAAACAAAAGAAAAAGAAGAAGAGGAAAATGAGGAAACTAACTCCTCTTTCTTTGCAATTATATAAGACTCGAGAACCAATTAACATTTAACGGTACGATCATGCCCTCCTAGCTAGGGGTATTCGGGGGCAATTTTTGGCGGGTACGTACAAAAAAATCCATCATACCCAATTTTAGTAGGTTACCAATCTTTCAAACTGTACGGGTGCATTTATTTTGCAACCGGTGCGAGTTGTGGTTGAGTGGGTGACGGTCGGATAGCGGGCAAGTGGCGGGTTTTAAGGCTAGGGAAAAAAAAGAACAAAAAAATATGATGAAAAAAGTGTATATGATTGTTTATCAAAAACAACCATGTACTAAAAATAAGTACTCACAAAAAGAAAACTACAGTATTTTGGACATATAACTTTTTTATTTATAATATAATATAACACAATTACTACTTTTATATATATATTTATGAAAATAGTTAGATATGAATGAAAAATTACACATTAGCTCATTCGTATATTTGAAAACATCCATTAGCAATTGAAATTTGAAATATAAAATTTTTAGCATGGTACATTAGGCGTAGAACTATAAAACAAAATATTCCCATTAATAAATTATCTAAACATATTTATTGTAATTTTCATCTATCTCATTTATTTACTATTAGAAACTTATAATAGAAAAAAAATGTGTGGATGAAGCGGGTGGCGGGGGGTGACAAGGTAAACCCACCACCCGACTGACGATGGGCGAGTTGCCACAAAATCAACCTACCTAATGTGCAACAAAAATAAAACCATGGCGGGTGCGGGTGAGAATGGGCGGGTGCGTGCGGGTCGGGCGGGTGAGCGGGGTTTTGAACAACCCCCTACTCCTAGCTATATATCCACGAGGGAGCCGAATGTTCTCCTACAAAAAGAACTACATCTTCTCCTACATATTTTAAATGTCCGCAACGCGTCAAATTTACTAAATAAAATTGCATATCTCTATCTATTGATTATCTACTAATTTATTCCTAAAAATCATATCCCCAAAATAAGGAACGAAGCCTTGTCAAATTGAATAGGCAGCAAATACATAATTTCTTGTAGACATAACACATAAAATATTTCACATAACACGTATTAGTTATTACAAAGTATGTGAAATCAAGTATATGCGATTTTTTTAAAAAAAATAAATAAATTTATAAGTATAATAAAATGAATTTTCTAATAATTGGGATCAGTAGAGATACTGAATTGATTGAAATTTTCATCTTACCCATAGATTTCCAAAACTTATATATTATTATTCAATTAAGATTCATAAAATCTTCACACTGTTATGTAAGTTAATAATATTTATTTCGCTAAGATTGTTTGGTGCTAGACATGTACAAATCATTTTCACATAGTAAATAACATCTAAAGCAAATAACTTTATTTTCGAGATTTAATTTTATTAATCACTGCTGGGTGTGATTTAAGATTGGCCCAATACTTCTTTATTGGGCCGGCCCATAACCTCATCGAACGGCTGATGTTCGATGCACGCATCGAATTGATGTGATTCGATGCGCCTTTTCACAGCTGACGATGGATCCCACGGGACGAGGTCTATAAATACCCCGCCCATTCACCTTTGAGAGGGGATCGAACCCGAAACCAACCACTACCGCATCGAATAAGCCTGTTCGACACGCTTTATAGTTCGATACCATATTTCATTCGAGGCACCCTATTCGAGGCACCCTATTCGAGGCGCCCTATTCGAGGCACCCTATTCGATGCCCCTATTTGAGGCGCCCTATTTGATGCACCCTATTCGAAGCGCCTTACTCGATGCGCCCTACTCGATGCGCCCCTATTCGATGCGCCCTATTCGATGCGCTCTATTCGATGCGCCCTATTCGATGCGCCCAATTCGATGCGCCCTATTCGATGCGCCCCAATTCGAGGCGCCCCAATTCGATATGCCCCAATAATGCTGAACCAAGTGAACCAAGCAGCCCTATCAAGGGTCGACCTAAAAGAGGCAACTCAAAAGAGACAAGTGAACTACGTTCAGCTTGATTCCCTTAATGGGATACGTAGGCAGCTTGGCAAGTTCCCAAGTTCAGTCCAATATCATAAGTATCTAATGCCCGCAATACAACAATCAAAGAGAGTCTAGACTCTCCCGTTCAACTATTCCATCAACTTGGCCATTTAGAGATTATTTCCTGTCATCTTGTATTTCCTTATGTGTAATAGGTGTTCCGGACCAAGCTAGTCCATTCATTATAATAGGATAGCATTATTTTGGTTAAGTCGGGCCCCACTGTATCAATTACTCGGTGTATTGTAACCTAGACGAAATAAGACCAAAATATTGGCGTCGTTTATGGGAAACACCATTTCTCTTACGCTTAAGAGTCTGTTTAGGTGAAATGGCTAAGAAAGGGAATGGACCAACGGGAAAAGAACCGCGAAGAGTCCCAGTAGCTATATTGAGATCGGGAAACAACTACGGAGTTGACAATATGAACTCGGTCCCAAGGAAATAAGGAGTGATGCTAAGAGCAATAATCAACTCTGCGATTCAACCAAGAAAACTAACATTATCATAGAGAGATTAGGGATTCTTCAATACCAATCCTGCAAGGACAAACGACTACACCCCAAATAGAGTCATGATTTGTTTTACCCTAATGTGATATCGAAGAATTTCACCCTCTATGTGGTATTGAAAGTCAAATTGCATTGATTATCAGACCAAGCAGGAACCAGCAGCGCCACCACCACATGGATACTACACATAGATTGATTTGCCACCAGTTATGGAGAAGGGGTTGGGATTCACCACTTATCTCCATATCGCAAAGAACTCGAATTCGCCATTAATCTGAATTACATGGTGTCCAACAATGAGGTCGAGTATGAAGCGATTATAGTAGGAATTACATTGGCGTTGGGGCTAAATGCTGTACATTTGGACAATGGCGCGCAATTCATTGTCGAATGGACAAATGGAATCCACCAACAAGACATTGAAAAATTATCTCGAGAGGAGGATGAAAGACACAGGAAAAACCTGGTCAGAGGAGCTTCAAGAAATATTATGGGCGTATAGGAAAACTACGAGAAAATCGACGGGTGAAACTCCTTTCATTATTGTTTACGGCATTGAGGCTATATTGCCTGCCGAAATAGGAATGCCAACACACAAGATTCACGACTATGATCCCGAACAATCAGTTCGTTTACGTCAAATGGATATGGACATAACAGGCATAGCAAGAGAAGATGCATACCAACGCACTGTATCTTTTAAAAAGCAGCAATGGCTAAAAGTAACGACAACATAATCCAATTCTGAAATTTTGAGGTAGGAGATTTGGTCCTGGGAGGCATTGCGGCAAAACAGCATATCGGAAAGCTCGAACCGAATTGGAAGAGGCCTTCCAAAATCATACAAGCAAGTTCGCGGGGATGCAATTACTTGGAGACTATGCATGGTTTTCAGCAGAAGCGTCCGTGGAATGTGCAACATCTTAGAAGTTGGAAAAATACCACCTGACAACCAAATAATTGTATGAGCTGCGAAGGCTTGAGTCCCATGCAAAGAATGGGAAGCGTAGACCCCTCGGTAAGAAACTGAGCCCAACTATTTCCAAATTATTAAATGTATCTATCTACGTGAACGACGCAGGTGGAGTCTTATAGAAATAATGCTAAAAACCACAAATGAGGATCTAAGAAGTTTAGCAACAAGACAAACACGAGAAACATGACGGAGGGGTAAGAAGGCCCAAAGTGGTCCACCCTCGCATGCCAAAAGGAAGAACATGACGGAGGGGTAAGAAGGCCCAAAGTGGTCCACCCCCGCATGCGAATAGGAAGAACATGACGGAGCGGTAAGAAGGCCCAAAGTGGTCCATCCCCGCATGCCACAAGGAAGAACATGACGGAGGGGTAAGAAGGCCCAAAGTGGTCCACCCCCGCATGCCAAAAGGAAGAACATGAGTGTGGGATAAGAGGTCGACGAGGTCCAACCTCTCATGCACGACGAGAGCGTCATGACAAGTGGTATCAACAGCCCAAAGTGGTCAAATCCCTCATGCATGGCTCAAACGTCATGACAGAGGTCCATCCATCCAAAGGGGTCAACAGCAAAATGTACTCCTCATACACATATCAATCGTAATGACAGAGGTCCATCGACCCGATGAGGTCAAAAGCAAAATTCATCTCTCATGCACGACATAAGCGTCAAGACAGAGGTACGTATACAAATTTGTGTAGATCAAAAATTATGATGTCATGCCACAAAATCGGTTTCATAAAGAACTGTTACAGAAATGACAAGCAAGAATGTCAGCAAACAAAATATCCTAATATCATCAAAATGGTATCCAAGTATTGCTACTCGACAAATGACTGGGGGAATTCAGAACGAAGGACCAGACTCATCGAACGAGCGAGATTGGCACAATTTCCCTAAATCTGATTCTCTGGGAGCACAAGTTCATCTGTTTGCGCCCAACATCCGAACAATGTAATTTCATTTCCCTCTGAAACAAAACTAACAAACCAAATCGTTTACCCCAAGCGGTACACCTAACGTATCCAGAGTGACACCGAGAATGTCCACACAGAGCGGCACGGTGCAAACCTACCCGAAATGGTATGAAGCCAACTTGTAAAAAGCAACACCAAAAGCATCAGCCCGGCAAGATAAACGTAAACCTAAAATTTCAAAAATGAAATAATGGCCCGAAGTGGTCAGATGAATAAATGGAATATATCGAAAATGGACAACAGTCCATCATGGTCTGAAACAAATTAGACATCGCAAAGGATAGACATTCGCTAGTAGAAGCATGATGCAAACAACATATCCATATGCCTGAAAGTCTGGATATGACAATAGACTTCACGTGGTAAATCAGTTACATCTATCCAGCATGGTACGATGCAAATCTACCCAAAGCAACACGATAAACATCTAATTATAACAATACAATGAGAACGTGTCCAAAGCAGCAGCACGTCAGCTACCCATCTTAATACGATGAAAATCTGCCCAAATGAGTGCATATTTAGACTATTATAAAAGGATTTTCACCTTAAGAGGTTCAGATATCCATTCGTTGAATTAGCCGTCAACGTCGAAGAGCAATAACATGTGACAGCACAAAGTTCCATAAACAGAACACGAGAAATCATTGAGCAAGAATGCAACAAAATATCCGAACAAATGCGCCACAATGTCCAGATAGACAAAGATCTCTACCAAGCGTAAACTGCAAGATCAATGTAAGAAGCTTGAGAAATTTAGCACTAGATCGCTTTAGATCCATCACTTATATATCATTTCTATCATAGTCGAAGGTCTCCATCGAGACGATCTCTCGCTTGATCGAGGTGCTTAGCAACATAACCTACGTGTTATCTAACCTGTCTACTTCTCAAAGATAACAACAATTAACTCAAAAGATAGCTGCAAAACCGTATTGGAAAAATAAACGCCGCGCCTTCGCACGATCCAGCAACGCTAATGCAGCAACTGGGACACACCAATCAAAAATATCAAAAACCTATACATGAGTGACGCCATAATCCTCAAAACGCAAATCATACAAGGTTAGGAACGATGGCAGCATTGTCTAACAAATGCAGCAAGAGCAGAACCGCGCATTGTGAAGTTATTCGCGATAACTAAAAAGGGACGGATACTCTGTCTAAAACGACACGAGATACCACAACTCCCTAAATAATTAAAAATGGACGGATACTCTGTCTAAAAAGACACGTGATACCGCAGATTCCTAAACACCTAACAGCAACGAAAAATTTCTGTGATTATGGAAGAATGCTCGAGTTGTCAAAATAAAGTAAAAAACAACGATAGCAATTGAAAGAAAATGCAATGATTACGAGCCTTAGATCAAACAAGCAAATGAAATAGTCATGAATGACAATTGTGCGATTAATAAAAAGGCGACGCAGTGCCACAAAACAGTAAATTAGAAATTGTTCATTGCAGAGCAAAATAAATATGAGCATCGAACCACTTAATTTGATACAGCCTAGATCGAATTACCTAAATTCGATGCACTCTAGATTCGATATAGGCCAATTCAAGATCAAATCCACCCGATTCGATCTTCGTTAGACTCGAGCTATCGTGGGCATTTAGTCAAAATAATACCTCGAGGTAAGTGTAAACTAGATCACTACCCTTGACGCGACATTCATAAAGCAGATCAGTAGAACGCAAGTGCGTGCATAGTATGAAGCGTGCATCGCATCAAGTTCGACAAAAGTTATTTGGCAACCGATCCTCCAAATCGCGACTCCCAAATAAGGGGCATATGTTCAAGCCACGCTAGATTTTTATAATTTGGCAGTCGCTCTTGAATCAAGATCGCCTCCCAAATGAGGGGGACTATATGATGGGTGTGATTTACGATTGGCCCAATACTTCTTTATATATGATGTGGGCTTATCCAAAAAGCTACACTAGTGCAATGACATTAATCACCCCAAAACTGAGGCGAAGCGACTCTAGCACTTCATTATAGTTTGAAGTATGCTTATGTACCAGAATCACACTCCAAACTGGGGGACTATATGATGGGTGTGATTTACGATTGGCCCAATACTTCTTTATTGGGCCGGCCCATAACCGCATCGAACGACTGATGTTCGATGCGCGCATCGAATTGATGTGATTCGATGCGCCTTTTCACAGCTGTCGATGGGTCCCATGGGACGAGGTCTACAAATACCCCGCCCATTCACCTTTGAGAGGGGATCGAACCCGAAACCAACCACTATCGCATCGAATAAGCCTGTTCGACACGCTTTATAGTTCGATACCATATTTCATTCGAGGCACCCTATTCGAGGCGCCCTATTCGAGGCGACCTATTCGAGGCACCCTATCCGATGCCCCTATTCGAGGCGCCCTATTCGATGCACCCTATTCGATGCGCCCTATTCGATGCGCCCCTATTCGATGCGCCCTATTCGATGCGCCCCAATTCGAGGCGCCCCAATTCGATATGCCCCAATAATGTTGAACCAAGTGAACCAAGCAGCCCTATTAAGGGTCGGCCTAAAAGAGGCAACTCAAAAGAGACAAGTGAACTACGTTTGGCTTGACTCCCTTAATGGGATACGTAGGCAGCTTGGCAAGTTCCCAAGTTCAGTCCGATATCATAAGTATCTAATGCCCGCAATACAACAATCAAAGAGAGTCTAATCTCTCCCGTTCAACTATTCCATCAACTTGGCCATTTAGAGATTATTTCCTGTCATCTTGTATTTCCTTATGTGTAATAGGTGTTCCGGACCAAGCTAGTCCATTCATTACAATATGATAGCATTATTTTGGTTAAGTCGGGCCCCACTGTATCAATTACTCGGTGTATTGTAACCTAGACGAAATAAGACCAAAATAATCACCAATGCATGCTCGATTCTATAAATATTTTGTTATCATAACAACTTAAAATCTAACAACTAAAACAAGCATACACTATTAGAAAGTATGACCAGATTTAAGTATATTGTACACAAAATGGAAAATGAAAACGATATTACTGAAAATGAAATATTGTTTACGACCTTGGACTCCTCGGTCCATAGTCGTCGCCCACATTTAAAACTACATGAATTTAAAGCTACAGTTTAATTTTAAACGTTTAATTAAAACTATCTTTTAATGTGAATGATGATCTTCTATAACACTAAGTAATTATACCTTTGCTCTTCTAAATCTTAGTAAGTTTATATCAGATGCATCTCCAATCATACCAGGGCCATTTGTTGAATGTTTTACTAGCTCTGTCCAAATTTGACATCGATCGAAGACAAAGTTGGAAGTCAATATAAATTTACGATGATATTAGCAAATATCTTCTAAAATTATAACAACTTTGTGAGTTTTAGCAAAAAGAGTATTGTAATTTTTGCAAACAATAAGAGTGAACCTTGTAATTACGTTACCGTAGGGGGTTTTAGGTGTAAAATATTCTCAACACTACCTTAGCTTATTTGGGATTATAAATAGCACGTCTCCCACTAGTATTTTTTATTTTATCTTTTTTGTACAAAAAATTATTAGTTTTCAGGGGCTTCACGCGTCAGGGGTGGATCCAGGATTGTTTTCGACCCTGGGCTACAATTATTTTAAATAAATAATATGTATATATATTAAAATATATACAATAGAATGAAAAGTATTTCTTGTTTGGTACAAAATATAAAAATTACATGTTAATTAAATAAAGATGTTACCGAAGTTAAGTTTCAATTATATAAAAAATAAACTTGATCAACTACATTTGTAAACGTGCTATTGGGAATATACATGTTTCTCTTAGTTAAAATACTTTGTTTATCTATAAAACTAGGAAAATAAAACTTTAATAGACATATAAAAAGACCTTTAATAATCCACGTTAAAGCCCTAACAAAATCACAAGTTTCTTTTTAATGCACAAGACTATCATCTACTAGAAAATAAATTTAAGCAATAAAATGTAATATCATCCTTTTTTATAATAATATAATTTAGTACAACATGCTAAATATTTCAAGATTTGATGTTGAAGGTTTAAGAAAAAGATGTGGATTTTTTCAAGTGTAAAGGGATTTAAAGATGGATTTTTTTAAACCTTTAATGATGGATTGAGATCATTTGGAGATATTGATTTTTTTTTATTTATTTGGGCCCCTTAAGGAAAAATCTAACTTAAAAATTAATAATTTTAATCAAGCTTCAAACCCATGACCTATGACATGCAATGGTAGCGCTTATACCGCTGCACAATGACCACCATTTGTCAGATCTTTGTCGAGCACTGATGGGTCATGTCTTGGCGAGAATACATATTCTGATAGAAGGAATTATCGGAGGTAGAGGTGAGATGGGAGACGAGAACGAGTTATGGCAGTTTAAGAAAGAGATTCAAGCATTTCGAAGTTTCCCAGGTGTCGGGGATGCCACCTATTTCGGTGGGGGAACACACTTTCGTCCGATACAACAAGCAGGAGCCCACATCATCCAGCCAACAACGTGTGTAAAGCACGCAAGCAGACCAAACAATGTCTAACATTATTAAATAGGCCAACTCTAAATTCTTTTTGGTATATTATAATGTTAGATTTCTTTAGGTAGTGTCTACGATTGGACAACTCATTTTATTGTAAAAAGACTATAGAACATTTTTGTAGTCTTTTAGACCATTAAATTAGATTGATCTGAGACGTTCATTGAGCTCAACTCCTTTGATATATACCCCCTAACTTTAACTTTTTCAAATATCAAGGAAATTTTTTCCAGCTCACTTTTCAATAATCTTTTTGTCTCTTTCTACTTCTCTCTACCCAAGATCTCCTTAGTTTTAGAGTTAGGCTAAATACATATTACATTAGAGTTAAATTTGACCCCGGGTTGGAGCCCACCCAAGCCCTCATGGTGGCTCCGCCCCTAGCGGTATCACACCGTCGTCACCCTCACCATCTTCCTCCACCGACTGTTGCTGTTGCAGATATCCTTCTTATGTTGCTTCCGTTGGCGAGCCTTATTTTTTTTTAGCTGATAAGTGCTTCTTCCCCTTCTTCCCATACAAGGAAGCTCCGCCCAACTTTCTTCTTCTTATTTTTTTTACCTCTAACTCTAACACTCCCTTGCCACATATAATTCTAAACCTAGTCTCGTACCATAAACACAAAAAACTCCTTAACATAAATCATTTCTTCAATGCATTTTACGTTTGCCTTTGTTATTAGGCTTAGGCGCACCTTCCTCATCAGCATCAGCAACATCATATTTCTTCACACTTTGTCTCCTCTTCATCAGGATTGTCATAAAAGTCGTCAAAGTCTTCCACACTATCGTTATTATCTTTGCATTCATTGGTAGGGTAGAACTCCGGCGGCGGTATCACACCGTCGTCTCCCTCACCATCTTCCTCTATGGAAGCTGCTGTTGCAGATAGTCCCTCTTATTTTTGCTTCTGTTGTATGGCCTTATTTCTCCCAATTGATAATCGCTTCTTTCCCTTCTTTCCGTCCAATGACACTACAAGAATGTTGCATTTTAGCTTTGTCATATTCCGTAGCAATATGAGAAATTCGCTAGCTGATTTCATTTTTAGCTACGAAAAATTTGATTGCCACGTTTCCCATCAATAGGCGTTGAAGCTAAGGTGTAGCGAGCGAAAAAGAGTCTGCAAACTTTGTAAGGGACTTTGCTAGCGAAAATTGCCACGCAAGATTAGCTAGCGAAAAGAAGAAATAGCAAGCAAATAAGAAGTAGCGAAGTACACGTGGAAAATGATTTAAGCTTCAGAAATTGATCCTTACGTGGATATCAGCTAGCGAAAATTCGGTCGCCACATTGTCCTACGTGAGAATTAGCCAGCAAACATCCGCTTTCAGAGTATATATACAAACATTGTTGTATTCCATTGGTGTATGTATTATTCTCATATTATACAATATCAGCTAGCGAAATTTTGCTCGCTAAATATCTATACATACTAAAAATTTGAAATAATGTACCGCGACAAATATATATTTAAAATAAACCAGCTAGCAAATAATCGCTAGCTGATTTCGTGCAAGAATAATTAAAAAAAAGCATATGGCGGCAAACCAGGCGCCAATTTATTTGTTAATAGGTTTTTGTTTGCTGGATTATTTGTTAATAGGTTAAAAAAAATGGCGGCAAATCAGGCAAATCAGGCGCCAGCTTATTCCTAATCATTATGTTACATGTAAACTTCACTCACAATTACATTATGTATAGATAAATCATATTAGCAAAAGTAGCTATTGTACATTAAACATAAAATTAATTTGTGACATAATCATAAAACCTAGCAAAAATTATCAAAAAAGAATTATGTAGAAACTAACAAAAACTATATGTAAAGTGTAGCAAAAGATGAAGTAAAGGTAAAAATAAAAAGGCATATTGATGAATCAAATGGAAAAAATAATTGTAGCAAAAGATGAAGTAAAGGTAAAAATAAAAAAGGCATATTGATGAATCAAATAGAAAAAATAATTGTTGCAAAAGAAAAATCAAAGTTGAAATAAATAAAGTGAAACAAAAGATAAATCAAAGTGAAAAAGAAAAGGTAAATTGTGGCCAAACAAAAATCAAAGTGAAAAAAACTACTAAGAAAAAATAGTTACTACTAAGAAAAAAACACACAAGCGGGCGATAACGGTGCGATTTTGAGCGATTTTGATTGACAACAACATCCCTTCGCCGGCGATGGCGAAGAAGCGAACACAGGAGCTGAATGATGAAGAGAAAGAAGAGATGGGTGAGGAAACATCAGAACATGAGAAAGATTCAGAAACAGAGGATGGTGAATTAGGGCTTGGAATTGAAATTGAAAAGGGAGAAATTGAAGGGGACAATAGGAACTATCATGATATATATCCAGATCTACAAGGGAGCAAAGATGTTGGCTATTACCCACCGAAGTAGACGAAAAAGTGGAATGAGCTGTTCGCCGGTAACTGGAGACCGGAAAATGGCTGCCGGGTTCAATGCACAAAACCGATGGACCGTACAGTACTGGATTTCACGTTGGAAGATGTTCAGGAGAATAGGAAATACTGGGAATATGCAGTGTATGGAAGGGTAATTGGCACGAGCATCCCCGTTGAGGCGATGAAACGGTTTGTAGAGGGGTACACCAACCAAAAATCCATGTTGCAGACAAAGGGATATATGTATTCAGATTTGAAAATGAAGAGCAGGTTATGGAGATTCTGGGAGGAGGCCCATGGATGATAAAGGGAAGATACCTTCGGATGCTGAAAAAATGGGAACCGGGGCAGACTCTTGATCCTACAACTCTTCAAAATTACCCAACATGGGTGCAGCTACCAAGATTGGACTTGCAATTTTGGTCTCCTAACATGCTTGGTAAGATTACT
Source organism: Linaria vulgaris (assembly GCA_948329865.1). NCBI lineage: Eukaryota > Viridiplantae > Streptophyta > Magnoliopsida > Lamiales > Plantaginaceae > Linaria > Linaria vulgaris. The sequence continues at coordinate 90,237,278 of OX415251.1, read as the reverse complement.
AGCTTAATTGGTAAACCTTGCTATATTGATAAGATGACAAAGAATAAAGATAGGCTGGCTTATGCTAGAGTTATGGTTGAGTTACAATCAGGAGAGAAAATCATAGACAAGATACAATTGAGAGGCCCAAATGGTGAGTTGTATGATCACAAGATTGTATATGAGGGGAAACCCTATCAATGCTTTAAATGTTACAAGTTTGGACATAGCATAAAGGACTGCATACCAAAGCATGAGTGGGTTAGGAAAGTTACTGAAGAGGAAAGGAAAAAAGAGCTATATCAGAACATGCAAAAAAGGATTGAAACACAAGAACCTAAGGATAATAACAGCAGTACACAGAGGAAGGAAATTACAGAAAGGCCAGACACAGGAGGAGGAAAGGGAAACAAACAAGAGGGAATACAAAGAGGTGCTCAAGAGGAAGAAGTAAAACAGAAGTACATGGAAAACAGAGAGAAGGAAACACCAAATCAGAGACAACGCATTAAGAATACTACAACATGAATAGGAAAAGGAACAGAAGAGGAGAAGGAGAAAACAGACATACAACCACAACAAGGCAAGCAGAATCAAGCAAATGGGATAAGTAATAATATCAAACAAAAGGAAGGGGAAGAGATGAAAGAGAACAACAGAGAGAATCAGAAAGAAAAGGAAAAAGGAGGAGAATCAAGGGGAATGGAAACAAGTAGGAACAAAGAAGTCTAAAAGAATAGAGAATTATAAGACAGAAAGAAGTGGTAGAACTAACCAAGGAGAGAGTGGAGGAGGAACAAAAAGGGCAACATGCCCATAATAAGATGGAAGATAGGAAACAACTCTGGAAAGATTTGAAAGAGATTGCAAAGAATATTAAGGAACCTTGGATCTTAATTGGAGACTGGAATGTAGTGATGAGTAAAGAGGAGAAGTGGAATGAGGACAGAGGGGAAGAACTAGTAGGGGATGAATTAAAGGAAGTCATGAATGATCTCAAGATTCATGACCATCAATATTGTGGCCCCAAGTTCACTTGGACTAATGAGCATACCTACTGCAAATTAGACAGAGTGCTCATAAATCAAGAATGGATGGAAGCTAAATTTGAGTCCAGTGTTGCTTTCCTACCCCCCCCCCCCCATCAGGAGTGTCAGATCATGCAACAGGATATGTAAAGATGGCTCAGAACAATAGTAAAAGAAATATTCCTTTTAGGATTAAGAATATTTGGGCCCAAGATAAAGAATTCATCCCTTTAGTTAATGAAGCATGGGAGGATAGAGTGGAGGGATGTAAGATGTATCAGCTAGTAAAGAAGACTCAAAGAGTTAAAGATAAGATGAAAAGACTCAATTCTAGGAAATTCCATGACTTGGAAAGACAAGTGGAGGAATGCTTGGAAGTGCTTAAAGAGAAACAAGAGAAGGTACTCAAGGATCCAACCAACAGAAAAGAACAGGAAGATATAAAGAAGTTGAGAGAAAACTATGAAGAAAGAAAGAGAAGGCTGATGAGCCAAGTGACTCAGGCTGCAAAGCTTGAGTGGATTAAGGATGGAGATGGGTGTACCAACCTGTTCTTTAAGAGTATCAAATTCAGAAGGAAGAATAACAACATCCTGGCCATCCAAAATACAGAGGGGGAGTTGATCACTTCTAGAGATGATATTGTTCAACACATTATCCAGTTCTATACAAAGCTTTTGGGAACCGACTACAAAGTGAGGAGATTGATAGAAATGTCATCAATAAGGGTCCATTGGTTAATTCAGAGATGAATAGCAGACTCAAGGAACAGTGTAGTGCAGAGGAAATAAAGAAGGCAATCTTCCAAATGAATAACATGAAAAGCCCTGGCCCAGATGGAATGAGCTCTGGAATAAACAAGACTAGTTGGATGGTCACTGGGAAGCTAGTGTGTGAAGCAGTACAAGAAGTCTTCATCTCAGGGAAGTTATTAAAACAAATCAATACCACTGCAGTGTGTCTTATTCCTAAAATTCTGCACCCTACTAGAATCACTGAATATAGACCCATATCATGTTGCAATGTGATCTATAAAACCATAACTAAAGTGTTAGCTAACAGAATGAAGAACATGATGCATGAGCGAATCTTGCCTAGCCAATCCGCTTTTGTTAGAAATAGGGATATTTTTCAGAATATCTACCTGGCACAAGAATTGATTAGAGGATATGGTAGGAGAAACATATCCCCTAGGGGAATGCTGAAAATTGATATCCAGAAGGCTTATGACACTGTTAACTGGAGCTTTTTAGAGAGTGTCTTGAGAAGCTATGAATTTGATGATAAATTTGTAGATTTAATAATGCTTTGTGTCATCTGTCCTAGGTATTCTTTTAGTATAAATGGTTGCTTAGAGAGTAACATGGAGGGTAAGCAAGGGCTGAGGCAAGGAGGCCCCCTTTCCCCTTATTTGTTTGTCTTCTGCATGGACTATTTTACTAAATTTATTAGACACAGGACTGAGAACAACAGGAACTTTCATTTCCATCCTAAATGTGCTAAAATAAATTTATGTCATATGGCCTTTGCTGATGACCTGCTTTTATTTTGCAGGGGGATTGGGAAACAATGAAGATACTCAAAGACATACTAGAAGAATTTTCAGAAATGTCTGGGCTAAAGATTAGTGAAAACAAAAGTAACATATTCTTGGCAGGAGAGGGAAAAGATGAAGAGGAAAAAATTAAGAAATTGTGGGGATTCAAGAGGGGAGATTTCCCATTAGATATTTGGGCATACCTCTAAGTCCAAGAACTTTGAAGATTACTGACTATGAGGGACTGATTCAGAAGATGATAGGGAAAATCCAAGGATGGCAAGCAAAGAAACTTAGTTATGCAGGAAGGTTGCAGCTTGTGAAAGCAGTGATGCTGAGTATAAAAAAAATTTGGAGCCATATATTTGTCTTCCCAATGGGTGTCATACATAAAATAGAAAGAGTGTGTAGAAACTATCTATGGGCGGGGAAAGAAGAAGGAAGGAAGAGTACAATAGCATGGAAAACAGTATGTCAGGATTATAAAAATGGAGGACTACAAATAAAAGAAGTGTTGGGTTGGAATAGAGTTGTGCTTGCAATGCAGGTGATGAAACTGAATGGGACAGAAGCGCCACATACCATTTGGCAAAGGTGGATAAAGGCATACAAATTGAAGGATAAAAACATCTGGGAGGTGGAAAGGAAGGTGAGTGACTCACCATGGTGGAAACAAATATTACATCTAAGAGACAAAATCGAGGAAAAAATACCACTAGCTCGACAAAAAGGGGAAATAAGAGAAGGGAAGTTGGAGGGAGCAAATGCTATATACACATACCTTGTGCCTGCCAAACCAGAGGTGCGATGGTGGACTCAGGTATGGAATAACTACTCTACTCCTAAAGTTTCATTCATAAACTGGCTTGCAGTTCAAAACAGATTAACCACTAAGGATAGAATAAGTAAAATAATAAAGTTGGATGATACTAAATGTGTACTCTGTAAGGAATCTAATGAAACAAATGAACACCTATTTTTCAATTGTGAATGGTCATATAATGTGCTCTATAAAGTTATGAATAGCACATGTGTGAGAACATGTCCAAGAGAACTAGAGAACTGGATCAAGTTGTTCCACCAGTCAAAGGGGAAGAAATCTAAGATATATCAGATAAGAGCATCAGTAATTGGAGAGACTATTGCAGCTGTGTGGAGAGAAAGAAATAACAGAATATTTGGAGGGAAAACTCTTACTGTGGAGCAGGTTAGCAAAGAGGTAGGGTATAATCTAAGTACCAGAATTCAAACTAAAGGTAAAAGTAACAGAATAGAAAGAAATATTTGTAATAAACTTCAGCAGTTATGAAGTCGAATCTCGACAGTACTAACCTTGGTTTGGAGAAATTTCTTTGGTTTGTAAGTAATATTTGCAGGTGAGCTTCTTGGAGGGGAATCAGAGGAAGGAAGTCATTCTAAGTCTTTCTAACAAAGCCCAAAAAGGAGTCCACTAATTGATAGAGCAAGCCATCTGTGTACAAGGTCGACCAAACACTGCACTATGATAGCCTAGAAATGGTCACAGTTATAAACTGGAGCCATGGGAGAAGAGGGCTACCATAGCCATAAGACATGATGAAGGGACACAACGAGAGCTGAGAGATTGTGTTGTGGTTTTTGGGGGGCTTTATCGTGAGTCATAGAAATTGTTCTAGAGCTCATATATCCCCTGGCTAGATGGTATTGATTAGTGTTGCATTGTATAGTGTTCTGCTTATAATTTGGGATTTATCCCCTCCTTATGTAAACAATCCGATTTGGGCTTCAATAATAATTTAACTTTCTGCGGAAAAAAAAATCAAAGTGAAAATAAATAAAGTGAAACAAAAGATAAATCAATTTTTTTTAAAATAAAGAAGGAAATGTATATAATAAATTTAAAGTGGTTATATAATGAGAAGGTATGAAGAATTTAGAACTAAAGAATGAAATGGTGAACGAGTCATTTTATGAACAAGAAAATGATGAGAGTGAAGTATTTATAAGAGCTGAATTCATTTGAATTACTAAGAAATTAGCAAGCGAATTTTCGGTAGCCACGTCACACGGATTGATGACTTGGTTTACGAAGAAGCACAAACGAGATAGAAGGTGCGGATCGATGACGTGTAAAATGGCTAGCGAATACTTGTTAGCAATGTCGTCTAGTCAGCAACTGGCTAGCGAAAATGTGGAAGCAAATTTACACCAAGCACACCAGCTAACAAATATTTTGTTACAATATTTTCGTTGTCTTAACTACCCTACTTCTTCCTTCTTCGTAAATTGCAGCCTCAAATCTCAGATCTAGACTTTTGCACTTCTTTCAAAAATAAACCTTCCCCATTTTAGATTTTCATCTCAAAAAAAAATTCTAACACCATTAGTGTTCTTCTCTACCAACAAGCTCGAGTCGAAGAGGTATGTTTTGTGTACGTATACTCTTTTAACAGCTTTATTTCGTTAATTTTTGAGTGAATATTTTATTTTGCGTACTTTAATTTAGCATTGTTTAGAAATTTGTAGTGAAAGTGGGTGGTGTTTGTTGTTATATGTGTAGATCGAAAATGAACAACAATCCAAATCGGAGTTGGATGTAGGATAGGATGAGTGGTGGAAATATTAACAGTTTTTTTATAGTGTGTTGAAAGTTTTCTGCTGTACGTATTCGATCAACCTAGTCTTGTTGATCGGTGAATGGTTAGGTGTCCTTGCGCAAAATGTCGTAACAGCAAGTTTTTCGAAATCGACGAGATTAGATGCCACCTATACATTAAGGGGTTTGTTCCACATTATTATGTATGGTTTTGTAATGGTGAGACTACGTATGGCAGCAATACGGAGCCGAATACATATGACGTTGGACAGTCATCTGGTAATGTATATCAGGGGCGGTTTGAAAATACGTACGACACTGGTCCTTCTAACGATTGTCGTTTGAGAGACTTGGTTGACGATGAATTTGGGGGGCAATTTGCAAATGTTCATAACGATATAGCGGCAACTGATGATGAGCCAACCGACCAGGCAAGAGCATTTTTTGCAATGTTGCAGAAAAGCGGAGGAAAAGATTCATGACGGAATTGAGATGACTGTATTAGAATGGGTCGCCAAATTCATGGCAAAGAAGATAAAGAACAATTGGACTGAAAGTAGTTGTGATGATGCTCTAGAAGTTTCGAGAAGCTTGTTAAGTTTTGATGATCGACGCAAAATCCCCGTTACTTTCTACCGTTGTAAGCGACTACTAAAAGATTTAGGCATGGAATGCATAAAATTGGATGTGTGTCCAAATAATTGTTTCCTCTATTACGGTGACTACGAAAGTGTTTCTTACACAACTTGTCCTACGTGTGAAACACCAAGATGGAAGGAACGGTTGAATACAAGCCGTCGTGCCAAACGCATCCCAGAAAGAGATTGTGGTACTTTCCACTGACCCCTCGATTGCAAAGGTTGTACATGTCTCGCGGCACCGCTGAACACATAACGTGGCATTTGAAATGTCGAGGGGATAACGATACAATGATTCACCCTGTTGCCGCTGAAGCATGGAAGAGTTTTGACAAAACGTATCCCGATTACGCAGAAGAGGCAAGAAATATCAGGCTCGGACTTTGCACCGATGGTTTCTGTCCCTGGGGGAATTCTTCTAATGCATATTCATGTTGACCAGTTTTCGTGAGCCCCTACAATCTTCCCCCAGGTATATGCATGAGAAAAGAGTATATATTTCTAAGTTTATTGATTTCTGGTCCATCGAGTCCTGGCAAGAACATCAACATGCTGCTACGACCGCTCATTGATGAACTAAAGACATTGTGGAAGCATGGAGCTCCTACTTACGACAGCTATCGCAAAGATACTTTTGTTATGAGTGCTCATGTGATGTGGACAATTAGTGACTTTCCAGCTTATGGTATGATATTGCAGTGGAGTACCCATGGTAAGTTTGCTTGTTCATATTGCATGGAGCACACAAAGTCCTTTTGGCTTCCAAATGGAAAGAAACACTCCTGATTTGATTGTCATCGGCGATTTCTCCCCACTGATCATTAATGGAGATGGAATACAACAGATTTTACCAATGAGCGGGTTGAAACTGATATGTCGTTGCATCGAAGATTGGGTCCCGAAATGTGGAACCATGTGAGTACCCTCCCCAATATTCCTTTCGGGAAAACAAATAAGGTTGTCCAGGGAGTTTGTAGGTATCACAATTGGCAACGATGCAATATATTTTGGGAACTTCCCTATTGGCAGACAAATATGATTCGACACGACCTTGACGTAATGCATTGCTAGAAGAACTTCTTTGATAACATCAAAAATACCGTGATGGACGATCCTGAAAAAACAAAGGACAATTTGAAAGCTAGAAGGGACCTCGCATTAATTACAAACCGTTCTATGTTATTTGCAGAGGAGGGTGATACGACCAAAAGAAAGGTAAGGTACTGTTTGAGTAGAGATCAGAAGATAACGGTTTGTAATTGGCTTCAATGTATTAAGTTTCCCGATGGTTTTGTGTCCAGTTTATCCCAATGTGTTCAGATGCCCCATCTTCGAATAACAGGGATGAAAAGCCATGACTGTCACGTGTTCATGCAAAGGCTGATCCCAGTTGCATTCCTGCCCGATTTTTTTTGAGAACCTTTGGTTGAGGTTAGTCTTTTCTTTAGAGCTTTATGTGCTCTCGACATAAGTAGACAAAAAATGGAGGAGTTAGAGAGTTCGCTTGTGCTTACTATGTGCAAACTAGAGAGAATATTTCCGCTCGCGTTTTTTGATTCAATGGAACATTTGTCTATTCACCTTCCATGGGAAGTAAAGGTTGAAGGTCCAGTCCATTACAGATGGATGTATCCATTTGAAAGGTATCCATTTTATGTTGTTATTTATGCTACGTACAATTAAAATTATTGTGATTGCTTTAAACTTAGGTTTATGCATTGGTTTTAGACAGATGCTTGATTTGAAGAAATCGGTCAAAAATAAGAATTTTGTGGAAGGTTCAATAAGTCAGAATTTTCTTCTTTCTGAAATCACAAAGTTCCTGGAACACTATTTTGAGCCCACGTACGAAACGAGGAGTAATAGGCTTAACAGGAATGAAGTTGCGTTGACATATTGACTACAATGCTGAATTTTCAATCTTCCATAGGAATGGAGAAGTAATGGGATCCGCAAAAAGAAAACAATTATCGAATGTAGAGTACAACTCCATTGAGTTATATGTGCTACTAAACTGCCCAGAGATGGAGCCGTGGTTGAGGTACAATTGCCTTGTTAATTTCCTTTAATTCCTTTCAAATAAATGTATTAGACCACATATGAGTTGTGTTATTTTCAATAATGTAGGATGTTTGATGAGAGTATTTGTAACGGTGTTCATCAAGGACAAATTCAGGAACATGTATTTCGTTCAGAGGTTGAAACAACTGGTTGGGTCGGGATACTATGATGTAGATATCCGGGTACTACATCTAGTACACGTGCCATGTACGTCTGCAAGGGCATTTACTGGTTACAAAGTTAACAGTTGTAGATTCCAAGTTGCTGATGGAATGAATTCGAGACAAACAAACAATAGTGGAGTTTATGTTAAGGGAGCAACCGAAGAACCAGAAGAGTTGAGTTATTATGGATTGCTTTGTGAGGTCATAGAGGTTGATTATTTTGGGAGTGGGCGTACATTAACCGTGGTTCTTTTCAAGTGTGATTGGTTTGATTTGACAACCGGGATCAAAGTGCATCCGAGTTTAAAGCTGGTTGACATTGATCCTACTAAGCGTCTCGCGACCAATGAAACAGAGCCATTTATTCTTGCCAGTCAGGCTCAACAAGCTTGTTATTTTCCCTATGCATGTCAACGACTCCGAGCTAGAAGGGGATGGTGGGCAGTTTGTACAACACAAGCGAGGCATATTATAGACATATCGTCTTTAAATATTGGCGCCATTGAGATTGTTGAAGACGTTGAGATCACAGTTGTCGTCGATTTGAACTCATTAAATGTTCATAACTTGGCTGACAATCAGGTGTTAACGGTCAAAAACGACCCAACCTACGACGAAGAGCTTGAACTTCCGGATGAGGACCATCACGTGACATCTTCTAAAAGCGAACCAGATGCCGAAGCACAAGAACAAGACAGTGATCCTGACTACGAATGAGCTTTCAAAATCATATAATATTTTCTAGAATAAACAGTAATTTCTAGACATTTTCTTGAATTATGTAATATTTGTTGTCCTTAATTATGCATGATTCTGAAATGAGTTGCTTATTTTCAGAAGTGGAATTATTTATAGACATTTTAATTATTCAAACTATTGAAAAAATAAATATTGCACCAATGTGAGTTTTTCTATTTAAGATAATTAAGATTCAATTAACGAATTATATTAGATTAAATTTAATTAGTCTAATGTTTCATTTCTTTAAAATGACATTAAAAAAATTAACATATATTCCACGTCTGCCAGCTACCAAGTAGGCGCTCGCTGAATCCACCTCATCTAAATTAGCAAGCGAATGTTTTGCTCGCCAAATCCAACTCAGCTAAATTAGCAAGCGAATTTTTTGCTCGCTAAATCCACCCAAGCCAAATTAGCAAGCGAATTTTCCGTAGCTCAAATGACACGTGGATTTCCACCACCGAATCACTTTAGTTAAAGAAAATTTCAGCTCAAATCCAAAAAACCCTCACCTCATCAAACTTTCAGCTCACGACACAACCTTGCTAAATTTTCCCCAATTTTTGTCCCGCTCAATTCGTACTAAAATTCTCACTTAAAAGAATTTTAAGCTCATTTCGTTTCAAATTCGTACTGCTCCCAGCTCAATTCTCAGCTCTTAATTCGTACTACAATAGTTCTTCCCCAATTCGCTCCAATTTCAGCCGTGAAAAGCTTTGATTCTCCCTCACTTCGGTTCAAATTGGTGAATTACCTCAAGGGTATGTACCCCATTTTCCCTAATTCTGGATTTCGCCCAAAATTTAATCCTTAATTTTTAAATTAGGGTTTTAGTGATTTTAGCCTTGTTTAGGGTTTGTGTGTCTGTATGCATGTTTGATTTCGGCCTTAATTGTGTAACTAGGGTTTATTTTTAGTGGAATTTATAAAATAAGGGTTTAATTATAAGTAATTAGGGTTTATGAAAAGACTAACTGTGCATGCTTGGTTTCTGTAAGTGAGTTTGATAAAGTGTGTGCTGGTTTAAGTGTGTGTGTGATGTGAATTGCTAAGTTTTTCTGTAAGTGTGTGCTTAAGTGTGTGTGTGATGTGAATTCCTGTGAATTTCTGTAAAAGTGTGCTGAAGTGTGTGTGTGCGTTGTGCTTAAGTGTATGAAAATGTTAACTTTCACCTTGTGTATGAAATCCCAGTTGAGAATTTTAAATGTGGTAATGATATAACTGTTGTAGGGGTGTAGATTTTTTGTGCTTGAGTTAATTATTTGAAATGTGATGATATAACATGTGCAAGAGTCTAAGTTTGCTTTTTAATAATGTAAGCTATGTTGAAAATGTTGTTTGAGAATCTTTTATGAAATGTGATGATATAACTGTTGAAAATGTTGTTTGAGAATCTTTTTAATATAACTATTATGGTTTAAGTGTGTGTTCTGTGAAAGTGTGTGATGGTTTAAGTGTGTGTGTGTGTGAATTGCTAAGTTTTTCTGTAGGTGTGTGCTTAAGTGTGTGTGTGATGTGAATTGCTGTGAATTTCTGTAAGTGTGCTGAAGTGTGTATGTGTGTGTGTTGTGCTTAAGTGTATGAAAATATTAACTTTCACCTTGTGTATGAAATCCCAGTTGATAATTTTAAATGTGGTAATGATATAACTGTTGTAGGGGTGTAGATTTCTTGTGCTTGAGTTAATTATTTGAAATGTGATGATATAACCTGTGTAGAGGTCTAAGTTTGCTTTTTAATAGTGTAAGCTATGTTGAAAATGTTGTTTGAGAATCGTTTATGAAATGTGATGATATAACTGTTGAAAATGTTGTTTGAGAATCTTTTCAACATAGCTGTTATGGTTTAAGTGTGTGTTCTGTGAAAGTGAAAGTGTGTGTTGGTTTAAGTGTGTGTTCTGTGAATTGCTAAGTTTTTCTGTAAGTGTGTGCTTAAGTGTGTGTGTGATGTGAATTGCCGTGAATTTCTGTAAGTGTGTGCTGAAGTGTGTGTGTGTGTGTGTTGTGCTTAAGTGTATGAAAATTGGGTTGGTTGAAACTGAATTTGTGTTAATTGAGTTGGTTCAAACTGAATTTGTGTTAATGAATACAGTCAAAAAGCATACAAGTGTTGATTGTTTGTGTTGATGACTAATTGTTGATTGAAACTGAGAATGATTGTTTGTGTTGATGAATACAGTTAAAAATTGAGTTGATTGAAACTAAGTTTGTGTTAAACATTTTTACAACATAGAGTGAAAGATTGGGCAGTTGAGGACAATTTATTTGTTAATGTTAAACTGACTTTGAGTGAAGCTGAGTTTGAGTAGATGAATACAGTAAAAAGATTGAGGGATTGATTGTTTTGTTATAACATAGAGTCAAATATTGGGCATACCAGGACAATTCAGTTAAGTTTGAGTTGTGAATTTGAGTTTGACTTGAGTGAATTAGAGTTTGAGTTGATTGAATTTGATTTTGAGTTGAGTGAAATGACTTTACTGTTTCAAACTAAAGCTGTTAAATGACTGAATGTAGTCTGATTTATGATTTTTAACTTGATGCCTATTTAGTTGATAATGTTCATTATATTGTATTGTAGATGGCACGTACCAGAAGACCATCTAGTTCTGTTTAGCAAGATGTGGAAGCAGATACTGATAGAGTTGTGCGTCCCCGTGTCGCTCCAAGGGAGGAGGTTACTTATGAGCTTTCGTCTCAGCCGGCCATATCTGTGCCACGTGCACCGTCTCAGCAACTCATATCTGCATCGGCAGGCCCTTCTCAGCCAGGAATATCCACACCGCGCCGCCTGTCTCAGACCCACAGATCAGCATCGGCAGGCAATTCTCAGCCCGGAATATCTGCACCGCGCGGCCTGTCTCAGCCCCACAGATCAGCATCAGCAGGTCCTTTGCAGCAACGCAGACCAGCCTCGGCATGCCCCTCGCAGCCATGCAGACCAGCATCGACAGGTCCTTCGCAGCAAGGAGTAACCCCACCATTTACATTTCCGGCATCTGGTGTAACACAGTTGGCGCCTATTGAGCTTCAACATATGGCACAGGCTGGTGGGCAGCAACAGCCGTTCATGTCACCATTTATGCAGCAGCCAATGATGATGGGTGGTTACACGCTGTTTATGGCGCCGCAGATGTGGCAAGGGGTGCTACCGGCAGTTAACGGTTTTGATGGTGGTGGGTTCAGTCAGCCGATGATGTATCTGATGGCTCCGTTTCCATTTCAGCCAGGATTTTGGCCATTTTGTTACGATCCCGCCGCAGCAGTTGCATCTTCGTCGGGAGGAATCAGGCCACATGGGACACGACAATTTACTGGATTCCAAAGCGTGCTCGGTCTTTACGATACACAGCCATCACAACCATCAGGAGGGACTCCGGCCCAAGAGGATCCCGCGACACCGGGAGGCAAAGGATCCATGCCCAAAATGGATCCGACGGTAGAGGAGCAGGGGGTAGAGCCCACAACTGATCAACTACTTTTTGAGAACCCCTACCTCGAGGCCTGTGCAGCGACGGTTACGTATTATACCGAAGAGGTTGAGGTCCCCGGGCAGCCAGGAGTGACTGTTGGTGGTGTTAGGGAAGATACACATCCAGTTGATGATGTGGTTGATGATAGTCCAGCAATGACGGAGGAGAAAGAGATGATGTTGGCTGAGAGTATAGAGAGATATAGTGCGACGGGTCATGCGAAACAACGACAAGTTTACCTACCGAAAATTCAAGGTGGAAGAAAAAAATGATGCATGGATGTCCTTTCAGGTGTGTTGGTTACTTTGATACATTCTCCTGTGATTTCATATTTAGGTTTCTGTCATTTGCTTAAGAAATTGAAGGGCTGAATCTTTACTTTGATATATGAAAAAAAGCTGAAAAATATAATTTGCTAATTAAGCTTTGCTTGTTAACTGTTTTAAGCTTTGCTGGAAAAGAAAATTTGAAGCTTTGACAGTTAATTAATCTTTGCTTTTTAATTATTTTAGTTCCATGCCTAATTCAATTAATTGTGCATGTTTTCATATCATTAAGTAACATATTGTTTCTGAAAATTAATACTTAGGCAGTGGAGTTCTATATTTATTTTATTTTATTTAATATGGAAGTGTTTGCCGTATGATACTAAGTTTTTTATACGTCCTTATGTTGTAGATGTGGTCCATCCTATGTTTCTAATATACTAATTGTTTCTTTTTATAAATATTGGCAGCAACACTACCAGTGGGACAAGGATGACTATGCTTTGATTAAAAGGTGTTTCGACAAGATTGGACAAAAGAGCTTTCAGGATGGAATGAACAAAGCCAAAAAATGGTGGATTCTATACAAGACCAACAGGAAAAAGCTTAAAAATAGAAAGCTTTGGATGACCGTGGCGCATCTGAAAAATGCTATTGTGCATTGGAGAGACCCCGCGACTATAACAAGTTAGGTCAAGGAAGGCCCGAGAGAACCGACAGAAACGAAAAGGCTCCAATTACGTTGGAGGGTCTATAGGTCAGGGAATCCATAGGGAGAGATTGGTAAGTTTGTTTGTTATTTCTCTTACATTATTACTTGTATTTTCCCAATCCCAGAATTCCGATAATATCGATTTATATGAGCTTTTTTGTTTTATCAAAGATCTGTCTATTAATAGTTATATATGGCTACTACTTTTATTTGAAACAGAAACTAATTTAATTGTATCTGGATAGGCTGGAAAACACTTTGAAGGGAACGTAGACCTAGTGCCACAGTCCGCGGTTTGGCTGAAGACTCATTGCAAGGTGCAACCGGATAAAACACAGAAGTGGACATCAGCTTGGGCTCGCAAAGTATACGTGAGTTTATTTTCAGGACTCTTTGTGGGATGAATTAATATATTATGATGTAATTTCTAAGTGTTAATAAGCTTCTATTTTCATTCTGAAACCATTTAACTAAATCATAATCATCGTTGTTTGTTGTTAGCTGGATTACTTGCGGTTGTGCGTCGAAGAACTCGGGCCTGACCCAACTAAGTGGGAACCGATAAATATGAAGCAGTGGCTAGAGGCTTCGGGAGCAGGAAAGAAGGGCTTTGTTCCTGGGTTTTCAACATGTGGGGATCCAGAGCTTGTCGAATTTGAAGGAGTCAGAAAATATCCAAAGTACATTAACAAGGGGGGATCGAAGAAGGCCGTGCAAAAAGCAGCAGCGTATATTGTGCAACTTCAGTTGCAAAATGCTGCACAGGAGGCGCAAATTTCTGCTCAAGCAAAACATATTAAGGAACTGGAGAAGCACCAAAAAGCTGATATGAGAGCGATCTATAATGCGTTGAATATGGAGCTGTCTGAGCGTTATCGCAAGGAAGGGGACGTTGGTGGTGTGGCAGGGGGTGTTGGTGGTTCTGAGGGTGCAGGTGGTGTTGGTGGTTCTGAGGGTGCATGTGGGTTACATGGCCCTGCTAGTTCAGGGGGCGTTGGCTGTTCGGGTGGTGTTGGTGGTCAGGGGGCGTTGGTGGTTCTGGGGCGTCGGAGGGTCCCAATACGATGATACAAATTGGTTTGATTTCGAGACCTCCGCATTTCAGTGAGCTTGCTGGTCCACCCTAGTTACGAATGCAATGATTTTGTTTTGAATTGATATTAACTAGGTGTTGTCTGGTCTGAATATTGGATCTTTGGTATTAATTGGTGTTATGAAGTGGCTGGAATATGGTGTTATTTTGAATGTGTTATTGTTATATGTTTAGTTTTGTGAAGTGGTTGGGAAGATTTGTGTTGTTGAGATGGTCTTATTTTGGACTTTTTATTGTTATATTGTTGTGGATTTTGTGGAATCGACTTGTCGTTGGTTTGGCACGTGATGTGGTCGATTGGCTATAGTTGAACATGAATTAACAGCCTTGTTTTCAGCTCTTTTTTGGTTTAGAAGTTGACAAATAGCAGGTTTTGATCAAGGCTTTTTTTGGTTCATAATGCTTTTGCATGCTCTGTTTGAAGTTTGCTGCTTCTCTTAATAAATTTGAGTAGTTCTATTTGAGGTATTTTGAACACAACCAATTTTAAAAAAAAAATACACTCCAAGCGCTCGCTGATTTTGCTTATGTGGCTTTAGCTAGCGAATAAACGGTTTTCACTCAATACGTGGAATTTACTATTTCTTATTTGTTTAATATCAATTTTACTTAAGCAATTTTAATTACTCAAATATAATTACTCATATATAATTAGTCCATTTCTAATATGAGATTGTCACTTCACTATTCTAATTAGGAAAAAAAAGTTCTTACCAATTTTTAATAGATGCTAAGTAAATTTTAATTACTCAATTTTATATAATTAAACACTTTAATTAGTCAATCTTAATCAATGATGTCAATAATGCAATTTTACTTTCTTAATTTGTAGGACACACATCCGATACTTAAATTTCTAGTTGATTCTGATTGAGCTCTTCCATAAACTTTTTTTTTTTTTTTGCAGAACTGGAATGGCTGGCGTTCCTGGTACTGCTAGTGACATCTTTGGTGCTGTGAAAGATGTTGGAGCTAATGTAATCATGATATCCCAGGTAATCCTACGTTGCACCTCTCTTCAAACGCATAATTTAGTGGTTTCCGTAAATAAACTTTACCTATTTTCTTCATCTCAGGCTAGCAGTGAGCACTCTGTGTGTTTTGCCGTACCTGAAAAAGAAGTAGAAGCCGTAGCTGCAGTTTTAGAGTCTAGATTTCGTCAAGCTTTAAATGCTGGTCGTCTCTCACAGGTAGTTTATTTTTTCTCCAATGTGTTCAGAGCTATTATGTTGGTTCAATTGGATGTTTTTTACACGTATATTTCCCAAGTTTTCTTTTAATATTCACTTTAGAAAAATAGAAATCTTTCAAGGTTCTCTGAATTCTCTTGTGGTGCAGATTGACGTTATTCACAACTGTAGCATTTTAGCGGCAGTTGGCCAGAAAATGGCAAGCACCCCTGGAGTTAGTGCAACTCTTTTCAGTGCACTTGCTAAGGTTCAAACGAATTATAGATCTTTTCCAAGATTTTGTTTCTTTTCATGTCTTCCATGTAATCTTGCATAGTGCAGTTCTGATGGTTAAACGAGATACCCTCTTAACCGTGTTTTGATAGGCGAATATTAATGTACGTGCTATAGCTCAAGGTTGCTCTGAATATAATATCACGGTAGTTATCAAGCGAGAGGACTGCAACAGGGCTTTACGAGCTGTGCA
The DNA here is from genome assembly GCA_948329865.1 of Linaria vulgaris. Lineage (NCBI taxonomy): Eukaryota > Viridiplantae > Streptophyta > Magnoliopsida > Lamiales > Plantaginaceae > Linaria > Linaria vulgaris. Next base: position 90,221,356 of record OX415251.1, on the reverse strand, counting down.
CTCAAGATTTTATTTATCAAGAACTACAATTGCAATGGGCATCATTGGACCTGGATTAATTGGTGGCACATTGCTGGATCAGCTAAGGGACCAGGTATATTTTGATAATTCGATAGTCTGATCTTTCTTAAACTTGCATATTTATCTTTATAATGTTCCGTTTGATCGGTTGGGAGAAGGATCTCACACTTAATGAAAGCCTCCCCGCCTACCCAAAAGGAAAAAGTTGCAAACCGAACATCTTTTACATATTATTGGGTCATTGACATACTGTACTGGACGTAAACAATTCGATTTGATGCTACTTTACATGAAATACAAATTTTCTTTTTAGTTTTGGTCTTCAATAGAGAACCCTTTCTACGGCTGATTAAATTTCATTAGTTCCCTGATTTCAGATTAAATGCCATTCCACACTCTAGTCTTTCTTCGTTCTGTGTCTTTTTGTGTTTTCTTTTTCCTCTAATATTCGTAGGGGCAAAAGTTTCTGCGATTGTGCAGATTCTCTCGTACTTAACACGCCTACTTCATTCTCTTTGCAGGCAGCAGTCCTCAAGGAAAAGTTCAACATTGATCTTCGTGTGATGGGCATTGCTGGATCAAGGACTATGCTCTTGAGTGATACGTAAGTATAACTTTTGTAGTCAAATACACTTGAAAAAATCCTTTTTGATATGTAAAGGGCACAATGCGCATGTACTTGTGATGCATGTGTGTGTGTGTTTTCATGCATAGCCTTTCGGTTGGACTTGCCTAACTTTTAAAACTCGGGATAGCTTCAATATTCTTTTTTGATCATTGAAGGGGTGTTGAATTATCGACATGGAGAGATCTTCAAAAAGAAAAAGGTGAAAAGGCAGACTTGCAGAGATTCGTTCATCATGTCCATGGGAATCATTCCATCCCGAATACCGTCATAGTTGATTGTACTGCAGACTCCTATGTTGCCAGCCATTACTATGAATGGTTGCGTCGAGGGATACATGTTATTACCCCAAACAAGAAGGCCAATTCAGGACCGCTTGAGCAGGTATGAGTATATGTACAATGGTCAAATCCAATCAGAGTAATTCTCTAATTTTCTTCTCTTTAGTTTATGATGGTTTTTTATCTTGATTTCTATTTGGTCCTGAGTGCAGTATTTGAAGTTGAGGACTCTTCAGCGACAGTCCTACACACATTATTTCTATGAAGGGACCGTTGGAGCCGGGTTGCCAATCATCACCACTTTGAAAGGTCTTCTTGAAACAGGGGACAAAATATTACGTATTGAAGGCATTTTTAGGTTCGTATCTTCTATTCTAAGAATACTTGGCCAATTCTCCCTTTTCTCCTATTTTCCGGTTTCTCATGTAGTATTTGCCTTTTTAAAATTACGAAATTTTATACACTCTCATCACGGATAAAAAATATAATTGTGCAGCCGGACCTTAAGTTATATATTCAACAACTTTGTTGATACCCAGACTTTTGGCGAAGTTGTGGCAGGGGCAAAAGAGGCAGGTTACACTGAACCAGATCCAAGAGATGATTTATCTGGTACTGATGTGGCTAGAAAGGTATCACCTTTTAGTCTGTACTCTGTGCTGTTTATATACCTTCAATTAGATTTTTGTGTTGTCGTGCATTAGAAAAGCCATAGACTAATACAAACATCTCCTTAGAAGCTGCTTAAATGCACTTTCCAACTAGAGGGACTTGTTTATTGCTGTTCTCTTTGAATGTCTATTCAGTGAGATAATTTCTCACTCCTGAAATTCTTCATGTGATGCAGGTGATAATTCTTGCATGAGAATCGGGCTTAAAGCTTGAACTGTCGGATATTCCTGTTCAGAGTTTAGTACCAGAAGCGTTAAAGGTGAGAACTAACATAGCTTGCAGCTACTTAGTAGAATTGCCACTTATATTACTGATGATATGTTATGTTGGTTTGTTTTCAGGGTTGTGCCTCACCTGAGGAGTTTCTACAGCAGCTGCCTCAGTATGATCTAGACATGGCAAACCAAAGAAAGGAAGCTGAAGCCAGTGGTGAAGTAAGCATTTCTCGTCCTTTTTCCCTTACAGGAACTATTAAAAAGAGATTATTATAAACAATTTAATAAAGCTCTTGTGAAACTAAGATGAAATGTTGAAGTTAGTATGCATGCTGCTCATATGGCGTCATGGCTGCATTTATTTAAGAACCTTGAAATATGTCCATACATTTTCCTTAGATTACCTCATAATGTGCGTGTCTTATGAACTTAAAATATCTGAAGGTGCTGCGATATGTTGGGGTAGTTGATGTTGTCAACCAGAAAGGAAGAGTGGAACTGAGGAGATATAAAAAGGAGCACCCATTTGCCCAGCTTTCGGGGTCTGATAACATAATAGCCTTTTCAACTCAGAGATACGAGAAGCAACCATTGATCGTGCGTGGTCCGGGTGCTGGGGCTGAAGTGACAGCTGGTGGAGTATTCAGCGACATATTACGCCTTGCCTCATATCTTGGTGCACCATCATAAGTTCATTAACAACTGGTGTGGGTGTATGATATATGTACTTGGCCCATGTTCTTTTGTTTCCCTGTCTGGTCTTGACTCCCTTGGGATTTTTTGCAGTTTAGATGTTTTTTCTAGTAATTGGGACTTATAGTGCTAGTTTCATTTCTTCCTGTCAATTTTACGTTTTGACACCCTGCTATGTCTCTATAGGGTGCATAAAGAAATAGAATTGTAAAATACATGAATTTGATGTCTTGCTTCTTCTCCTTATGAACGGAAAAAATACATGCAATTGCCAGTGGTAGACATGGTTTACAGTGACACATTCAATCTTCCTAAGCTCCTAAAGTTACTCATGATATACACAAATCGACATTAGCAGAATTAAGTCATTAACTACTCAAAAGCACCAGTGATGCAGATATTACATAGGTCTCCGTTGGTTAGTCAATGAACGGGGGTGTATTAGATATAGAATATATATATTTGGTAATTATTGTAGATTGGTATATATCTTTAGTGATAGGTAGTTACCTTATTAGAGATGATCTCCTTTGTGTATATATTGAACATTATTCATTGAATAACACAAGGAATTCATTATCTTACAACGTGAGAGAGAGTGCGTGAACGACTTACCGTGAAGAAGTGGTCGCCGGTGGAGCGGTGGTCGCCGGTGAGGTTGAAAAAGAAAAAAAAAAGAGTGAGTCGATGGCGATTTATATGCCTGCGACGGTGAGAGAGAGAGGGAAAGAGAAAGAGAGAATCATACTTACCGTGGAGCGATGGTCGCCGGTGGAGCGGTGGCGGTCGGAGCGGTGGTGAGGAGAGGTAGTGAGGCGGCGGCGCAGTGTGGGTGAGAAAGAGAGGGTTTTGTGTGTGAATTTTTTGTGTTCAGTGTGTGAAAGACAATGTGTATAATTGTATATGTCAGTTTAGTGTATTATTAGTTTATTACATTTACAGTGTATTATTAGTTTATTACATTTACAGATCGAGTCACAGATAGTGCAATAACAGTTGGAAAAAAATATATAGCATATATACTCGGGTACCCGATCGGATACGGGTATTTAGGATTTACTACCCGACCCCGTACCCGACTCCGATCGGGTACCCGAAAAATATTGTCAATCGGGTATCCTAACCCGCATTTCCCGAATTGCTCGGGTAATACCCGATCGGGTCTGGGGCGGGAATAGGGTACCCGAAAAAATGCCCACCCCTAGTGGAGTGGTTGCCTGATTTGTTTGGAAGGTGGACGTTCAAGATATTTTATCTATAGCGGTTGGAGAGCCGAATCACGAAGATTCACGAATTTGGCATTATGAGCGTAAGGGCGGGTTCACCATTAGAAGTGCTTATCATCTCATTATTTTGCATGGTTTAGTCCGGTCACGGCATGAGGAGGCGACGGCGTTATATATCCATAAGGCGTGGAAGCTTATTTGGCGTATTAAGTGTCTGAATAAAATTAAAGTGTTTTTTTGGCGAGATTGCATGAATATATTGTCGACACGGTGTAATCTAAAGAAGCATCATATTTGCAAGGACACGTCGTACATGACGTGATTGGAAGGGGGGAAATTCTCAACACTGCTTATTTGAATGTCACGTGGCTAGGCAAGCTTGGGTGCTTGCTAATTTTTGTCTTTCTCTAACGCTTGGGGCGAGCGAGGAGGTGGTGGATTGGGTCGTACGAATTGCGAATGTGATTTCTCCAGAGTTAGTGAGGTTGGCGATCACGTTATGTTGGGGCTTGTGGAACAATAGGAATTCAATACTTGCGGGGGAGAAACCGAAAGCGCCGGGTGATATAGCTATGTTTGCTATTGTTTATGCGCACAGTTGGCGTGATGCTTTTAACATGATCTCGTCCATGGACAACGAGAGAGGTAAGAGTTGGGCAACGCCTCGGGTGAATGTTATCAAGATTAATTTTGATGGGGCGTTGTTCTTTGAGAAGGGGGTGATTGGCGTGTATTGTTGCTCGGGATTCGAATGGGGTTATAATTGCTTGGGCGCAGTGACCATGGGAAGTGAATCTCTCTCCAGTTTGTGTCGAGGAGATCGTGGCATGGTGGGCAATTCGTTTGGCTATTGGGATGCATAGGTCAAAGGTAATTCTTGAGAGGGATTGCCTAAATGTTGTGCATGATATTATTTCTCGTCGCCCACGCAATGCGCTTCAAGCCAATATTATTGAGGCATGATCAAATCAATGCACATTCATGAGGACTTTTCCTTTAATTGGATTACTCGGGAGGTAAATGGGGAGGCTCATAATCTTTCACGTGAATTCAGCATTTAACACTGAGGGACCGACACCACTTATCCTTGCTACTTTGTAATCTTTCTCTGGTTTTTGCCTTGACATTGCAACATTTGTCATGGTTTGCGCCTTTTTGTCTTTCTTTTAATGAAAATTTTCACTTCAAAAAAAGAAAAAAATGTGCGGGTGAAGCGGGTGGCGGACAAGTGACAAGGTAAATCCACCACCCGACTGACGATGGGCGGGTTACCACAAAATCAACCCGCCTTCATGTGCAAAAAAATAAAATCATGGCAGGTGCAGATGAAAACAGGCAGATGATCCGTGGTCGAGTCGGGCGGTGAGCGCGTTTTTGAACACCCCTACTTGGTGTCGATACATGGTTAGATTGTGATTATGAAAAAAATCATATATGCAACTGTTGTACGATGACTTGGTGCAACAACTCGGTTACTGGCCAGGTAATGTGTAAATAGAATTATGCATTGATGAGTGTTTTGGTGAAAACAAATCCCTTTTTGATCAAAGGTTGCATTACGTCGACCATAAAACGGTTGCAAGTAATAATTTTTTTAAGTTGTGAGTTGAATATTGCTTGTAATATTTTATTAAAAAAACTATAATTCAAATTCTTTGTCGCACCATTAATTGTTGCGTCGTCGTAGTAATTTATCTTAGAATAGAATTCCAATCACTTGAAACAATTATTCTTTAACGTAACAGTATTCATGGATCAAAATTTCGACGCGTTTTCCGCGAAAACTTTCAAGCGTTTTTATTTTTGACTCAGTATGAACAAAGCATACAAAAATTCTCTAATTTTAGGACTAGTACTACGAACATAACTGTAAGAGATTATTTCATGGAACTAATGAACGACGACATGGCGGTATACAGTTTGTTCTTATGACGTAGATACACGGTTGGAATGTGATTATAATAAATTAGAAAAAAAAAAGCATTCGTGCAATAGTTGCACAATGTAATGGTGCAACAACTCGACTATTGTTGCTTGTTAATGAGGAAATAGGATTATGTACCTAGGACAAATATTCCATTTTTTATCATTAGTTGCACTACGTCAACCACAAAACTATTGCAAGTAATAATTTTCTAAAGTTATGAGTTGAATATTGTTTTAAATTTTTATATTAAAAACAATAATTTAGATTCTTTTTTGCTCCATTTTCAGCACGAGAATAATTGCGTCGTCGGGGTTATTTTTCTTAAACTAGAATTCAAATTAATTGCATTGATCAAAATTTTCGCACGCTTTCAAAAGTTTTTATTTTTTACTCAATATGAACAATGCATACAGAGATTCTCTCTATATTCCTTGTACTTGTAACGTCAATTCCTATAAAGTGTCTGAAACACAAGGAAAAAATCCTAAACATTAGGAACCATTTAAGGACAAACTCCAATCCATGATATGGGATAAACCTAGTACCAGGTAATAACTGAAGTTCGAATTAATAAACATAGAGGCACACGGCCGTACGCACGGCCGCTACGCCATCATCATGAACACCGAAATCCTCAAACCAAAATCCTCTGCAGAAATATTGCTTTCATTAATGATCTATTAACCGAGATTCTACTTCGCCTGCATGTAAGATACTTTTTGAATTTCAAATTAGTATCAAAACACTGGATATCTCTCATCTCAAACCGGGATTTTATCCGGCGATATCATCGCAACCCGAATCAGGCCGTCGGTATGTTCTTTCCTTCTTTCATCAGAAATATATGTGTGTATGTATCCTTCTTTCCTAAAGATTCCAACTTGAGAAAAATTGGAGTTCCTTCGGAGATTAGGATCGAGAGTTCTTGCAACGGACTATTGCTATGTGCCAGCAACATAGAAGATAATGTCTAGTATCCTTCCAAAATTAGACGGAGATCGTCGTGAGATATTATTGGCCTTTGATCCTGCCAATTCTCTTGATCCTTACAGAGTTGTTTGTGTTCGTCGCCTGGAAAGCGAAACACATTTTCCCAATCACATCAAATATCTGATCGATATTTACTAGCAAGAGACTGGTGCCTGGAGATCAAGTGGCGTTGACAACTTTATTTAAGAGATCGGTCTTGGAGATGTAGTATACTGGAACGGCGCCATTCATTGGATCTGCTCGCCGGCTGGAGATTCTTTTTATTTCAATGTTCGTCTTCAGGTGCTCCACACACTGCCTAATCTGCCAAAGCTTCACATTGATCCCTACCAATGGGATTATCACCTTTGGGAGTCTTGTGATCACCTGCATTACATTCCAATCAAGGAGTACTTGGGAATGGAGTTCAATGTTTATGAGATGAAGACTGATTACTCTGAGTGGTTTGTCAAATACCACATTGATCTTTCTCTGGGTGTTTCTGCTAATCCTTGGATGAATGAAGATGGTCTTACGGGGACAGATTTGTACTATTATTTATGCATATTGTCCATAGTTCGAGGTGATCTAGACGAAGGAAAAGAAGATACTTCTTGTCTGGTCTTCCGAATTCAGCAAAAGGTCATTCGGTATAATATTGCGCCCAAGAATTTTGAATTGCTCTGTGAGTGTGAACATTTGGGTTCTGCAGATGGTTTCAGATTTACGCATTTAGATGGATTTCAGCATAATCTGTCCATCTTTCCCGTTAATTAGGGCTTTTTAGAATGGATCGGGTCTGAAGAAGTGGAATGATTAACATAGAAAGCAGAATGATCAACATATTTATTTAAGTCATACACAAGTTAAACTGTGGAAGTGTAAGTTTAATGCCTTTACTTTTATGCAATATTAGATCTTTAACCATCATAGTTTGCACCTTGTTAAATTGACTAATTAAGTTGTATTGAATATATAATGTGACATCCTACTTATCTCACTCATATGAGATAAATAAAAGCTGGCAATCTTCATTTGTTTCATATGATTCGTACTTAATTATATCATTATCTTTTTTTTTATAAACTTAATTATATCATTATCAGTTTGCTATCTATGTGGTACATGACTTTTTATCTCTACCTCGGGTAAATTAGAGATCAATACGAGCCCTTTGGTTTCCCTTGGTTGACTTAATTCTTGGACCTGGATATTCCCTTCAAACACTGGTTAATAGTTAACTAGATTGAATGAGGTTTGGGGTTAGTATACCAAAACTTTCTAGAGGTTATCCTTAATTTTTGGCTAAGAAACTTTCAGATACTGAGAATGTCAAGTATGATTTTTTCTTTTTGGCAAAGAAACCGCAGCATGAAAATTAACTGAGTTGAGTTGTTCGTCCATCATAGTTATTTGCCTGACATCATAGTTTATTTGCCTGGCACAAGCATAATATCTTTCACTACATCACCCATCGGAAAGTTCGTAAGTAAAGTTTAAATTTGTGATCTGCCTACGTTGACAGGGACATTTGAGCTCAAGGGTTTTTGTTTTCAAGAAGCCTTAACTCGTATTTCTTATGAAAGATCTTGAGCTCCAAGTAAGAGACAACACTGTGTAATTATGTGTGGATGAAACAATTACTTGGTGGATTCCACGGGAAAGTGATCATCAATGATTGCTTATAAATTGTGAGTTGTGGATGATGGGACGAAAAAAGGAAAGGGAAAAATGTACATAACATTAGAATGTGAAACTGTTTATTTCTTATTGTTGTTTGCGTTTTAACTTTTACAACGTTGTTATTGTCGCTCACTTAATCATTCAGGTAGTTATATTAATTGAAATGGAAACAGTTATTAACAAAATTACCACATAAACATCTAGTCTTTATTAATTTGTCCCTGCAATATCACGCTTCAACTTGGGGGTTATTTTAACCCCAATTTCAGTGAAAATCCTTTGCTTTAGCTAGGCACCATGATAGCTTCGGTGCTTCAAGCTGGCGCCATTAATATTAGTACCTTTAGTTGGTTATTTAACTCGGTTTAGCCGTTTAGGTGCCGTGGTCGCGATTAGTTTAATTTTCTCCAAAAACCTTTAACTTAATTAGAATAAAAAAAACACAAAATGTGCTGCTTTATTGTTGAAACCATGCTTTTTTATTATAATAACATACTTTATTACATATGCTCGAGTATAAAGTATCGTACTGTTTTCTTCATGAAGAAATCGACCTAAAATGTAGAACGGAAAATGATGTAGTGAAAGTCTGTTGAGTTCGTCTCTTGTGGCATCTAAGGCTAGTATTGTCTTGCTTGAACATGCTACATATGAAGGCAAGTTCTGAATGGTCGTATTGCCATTTGTAAAGGTTGACTACGTAAGAATACCGAAAAAAGATGGGGTTTGAAAAATATGTGTGAGAATGAGAAGTTTCTCTTCTCCATCTGCTATGGTGATTGGTGAAGGCATCCTTAAAATCATTAGTAATCTTCAATGATACTCAGGGGCCCTAACTTTAATTCGAAGGAGATGCCTGACTGGTAATCATAGCCATTGTGTCATAATTTTTTTAAAGGTACATGTCCCTATCACAATGTGATATGGCAGGTTCAACAATCTATACAACACTGACAAAATGGTCAAACATCTGTATACATCGAAACGTACATCAGAGTCTTTAAAGAGGCGAGTACGATGTATTATGCTAATCTCGATATATTGTCCGACCTATCAAGTCCTAGTTCATTAGAGGCTATCCCAAAGCAGTCAGATAATTAAGGAATTACAATATCCATAAATACCTAACCAGCCATTATTATATTATGAGTTACATTTTTATCACTGATCTTGAGATACTTTGGCATATGCAATGGCATAATAGTTACTCATTTCAATCTATTAGATTGCGATCTATTCGACATTCTGCCCTAGTGGGCCTTTCTGATATCATTTCCAAAGTCTCGATCCCAAAATACTATAGTATTCACCCATAGCTGATCAAAAAATATTGCCGACTTAGACATTGGAGTGCATGTGTAAGTCCACGTCTACCTTCTCGAATGCTGAAATCATGCATCATGGTCGACTTGTGTGGCATCTGAGTTTCTTCGCACACAGTGATACACTATTTGTGTTTCATTGTTTTTGAGAGGACCTCGTTTATCAATTATTATATAATTTGATCTATCAAATTGAATCATATTTTGACGCCTTCTGGACATGGCAAATATATATCATCCCTTCTTTCGTGGAACCGTATTGAATAACTCTTAAACACCTGACCTTAAAGCAACAGAATCCATCGCAGTATACACTAAGCGTGCCACCATGAAAACCAAAGTCCTTAATGTTGGGTATTTGAACCACCCTCAAATACCGCCCCCAGGATTTGCCCATGAGGTAATTGCGAAGCAACACGAATATAATATTGACGATAGTAACAACACAAGGATTTAACGTGGAAACTCCTTCACCGGAGAAAAACCACGGGGACCCGAGCAAAATTCACTATGTACAAAACTCGTACAATTACATAATTCTCACTCGACCCGACGATCCCGACATATCTTTTTCACTCTCACCACTCCCTAATCTACACTCTCCCGGTGTATAAAATACTACATTGTATAATTAGAGAGAAAAGAAAAGAACTCTGAAGGGATACATTTCACTACTGAGGACCTTTGCTATTTATAGGCAAAGAATTTGGAGAAACCGTCAAAGGAATAGTTGAAGCCGTGAAATGAATAGTTGGAGCCGTGAAAGGAATAGTTGGAGAAGTCGTCAAAGGAATAGTTGGAGAAGCCGTCAAATGAATAGTTGGAGCCGTGAAAGGAATAGTTGTCAAAGTTGGCGGCTGGAAATTTCACACCCAACAATCTCCCCCTCCAGCCCCAACTTTACTTAATTATTTCTTCTCTTGCTAAAAGAGGAACACGATTTATCGCTCGCCAGGATCATTCCTTGAAACGACTTTACATGTAGGGGCGAACGCTCCCCCTTGCTCAAAACTTCTCTTTCTCCGTAATCCCATGAAGAAAGGCAAACAAACGTGGAGATATACAACACCTCCGTATACCCAATATTTCTTCGAATAACCCTGAAGAAAGGCAAACGATCATGGAAATATCTCTTATTTCCGTATACCCGATCTTTCTTCGAATAACCCTGAAGAAAGGCAAACAAAACATAGAGATATAGCGTATCTCTGTATACTCGATCTTTCTCCGTATGACCCTGAAGAAAGGAACACAAACACTTATCTCTTTCTCCGAAAACCCATCGAGAAAGGAAACACATTCGTGGAGATATAATTATTCTCCGTACACCATCATCCCCTTTTCTCTACTCAACCACGAGAATGGAAACGTCACTATTTTGTTCTCTTTCTCCGACATCGCTATGGAGAAAGGTATACCCCCCGTAGGTTGAATCCTTGTGTAACCCGACCAAATCGACTTCTCTCCGACTTGAACACGCCACAAGTCATAGTTGATTTTTCCGTCAAAATTTTCCATATCCGTACCCTTGCTTCCTGACATTACTCCGGTGAGTTGGTGAATTTTTTGAGAATAGTACAAAGTAAACCCCCGGAAAGAGATAGCTCGTCTTTCCTGACAGGGTTTCAAGGTTCCCAGGTAATTGGTGGGGTCACAACGGTCCCGCTTAATAACCAATTACCTTTGACAGAACCGCCTTTACAGTACGTATTCATATTACACCACACCACAACTCCACCCCCGCAGTAACTCCACCTCCGGCAGAACCCGGGCTCTGATACCACTTGTTGGGTATTTGAACCACCCTCAAATACCGCCCCCAGGATTTGCCCATGAGGTAATTGCGAAGCAACACGAATATAATATTGACGATAGTAACAACACAAGGATTTAACGTGGAAACTCCTTCACCGGAGAAAAACCACGGGGACCCGAGCAAAATTCACTATGTACAAAACTCGTACAATTACATAATTCTCACTCGACCCGACGATCCCGACATATCTTTTTCACTCTCACCACTCCCTAATCTACACTCTCCCGGTGTATAAAATACTACATTGTATAATTAGAGAGAAAAGAAAAGAACTCTGAAGGGATACATTTCACTACTGAGGACCTTTGCTATTTATAGGCAAAGAATTTGGAGAAACCGTCAAAGGAATAGTTGAAGCCGTGAAATGAATAGTTGGAGCCGTGAAAGGAATAGTTGGAGAAGTCGTCAAAGGAATAGTTGGAGAAGCCGTCAAATGAATAGTTGGAGCCGTGAAAGGAATAGTTGTCAAAGTTGGCGGCTGGAAATTTCACACCCAACACTTAAGTCAAATAACAAAAATGAATCATCTGCAGAAATTATTGCTTCCATTGATGATATTTTAACTGAGATTCTTATTCGCCTGCCTGTAAAGTATCTTTTCAACTTCAAATAGTATCCAGACACTGGCTATCTCTCATCACCAACCTGAATTTCATTATGCAATGGCATCGGCATCGGAAACCGAATCCCGCCATCTGTATGTTTATGCCTACTATTAGCAATCAGATTACCAAATATGTATCTTTCTTTCCTAAAGATTCCATCTTGATGAGAAAGATTAAATTTCCTTGTAACGACTTTGAGATTATAAAGTCTCGTAATGGTCTATTGCTATGTCAGAGCAACATAGAAAACAACCGCTACGATGTTGTGTAGAAACCCACTACAAACCAATTTTCCACTCCTCTCCCAAAATTACATGGAAATATTTGTGGGATGATCTTGGCCTTTGATCCCACCTCCTCATCACTTGATCACTACAGGATTGTTTGTGTTTGTTACCTCAGACTTTACAATGATACCCGATACCAAATCGAGATTTACTATCCCGAAACCTGTGCCTGGAGATCAAGTGGCCTCGAGCCCTTTAAAGCAAAAGCCGGCTTTGGACAGGGAGTATACTGGAACCATGGCATTAACTGGATCGGCCTCGGGGGTGGAGATTCTTTTTATTTTAATGTCCGTGACCAGGTGCTCCATGAAACGCCATATCCCCCACCATGTATCCCTGATTATAATTATCACCTTTGGGGGTCTTGTGATCACCTGCATTACATCCTTATATTGGCCATGAACTAAGTTTAGCGTTTATGAGATGAAGAGGGATTATTCTGAGCGGTTTGTCAAGAACCACATTGATTTTTCTCTATGTGTTTCTGCTAATCCTTAGATGATTGGAGATAATGTAACGGGGATGAATTGGTACTCCCATTTCGTTTTACTGTCCATAGTCAGGGGTGATCAGGATACTTCCTTTATAGTTTTCCAGATTAAGAAAAATGTAATTCGGTATAATATTGTACTCAAGACTTTCGAAAAGATTTACGAGTCTAAGCATTTTGATTTTGACTATGGATTTCAGTATATTGAATCCTTTTGTCCCGCTAAAGTGCCTCGGGTCTAGAGGTGGCAAATGGGTGGGTTGGGTTATAAATGGGTCAACCCATTTATAACCCAACCCATTTATGACCCAACCCATTAGTAACCCATTTGAATGGGTTACTAATGGGTTGGGTCATAAATGGGTTGGGCCACCCATTAAACCCATTAATGACCCGTTTAATATTTTTATAATGAAAATATGGCACATTATAGAAAAAACATCAAAAATATGCACATCCGGGAAAAAAAATATGTCGTGTCAACGAAATAATGAAAAACGCATATGTTACACAAAAAACATGTTACGCTTAGAAAAGAAACTCAAAAAAAAATTCGTCCGCCTCAAAATTATTCTTTTTCCGTCGATAGCTATATTACACCTAATAAACTCAAAAAAAAATTCGTCTGCCTCAAAATTATTCTTTTTCTGTCGATAGCTATATTACACCTAATAAACTCAAAAAATAATTCGCCCGCCTCAAAATTATTTTTTTTCGTCGATAGCTATATTACACCTAATAAACTCAAAAAAAAAAAAAATTTGCCCGCATCAAAAAAAAAATTCGCCGATAGCTATATTGCACCTAATAAACTCATAAAAAAAATCGGCCCGCGGCAATTTTTTTTTCCCGTCGATATCTATATTACACATAATAAACTAAAAAAAATCCGCCCACGTCAATTTTTTTATTTTTTTGTGTTTTTTTTAATGGGTCATAATGGGTCTAGTGGGTCACCCATGGGTGACCCATTTAAAGATGGGTTATAAATGGGTGACCCATTTTCAACCCATTTATTAAATGGGTCACCCATAACCCATTTAATTTGAATGGGTTTATGTGGGTTATTGGGTTGATGGGTAAAACTGCCACCTCTACTCGGGTCTATGGAACGTGGAATGATTAGCATATGTATGTAGTGGTACCCAAGGTAATTATGGAAGTGTAAGCTAATGCCTTTTCTTCCATGCAATATAAGATCTTTAACAATTATAGTTTACGCCGTGTTAATTGAATGATTCAAGTTATATTCAATATAAACTGGGGCAATCCTACTTGTGTCACTCATATGATATGAATAGAAACTTGTGACTTTGCTTCATATCATTCATACTTATTTCTCTCACGATCATCAATTTGCTGTTTATGTGGTTCATGTATGTATTTATCCTTGTATCTCCATAGCAAAATCCAGGTTTCTCTAGTAAAATAAGAGATCAACACTAGCCCATTTGATTCCCGTTTGTTGGCTAAATTCGTGTTCACGCATATTCCCCTCAAGTGTAGTTAAAGATTAACTGGTGGATTGATTGAAGTTTGGGGTTTTGATACATGTCATGAATAGTAGTATTCCAAAACTTTTCTAAGAAGTGACCTTAGTTATTAGTAAATAAACTTTCAGATATGGACAGTGTCACCTCGCAATGAAAGTGCAGCATGAAAAATTACCGAGTTAGTACTTTTCATGCATCATAGTTTATTAGCCTCTCCACAAGTATAAAATCATTCTCTAATTGGAGAGTTTGTTTGATCTTGCTGCCAAAGTAAGCTTAAATGTATTATCTGCCTATGTTGATGAGAACTTTCATGCTCGAGCATTTTTTGTTCGAGAAGCTTCAGCTTGTATGTCTTACGAAAGATCTTGAGCTCCAACTAAGAGACAACACTCTGTAATTATGCGTTGATGAAACAATTATTTGGTGAATTCCATGAAAGTGATCATCGGTGATTGCTTACACTACAAGAAAAAAGGGTCATTCGCGACCGCCCGGGCGGTCGCGAATGACCCATTTCCGGTCGCGAATGGTCATCCGCGACCGCCCAGCGGTCGCGGATGACCTCGGTCGTGGAGGTCATCCGTGACCGCTGGGCGGTCACGGCAGTCATCCGCGACCGCCCAACGGTCACGGCAGTCATCTGTGACCGCTCGGCGGTCACGGATGACCCCGGGGTCATCCGCGACAGCCCGGCGGTCACGGGCGACACCGCGACCGCCTGGCGGTCACGGATGACCCCGGGGTCATCCGTGACGGCCCAGCGGTCGCAGGCAACCCCGCGACCGCCTGGCGGTCACGGATGACCCCGGCGGTCATCCGTGACCGCCAAGCGGTCACGGATAATATTTAAACCATCCGTGACCGCCGGGCGGTCACGGATAATATTCAAGTCATCCGTGACCGCCCGGCGGTCACGGATGACATTAAACGAAATAAAAAAAATATATTCCGGTAAAATACCGGAATAAATATTTGTTTTTTGCGAATATAATGTATGGTTGGACGATTTTTTTATATAAACATCATTTAAGAGAATGATTTGTGTTATAAGTAAAGAAAAGAAGAAAATAAGAGAGTTGGTGTTTTGTTTTTTGGAGATATAAAGAAAGAGGAGAAGAAAAATTGTTGGTGTTTTGTTTTTTGAAGATATAAGAAAAGAGGAGAAGAAAAATTGTTGGTGCTTATGTTTTGGATTGGGAAATGAGGAAATGAGGAAAGGAGGAGAAAGTGTTGAGTTTTTTAGAGAAGATAATTTGAATGTAATGAAAATTAATGGGTAGAATGGTGGGTATATATAGAATTTTGGTGAAAATTTTGAATTTTCAAAAAATTTGAATTTCCCCCCAATTCTAAGGTCTTTCGCGACCGCCCGGCGGTCACGAGAGACCCTTTCGTGACCGCCGGGCGGTCGCGAAAGTCCTTGGAATTGGGGGGAAATTCAAATTTTTTGAAAATTTAAAATTTTCACCATGAATATTATTCGTGACCGCTGGGCGGTCATGGATGACCCTCTTTCGTGACCGCCCAGCGGTCACGAAAGAGTCTCATTCGATAGTTTTGATTTTCGTTTGTTTAATTAAGGTTCGATGTTTGTTAAATTGATTAAATAGTTACTACTATGTAAATTAAAATAGATTTTATCACAAAATGACACATTACATCTAAAACAACTTGGTGTATGTGATGAATTAGTTGTAGAACATAAAATAGGTTATTCGTTCATAACTCGCCTAATCACATCTAATTCGCTATTTTAATATGTTAATTACTAATGTTGTACTAATTTATTACTTCAATTCACATGTAGTATTGAGACTTATTGCTAAAAATCATAAACACATCAAGAAGAATCCATAAAATCAATTTTTTTTTATGAATATTATTCGTGACCGTCGGGCGGTCACGAATGACCCCTCATTCGTGACCGCCCAGCGGTCACGAACCTTCTTCGTGACCGCCCAGCGGTCACGAATGACCCTCTTTCGTGACCGCCCAGCGGTCACGAAAGAGTCTAATTTGATAATTTTGATTTTCGTTTGTTTAATTAAGGTTCGATTTTGTTAAATTGATTAAATAGTTACTACTATGTAAATTAAAATAGATTTTATCACAAAATGACACATTACATCTAAAACAACTTGGTGTATGTGATGAATTAGTTGTAGAACATAAAATAGGTTATTCGTTCATAACTCGCCTAATCACATCTAATTCGCTATTTTAATATGTTAATTACTAATGTTGTACTAATTTATTATTTCAATTCACATGTAGTATTGAGACTTATTGCTAAAAATCATAAACACATCAAGAAGAATCCATAAAATCAATTTTTTTTTATGAATATTATTCGTGACCGCCGGGCGGTCACGAATGACCCCTCATTCGTGACCGCCCAGCGGTCACGAACCTACTTCGTGACCGTCCAGCGGTCACGAAAGAGTCTAATTCGATAATTTTGATTTTCGTTTGTTTAATTAAGGTTCGATGTTTGTTAAATTGATAAAATAGTTACTACCAAGTAAATTAAAATAGATTTTATCACAAAATGACACATTACATCTAAAACAACTTGGTGTATGTGATGAATTAGTTGTAGAACATAAAATAGGTTATTCGTTCATAACTCGCTAATCACATCTAATTCGGTATTTTAATATGTTAATTACTAATGTTGTACTAATTTATTACTTCAATTCACATGTAGTATTGAGACTTATTGCTAAAAATCATAAACACATCAAGAAGAATCCATAAAATCAATTTTTTTTTTTATGAATATTATTCGTGACCGCCGGGCGGTCACGAATGACCCCTCATTCGTGACCGCCCAGCGGTCACGAACCTACTTCGTGACCGCTGGGCGGTCACGAATGACCCTCTTTCGTGACCGCCCAGCGGTCACGAAAGAGTCTCATTCGATAATTTTGATTTTCGTTTGTTTAATTAAGGTTCGATGTTTGTTAAATTGATAAAATAGTTACTACTAAGTAAATTAAAATAGATATTATCACAAAATGACACATTACATCTAAAACAACTTGGTGTATGTGATGAATTAGTTGTAGAACATAAAATAGGTTATTCGTTCATAACTCGCTAATCACATCTAATTCGGTATTTTAATATGTTAATTACTAATGTTGTACTAATTTATTACTTCAATTCACATGTAGTATTGAGACTTATTGTTAAAAATCATAAACACATCAAGATGAATCTATAAAATTAATTTTTTTTTATGAATATTATTCGTGACCGCCCAGCGGTCACGAATGACCCTAGTGGCATCCGCGACCGCTGGGCGGTCACGAATGACCCTAGTGGCATCCGCGACCGCCCTGCGGTCACGAATGACCCTAGTGGCATCCGCGACCGCTGGGCGGTCGCGGATGAGTGACATCCGCGACCGCCCGGCGGTCGCGGACGCCACTAGGCGGGCCATAGGCGGGAAGTTTCCCGCCTATGGCTTCCCGTGACCGCTCAGCGGTCACGGGGCTATCCGTGACCGCTCGGCGGTCACGGAGTTGTTTACCGTGACCGCTCGGCGGTCACAGTGGCATCCGCGACCGCCCGGCGGTCACGAGCCGGCGGTCACGAATGACCCCAGATTCTTGTAGTGTTATAGATAAGTGTTTCTATAGTATTTTTGTTTTGAGTTTTTACTTTTAGAATGTTATTACCAGATGTCTTTTTTCAATATGTTGGTCAAGTGCAAACGTATGGTGAATTCCTCGAAATTCTTTTGGTTGTAGAAGAAAGGAGAACAATAAAAGCTATGCGTCCTTTGGAAGTTATTCATATTATTGGTTTCATTTACGTGTATGCTGATTAGATTAAGGGTTCGGATATGTCATTAATATAATACTAAAAAAATTTGTCTTCATGTCTGTTGAGATTATTCTTTGTAAATAATAGTTAGTTCATTAGTTAGCTTATGTTTGTAAATAATGCACACTATAAGGGTAGATTAGTAATTATCCCAACTCAATTAGTTAGTCCACGTCAGCTAACAATTTCTGTTATTGCCGCGTTGTATATAAGCGGGTGTACAGTTCATTTTCGTTCAATTCAATTCAGTTGCATTTCTACATTTCAACATGGTATTAGTCGCAAGGCTTTTTCTCTCTCTATAACTCGTCTCTCTCGAGCGAATCTTTCTCTCTCTTCCGCCATTGTTGAGCTCATTGAGCTTCGTTTTTGACTTATTGCAGTCAATTTTCTCCTTAATCTCATTCGTAATGTCGAATTCGTCGGATTTCGATACGATCTCTGGTGTTTCTGCTGCTACAAATCGCCTTACTGTGTCCGATTTGAATGGATCCAGCTCCAATCGCCTCGAATCCTTACATCTAACTATATAGAAAAATTCGATCATGTGTCTCATCTCTGCGAAGCTCAACGGCATCCAAAACTATCTTCATTGGAGTTGCTCAAAGCGGATCGCTCTCGGTGCTAAACGAAAACTCGAATTCATCACTGGATCGTAGAAGAAACCGAATCCAGATCATCCAGATCACTAGGAGTGACTTCGTGTTGATTGTATGGTCAGAACATGGTTATTGTACTTCATTGAAGACGATCTGAGCCGTGCATTTCTCTATGCTGAAACGGCTTTTGCTCTATGGAATCAATTGGAAGCCCATTATGGAATGAGCAGTGGGCCTCTTCTTTATCAGCTCCAAAGAGAGGTAGCCTATATTTCTCAAGGTTCCATGAATATTTCTCAGTATTACACTGCTTTGAAGAGACTGGGGGATGAGTTGAATTGTTTAATTTTTGTTGTTTCATGTCATTGTGAGGCGGCTGCTCTTTGTGTTTGTCAACTTGCACAACATTCTCTGAATTTTCAGTCTTTAAACAGGTTAATGCAGTTCCTTATGGGGTTGAACATTGAGTATGATGCTCTTAGGAGCCAGATTTTGAATATTGAACCTTTACCTCTTTTTGAAAGGGCCTATGCTAAGAGTTGAAAGGCAGAAACAAGTTCATCTTAGCTATAATGACTCTACCGAGAGCTCGGCATTGGCTGCTCATTCTAGTTTCAGAACTAGTTCTACTAATCACTTGTCTGCTAAGGATTACAAAAAGAAGAATGTTGATAGATTTTGTGATCATTGCAAAGGTAAAGGTCACCACTAGGGATACTTGTTTTAAGGTGGTTGGTTTCCCTGATTGGTATAAATACCTTAAGGACAAGAAAAGCTCATCTGGTCTTAACAATAGCAGGAACTTTGCAAATGTTGTGGATAGCACTCCTTCTACTGGTCATGTGCCTTCTATCCAAGGCCATGTTATCCCTGAAGCAATGCAGAATGAAGTGTTTAAACTCATGAGGAGTTTCTTGACTCAAGAGCAAGGGAAGGGAGCTATGCAATATGATGTTGGAACTGTGAACTTGGCACACTATGGTGATTTTGCTGGTACCTCCTTTACTCCCTCATTTCCTCTTGATGTGTGGATACTAGATTCATGAGCATCTAACCATATGGTGGTTAAGTCCTCTGTTTTTGAATCTTTGTTTAGAGTGGATAATCCCACTCCAGTTTATCTACCAGATGGCTCTATCAAACTGGTTAAGCACATAGAAAATGTGGCTATTAATGGCTCTTTAAAATTGAGGAGTGCCCTTCACATACCTGAGTTCAAGTTCAATTTGATATCAGTGTCTAAATTGACTTTTGATTCTCAACTGATCTGTATTTTTTATCCCACACACTGCTTGTTACAAGACCTTAAGACTACAAAGGTTATTGTTGTTGGGAAGGTGTTTGTTAAGCTCTACATACTGGATCCTCAAGATTTCACTCCAACAGCAGAGCACTGTAATTCGGTAACTACTCTACCTCCTAGTACAAATAAGTACAGAAATAATGTGGTTATGTGGTACCAAAGATTAGGGCATGCCTCTCTTCATGCTTTACAGCATATTGATGGTATTACTGATGCAAATAAGCTGAGTGCAGACACTAATCCTTGTGAAGTTTGTCATCTATCCAAACAACCAAGATTATCTTTCCCTCTCGGTACTAGTTATAGTAATGTTGTTTTCCAATTAGTTCATATGGATGTATGGGGACCATATAGAATTGCAACAGCTAATAATGCTCACTATGTATCAACTGTGGTTGATGATTTTAGTAGGGCTACTTGGACTTTTGTGGTGAGTAGCAAAACTCAAGTAACTGGACTTATTGCACACTTCATTCATCTTGTTGCTACTCAATTTAATTCTAAAATCATCACAGTCAGATCTGATCATGGAAGTGAGTTTACCAACTCACAATGTTATTCTATATTCTCAAAGTCTGGATTTCACTTCAGAAATCTACTCCTTACTCACCACAGCAGAATGGTGTTGTGGAAAGAAAGCACATACATCTCTTGCAATGTACAAGAGCATTGTTGTTCCATGCAAATACGCCTTTAAGGTTCTGGGGGCATGCTTTACTCATGGCCACTCATTTAATAAATAGAACACCATCACAGGTCCTTAATTGGCTTACACCATATGAAAAGTTATATGGCACTAAGCCTGATTACTCCACTATGAAAGTGTTTGGTTGTCTATGCTTCTTCACCAACACTTCTCCCCAGAAGGATAAGCTGGCTCAAAGGGCTTTTAAGGGTTGCTTTCTGGGCTTTCCTCATGGACAAAAGGCATACAAAGTTTTAAACTTACTTACCAATAAGATTGTTACAACCAGAGATGTAACATTCTATGAGCAGTCTTTCCCTTTCTCTGCTTACTCTAGCACAAATGAGCCTCACCCTTTACCAGCAAATATACCTCTAACGAATGACATTGTTGACTATCCTCTCTGCATTCCTAATCACAAGAACCCTACTGTACCAGACCAAACTCTCTCACCACCAGTATCTCAGGACTCACGACAACATTATACTACCATTGAAGACAATGATGATACTTCTATCAGTTCCATTATAGTTCCTATTGTTGATCCTCCTCCTATACCACCAATCAGGCGCAGCACGAGAACTTGTTCTACTCCCAAACATCTCAAAGATTACCTTTCATCCTGTTCCATTGACCCCACAAGTAACTCTATGTCTACAAACTCTCCGAGCTCCAGATACATTCCCAATACTTTTCCTTTTGTTAAAAGCCCTGGCATCTCAACTTCACACATTTGCTTCCTTGCAAATCTCACCTTACATTCTGAACCACAGACCTATAAAGAAGCCACTTCATATCCACATTGGATACATGCAATGGAACAGGAGATCTAGGCCCTTGAAGGTAACAAAACCTGGACCATCATGAACTTACCCTAAACATCATGTTGGATCCAAATGGGTATTTAAATTGAAACTTAATGATGATGGTACTGTAGAGCGCCATAAGGTCAGGCTTGTGGCTAAAGGTTACAATCAAATCTTTGGCATAGACTATACATACAGTTTCTTTCTAGTTGTAAAATTAGTAATTGTGAGACTTATGTTTGCTATTGCAACTCAGTTTAATTGGCATCTTCATCAACCGGACATTAATAATGCCTTCCTCCATGGTTTCCTTGATGAAGATATCTTCCTCAAACCTCCTGAGGGTTACACCAAAGCTGCTTCTGGACAAGTGTGTAAGCTCAACAAATCTTTATATGGGCTAAAATAGGCCTCCAGGCAATGGAACTTGGAATTTACCAACTGTTTGTTGTCTATTGGATTTATGCAATCAAAATGTGATAATTGCTTATTCACTAGAGGTTCTGGACCTACTTTCTTGGCATTATTGGTCTATGTAGATGATGTCCTTATCTCTGGACCTACACTACAACTCATTGTTGAAGTTAAGGAATTTTTGCACAAGACTTTTACAATTAAAGATCGTGGAGCTGCAAAGTACTTTTTGGGATTAGAACTCACAAGGTCACCTGCTGGTTTGTTCATTAATCAGAAAAAGTATGTGCTGGATATCCTGAAGGATACTGGTCTTCTTGGAGTCAAGCCTCAATCCACTCCCTGCTCTGTAGGTTTGAAGTTCACCTCCACTGGCACTGCACTCCCTGGCCCTGATAAGTACAGAAGATTAGTTGGTCGTTTGTTATACTTAAACATGACCAGACCTGACATCTGCTTCATTGTTAACCAATTAAGCCAGTTTATGCATGCTCCCACAAATGAACACTGGAACACATTGTTCCTCAACATGTGCTTCACTACCTCAAAGGTCAACCATCTTTAGGTCTCTTCTATTCTACCTTTAAACAGTTCACTCTCAAAGACTTTAGTGATGCTGACTGGGGATCTTGTCCTGATACAATGCACTCTCTGACTGGATTCTGCATATTTTTGGGTGATTCCTTGGTTAGTTGGAAGACCAAGGAGCAGGCAACTGTTTCTAAATCTTCTTGTGAAGCAGAATACATAAGTATGGCCAACACCACTTGTGAATTACAATGGATTTCATACATTTTGCAGGACTTTTAGCTCAAGTTGCTTCCTCTCCATTGTGATAACAAGTCTGTTGTGCACATCACTCACAATCTTATTTTTCATGAACGGGCAAAACATCTTGACATTGACTGTCACATTGTCACATATTGTTTCAAATCTGGCTTCCTCACTCCTCTTCACTGTCCTGCAACCTCACAACTTGCTGATTTCTTTACCAAGCCATTAGCTACTCCTTTGTTCTCTCACTGGCTATCCAAGTTACAACTTGCTGAGGGGATGTTGAGATTATTCTTTGTAAATAATAGTTAGTTCATTAGTTAGCTTTCTATTTGTAAATAATGCACATTATAAGGGTAGATTAGTAATCATCCCAGCTCAATTAGTTAGTCCACGTCAGCTAACAACTTCTGTTATTGTCGCATTGTATATAAGCGGGTGTACAGTTCATTTTCGTTCAATTCAATTCAGTTACATTTCTACATTTCAACAAAGTCCATTAAGGTTAAAGTGTAATTTTACGAAGCTAGTGGTGCACTGATATTGAATTAATTCTTTCTCTTAACATCTTCTTTCACATTTCTATCTTGTTCTTGTTCTTGTCCTTCTCCATCGGCTGCCGTACTGTTTAGTCCAATGCTTAATTCCATTACTCATGTTATAGTATTTTTATGGGGATAAGTTTCATGAATACTAATTTTATGACATTCTCACAGCAAAGCAGTTTCAACAAGGAAATAGAAGTGGAACGAACTCCAGCAGTACAATGTTAACATATATGATATACATCACAAAAGAATATAACTTACGAACAAAAGCAACCTATTCACACTGTCTATGGGTAACTTTTGTTGGATTAGACTTGAAATAATCTTAAATTCAAAGATGATTTTCGTATATAGTACAAGCGGATCATTTAATGATTCAAACATCATCCGACTATAACTATATGTGCATATAGATACATATACAAACATATATACTGAAATTATATACTTCTAAGTACTGGTTCATACCATGCATTGTGTACACTCTTCGAGACATTTGCCATAACCACCAGCTCTCCCACAGCATCAACTAGCTTTTGTGCTAGTGGCGCTGCCCCTATCCGTTTAAGTGCCGTCTTTGCCAGTTGCGTGCCCTGAGCACCGGTCCCACCTAACACAATTCCACGTGCAGCCAAGTACAAACTGCAGGAAACTCGCGAGAAAACGGCGTCCCCAGCGCTTAAACTTTTTCCCAACATATTTGACATTATGTCCTTCCTAGCTCGGCTTTTTTCTGGGTCCTCCTCACTATTTGGATAGCATTTCATTATATCAACAATATCCGTAACACCCACATCCTCTACAGTGTCCAATAGTTGCGATAGTTGTTTGACGCAATCTGATATCACATTTTCCATGTCTAGTGCACTTGTTAGTAGGTGTTCGCTGATGAGCGTCTGGCGCAAGATCAGTATGCTGAAAAATATTTACTAAGCCATTGTCAGACAACATTCCAAATATTTACTAAGTCATACTTCAAGCAGAGGTTGTGCGTCACAAACAGTAAGAGTTTGTTCACCTTTAAGCTAAACATTAAACAAAAAGTTCTCCGACATAGTTACAGTAAGTAATATTTTCAGAGTATATGATTCAAATGTTTTTACGGGCACCTACAATAATAACTACAGATAACTATCAATTTCACGCTGAGATTTTCTTATAAATATGATTATCTGAGGTGCAATTTTTTCTGCTTAACATCATGTTAACCTTTACCAGTGAAGCTGTGCTGTATGGTTCCAGCTAGTGCTGCCATAAAGGCCAACCATTAGACCACTCAGTTGCATAGAATATTAGCTATGTAATGCATTTTCTTTAGTAATTAGTTCCGTTTGCCTGATGAAGGAGCACTTAGGAAAGATCTATTATCATCATTTCAACACCTAGCACAGGCGGAAGCTAAAAGAAAGCAACAGGCAAGGAGCATGGGATGTGGTAACAAGAATGTTCACTAACCTCGTAGAGATCACTATTATCTTCTGAAGTTGAGACTGAATATTCCTCAATCTTAAAAGGTTTAGCTGAAATGTCTCAGGCAGCCTTTCTGCTGTCAACCCCTCAACCTCATTTACAAGCTTTAACAAACCAAGCCGTAACAAGAGATCAAGCTTTTCTCCTTTGCATTCAGGTTGTTCAACTCCTGAAGAATTGTTGAATTGACATTTTAGAAAATTCTGATGGATTGTCTTCAATTTTAATGAAGTTTAATATAAGTTTAAGTTTACTTGTCAGACAGACCTGCTGCAACGCTGGAAGTGGCATTCAATGTCGATACCCTCACAACAGCACTACCAGCACGCAGTGTAGTGGGAGAATGCTGTTTAGAATGCTCTCCATCCATAGATTTTATAACTAACAACAACTCCTGATGTTCATCCCAGTTCTTCTCCATTTCTATTAATACTGCAGAAAGCCACCGCCTCACCATTGGTAGACGTGTGGGGGCATCAGGTGGACATCCATAAAGATTTTCGAAACTACTTTTAAGGTACTCGAAACCGGCGGGACCCTTGATTAGTGGTTCTAACATTCTGATCCGTGCTTTGCTTACTTCGTTTTTGAGTGCCTGAATATTCTTCAGAATAAAACGCAGGCCCCTCATAACTATAAGAGCAAATGAAGCAGCAGATTTTTCTCCAACTTGAGAAATTTCAGCTAATTCTCTCAGCAAATTCTGATGAGCAGTCCTGAGTTCGTCTTCTTTTGCTGAAGCAGAAAGTTTCTGTAAGGTGACCAGTGAAAATTCCAAGATCCTTCCACAATATTCGATATCAAGAGGGCCGCTTTGTAAGACCTAATAATGAAATGGAGAAATAAAACAAGAAAGTTTGGTTGACTCATGATTCTTTATTTCAGCACTCAAAACAAATGGCTGGTTAAGCAGCTTAATTCAAGTACAATAAAGTTCAACCAACCTGTGAGAGAATTTCAAGATCAATAGCTTGATCGATCTCTTGCCTCCAACTTGAGGGAGACAGTTGACACAGTTCATCTCTAACTTCTTTTATGAGTTTAAGAACCCAGCTATAATCAGGTATATCCTGTTTCAATGTTTCCGCAACACCATCCCAGAATGCCTTGTCCATTGTATCTCTCATTATTGACTAAAAAAAAAAAAGAAGTAATGTCAGGCATCCGCATTCTATCTAATAAAAGGAAAACCTCTAACATGAATAAATAATATTAATTAGACAGAGGCAGGTATTCTATTTGATTTCGCCATAAATGATTCTTTTGCTAATTGCAGTGTTGGAAATAAAAGAGGGGTGCAGGAATAAACTTGGTTGGTAACCTTGATACTCCCTTGATCTTCATCAGTGGCAAGTAAGAAGTCAGCCGAACCACTATATCGCCCATGGACCAATTCATTTACGATAACTGTATTTTCTGTTACAAGCATCTGGTCTGAACTTTGATGACCATTGGTTTTATTACCAGGGGAGGCATTACCAACTTCACTCTTAATGTTCCTTTTCTCCTGCTTTGACGTAGACTGAACAACAGGACTCGCATTACTCTGGCGCTGTGTCGCAATATCACCTTTACTAGAGTCGTAACTTGGCGAGACAGTTAATGAACCTGCTGGACGTGGAGAAGATACATGAATCGGTAATGATGTAGATGGAGTCCCAAGCCCCACGGTGTCAGTAAAATCAGTAGCTTTACAAGTAAGAACACCTCCAATATCTTCAATCCCATCATTACCACTCATCTGCTGTACTTTCATCTGCAGCCATGTCACATAGAATAATCAGTATGCTAAAAACATCATTATAAGGATCTAGAGGCATCACTGAAACAATTTTAATACCAATGCTTTAACATCTATCCTGCTTGCGCAATACCTGATCTAGCACAGATTCCATGTGTGTAATTTCAGCACAATATCCTTCCAATGTCAGCTTGTAATTATGCATTCTTGAAACCTCCAGCCGACTAGCATCTCTAACTAATTTGTTTCCCAACAACTTTGCATCCTTTTCCTTCCATGTCACAAAGTGATACAGGTATGAACACCAAGCTTTATCAAAATTTTCCAGCTGCGCACTGAAAGTCGATCGGCTAGCAGTTGGGACACATGGTTTCTCTGATGAATGAATATGTCGTTGCAACATTATCTTGATCAGCGATTCAAACTCTTGAGAGAAGACTTCTGCGGCCTTAACTAGATCAATCCCATAGTCTCCCATGCCCCAAGAAACCACATCTGGATGACTAGATACTAAGTAAGCCCCAAGAACAAAGCATGCTGGATACCTGCACAACTTGGCTGATTTTTGAGATGCGCCTCTTCCTGATCCAGCTTTTTTGGATCTGATGCTACTGGAAGTTCTAATGCCATCAACTTTTCTTCCTCGGATTGCAACATGTTTAAGTAGATGATCAATGTTCTCCATATGGAGAACACCGCTGTTACCATTAGTTTCACATCGAATAATTATATGGCTCTCAATTCTATGAAGTAAAGATTTTACAATACAAATTGTACCACCGGACCCAAGCATCAGAGAGAGCTTTTCAAATGGCATTGATTTTACAGATTTTTGATTGATCTGCAACTCCCAGAATGCTTTTGCTAACGAATATGTAGTTCCCTTTAGCCTTACAAACATCCTCCAGCAACTGAAATCATCAAATATAAAAAAAATTAAAGAGAGCGAGATTTCACCCTTCCTAATTATTTTGTATTTTAGGTCATAATGGGAAATCATTGCAATTTTTTGTGGGGAATTCATAAGATGTATTATATGAGAAATAAGGATTTTCATTGTGAATTTGGTGAATAGTTTAAGAAGTTAAAAGTTGATAGGAAACAGGCAGTAACTCGTAATAGTTGACAGTTTTCAAGAGAAACACATAAGTGACGCGGCTGTATAGTGCACCATGTTGGGTGAAGATGCAAGAAGATATTAAGTAGAATCATAAATAAGACTGATAGGTTGAGTAGTTTAAATACCTTATTAGCTTATTAATAGGCTCCTGCTTAACCATTTGGGAGGAAGGCTGGCCTAGATTATGTAAGATTCCCTTCTTCCTCAACTCTTCTGCTATGAAACTCTCTGCCTATTATTAAGGAACTCAATTGAGCTTTCTCAACCACTAAGAAATTTAAGACAGAAGGTAGAATGAAAAGTAAAACGCAGTTTGGTTTATTATTATTGAACCAAAGCATACCAACTGTGAGCAACCCTCTGACGCTTTCTCACTCTCTCTTTTACTGTTCACAGAACAAGTAACTTGCTGAACTTGCAATGAAGTCGCACACGCTTTAACTTTTTGCGCTTCCAGAAATCCTATCCTTGCTTTGCTTGACAATGACTCGTGATATTTCTGCAGTCATTTAGAATCGTCCATAAGTTAACTCGTATCCAACATCTCTCAATGACACATAAGGAGAAACAACCACACGAAGTAGATATCAAGAAGGGCAAGATGATAGAAAGGAAGAACAAAGCCAGGAAATTGCAAACTTGAGGTGACATGAACTGAATACAATAACTCGGTAAAACTTGTTAATATAATAAAGCTTTGGTTTGTTAACTCCCAAAGCTGGATCTCACAGTAGAATCAGAGGTTACAGCCACCAATACACAACTTGCAACTAGCTACAGCTTTATTTCTCCGCAAACAAAGAAACCGCAAGCACTCACACACACACACACACAAAGAGGTTAAGAATAATTAATCGTCCAAACTCCAAACGAACACAAAACGAGTCAAACCAAAACAACAGAATGCTACAGATCGGCTAGAACAAAGACACCGGAACAAATTACAGCTAGCAAGTGTACCTATAAACGAGCAAGATATATAATACACACATCATATCTCCACAAACAATGAAATCGAAGCACATCATATACGTGTTTAAAATAGATCCTCTTCAATGCAGGAACAAACACTAAAGGTACAAGTTAAAGCGACACGAAATCGAAACGAGCAAATGTACCTGCCGTCGTAAATGAGCGTTACGGAGCTTTGCATCGATCTCCTGAGAAGAGATCGTAGGGCTTTTGGATTCCGAAAGGCGGCGGCGGAGGCGGCGGGGGAGTTTCGGAGTAAGGCATTCGGCATTGTCGTCGTTCGCCGGAATATTCAACACCGTTCCGGCGATAGATTCGATCTCCGGTGACGGGATATCCATTGTATTTGCTGTTAGAATCAGAGATCGTGACCGTTGATCGGGAGCAGAAATTGCAAAATGAGATCGGAGAATTCAAAAAGTTGGTGATTTAGGAGGGATATTAAATTCTTTTTATTATTATTATTATTATTATTATTATTGTTGTTAGCTGAATATTGAATAATGGCAGAAGGTTTAACGTCTCTCGTATTTATACGATTTAAAAAAAAAAATAGCGTGTTAATTGTAGTAGCGCTTTATCTGTTCGCTAAGTTATCAAATAATTTCAAAGTTGAAAGTTCTTATGAAAAATAATCCATTAAGTTTGTTGAATTTGATGTTGATAGATTGCCGTTATAATATTTCAGTTGACATTTTTAATCGAAAGTGATATCTTATATATGTGTGAATAGAATAGAATAGAATGTAATAGCTAAAACTAGTTTGGTCGTGCCTTACAAGTTCTGTCATAGGCTAGATGATTTTTAACTAAGAAGTGTGATTCGATGATTTTTTCACGTGTATTTTAAAGAGTTATTAAGTTTTAATGCCTACCTCGAAGTGGTAAGTATCTATTAATCAAATAACTTGGAGAGGAACATGCTAGTAGTAGATTTAGGAGCGGTGTGTCATTGGCAGTGTTTTCAAAATCGAATCTATCATTGAATTGTTTATCTTACTGGTTAAAGGTTGGATTGATTGAATCGGTTTAATCAGTGGTTGAACCAGTGAAATTAGTCAGAATTAAATTTGGTCGACCGATAAAAATGCCAGTTCAAAATCTATAATTCATTGATCAAGGTCGGTCCATCCTAGTACGCATGGGACAAAGTGAATCTCTAGTATAAAATAGCTATATCCTAGAATAGAAAAATAAGCAATCTAACTAGTCTTATGTAAGTTTATTATCAAACGAAATCTAGCGTGTTAATGGTAGTAGAGCTTGTTATTCGAATATCTCAAAATTGAAAAGTTGTAGTGAAAAATAATTCAATGGGGTAAGTGGTAAGTGTTACGTTTGTTGAGATTAATGTTATTTGATAAAATAAGAAATCACTTTTCAATGAAAAATGTCATTTGAAATATTATAACGGCAACCTAGCAACACAAATAAGATATTATAACGGCAACCTAGCAACACAAAGATATTATTACGGCAATCTAGCAACACAAATAAGATATAATAGTTAATACTAATTCGATGAGTTTTTATTTGTATTGATAAGAATGTGTATGCTTCAATGCTCACATCGAAGTGAGTATAGGAACTAGGAAGGACTAATCAAATAGTTTGAAGGAACATGTATGTCGTAACAAGATGATTTAACTGAGAAGTACATTTGATGTTATTTTAATATGTATCTTTAAGGGATATATTTCAATGATCACGTCATTATAAGCACTAATCAAATAATTTGGAGCAACATGCTAGTAGTATAGATATAGGAGCAATCCCCTGTTAGGGGAATTGATAACTTTA
Source organism: Linaria vulgaris (assembly GCA_948329865.1). Taxonomy (NCBI): domain Eukaryota; kingdom Viridiplantae; phylum Streptophyta; class Magnoliopsida; order Lamiales; family Plantaginaceae; genus Linaria; species Linaria vulgaris. The sequence goes on along the minus strand of OX415251.1, from coordinate 90,190,965 downwards.
TTGAAGTAATGAATACTCGAATTAAATGTGGCCGACCGATATAATGATTCATATACTGTGTCTTACTTGAAAATCCTAGAACTCGTCAAGGTCCGTCCATCCTCAAGTGACACACTGAATCTCTAGTATAATATAGCTAAATCATAAAATAGAAAAAGCAGTATTCTAACTAGGGAAGGTCACTTACACTATAGGGAAGGTCACTTACACTAAAGTGGTTCAATAAAATTTAAATGGCCAGAATCGGTTCTCTCTTTATCATTTCATATTTCATATGCTTTAAACATTATAAAATTTTCATTAAGGACTTCAAATTTGGTAAATCTCAACTATTTTTCAGTGAGACAAATCTTTCAGTAGGGTTTTCCATTTATATTCAGTGGATTCATGTATGCGAACTTATGTCCGTTACTGAATTCTGACACTATATGGCACTATTCTACAACAATGGGATTCCCAACATCAAAATTTACCCATATCCATACATATGTGTGTGTGTGTCCTGCATATAAAATTCAGAAGCAAAACAAGTTTAACAAGATACTCAATAAATTTTCAACAATTCAGTTTTCACCATTCACCGAAAACAACATGCAAGAGAAAACAAACATAAGACAACACCATAAAATTCAACATCTCACAGAAAATAAAATGCAAGAAAAAACAAATATAACATAAGCCCATGGTGATTTCCATGAATAATGTACCCGGCATCCTTTCCCAGGGGGATTGCGAGATCATATTTTTCTAAGCACTTGTTCATACCATGCTCCATGCACACTCTTCGACACATTTGCCATGATCACCAGCTCTCCAACAGCATCAACTAGCTTTTGTGTGAGTGAAGCAGCTCCAATTCGTTTAAGTGCCGTCTCTGCCAGTTGCTTGCCCTGAGAACCAGTCCCGCCAAGCACAACTCCTCGTGCAGCTAAGTACACACTGAAGGAAACCCGTGAGAAAACAGCATCTCCAGCACTTAAACTCTTTAGCAGCATATTCGACATTATGTCCTTCCTTGCTAGGCCTTTCTCCAGGTCCTCCTCGCTGTTTGGATAACAGTTCATTATTATCTCAACTATTTCAGATATGCCCACATCTTCGACAGTGTCCAATAGTTGGGATAGTTCTTTGATGCAATCTGATATCACATCCTCCATGATTAGCGCACTTGTTACCAGGTGCTCCCCAATGAGAGTTTGCCGCATGATCAATATGCTGTAACACATTAATTAAAACATTGTCAGATAGTTGTTTCATGCAAAAGGACCAAAAGAAGGGAATGGGATTTTGCAACGTCGTTTACGAACCTCGTAGAGATGACTATTATCTTCTGAAGTTGGGACTGAATGGTCCTCAATTTTAAAACATTTAGCTGACATGTCTCAGGCAGCTGTTCTGCTGTCAATCCCTCAACCTCAGTTACAAGCTTTAACAAACCAAGGCGCAACAAGAGATCAAGTTTTTCTCCTTTGCATTCAGGTTGTTCGACTCCTGAAGAACAAGTTGAAATAACAATTTAGAAAAAAATTAATGGATTATCTTCTACATTTTAATGAGAAAGTTCACTAGTAAGACTGACCTGCAACACTTTCATTCATGGTGGATCCACTCAGAACTGTACTTCCAGTACGGAGTGTCGTAGGATAATACTGTTTCGAATAGTCTCCATCTGTGGAGTTTGTAAATGACAAAGACTCCGTATATTCATCCCATGTCTTCTCTGATTCTATTAATACTGCAGAAAGCCATTGCCTCACAAGTGGTAGAAGGGTGGTGGCGTCAGATGGACCCTTGATGAGTGCCTGATAATAATATAAATCAGTAAACCAAAAATATCACTAGAAGTATTTAAGGAATTACTGAACAATATAATACACAGAAATGCTTTAACATGAATCCTCCTAGTACAATACCTGATCAAGCAAAGTTTCCATATGTGCAACTTCAGCACGGTCTCCTTCCAATGTCAGCTTGTAATCATGCATTCTTGCGACCTCCAGACGACTAGCAGCTCTAACTAATTTGTTCCCCAACAACATGGCATCCTTCTCCTTCCAAGTCACAAATTGATACAGGTAAGAACACCAAGCTTTATCAAATTTTTCCAGCTGAGAACTGAAAGTCAATTGACTAGCAGTAGGTTCCTTAGATGAATGAATAGGACTTTGCAACAAAACGTAGATCAGCGTTTCGAACTCTTGCGATAAGACCTCTGCAGCCTTAACTAGATCAATACCGTATTCTTCCATTCCCCAAGAAACCACATCTGGGTGACTTGATATTAAGTAAGCCCCAAGAACGAAGTCTGCTGGATACCGGCACAACTTAGCTGATTTGTCAGATGCATCACCGATGACATCAACTTTCTTTCCTGTGATTGCAACATGTTTAAGTAGATGATCGATGTTCTCCATTTGAGGTATACCATTGTTAACATTTGCTTCATGTCGAATTATTATATGGCTCTCAATCCTATGAAGCAAAGATTTTACGATATAAATGGTATCACCAGACCCTAACAGGAGAGCAAGCTGTTCAAATGGCATTGATTTTGCAGATTTTTGATTGATCAGCAATTCCTCGAATGCTTTTGCTAAGGAATATGTAGTTCCCTTTAGCCATACAAACAGCCTCCAGCGTCTGAAATCATCACATATAACAAATTATGGTTTTGAGAGAGAGAGAGAGAGAGAGAGAGAGAGTAACTAAATAATATTTCTCTTGAAAAACCGCCAGTACAAGTAACTAAAGTAGTTTATATACCTTATTAACTTCTCAACCAGTTCCTGCAGAACCGTCTCAGAAGAAGGCTGGTCTAGATTATGCAAACCTCCTTCCTTCCTCAAATCTTCTGCTCCGAAACTCTTTACCTATTTATCAAGGAAATCAAACCGAGATCCTCAACCACATAGAAAATAAAGATATAGAAGGAAAATCAAAAAGTGTAATGAAATGTGATTTATAATTACTGAACCAAAACATACCAACTGTGGGCGACCCACTGCTTTCGGCCGCAACTGATCCAGTTTTGCCAAACGGTTCTGAATCTGTGTGAGGATGCGTAACCTGGAGGTGTACAACAAATAAGTAAACGTTTTGAAATGATATACGTCGTTGTTCGGGAGTTAAGAAAAGTTCACCTCTTCTGTTCAGCTGCATTATGCTTAGATTTTCTCGATACTGACTCGTTGAGCTTCTGTAGTCATTCAAAATATCACCCAAGTTAAGATTTTTATGCTTATGAGCTTATCAAGATATGTCCAACTAGTGCAGAGATATATTATATTTTGCAGTAACTAAGAAAAATAGAAATTCTCTCTCAGTGAAACGATTCATATATAGATGTGTATAATCCAAGATCTTTCGCAATGAAACATAGGGCCGAACAACTGACAAAGTAGATATTCAGCAAACGTACTGATAAGATAATAGGAACGAATGAAGCAACAAGAAAACTGCAGAGCTAAAGTGACACACAATACTTGGTACAACTCTTAAAAACCGATCTAACAACTGAATCAGAAGTTAAAGCAACCAATGAATAATGTACAACAAGCTGAAACTTTATTTATTCACATATTAAAAAAAAATCAGCACACAGACAAAATGGACAATTAATTGTACAAAATCAAGCAATCAATCTACTACAAAGCAGGAACAAACGATAAGTAAAGTTAAAGCAGGACAACATAAAACAAGACAATGCTACAGATTTGCAAAAACAAAGAAATCGAGGCTGATAAATTCAATAAAATATACCTGTCGCCGTAAATTAGCATTATGGAGCTTGGATTCGATCTCTTCAGCAGAGATAGAAGGGGTACTTTTCACTAGAAGACGGCGGCGTAGGTGGCGAGGGAGTTTAGGAGTTGGGCATTCTAGCAAAGTTTCCATTTGTGTAACTTCAGAGTGATCTCCTTCCAGTGTCAAATTGTAATCATGCATTCTTGTGACCTCCACCCGACTAGCAGCTCTAACTAGTTTGTTTCCCAACAACTTGGCATCCCTCTCCTTCCACATCACAAACTGATACAAGTAAGAACACCAAGCTTTATCAAACTTTTTCAGTTGAGAACCAAAAGTCGATGGGCTAGCAGCTGGCACGCTTGATTCCACTAAATCTGATGAATGAAACGGTCTTTGCAACATAATCTTAATCAGTGTTTCAAACTCTTGAGATAAGACCTCTGCAGCCTTAACTAGATCAATCCCGTATTCTCCCGTGCCCCAAGAAACCACATCAGGGTGACTTGATACTAAGTAAGTCCCAAGAACAAAGTCTGCTGGATACCTGCATAACTTGGCTGATTTTTCAGATGCATCGCTAAAGACATCAATTTTCTTTCCTGTGATTGCAACATGGTTAAGTAGAAGATCTATGTTCTCCATTTGGGGAACACCATTGTTACCATTTGCCTCATGTCGAATAATTACATGGCTCTCAATTCTATTTAGTAAAGATTCTACTATACGAATTGTATCACCAGACCCTAACAGGACAGCAAGCTTTTCAATCGACATTGATTTTACAGATTCTTGATTGATCTGCAATTCCTCAAATGCTTTTGCTAACGAATACGTAGTTCCCTTTAGCCATACAAACATCCTCCAGCGCCTGAAATCATTACATATCACAAATTATGATTCTTTAAATTGGTGTCTCTTGAAAAATATCCATTGTCTTCCTGTACAAACAATATTTCACTACAATCGACAACTATGTAATGAAACCCACAAGAACATTCTTTTTTCTTTTTTAAGTCAGAACTGAAAATAGAAAAGCATATCTGCTCTAGCAATTTTACACGTTGCTAAAATCTAAGAGCAGGGGACGACGTTCAACCTAAAAGATTTCAATTTTACACATTTTCTTCAGAAATCTTTTTTTATGATTTTCACTTAGCATTACTGAAACTAAGAAAATACAAATTACATGAGAGCACTCTTGTCATTTTAAATTACAAAATAAACAATAGGGACCGGTGAGCAACCTGTTAACATTTCAAAGGGTAATTTGTTTCTTGTTTCCGCGGGGGGGGGGGGGGGGGGGGGGGAGTCTATTAAAGAAAATGGTGTTTTAAGTCAAGTAGTTTACAGACCTTATTAGCTTCTCAGCCAGCTCCTGTTTAACAATTTCTGAGGCAGGCTGGCCTAGATCATACAAACTGCCTTTCTTCCTCAAAGCTGCTGGTCCGAAACTCTCAGGCTATTATTATTAATTATCAAGGAAATAGATCGAGATCCATCAACCACACAGAAAATGAAGAAATAGATGGCATATTTAAAAGCTAAACGAAATTGGCTTATTACTACTGAACAAAGGCATACCAACTGTGAGCGACCCTGCAACTGATCAAACCTTGCCAAACGATTCTGAATCTGTGCGAGGATACTTAACCTGAATGTTGTGCAACAACAAATCAGTTAAAGGTTTTAAAATGATAAACATCATCTTTCATGAGTTTGTGAAAAGAAAAGGACAGTAAGTCTGACCTCTTTCGTTCAGCTGCATTGTTATACTTCTTAGGTTTGCTCGATGCTGACTCGTGGAGTTTCTGCAGTCATACAAAATCTTGTCCAAGTTAAAATGATATGCTTATCAAGAAGTTACGTCCAACAAGTGCAACTATATAATTGACTCTCTTGCACCGTTTCTTTGTCAATGAAACGATTGATAGTCAGATGCTTATTATAATCAATCCAAGATCTTTCTCATTTAAACAAACATAGGCAGGGCCAACCAAACAAGAACAATCACATAAAGTAGATAGATATACAATACAGCGAAATGCAACGATAAAGTAATACGAAGGAATGAAGTGAAATGAAATGCGCTGAACTCAATATTTGGTAAAATTCGTAAAATAGAATCTAACAACAGAATCAGAAGTCTGTTTCACAGCAAAAAATAAATAAATAAATAAAGTCAACAACAAGCTAAAACTTTGTTTTCTCCACAAACGAGCATCGATTATGCTGCTACAAGTCAAAACAGGGCAACGTACAACAAGACTATGCTGCTAAAAACGAAATGAAAAGCGGCCGATAAGATGAATCAATAAAATGTATGTAGTACCTGACGGCGTAACCGAGCATTACAGAGCTTGGATTCGATCTGATCAGCAGAGATCGCAGGGGTACTGGACTCCGTGAGGCGGCGGCGCAGGCGGCGGGGGAGTTTTGGAACCGAACAATCAGCATTGTCGCCGTTGATCGGAATAGTCAACATCATTCCGGCGGCCATTATCTTTGATATTTAGGATTTGATCTTTGATGAGTACAGTGAAAAGAGATCGAAGAATTTCAACACTTTGAGTTTGAGGGGATATATTATATATATTATGAAATGCCAATTTTATAAAATTAGATAAGTAGAAAAGAGTAGTGGTACTGGTAGTGAAGGTTGAAGTTTAATTCCTCTGTGATTTTATGGGAGGATAAATAATAAACTTGCCGACAGGCACGTGCTTGCACGTGCATGGTTTACGAACTCCAATAATTCAAAACTTGGAAACTTTCGAGGGAAATTAGTTCATTATTATTAGCTTAATAATGGACAGATTAATTAATTAATTAATCGTGAAAGGTGTAACGTCTCTCTCTTTAAACGATAACACCAATAGTCGAGGATTTTCAAGGGAAATGTCATTCCTTCGAGCAAGTGATGGAGCTCATCATCTTTTTTCAAAACTTATGTCTTTTTTATTCTTCAATTATTATTTCTTTTCAGCATCTTGTTCATGTACAAAAAGAATCATAAGATGTGGATCTAGAATTCGGCGAGAAGAGGCTCATGCCGACTTGGACCTAATTGAAGGAAAACTTGGCATGTCCAGCTCGATCGCGGCCGGCCAACGCTTACACGTGTCAGACATCGATGTGGTCGCGGTGCTTGGCAGTGCATGGGCCTATATAAGGGCCACATTCCACGTCAATTTTGTCATTTTCCCCGAAAGCGGTTTTCTGTTCACTTTTTAACCGCATCGAACGTTGTCCGTTCGATACAGTCAGACGCATCGAATTTCACGGATTCGATGCGCGTTTGATTTTATTCTGTCTCCGCAATCCATATATTTTTTGTTATTTGCTTGATATGGCACGTACTAAGTCTAAAAATCGAAGTAAACTTGTGGTGTCGCCCGAGAATATTTATGATTCTCGGAGAAGGAATGAGGAAATATTGCTTCGGGAGATAATCCAGCGACACTGTCAGAAACGAATCTGCAACTGCAGCCCCTGGCAATCTCTCCGATAATTGGGGTGCGAGTCGTTCTGATATGTCTCCGGTAGATCGTCTTACGATGAGACTCGGGGGTGTTAGCGCTGGTACTCAGGTACCCATTGTGAGTGATTTTGAACGTCATGAACATGTTGTCCCACGGAGATTAGTGTAGACGCCAACCGCTACTGGTGGACGTATAAAATTTGGGACTAATCGTCAGATCCGAATAATGGAAGATATTGATGCTGAAGACGAGAGAATTGCTGCCAAGCTGGCTAGATTTAATGCGTCTCATCCCACGTTCAGGAATGAGCGAAACATAAATGAAGCAAGCTCCTCCCATTCAGGGAATGAGGACTGGTACGCCTCCGCTAAAAGGAAATTGGCAGAGGAATAATCTGCTCGAGAGGCTCAGGACATACCTCCGCCTCCACTTAGGCGTCCGCAACCTTCAGGGAACCTGAGACCGGCCCCTCCAGGGAGCCTTGTCAATTATGATTTTCTCAATGACGAAAATTCAGAATCATTGAGCGCCACACTGGGCGGGTATAGGTTAAGAGAAGAGCAAGCAGGAGAGATAATGCAGAGTATATGGCCTCAGTTGGATCGCCAAATCGTAATAAATCGGCTAGGATATCAAGATTTGGCCCGCTTTGGGCGCTTATTTTTTGCTGCCGTTATTTTAGCAGTATTTCGAATGTGCAGGGATTAATGTTGTGATTGATAATCTACGTGCTAATATCCGTAGTGGGGATTATAGCCGCTGCAATGCACTGAAGCGCGCCAAAGAGGCAGAACAAATAGCGTCTAAAACCGCACACGATGTACATGATGCCGAAGTTAAGGCTAAGAAATCTGAAGAGAATGCTGAAGCACTGCGTGCTGAAATAACCGCGCTAAAAAATGAGAATGATTTCTTGAAGCGTGAGAATTGTTCTCTTAAAGCGTCGAATGTTGACGCGGACAATGCCATTGCCAATTTGCGTCGTCGAATTCAACATTTTGAGTCTAAGTATTATAAATGTTCCATTGCCCAAAATTTTACACAGAGTAACGTTTATAAATTTCTCGAATTACTCCGCGGTGCTGCAGACATGAAATATGGTATGGAACTTGGCGTCGATCAAGCTGGTCATCTAGGGTACCTAGGAGAGGGTTTTCATAAAGGTATGCTTGATGCTAGTTGTAATTCGAGAATGGAGATTCCAGCGGCCAGTGGTGATGATAATGACGATTTACATACCCCTAGGCCTGGTGATTCATTTTACGACGTGTGGCGCGATCGTAAAAAACAAAATATGACAGGCTCAAGCTCTTTGAACTCGAGCTCTCCTCTTACGCATAAAGGAAAAGATAAATGCGCTTCTAGCGCTACTTTGAGCGATTCGGAGAGTATCAAGAAAGCTCTTCACGACGCTTTAGGTTTAAGTGACGATGAAGCAGGTTTGCCTCCAAAAACGTCGAGGTCGACGATTTTTTTGCGAAGTCCCCCAAAAATGTCAAGTTTTGAAAATGTTCCTTCTACGACCGTGGATAAAAAAAGTAAGGCAAAAATCGTACCCAAGAATTCCGGTCCAACAAGGATCTTGCCAAGTGGAACGTATCCTTCTCGAGATAATAAAGTTTTTGCGCTAGAAAGTAATGTGCCTGATCACTCATTTAATGCTCAGGATCTTATTTCTCCGAGCAGATATCAGCTTGACGATCCAACTGAAAGAATGGAAGTTGCTTTGCCCGATAATTGGGCTCAAACGGATGAATTGATTCTTACAGAGGATCAAATTCATGGCAATTGTGCCAATTTTTCGCGTTCAGTGGGTATGATTCTTCGTCAAGAGTCATCCCAGTCTTCGAGTGAATAACTATGTTTAGGTTACATTATTTTGACGATATTAGGCCTTTTATTTTGTATAGAGTCTTTGTAACGCTTTTACAATAGTTTTTTATAAAAAACTGATTCTGCCGCTTGATATCATAATCCTTTATTTACGTTTTACTCGCATACTGTTCTTTTCGACGCATTCCAAGGCACGTTTCTCATCCGTTTTTTGTTGTTTATTGAACCTTTATTTTATGTTTAATAATGGTTTTTGATGTCATCGTGCATATTCATTATAACGATTGTGCCTGTCATGAAAAGTATGAACATTTTGGGCAATTTGTATTACCGTTAGGGTTATTATGCTATACGTGAGAAATTTGATCACATGGGCCTCTTGTTTCGCCGTTATTGTGTCCGGAACGTGCATGAGGGGTTGGACCACTTTGGCCCTTCTTATCCCACCGTCATGTTCTTCCGTCTTGCATGAGGGGTTGGACCACTTTGGGCCTTCTTATCCCACTGTCATGTTCTTCCGTCTGGCATGAGGGGTTGGACCACTTTGGGCCTTCTTATCCCACCGTCATGTTTACCTGCGTCATTTGACGGATAGAAATTTGTAGTTAGTAACTCAAAAAGAATTTATAACGATCGAAGTGTATTTATCAAAACATCTGATGGGATTTATTCAATTTTTTGCATAATAACGCCTAAGATGTTGCACATTCCATGGACGCTTCTGTTGAACCCATTTAGAGATTCCAAATAATAGTATCCTCTTGAACTTGCTCGTATGACTCTGAACGGCCCTTCCCATTTCGGTTCGAGCTTTCCGATATGCTGTTTTGCTGCAATGCTTCTCAGGACCAAATCTCATACTTCAAAATTTCTGAATGAACCCTTTTATCATAGCTTTTGGCCATTGCTGCTTTAAAAGCAACAGTATGTTGATACGCATCATCCCTTGCCGATCCTATCATATCTAGATCCATTTGTCTTAACCAGGCCGACTGCTCTAGATCGTAATCAGTAATCCTGCGCGTTGGCATACCTATCTCTGCAGGTAAAATAGCTTCAGTGCCATATACAAGAACAAACGGGGTCTCCCCCGTGGATGTTCTTGGAGTCGTTCTATATGCCCATAATATTCCTTGAAGCTCTTCCGACCATGTTTTTCCTGTGTTTCTCACCCTCCTTTCGAGATAATCTTTCAATGTTTTGTTAGTGGATTCTGTTTGACCATTGGACTGTGGATGATACACTGAGGTCAGATTATGTGATATTTTTAATTCCGCGAACCATGATTTAATCTCCTTTCTGTTGAATTGCGTGTCGTTGTCACATACAATTGACCTCGGGATACCAAAACGACATATGATGTATTTCCAGATAAACTCGATCATATTCTTTTCTGTGATTAACGATATAGCTTCTGCCTTAACCCATTTAGTATAATACTCAACAGCCACTAGCAAATATCGTTTTTGTCCTTTGGCCGGCAGAAACGGGCCCACAATATCAATTCCCCACTGATCAAATGGACATGCCACGTCGATGGGTTGTAGCTGGCGTGCCGGTATATGAATGAGACGAGCGTGGTATTGGCAGCTGTCACATTTCCTCGAGAAAGCTGTCGCATCTTTCAGTAGAGTTGGCCAATAATATCCTTGACGCAATATCCGTTGAGCCAAAGCTCGTCCTCTGGAGTGATTTCCACAACAACCTGCATGGATCTCTTTCATGACATACTCAGCTTGAGTTGGAGTCAAACATCTCAACAATGATCATTCGAAAGATCTTTTGTATAATTCTCCATTGCTGATAGTAAATCTATAAGCCTTATATCGCATTCTACGTTGTGCATTCGGATCTGCCGGGAGAATGGCATGCTGAAGATAAATCATAATCTCGTCCTTCCAAGAGGGGTCTTCTTGTATTGCCAATATAAACTCCACCCGTGCTTCCGTGGTGATATATTTTGATATCCCAATCGAAGGTTTATTAGCAATCATAAGTGTGATTTGCTTCAACACCAGAATATCCGAAGAACTCGCGAATTTAGAAAGCGCATCTGCCTTTATATTGTCGTCCCTAGGGATCTGAGTAGTGTTAAAGAATTTGAAGTTCTTCGCCAATTCTTTTATCTTTGCGGCATACAACTTCATTGTTTCCTCACGCATCTCGTACCTTTCCGAAAATTGATTAGCCACCAAAAGCGAGTCGGTGAATATGTCCAGATGTTCAATGTTGAGTCCGAGTGCCATTTTGACACCGGCAATAACTGATTCATACTCGGCTTCATTATTCGTTACCATGTAATTCAAGCTGATAGCAAATTTAAATTCTCTTCGTTCCGGGGACAGAAAATGGATTCCAATTCCTCTTCTGGGAGTGGTTGCAGATCAATCCGTGTGTAATATCCACGTTGTGGTTGCCCTGCTGGTTCCAGCTTGGTTTGATATAGAAAAAATACAACTTGCGGTCTCGATTACACTGTTTCCCAGAGTCTCGGCCATGAAATCTGCTAAAGCTTGTGCTTTGATTGCAATTCGCGGCTTAAACTCCAATCCGAATTCACTGAGTTCAATTGCCCATTTCACCAATCGGCCAGAGGTTTCAGGCTTTGCCAACACTTGCTTCAACGGTTTGTTTGTTACCACAGTGATTGGGTGAGATTGAAAATATGGTTTCAATTTCTGAGCCGTAACAACAATTGCTAATGCGAACAACTCTATTCCCAAGTAATTCCTCTCTTCCCCATGCAGTACTCTACTCACATAATGAATGGGTAATTGCTGAGTTCCCTTTTGCTTGAGTAATAATGTACTGATTGCGTGTGTGGATACTGCCAAATATAGATACATCATTTCATTTTCCTCCAGTTTAGCTAACAACGGCGGGCTCACCAAATAATTCTTTATTTTTCTAAAAGCCTCTTCACACTCCGGCGTCCAAATGAAATCTTTGCTCCATTTCATCACTTTAAAGAAATGAAGATTCTTTTCTGCAGATGTTGATATAAATCTTCCCAAAGCTATCAAACGGCCCACCAGACATTGAACGTCCCTCACTGTTTTTTGTGATGGTAGATCCAATACTACCTTTATTTTGTCAGGGTTGGCTTCAATTCCTCTATCGTTTACCACATAACCTAGAAACTTTCCCGCTGTTACCCCAAAAGTGCATTTTTTTTGGGGTTTAATTTCATTCCGTAGGTTCTCATGATAGTGAAAGCCTCATCCAAATGTCGCACATGCTCCTCGGCTTTGAGACTCTTTACTAGCATATCGTCAATATACACTTCCATTGATTTTTCAATTTGATGGTAAAACATTTTAGCTACCAACCTTTGAAATGTTGCTCCTGCATTCTTCGATCCGAACGGCATTACCCTATAACAATACACTCCGATATCCGTGACAAATGTTGTCTTGCTCTGATCCTGCACTGCCATGAAGATTTGATGAAATCCACTTTTCGCATCCATCATGCTTAGCAACGCACATCATGTCGTAGAATCAACAAGTATGTCTATCCGAGGCAATGGAAAAGGATCTCTTGGGCAATGCTTGTTTAAGTCTGTATAATCCACACACATTCTCCATGTAGCTTCTTTTTTTAAGACTAAAACAATATTGCTCAACCATTCCGAGAACCTTATAGCATAAATATGCCGTGCTGCTAAAAGTTCTTGTACCTCTTTTTCGGCAGCTTCATTCTTTTCTTTGCTAAAATTTTGCTTCTTTTGCCGTATCAGTTTCGCGCTCTTGTCTACATTCAAACGATGTACTATGATCCTAGAGTCTATCCCGAGAAGATCGGAATCGGACCATGCAAATATATCTGAATTACGCCGGAGACAGTCCACCAAGACAACCTCTATTATCCGGTCCATTTCTACTCCAATTTTTATTATTTTCTCAGTGCTTTCCTTAAACAGCTGCACAATCTTGAACTCCCCTAAAGGCTCCATCTTACATTCTTGCCATTGTTTTAACAATTGACTTTCTGCTTTATCTTGTGCCTGCTCTTTAGGTTCAAATCGCTTTTGACTATGATCTGTCTCCATTTTGATCTTCTTCTTTGTTTCCCTTTTTCAACCGCATACATGCACCGTTTATTTGTCATCCTAGTTGCTTATACCTAAAACAATGTGAACGGTGTTCCTACAGACGGCGCCAATATTTTGGTCTTATTTCGTCACAGTAATAGAACACTATAAAATAGTACAATTGAAATATAAATAACCAAAATAACGTTAATTCAATAAAATAAACGGACTAACTTTGTCCGGAACACCTACTATCTATTACAGACCTTGAATTGCTTTAGATATCCTAATAAGACAAATTTACATGCGCATCGAGTTCTGAAGGTTCGATGCGCACCTCGAATGATGCTGATTCGATGCTGAGTTTATTCAATAACCCCTGATTCGATGTGAGTATATCGAATCACTAAGATTCGATGTTGCTTTTACTCGAATTGGATTGATTCGATGTCAGATTGTAATAACAGTGTTGGTGTCGAATGCAGTGAGGCATCGAACGAATTTGCATATCGAAGAGGCTCGTTCGATGTGATAATAGTTGGACTCGGATTCGATCCGCCTCTGAAAGATCAAGGGTCGAGCTATATATAGGCTCCATCTGGCAGGACCCACTGACAGCTGTGGAATGCACATCGAATTGTGTTGATTCGATGCGCCATGATTCGATGAGTATATTGAATAATAATTGTTCGATACGTTGTTGGGCTGGCCCTATAACTGTGTTGGGTCAATCCTCAAATTCCCCTATCACTCGGCCATATCGATCCTTGTCGGATTGAGGCTTTTTAGGAAAACTTGGCCTATTTAGCGCTTAAATGTTTGTTAGGTATACAGTGAAAGACCTTGTCAGATTTGAGTCTTTCTTAAATGAAAATATATAGCTTGATCGGCTCTCAAACGTGCCAATGACTTGTACCGCCCTACATGACCTACTTGCCTTATTTATTAATTGAATAACTAGCATTCATCTTCATCTTACTATATATTTTTTCTCTTAAATATTGACCCACAAGAGTGTTGTTCCCTAATTAAATATTCACAATATTTCAAAGGAACAAATAAAGTTTTATTCTACAAATTAGCAAAAGTAGATCATTGATTCTCTATCAAGTTAATCGCGAAATAAAATAGAGAAATACATAAGAAAAATATTACCTCATGCGCGAATCTAATGAATATTACCTAAGTGTTGACACATTACCAACCATAATAAAGTAAAATTAGGATGAGGCACAGACTAAGTCACAACTCTCTTTAAGACGATTCACGCCCCTATTCACAAACAATATGCAGTAGAGTCACACCATGCACGTTCGCCTCCAGAATACAACAGTCCAATCATTCTATGTTGTTAATTTCTCTAAGTATGCACTACAAGAGAAATTTGAAGCGTAGTCTAACACTTTTCCTTGCCCATAATATTATATTCAAATTACATGTTATATGTATAAAATATTTGTACATATAAAGTGAAGAGTGCATGTATATTGAAGAAATATAATTTTCTCTTGTTATCTTTTAAAATAGAAGTGCATCCCCCTTTATATACATGACTAAAACACATGATTGTATAACTTCCTCATAATGTCAAGTTTAATGCTTAATGTAAATAGCTATTTTATTCACTACAAAAACTGGGGTCGTCTGTGATCGTCGGTCGGCGATCGCCCCGTGGTCACCAATTTTGACGACCGCAGGGCGGTCGGGTGTCCGCGACCGCGAAAAATGCTCGTGACCGCTAGGCGGTCTCGGATTCTTTCGTGACCGCCAGGCAGTCACGAGATATTGTTGGTGACCGCCCAGCAGTCACGAAAGACCTTTTATTCGTTTCCGCCGAGCGGTCACTAATAACATTCATCTAAACATTTTTGATTTTATGGTACGATCTTGATGTGTTTATGATTTTTAACAACAAGTCTCATTTCTACATTTGAATTTAAGTAATAAATTAGTAAAATATTAGTAATTAACTTATCAAAATAGTAGATTAGATGTGATTAGGCGAGTTATGAACGAGAATAACCTATTTTCTGTTCGACAACTAATCATCATATATACCAAGTTGTTTAATTGTTATATGCGATTGTGCGACAAAACCTTATAATTGACTTCGTAGTTACTATTTTATCAATTTAACAAACAATGCGCCTTAAAAAACTTAAAAAAAAAAGACAACCTTAAAGCAAAAAGAAAAAACTAATGACCCTCATTTGTGACCGCTCGGCGGTCATGAATGAGGGTCATTCGTGACCGCTTGGCGATCGCGAAAATTGTTCGTGAGGTCATTAATAACATTCATATATGAAAGTGCAAGTTTTCTGGATGTTAGGATAACATTGAGATTTTCAATGTTAGAGTAACATTGCACGTCCAGAAACTGTTTTACAATCTAGTTATTATTATTATTATTGTTTTGCCTTATTCACTTAACTAACTAAGTTCCACAGTTGTAGTTGTCTTTGATTATTATTCAGGAAACAAACTTGCATTAGGTTGGACGCTCAAAGTTTCCAAGATGAGAAGTTTCCTTAATTAAAGCAAACGGCTTATAAAAGGAAAGAAGAAGTCTAGTGCGACTAGGAAAGCTTCCAAGGGAAAGTCCTGAATTGAAGAAGGAGTCTTTCCTTAGCTAGATCACTGGCGAAGGAACTATTATTCAAGAAGGACTGCGAGAACAAGGAAGAGGAGTTCGAGAAGGAAACAAGGAGAATTACCAACCGTGTACAACACACCTTGAAGTCCAAATCAAGAACCTATATATAGGTGTGAAGTACATCAAGACAAACAACGAGACAAGAGCTAATCAATCCAAGAGATTAATTTACAGTTGTTGAGTGTTGTCTTGCTTTAGCAAAGTTTTTAAGTTGTTAGAATAGATCTAAGAGTGAGGAGCTTTTAGAGATAGTCGAAGCAACTCTTGTGTGCTTTGCTTAGTTTGAACAATTCGAGAGTGAGGAGCTTGAGAGTTGTGAGAACGCCTTTGTTAAACCCTTGTGGTATTTTGCCTACGGCTCGGAAGTTAATATAATCCTATATTCACTTCTTAAATTCGTGTTTGTTTATTCCGCTGCAAACTGTTACTCTGGTCTGCTGTTAAAGTAACATCGTAGAACTAACAGCAAACACAAACTGCTGTTAGAACTTCAGTGTTAAGTTAACATCAACAACGTATTGACCCGATCCACAATTTCAATTGGTATCAGAGCCAAGCACCAACTTCACCGGTGTTTGGCGTTGATACGACAAGATGGACAATTCCAACCCTAATACCAGCAGGTTGCCTGTATTGGAGGGTCCCAACAACTATGCCTACTGGAAGATCAGGCTCAGAGTCCACATCAAATCCATCGACCTAAGAGCTTGGGACGCAGTACTAGAAGGCTACACCATTCCCTACTTGCCAAGAGATGGAGATGCTGATCTGGTACCTAAGCCAAGGGGACAATGGACAGCCAACGAAATTGCTCTCTACAACTTCAATGAAAAGGCTCTCAATGCTATTTTTAGCTGGGTAGGTAATCATATGTTCAAGCTGATTCAAACTTGTTCTACTGCTAAATCTGCATGGGAAATTCTTGAATTACATTGTGAGGGTGATGTGGCTGTGAGGGACTCTAAATATAGAAAACTTTTGAGGGACTTTGAGAAGATAGAGATGGGTGAGGATGAAAGCATTGATAGTTATTTTGAGAAACTTCTAGATATTGCTAATTAGTGCCAAAACTTAGGTTTTATCATCCCTAATCAAACCATGGTCTACAAAGCCTTTAGAACATTATCCTCTAAGTTTACTGTCAAAAGAATTGCTATGAATGAGTCTAGAGATCTTGCCAACATGGACTTTCAAACATTAATGAACACTCTAAAAGAATTTGAACTAGAATTCCTAGGAAAGTCCAGTAAACAACTTGCTTTAGCCTTACTAGGTACTAGCTCAGATTCTACAGGGAGTGATGAGGATGAATATGAGTTGATCTCTTCTAACTATGGCAATATTACCAAAAAGTTTAGTAAATTAGGTTTCAAAGGTAAACAGAAAGAAAAACAAACTGGTAATGATAGCCCCGGTTACAAGAAATTGCCCCCAAAGTTTGTAAAATACATGGCATCTAAGAGCACTCCTCAAGATGCTGAGAAATTGAAAGATGTCCAGTGTTATGAATGTAAGGGGTATGGTCACTTTAAACATGAATGTGCTAACACCCTCAGAACAAGAGGGAATTCTCATTGGGTTTGTGTAGATGACTTCAATGAAGATGATTTTGAATCTGGAACAAGTGCCGAGGAACACTCAGAGGAAATCAAAACTGTTGCGCTATGCACAAGGATCACCTGGTCCAATGAAGACTCCAGAAATTGCCTAAGATCACAATGTTACTCTAACATTGGTGAACCAACAGCAAAGCAGGAAATCTTTTTTTGAGACTGGAACAGCAATGATTCCCAGGTTATCTCTGATGAACTCTCTGATTGTGATGATACTAACTTTGATTGTTTTCATGGTACAGTTGATCTAGAAGAAGAGTACTCCCAAGAAGAAGAATTATCCCAGGAGGAGATTCTTGATGATCTGCACACCACATTCCTCAGGCTTGAGAGAGAGAATGTGAAACTCATAAAGAAGAACAAAGCACTGACTCATGACATTGAATGTTTGAAGAACATGTTGAAACTCTATGAAAGAGATCTTGACCAAGCTGAAGCTGAGTTGAAAGAGGTAAAGGATAAACTCAAGAAAGACACACAGATCATAGCTAAATGGAATGCAGGTACTTCTAAACTTGATGAGGTACTTAGCATGGGAAATTCAGGTTCATGTGGTCTGGGATTTGTTGAGAAACCTTCCTCTTCTATAGTAAATTCTGCCTATCTATCTTCTAGCTTTGTTAAAGAATCTGATTCTAAGAGTTTAGGTACCATCAACACTGTGAGAAGTAAACCTACTTTTATCTGTCAATACTGTTACCAACCAGGCCACATAAAACCATTCTGTAGAAAATTTATAAGAGAATGTGGTAAGAAAACAGTTACTGAACCCAATGTTAGAACAACAGCAGTTTTCGATGTTAGACCAACATTAGGTTCAGGACAGAAAGGTAGAACTTGGGTAGAAAAAGTTAAGACCCCTAAGATTAAAGTTGTTTGCAATGTTGTTTTCTCTGCTGTGTATTCTAACCTTTCAGGTAAGTGGTACTTCGACAGTGGATGTTCAAGACACATGACAGGCAACATTGACAATCTTGTGAATATGGTTTCTGTGAGTACTGGCACTGTGACCTATGGTGGTGGTACAAAAGGGAAGATCATTGGAAAGGGGACACTGAATGTTGATGGATTTCCACCCCTGAAGGATGTGTTGTTGGTTGATGGGCTACAAGCAAATTTAATCAGCATCAGTCAACTATGTGATGATGGCTTGCTGGTTACATTTGACAGTTCATCTTGTGATGTTTATGATAATGATAATGTACTTGTTATGACAGGTACTCGGTCCAAGGACAACTGCTACCTAGCTCAAGAGGAAGCAGAGTGTTTCCATGCTAAAATAGATGAAGCTTCTGTATGGCATAGGAAACTTGGACATGTTCACTACAGAAACCTTGAGAAATTATAGAGAGTTGATGCTGTAAGAGGCTTACCAAAGCTGTCTTGTCCAGGTAAGCTTGTGTGTGGTGATTGCCTCAAGGGTAAGCAAACCAGAGCAGTTCATACACCCCTACAGGTACAGAATGCTAACCCTAGATCTAGTAGGTGTTTTGAATTGCTGCACATGGACTTAATGGGTCCAATTGAGGTAAGTAGTCTCAGTGGGAAGAGATATGCCTTTGTGATTGTAGATGACTTCTCTAGATACACTTGGGTAAAATTTCTTAAAGAAAAGTCAGAAGCTTTTGATCAGTTCAAAATTCTTTGTGCTAGTATTAAAAACTTGTATGGCTCCACTGTGACTAAAATTAGGTCTGATCATGGTAAAGAATTTGAAAATGCTAGTTTTGATAACTACTGCAATGCTAAAGGTATTTTCCATGAATTTTCAGCTCCTAAGACTCCTCAGCAGAATGGGATTGCTGAGAGAAAGAACAGGACTCTTCAAGAGATGGCCAGAGTTATACTCAATGCCAAAGACTTATCCAAAAGACTCTGGGCTGAAGCCTTAAATACTGCTTGTCACATTAGTAACAGGGTGTATCTTAGACCTGGAACTAACATGACTCCATATGAACTCTTGAAGGGTGTAAAACCAAATGTTGCATACTTTCATGAATTTGGATGTGATTGTTATCTACTGAATGACAGGGATTATCTGAGTAAATTTGATTCTAAAAGTGAAAAATGCATCTTTGTAGGATACTCAGCCAATAGTACTTCCTTTAGAGTCTACAATCTTAGATTGAAGACAATTCAGGAATCAGTGGATGTTGTGTTTGATGATTTCACTCTTGATACAGGTACTGGTGACATCTTAGTTCCCAATGTTGAACCAACAGTGGAAACCGAGAATGTTACTCCTGACAATGTTACACCAACATTGGAACTGGAAGCTGGAAACACTGAACAAGAGTCAGGGAACGATGTTAGACTAACACCAGCGAGATCAGATGTTAGAGTAACATCAGAGGATTCTGACTCAGAACATGAAGGTGCCGCTGAACCTAGAAGAGACCCCCCGGCTAGGATTCAGAAAGACCATCCAGCATCCCAGGTAATAGGTGAACTCACTGAACGGGTAAGGACACGCAATAGAGAAAGACTTGACTATAGAGATATGGTAAAACTGTGTGTCTGTATGAACTTCACTTGTACTGTTGATAATGCCTCTTGTTTTATCTCCACCATAGAACCTAAAAATGTGAATGAAGCCCTTCTTGATAACTTTTGGATTAATGCCATGCAAGATGAACTATTACAGTTTACTAAGAACAATGTCTGGATACTTGTACCTAGACCACCTAATGTTAATGTAATAGGGACAAAGTGGATATTTAAGAACAAGAGTAATGAGGAAGGGGTTATAGTTAGAAACAAAGCTAGACTAGTTGCTCAGGGGTACACACAGGTTGAAGGTGTAGATTTTGATGAGACTTTTGCTCCAGTTGCTAGGATTGAATCTATTAGGTTACTTCTAGCCATAGCATGTTGTCTTAAGATAAAATTATACCAAATGGATGTAAAGGGTGCGTTTCTGAATGGGCTGATTGATAAGGAAGTATATGTTGAACAGCCAAAGGGGTTCACAGATCCTAAGTATCCAAACCATGTGTACAAGCTTGAAAAGGCATTATATGGTCTTAAACAAGCACCTAGAGCATGGTATGAAAGGCTTACAAAATTCCTTTTAAGTCTTGGTTTTGTTAGAGGTGATGGAGATAGAACACTGTTTGTCTTGAAGAAAGATTCTCATGTCTGTATTGCTCAAATATATGTAGATGATATTGTGTTTGGCTCAACTAACAATTCTATTCTAGAAAAATTTGTTGAATCAATGACAGGGCAGTTTGAGATGAGTATGATGGGAGAATTAACTTTCTTTCTTGGTCTTCAAGTGAAACAAACAGGTAATGGAATTTTCCTAAGTCAGGAAAGTATGCAAGAAATTTGGTGAAAAGGTTTGAATTGACAGATTCAAAGCCTTGCAAGACTCCCATGTCTTCATCTGTGAAGATATCCAGGGATGATACTGGTGTCAATGTTGATCCAACATTGTACCGTTCAATGATAGGAAGCTTGTTATACTTGTCTGCTTCAAGACCTGATATTATGTTCTCTGTGTGTGTATGTGCAAGGTACCAGGGATGTCCAAAGCAGTCACATCTGATTGCTGTGAAGAGAATACTTAGATACATATCTGGCACTTTGGCCCTTGGCATATGGTACTCTTATGATACTAACACAAATCTTGTAGGTTTCAGTGACTCAGACTGGGCAGGTGATACTGATGACAGGAAGTCTACAAGTGGAGGATGTTTTTATCTGGGGAACAACTTGGTCTCATGGTACAGTAGAAAGCAAAACTGTGTGTCACTATCCACTGCTGAGGCTGAATACATTGCAGCAGGTAGTTGTGTCACCCAGTTGGTATGGCTCAAACATATGCTACTGGACTATGGGTTAGACAGTGATACCTTACTTATGTTTTGTGATAACCTTAGCGCTATAAGCATCTCTAAGAATCCTGTTCAGCATTCTAGGACAAAACATATAGACATTAGGCATCACTTTCTGAGAGACATGGTAGAAGACAAGCTTATTGACATTGAACATATAGAAACTAACAATCAGCTAGCTGATATGTTCACTAAACCATTAGATACTGAGAGGTTCTTCAGTCTGAGGAACTCTCTTGGCATGTGCATTGTTTAGAGATGTTAGTTCACCAATGTTGACATAACACCACTGTCTAGCATTGGTTATTGGTTGTGGTGTAGCTGTAATTCTTTTTTGTTCCTTTTTGCATTCTTCTTTCTTGCAAATTACATCTTTGTTAGAGAAACTGTTGGTTGTGTGGTTGACCTGTATGAATAGCTAAGGTGATTGGTGAACAGGTACATATCAAGAGGTTTGGAAAGAAATAACTCTGATGTTAGTCTGTGAATGTTAACCTAACATCATGGGAGAAGTTGGGATACACAGAGCTCACTACTCTGATGATATTCAGTTGTGTCTTATCCATGTTAGGTTTGACAAGGTATGAAGAGAAGCTGGGGTACATGATGTTGAAGGCCTCATTGTCATTCAGTTGTGCTTATTTTCATATTTTTGTCTATGGCCAAGGTTTTTACATGATAGTGATCTTTCCTACTGGGGTGTATAAAGTTTAGACTGTGTGCATTCAGTAGCATTGATTACTTAGTATTTCCTTGATAAACAGGTTAGTAAACAAGTATGCATGAGGAGTTGGGGTGGAGAAATATTTGATAAAAGTGTTGTCTTCATTCAATTCCTTTGTACTTGCCTGATCTGTAGCTGATAGCTAAGTTGCTGGGGTGTGTGGAGTCATGTGCTGCCCACATTCAGTGATGAGACTGTCCTTTAACATTCATCAGTTTTTTTTCAAAAGAGTTTCTAAAAATAGTGAAAGTTAAAGATAAATTGATATGTCCTGATCCCAGTTAGCAAGGCGGTTTGTATGTGGTTACCATCTCTCAAATGTTAATCTAACATGGTTGCATTCATTCTAGTTCTGCATATTTCCTTTTGTTGGTTTGGGCTTAGGGGGAGTAGTTAAGTATCATGTGTTGAGGCATACTTCTTGGGTGACCAGCTACAGGTAAAAGCACTATGTTTTGTGATCTTCTTGCTGTGGGAAAATCTTTTCCCTGGATAAGTATATCCTCTGTGTTTTTTCTCTGTTTGATTTGTCACTTGCTTATACTGATGATCTTAAGCTGTGTCATTGTACCTGTGTACTTGGTTGAAGCTTCGGATTAGTACAGGAATATCTCACGCTCTCACAAGATGATGCTACTTTGGATGAAGCCCTGCACCTCCAACTTCCCTCCCTGATGTTAACTTGCCAATGTTAGTCCAACATTGTAACATTGTAACTTATAAGTTTTCAGGAATGAAGACTGCTCTGGTTACGTGTTAACCTAACACTGACACGTGGTAAGAATAACATGTAGGGGACGTGTGACAGTGGTCAGATTATTATGGTAACATGTTACAACACCACTATTCCATGCTCTTCATCTGAATCATATATATAATTTGCCCTAATTTCTTCTTCATTCTAACGCTAACAACTGTGCAAAGCAAATTACTCTCTAAATTTTCAAAATCTTCAATCTTTTTATCTCAAAGTTACTCTAACAATGGCACGCAAGTCCAATATTGATGCTCTTGCAGAAGCAGCTGCGCAAGTCGAGCGAGCGCCACGACGCGAGTACCAGACGCACCGCCGCTGAAACCACAGTCGCCGCCTCTCCAAAGAGGAAAGCTACCACTCAACGGCGCAAGGGCAAAAATATTTCAAAGAAAGATGTTGGTTCAACATCAGATGCTGTCGAGCAAGCCCCTGCTCCCACCAATCCTGAAATCGAGGTAACAATGGCTAACCCTACTCCGAGTATACCTGCTGATGTCGATGTTGGTATTGAGGGGGAGAATGAGGCCCCTGTGATTGGGTTGGGTAATGTGGTTGAGGAAGTGGAGGAGCCAACTGTGGCTAGTTCTATTGAGCCTAATGAGGCTAATGATGATGAGTTTGCTGCTGCTGAGGAGAGTGAACATGCTACTGGTGAGCATGATGAGGATTTGTCTGAGGAGATTGCTGCTGATGGCAATCTTGGTGTAAATAATGGGGTTACTACTGAAGGTAACCAAGTTGTTGTGAGTGACCAACCAGCTGAGGTTGAAGGAGAAGAAGAGGATGAGGATGAAAACCTTTCCTTGGCTGCCCTTGCAAATGCTGCCAGGAAGAGGAAAGGTAAGGAGGTGATGGCTGAGTCTTCTGAGGATGAGTCAGAAGAAGAAAAAGAAGAATAAGAGATTGAGGAGGAAGAGGAAGAGGAAGTTGAGGAAGAAGAGCTTGTGGCTGATGAGCCAGAGCAAGCTGATGTTACTCTAACATCAGATGATGATCAGTTTACTGATCTAATGATGAGAGAGTATCCACATGAAGCTTACTCTGACTTCTATGTGTCTCCTGATGCTGAGGAGCAATGGGAGGCATACCAAGCCAGGGTAATCCACAAGGAAAGGGCTATTGAGGAGGGTATTTTCAAAGAAAACAGGGTGTTTGAGTTGCTTGAGGCTAGAGGAGTCTTGGGGTCTGTGCAGAATCTGTCTGCATATGTTCCTGATGTAGTGAGAGAGTTCTACATGAATCTCTCTGAGTGGGTGATCAACCTGGATTCTCCTAAGTATGGGAAGGCTTGGGTTAGGAAGAAGATCTATGACATCACTCCTGCCATGATCAATGAGGCTTGGGGTCTTCCTGATCCTGAAGAGTCTGAGGATCCGACTATGGAGGAGATCATCACTGATCTTACAGGTGGCCTCACTAGGCAATGGAGAGAGAGCTTTCCCATAACCAGGCTGACTTCTCTTAGTGCCGTGCTTCACAAGATCAGCACTTACAATTGGCTTCCTTCTTCCAACACTACTGTGATGACCAAAGAGTCAGCAAAGTTGGTGTACAAGCTGAAGAATGGAATGAGTGTAAACATTGGTGAAAAAGTGCTGAGACACATGAAGGAAGTCACTATGAAGCCCAAATGAATCCTTCCTTATCCTTCACTAATCTCATGTCTATTGGTGAAGCAAGGCTTCAAAACCAAGAAGACTGAAGGGTGGATCAGCAACAAGGCTGTAATGTCAATCACCAGGAGCTACTTCACTAATGTGAGGATCCAGGATTTGCCTTGGAACCCTCAAGGAGAAGCTGGTCCCAGCAGGAAGAAGAAGAAGAAGACACACAAGTTTGCTGCTTCTTCAGTTCCAATGAGCAGTGGTGACAGCTGCTCAGTGATTACAGATGCTTTTGTTGAGGAAACATTGGTCTGGCTGGATAGGGAGTACAAGGACACCCAGAGGGAAATAGCTGACAAGCAAGTCAGACTGCAGGAACTGGACAGCTTGAGGAAACACTTGAAGGATCTGCCTTCCTCACAAAAAGGGGGAGAGTACATCAAATTTTCAAATTTTCCTGCAAGTTTCTTTAGTTTCTGTTTCTAATGCCTTTTGAACAATTGTTTTCTTTTTATTCTGATCAAGGAGACTGTTCCTTGCTGCTAGTATGGACTGTAATTAAGTACTTTTTATTTTGGGTACTTAGTGTTTCTGCTTATGCTATTATTGAACTGTGATTACTGGTACTGACTCTGTTTTGCAGGTGTTAACTTTCTGATGTTAAACCAACATTGATAAAGCTGGATGTTATAACATTGAAAGTATCAGTGTTAGAATAACATTGGATTAGTTCCTTCTGATATTCAGGGGGAGAGTACTTAGTTTTTCATTGTTATGATATAATGAAGTTTTTCTGAATAATTTGATCTGATAAGAACTGTTTCTTAGGTTTTGTGATTAAGGCAAAAAGGGGGAGATTGAAAGTGCAAGTTTTCTGGATGTTAGGATAACATTGAGATTTTCAATGTTAGAGTAACATTGCACGTCCAGAAATTGTTTTACAATCTAGTTATTATTATTATTATTGTTTTGCCTTATTCACTTAACTAACTGAGTTCCACAGTTGTAGTTGTCTTTGATTATTATTCAGGAAACAAACTTGCATTAGGTTGGACGCTCAAAGTTTCCAAGATGAGAAGTTTCCTTAATTAAAGCAAACGGCTTATAAAAGGAAAGAAGAAGTCTAGTGCGACTAGGAAAGCTTCCAAGGGAAAGTCCTGAATTGAAGAAGGAGTCTTTCCTTAGCTAGATCACTGGCGAAGGAACTATTATTCAAGAAGGACTGCGAGAACAAGGAAGAGGAGTTCGAGAAGGAAACAAGGAGAATTACCAACCGTGTACAACACACCTTGAAGTCCAAATCAAGAACCTATATATAGGTGTGAAGTACATCAAGACAAACAACGAGACAAGAGCTAATCAATCCAAGAGATTAATTTACAGTTGTTGAGTGTTGTCTTGCTTTAGCAAAGTTTTTAAGTTGTTAGAATAGATCTAAGAGTGAGGAGCTTTTAGAGATAGTCGAAGCAACTCTTGTGTGCTTTGCTTAGTTTGAACAATTCGAGAGTGAGGAGCTTGAGAGTTGTGAGAACGCCTTTGTTAAACCCTTGTGGTATTTTGCCTACGGCTCGGAAGTTAATATAATCCTATATTCACTTCTTAAATTCGTGTTTGTTTATTCCGCTGCAAACTGTTACTCTGGTCTGCTGTTAAAGTAACATCGTAGAACTAACAGCAAACACAAACTGCTGTTAGAACTTCAGTGTTAAGTTAACATCAACAACGTATCGACCCGATCCACAATTTCAATATAAACGTTTCTGATTTTATAGAACGATCTTGATGTATTTATGATTTTTAACAACAAGTCTCATTACTACATTTGAATTGAAGTAATAAATTAGTTAAACATTAATGATTAACTTATTAAAATAGTAGATTAGATGCGATTAGGCGAGTTATGAACGAATAACCTATTATATGGTGTACAACTAATCATCATAGATACCGAGTTGTTTTAATTATTATATGCATTTGTGTGATAAAACCTTATAATTTACTTAGTAGCAACTATTTTATCAATTTAACAAACACCGCACCTTAAATAAACAAACGAAAATCAAAAAATGCTGAATGAGGGTTATTCGTGACCGCCCAACGGTCACGAATAGGGGTCTTTCTTGACCGTTGGGCGGTCACTAAAGACCCCTCGTGACCGCCAAGCGGTCGTGGATGATATCTTGACCGCTGGGCGGTCACGAAATTCTAGAAATTTTAAAAATTCAAATATTTCGTGACCGCTCGGCGATCGCAAAAGACCTTAGAATTTGGCAAGATCCGGGGAGAAATTCAATTTTTTTCGAAAATTCAAAAATTTCACCCATATTCTATATATACCCACCATTCCACCCACTAATTTTCACTACACTCAAATATTTCGTGACCGTCTGGCAGTCACGAATGACCTAGGCAACATCCGTGACCGACGAGTGGTCATCAATGACCGTTGTGACCGCTGAGCGGTCACGGATGACGTCGGGGTCATCCGTGACCATTTGGCGATCACGAATGGGTCATCCGTGACCGCTCAGCGGTCACGAAGGACCCACAGACTGAGGTCTTCCGCGACCGGTCATTGACGACGGCCGGCCGGTCGCGAATGGTCACCGGCGACCGCAAATGGGTCATTCGCGACCGCCCTGGCAGTCACGGATGACCCCTTTTTTGTAGTGATTATACCATATAAATATGATGTTATTACATACAATAAGTAGGGGAATTTATATTTCACAATTGTGTAGGTTATGGGGTCTCACCCCTTAACTCTCAATAATTCATACACTTATAACATACAAGACTTTTGACCCACTAACCAATGAAACCATGTCTTGTAAATAACATCAAAATAATTGATTTTTATTAAAATATCCAACAATCTTCCACTTATTTTAATAAAAGTATAATACTAATGGGCAAACATAGAATACCATGCATCATGAAAATGCCAATGCCTTTAAACCTTCACTTAGTGCAACAAAATTTCCGTACTAGAATCAGAGTGGACCAAGCCTTTAAACAATGACCCTTGAGGGCACGTAGAATAATGAAGCACACATGATATTCCAAGTGTTGTAATTCACTTCACAAGCCAGCACGTTAACGGCCTTGTGCTTTATCCCAATTTTAAAGAGCGCTCTAGAGAATTAGCCCCAATTCTCATAGGAAGCAGTTCCATTTCCACACTCGTGAAGGTGAGTCTATCAAGGATGCTCATATGACTTTTACATCCCACCCATAAGGGCTATAAACTCATTAAGAGATTAAATCTCAACCTTCATATCGTCATAGGAAACATGCACACACCATATGGAGGGACATTTGATCAAACGATATTTTAAATGCATGTCATCACCAAACTTCTCAATGATTAGTTTGTCTCTTTAACCTAGTTTCTGGGATCTCCAGTCTAGGTAGGGTATCCTCAAAGGAAGTTTATATCATAATAGGGCTCACGTCCCATCCCCCTCGATGTACCTCTAGACCTTTAACTCAAGCTTGAGTTTTTGACCTCCAAAAATATTTTAAAGGTCTAGGTAATCCAGCATCGATGCTAACCGCATAATTGAGCTCATATCATAAATTTTCACAAGTCATGCATCACAAGTATTAATCAACAATTTGATGATTTCATCATCATGTGATCACATAGCCCGCATAATAACCAACAAAATGTCCAGTAATCTCGTACCTACTAGGAACCATTGAATCCCCAAATAATTTTATTGCATAAAATGCAATAATCAAGCAAGCCATAATCTCATTTCTTGAGATTTTAATATTATGCTCCACAATATTATGATACCTCATCAAACAATATAAACAGTTAGCATATAATTAAATACTCGACTTTGACAAATATGTTGGCACCTGAAATCTTCTTCACCAATTACAACTTTTTAAATAAAGTTATTAACGTCATGGATTCAGTTGCTACATACTCTGAGGAGATTCTAGTCAAAGTTTCACAAAATATATTTGAAGATTATTTAATAAAATAATCTAAACGAAAATACATTTTTCACCAATTAAAACGCATAAAAAAGGACACGAAAACATACCTTGATTGATTACAATTACGTTTTCGCTGCGTACTCGCTTTGATCCTTGCCAAATCACGTAAATCACGAATCCAGCAAATTGTTCACAACCCAAATCCCTTTAGAATGTGATGTTTGCACAAAATAGATGATAAAATGGAAATACCACTATACTATTGTGTATAGAAAAGTAGGAAACAAAAAACTTTTT
Organism: Linaria vulgaris; assembly: GCA_948329865.1. Classification (NCBI taxonomy): domain Eukaryota; kingdom Viridiplantae; phylum Streptophyta; class Magnoliopsida; order Lamiales; family Plantaginaceae; genus Linaria; species Linaria vulgaris. The sequence continues at coordinate 90,162,435 of OX415251.1, read as the reverse complement.
TTCTTCCTTTTTTTTCTTGTGTTGTACGGCAATTAAAAGAAAAAAGTAAGAGTAGTGGAAGTTATGGGAATGGGAAATAACTTCCATTCCCTCCACTTCTCATTTTGAATTTAAAAAACATGGGTTGTGGGTCAACCCAAAATGGGTGCTCCACACCCTTTTAATTAATTACATTTAATTAATTTAAATCCAACAATATTATTGCATATAATGCAGTTTTATGCACGACATTTATCGAGATTTTTATTTTATACTCCAAATGTTTGTGAAGTCTCATCACAACTGCACAATTAGTTCACATCATAATAATCATGTGATAGATATGTTTGCACATGAAACATTAACCACGAAATATTGAATAATGCGTTAACCCCACTATTCAAGTAATGACTTCACATTCTCAAATTTATAATATGGACTCATGTCGAAATTCGAGACACGTGATAATCGAACAAAAATACTTCAATGTGCTATATAACTCCAGTACTACACTAATCAAATGATAAGTAGGAAAAGTTTGAAATAAAAATTTTCTTACCATAGCCTTATACGTTCTCTTGATTGCCATAAAGAAAAGCAATTAGTATATATACCCCACTATTCATCACTATAATGCAATTTGTATTGCACAACACATTTCCAGATTGTGACTAACACTTGTTTTTATTCACACAAGCGCTACAATGAGTCTAATCAATATTGAGAACGTCACACTACAAGAATGTTGTATTTTAGCTTTGTCATATTCCGTAGCACTATGAGAAATTCGCTAGCTGATTTCATTTTTACTTTTTAGCTACGAAATATTTGATTGCCACGTTTCCCAACAATAGTCGTTGAAGCTAAGGTATAGCGAGCGAAACAATGTCTGCAAACTCTGTAAGAGATTTAGCTAGCGAAAATTGCCACGCAAGATTAGCTAGCGAAAAGAAGAAATAGCAAGCGAATAAAAAGTAGCAAAGTACACGTTGAAAATGATTTAAGCTTGAGAAACTGATCCTACGTGGATATCAGCTAGCGCTCTTATTCGGTCGCCACTTTGTCCTACGTGGAAATTAGCTAGCACACATCCGCTTTTAGCGTATATATACAAACATTGTTGTATTTCATTTGTGTATGTATTATTGGCGTATTATACAATATTAGCTAGCGAAATTTCACTCGCTAAATATCTATACATACCAAAAATTTGAAATAATGTAACTCGGCAAATATATATTTAAAATAAATCAGCTAGCAAATAATCGCTAACTGATTTTGTCTAAGAATAATTAAAAAAAATATGGCGGCAAATCAGGCGCCAATTTATTTGTTAATAGTTTTTTTTTTGCTGGATAATTTGTTAATAGGTTAAAAAAAATATAGCGCCAAATCAGGCACTAGTTTATTCCTAAACATTATATTACATGTAAACTTCACTCACAATTACATTATGTATTTATAAATCATATTAGGAAAAGTAGCAATTGTACATTAAACATAAAATTAATTTGTGACATAATCATAAAACATAGCAAAAATTATCAAAAAGAATTATGTAGAAACTAACAAAAAAAATATGTAAAGTGTAGCAAAAGATGAATTAAAGAAAAAAAATAAAAAAGCATATTGATGTATCAAATGGAAAATATAATTGTAGAAAAATATGAAGTAAAGGTAAAAATAAAAAAGGCATATTAATGAATCAAATGGAAAAAATAATTGTAGCAAAAGAAGAATTAAAATTGAAATAAATAAAGTGAAATGAAAGATAAATGAAAGTGAAAAAGAAAAGGTAAATTGTAGCCAAACAAAAATCAAAGTGAAACAAAAGATAAATCAAAATTTTAAAAATAAAGATGGTGGGAGTGAAGAATTTAGAACTAAAGAATGAAATGGTGAATGTGTGATTTTATGAACAAGGAAATCGTGGGCCTGATTAAGGATGGTTCTTAGCGGGTATTTGGTGAGTATCGTTATGGGGTACGTCAAAAAGTATGACCTTAATTTTCTGGCCGTTGTTACGAGGGCAAGTATCAACTTCTCCGTTTGTGTATAATTCTTTTCTGCCCCTTGTAAGGTTTTGCTGACATAATACACAGGTCGATGTTCTCCTTCTAGATCTTTCACTAGCACTACACTTACTGCTTCTTCCCTGGCTGCCAAATATACAAACAATTTGTCCCCTGGTCCGGGCTTTACCAATAGGGGTGGGTTCACCAGGTAATTCTTTAAATCTTCAAAAGTCTTTTCACATTCTTGATTCCACTGGAAATTCTTTACATTCCTCAATATCTTAAAGAAGGGTAATCCTCTCTCAGCCGATCGGGAAATGAATCGGCTAAGCGACGCCATTTTTCCAGTTAGCTTATGTACCTCTTTAATTGTGCCAGGGGATTTCATTTCTATGATAGCCTTTGCTTTCTACGGATTTATTTCTATTTCTTTTTCTGTTACCATGTATCCCAAGAATTTTCCACCTCTAATCCCAAAGGAGCACTTCTTGGGGTTTATCTTCATTCCGAACCTGTCCATGATGGCTAGAGCTTGCTTTAAATCTTTCGAATGATCCTCTGCCCTTTTGCTCTTTACAATCATATCATCAACATAGACTTCCATGGTGTCCCCAATCACTTCTGAGAACATTAAGTTCACTAATCTTTGATATGTGGCTCCCGCGTTTTTTAATCTGAAGGGCATTATCATATAGCAGAATGTGCATGCATATGTAATAAAACTTGTTTTTTCCTGATCTTCTTCAGCTATCGGAATCTGATTGTATCCTTGGTCACCGTCCATCGTGGATAATAACACGCATCCGGTTGTTGAATCCACTAATTGGTCAATGCTGGGTAAAGGGTAATAATCTTTGGGACAAGCAACATTTAAGTTTGTGAAATCAACACACATCCCCCATCGTTCTCCAGTTTTTGGTACTAATACTACATTGGATAACCATTCTGGATAAATCACTTCTCTTATTTGCTGTAATTCCAGCAGTCACTGCACCTCGGATCTGATTATTTTGCTTCTTTCTTGCCCCATATTCCTCTTTTTCTGCCTAATGGGTTTGAAGGTAGGTTTCACATTAAGGTAATGCTGGCATACCTGTGGGCTAATTCGTCCCGGGGGACCACCTTCCCATGCAAAGAGATGGAGATATTCCTTCAAAACGGTAGTCATTTCCACCTCTATTGTGGGATCCATTTCAGTTCCCATTTTAACCCTTTTATTGCCTTTGTCCAGTTCTACCATCTTTAATTCTTCAACAGGTTGCACTCGGATTTCCTCCATCTTCTGCTTTTTCCTGGGGTATCAAACTTTTCTGCTATCTCCGATGGGATTGCGTTCATATGACATTCCCTTGCCTTGACATGGTTGCCCCGAACTTCTCCGATACCCGACATGATGAGAGATTTTATTTTTAAGTGCAAGGTAGACGGTATGGCGTCGAAGGCATGTATGGATGGCCTTCCACATATGGCGTTGTATGTTCTAGAGGATCCTTCTACAACCCAGAATTTCACATGCTCTGTTCGCCTTAACGCTCCTTCTCCCCATGACATGGGAAATATTACTGTGCCTACCGTATGACTGGACTCACCTGAGAATCCTACTAACGGAATTTCTGTAGGTTCAAGGTGTATCCTCTTCAACCCCATCGCCCCGAAGGTTGGGGTGAACAATACATCCACCGAGCTTCCGGTATCTATCAAGATCCTTTGTATTTCAATCCCCATGATGGTAACTGTGATTACGAGTGGATCTTCATGAGGATACACTATCCATTTGAGATCCTCAGGCCCAAAAGATACCACAGGTAATCTTATTCCCTGCAAGGAACATACCGGTAATCCTTGCTCAACCTTTCGGGCTTCCTTTAAGTATCTTTTCTTTTTTCCCGATGGGGTGATGGATATGTCCCCTCCTTCAATCATGTTGACTATTCTCCCTGACGGGGGGTTATCTTGATAAGATTCCGGGGGAGAAGGCAAAGAATCCACAAAGTCCTCCTGCTCTACTTTTTCTGGAGGGACCTCAGTAGCACTTTCCCTCTCATCACTTCTGGGTTTTTTTTCTTTCAACTGCTCGATTATTCCTATTATCACTCAGATAGTCATGTAAATATCCCATATCCAGCAATTTATGGATTTTATTCTTCAGGTTTTTACATCCATCAGTGGTATGTCCGTAGGCTTTGTGATATTTGCAGAATTTTTCTGTATCTTTCTTTTTATACGGTTGTCGCACAGGCATTGGCCAGGAGAAGTCTTTATGCCCTTTCATCACATTAAGTACTTCCGTCGGTGTAATAGTTAGTGTGGGTAATGGCGTGGGTTGCAAGTGCCGTTTTACCACTCCTGGATTATCCCTTCGCGGTGGGAGTCCCTTAACATGCTCTTTTTCTTTTGTTTTGGTACTTATATCAGCACTTTCCGCCTTTAATTTTGAACTTTCTGCCTCTTCCATGAGAATATATGTTTCTGCTTTTTGCATGAGCTCATTCATGTCTTTCACCCTGTTCCCTATCAAATATCAAAAGAAATTGCCTGACCTTAAACTTTGCGCTAGAATGCCAGCTATCATAGCTAGATCAACATTGGGAACGTCTAGTACTTCGTCAGAGAAGCGTTTCATGAAATCCTCGAGTGACTCATCTTTTTGTTGCTTGATAGTAAACAAGTGGCATGCTGATTTAGGGTAGCGTCTATTACAAGAAAATTGACGTACGAATAGACAAGCTAACTGAGAGAAGTTGGATATTGTGCCATGCGGTATTTGTGTAAACCACGATTGCACTCTCCCCGTTAAAGTTGTGCGGAATACTCTGCAAAATACAAAGTCAGGAGCAGATTGCAAATCCATTGTGGCTATGTATTGGTTGATGTGATCCTGCGGATCCTTCCCATCTTTTTCTCCAGAGTATGTGGGTAAGTTGACAGACCTGGCATTAGCTGGAACTATGGCTTGGGCGATTTCAGGGACAAATGGAGAACCATGATACACTGGTTCATCGACAGGTGTGATGGCCCTTTTCATGCTGAGCATTTCTCGCCTGAGATAGTTCATCATTTCCCATAAAGCTGGGTCATTGCCGTGGTGGGGAAACATATTGGGTATCTACCCTGGAGGCATTCTGTTGTCGAATCCACTCATCGGGTTGGGAATTCTATCTCGATACCCTCTATCCTGGTACGCTGGTCGTTCTGGCGCTTGCAATGGGATTTGCGTCATTCTAGATCCTTGTTCTTCCACCCGATACCCCTCCCCATAGGGCTGCATGGGTTGGGGTTCTGGGGGTCTTTCAAGGGTTTGTGATACCCTTCGTAAAGATGTTTCCATTAAATCTTCAAAAATCGCCCTTGGAACATTTATGTAGTCAGTATTAGGTGGTGGGGAATTTTCTAGAGACACTTTTGTGGATTTTTGAGGCATATCTTCACTATGATTCTCCATTTGTCGCTCCGAATTAACAGATCTCTCCATCTACTTTAGATGTTTTGAAAGTATTGTGATTCTTTTATTGGCGTGACTCGAAGGCAATGATCTACGGCGTTCCCATAGACGATGCCATTTGTTAACTCATCGGAATAAAATTTATTTAGGTATCGGAAAACGCCTTGCCCAATTAGTCAATAATGAATTACAACACTATCGTATTTTTCTTTCTTCAATGAAGTAACTGATATTTTCCTAGGTTTTTTTTCCCTTGGTCTTCTCTTTGGTAACGCAGGAAGATTTATAGACTGCCAATAGACTTGAGATGTGAGTTAGGTGTCATGCCATGAGACACTGGTCATATTTATAAGCTGACAAAGCTTTAGCCGTATTGACACCTAGCCTCTGTGATGTTGATACATCAGTCCGGGTAGTGACACCTGGTTTTCATGATGCTGATACATACTTGTTGATGACACCTGGCTTCCATGATGCTGATATATTTTAGTTAACGACACCTGGCTTCCATGATGCTGATATATTCTTTACGAGAATTTAAGATATTAAAGAATCTTACATGCCATCGGGTAGATAGCTTTATGCTCCTATCGGAGAAATTATATTTGATCCTTACGGCACTCTTGTGAATACATTGCCATCGGATCGTTTACTTGCTAAAGCGTCGACGATTATTTTAGGCAACGTATAGTCATCCAAGACTGGTATTGCCTATTGTATCGGATACTTTGTGAGTGGTTTGATCCTGTATACATTCGTTACTCACGTAATTCCCCATAACAGTCTTATCCGATGGTAAATGATTTCATGAGGGTTAGCAATATTTATATCCGATGGTTATTAGTATCTCAAGGGGTTAACAATAATTAAGACTATAAGGTTAAAGTTGGAAATTAAAAAATTTGTCTTGACATGCCTTCCTTTATATAATAGTAATTTAGTATAGTTAAGTATTGGATAAAGGCATGATTTGTATCATGTGGCAGCGCTGTAAATATTTCAAACTAAGTTTATTAGTATAATATAGCTAAATCATAAAATAGAAAAGTAAGTAATCTAACTAGGGAAGGTCTCTTACACTAAAGTGGTTCAATAAAATTTAAATGGCCAGAACCCGTCCCTCTATCATTTCATATTTCATTTGCTTTAAACAGCATAAGATTTTCATTAAGGACTTCAAAATTGGTAAATCTCCACTATTTCGGGAGACCGGGTTTTTTAGTCGGATTTTATATTTATATTCAGCGAATTTTTTATTTCTTATTTTTTTGAACAAGCTGAAGTCAATTTATTCAACTTAAGTAAATAGTTTTAATACAAGGTACATTGGAATGTAAAATACGAGAAATAATACTATTACAATCATAAAACAATATAAAGGTTGTAGTCAGTTTGGACAATTAAGCCAAATGTGATACGGTGGTGTCGCAATAGCTTCTGCGATCATAAGTGACACTCCAAGTTTAGCAAGGAAAACCGTTGTTTAATTGATCTCTCGGTATGAGAAGGTGTCTGTAATGTTCTGGAAGTAGACCATTATACTCTGAATCTCCTTAAGAAGACCACTCAGGTGAGCTGGTGGAGATTGTGTCCTGAAAAGGCAGTCGATCAAAAATAGTGAATCGGAAGTAATGACGAGGTGAGTAATCCCTAGAGCCAGTGCTAAGATCATGCCATCTCAAAGAGCAAAAAACTCCGCCTGGTTATTAGATGTGCATCCTAGTGATGCAGAAAATGCCACAATGAAGTTTCCATGAGAATCACAGAGTATACCCCCTATCCCTGCTTGACATGGGTTTAGGGTTTAACTGGACAAAACCGGGTGGTGGAGGTATCCATTTTAAGTAAAGAACATACATGGAAGGATTGAGGTTAGGTTGCTCAACTTGATTGTATGTGGGCTACTAGGTGAGGTGGTATCTGAATCTAGCTTGTATGTTCGCACTGGTAATAGGTTGGTTGAAAATGTAATCATTTCATGCACTCCAGATCGTCCATGCCAAAATAGCCCAGGTGCAGAGGTGAGAGTGTCGTAAGGTGGATAAGAGGGTGTGGATGTTGTAGGGGTGTGAATGGTTTTTGGTGATTGTTGGCATAAAGGACAATGGGAGTTAGGCACCAACTGGTGGAGGATTAGCCGTTGCTTAATGGAAAGTTTATCATGGCTTATTATCGAGAAGAAAGATTTAGCGCTTGGGTTGATTTTCATCTTGCCTATCGTAGACCACGTAAGGGATGGGGAATTCAATTTCTCCACAGTTTGAGTAAGAGCTTCACTGGATTCATGTATGCGATCTTGAGTCCGTTATTGAATCTCGACTCGATATGGCATTATTCTACAACAACGGGATTTCCTACATTTAAATTTACAACCCCATATACATACATGTGTATGTATGTGTGCTCTGCATATAAAATACAGAAGAAAAAAATAAGTTTAACAATATAACTCAATAAAATTTAACACTCACAGAAAATATAATGCAAGAGAAAACAAACAAAACATAAGCCCATGGTGATTTCCATAATATACTATGCATCCTTTTGCGGGGGTTTTGAGATCATATATTTCTAAGAACTTGTTCAGACTGTTCTCCATGCACACTCTTCGACACATTTTCCATGATCACCAGCTCTCCAACAACATCAACTAGCTTTTGTGTGATCGAAGCAGCTCCAATTCGTTTAAGTGTCGTCTCTGCCAGTTGTTTGCACTGAGAACCAGTCCAGCCAAGCACAACTCCTCGTACATCTAAGTACACACAGAAGAAAACCCGTGAGAAAATAGCATCTCCAACACTTAAACTCTTTTGTAGCATATTCGATATTATGTTTTTCCTTGCTAGGCCATCCGTCCAGATCTGGACAATTAAGAAGCGTATAAAGCTCAACCTACTCCCATTCATCGGACGTCAGCTGTCTCTTCTTGTTCGATGCTCCCACCGGTGCCTCTTTCTTGCAAAATATTGAAAAATCATCATCCCACTCTCTTCTTTCTAACGGCTCATTCCTGTTGAGGCGGTTATATCTAATCTGAACGGAGATATCCAAATACTGAGAACACAAATTGGCAAGCTCTGAAAGTAGGTAAGAATTGTCTATGCTTCCTTCTATCATCGCTTTATTCAACACTGTGTTCTTAATATTGTACATATGCCTGATTCAAACAAATTGTTAGACGGAGAAGAAACAATAAACTAAAAACAATACTTGTTTAAAAATTTACAATTGTACATCTCGAATAGATACATCCATCTATAGTGGATCAGACCTCCAACTCGAGCCTCGTACGGTAGGTGTATGGACAAATGCTCCATAAAATAAAATAAAAAGAACGATGAAATATCCTCTCTAGTTTGCACATCGTAACCACAATTGATTCCTCAAGTCTTTCCATATCTATGGTCGAAACCTCTGATGCGCAAATATCCCTGAAGAATAGACTAATCTTACTAACATTCTCCGGAATGTGCATAGGCAAGAAGTCACGAAAGGAAATCGGTGTCAATCTTTGCATGAAGACGTGACAATTATGACTTTCATACTGTACAACCTTCATTGCTGCATTTTCACACATCGTCCCAAATTCAAGGCATATTCATCAGAAAACTTAAGACCACCCAACCACTCAAGCATATTACTCTTTTGCTCCCTCATGAGACAGTAGGCTGCCTTTCGTTAACGTCATTTCCTCTGCCAATTACTACTAGAAAAGCTCTTTACGGTCAGGATCTTCAAATCTAGTCTGGACTTGATGTAGTTCTTCGTCTTAGCAACGTCCATCATTGTGTTGATGATGTTGTTGAAAAAGTTCTTCTTGCATTGCATGATGTGTAGATTGTGACGAATCAAGTTTGTGAACCAGTAAGGTATTTCCCAAAAGATGATCTTCCGACACCAATTATGAGTTGTTCCAAACCCCAAGATCATTCTTGTGTTTGATCCAAAACCCACCGGCGAGAGTCTATCCATAATTGCCCTCATTTCATCCCCGTTTTTTCTTAGAATATGTCCTTCAGGTGCCCCCGACCTTTGTAGAACCCTTTTTTGTCATCCCTCCACCTATGACGTATTGGCAGAAATTGACGGTAACAATCAAAGAATGACGAGTTTCCACCATTCTGCAATGTAAAAGATTTCATGTCCCCCATATAATAAGAACACGATAACTTCCCATGCGTACTTCATTGGAACAACATTTCATATGCCAGAAAATCGCGGATCGTCAACATCAGGACCGCTTATAATTGAAAGTTATCCTTTCTAGAGTTGTCATACGTCCATAGACCATTACTCTATAAAGAATTTAGCTCGTCAGTCAGTAGTCTAAGCTATACATCCAAGTTCTTCCCGGGACTCTGTGGACCGGATATGATAAGGTTAAAAAGTATGAACTCTGGCCTCATGCAAAGATCGGGAGGGAGGTTAGACGGAGAGACAAACACATGCCAACACGAGTAATTCTTTCTAGATTGTCCAAACGGTGAGAATCCATCCATACACAAGCCGAGTCGTATGTTCCTTCGCTCTGCCATGAAATTCGATTGTGATCGGTCAAAATGGCATCATGCCTCATTTAAAGATGGGTGAATCATTCAATCAGTTGACTCGCGATACCTCAAATGCCAAGTCATATGCTTTGTAGTGCCTATAGTGTAGTACAACCTCTAAAGACGCAGACCTAGAGGGAAGTACCACAATTTATTACCTTGCTCGTATCTATCCTCCTTGCATACCGAGAATGATATGTAGTCCGCACTCGCGTAGATGCTGTAGTACAAGAAACAATGATTTATACACACATCGATCCTCTCGTACCCCAACCCAAGCCTGTCAGTATCCTATTCATGTCGTGAGTCGTATCAGGTAACAAATTCTCAATCTATGGGTCCATACCATCTTTAGAAACCTTAAAAACTTAGCGAAAATGGCATTACTAACTTTGTGTATGGTCTTGTATGTTAACCACTCAGCAACCCACTTCAGGACAATTTTATCCTTCTTACTATGCATCTTGACATTTCCTAGATGCATCAAATTGTAGAACTCTCTCGCATCGGGTTTTGGATCTTTGCTACACACCTCTTCTTCAGCAAGCTGACCCCCATAACATCCACGACTACTTCTCTAAGCGAATTATCACCGTGGACATGGTTATCATGAATATTGGTGGGTGGTGGGCTGGGTGAGTCGACTAGATACGATAGAGATGCCCCTGTCCCCTTCTCCTATGAAATACCTAAACCCAATACTAATACATAAATCCTGAATTATGAAGATGATCACACACTACATTTTGATAAAAAAAAAACTTTAAATTGTTACATTTCTTGCACGGGCACCTAATGTAATTGTTTGGATCTAAGTAGTCATTTTGCTGCGAAGCGTATTCTATGAATGTGCGAACCCCAACAACAAAATTATCTTGCAAATAACCATTGTTATCGAATCTGTTGTACATCCAAGATATATCGGCATGATAATCCATAATTTATCTAAATTGTAATGAAAAAGCAATTAATTACAATTTATACTACTAAACAAGTTTCAATTTAAAATGTGACATACATGGTATATATCATAAGCATAACGAGAGAAACGCAGTAAAATATAAACTTACTTGTTGAAGCATAGTAGACTTTTGTCAAGAATGTTGTGTCCACCACGGCTACGCTCGTTGTGTTTACGACAATTTCGAGTATCAACAACATAAATAAACAAAGTTACCATTTATTACTTGTGATGGTCGCGTCCCATGTGTAGTGTTCCAATCCGAGTTGGTTCGGTGCTGGCCAGACACTTTACCCAGCTCAGGCCAACCATACACATTATGATAAAAGAAATAACTTTTAATATACACAACGGAAGTCTAAAAAATACAAATAGTTTGACACTTTAATAATTATGTACTAATGATTAATTATTTTCAATTACATGAATATTTCAAAAGGCAAGATTGACAAAATTATTCACGTGATCCATGCTGCTACGTCGATCTTATTCTGAGGAATGGACAGACAGGAAAAAACGAGGAATAAGTCTTTGATGACTTAGTGAGATTTATACAAAACAAGTGGCAATGCAAGAATTAACAGTAATTCAATTGATATATTTCTAGGAGTGATCTTACCAATAGAAACAACAAGATAACTTGATGTAACAATGGTACCGGAATATTCCGAAAATAGTTTATGAACATGTGCATTAACAGTAAACCAATCCAACCTTATACTTCCAAATACTACCGTATACCTCCCAACGAGGAGCGGCCTTGCAAACAAAACAAGCGACATGCTCGAGTACGTGCTGATCCAGCACATGGGTTACAACCAACTACTGACAACAAACGGCGCCTAGATAAATGGGTATCAAGCGAAATTACTTAAACCGACAGTCCTTATTCCCCGACAGTAAATCACTAACATCATTAGGAACATGTGTACTCAAATGGGAAGGAATATCCAAAGGTTTGCTATGCTAAATAATTCTTGAAAATATAGAATCTATTTTCGGATTTTCAGTCAGCAGTTTACAGTTTTGGAATTTCGACCTTCTAAATCACATTATTTGAACAATATTTCTTCATATAAAAGTTAAAGGACATCATGAGGAGTATTCATCCGTTGGCCTTGATCAAAAAGGATTTTTCTACAATTAGTTATGATTTTTCTAAGATGCAGGACCGAATGGATAATTTCTGCGCAATAAAGTTTTGAGGTATTTTCGGGTAGAAAATGATGAAATAAGGACTTGGGATGAATTTTCCGTGAAAGTAGACTTACTAACTTAGAGATTCATAGGAAGAAAGAAGCAAAAACTGAAATGGTTTTGGTGTGAAAAATGTTGGAAAAAGCCTACTATTTATAGCCAAAAAATCAAATTAAAATACTTTTGATTAAGGTCTCATTTTAATTTCTTTATCCTTGGCAACTATAATAGGGAGATGTGGCTGATTTTTCTTCCATAACTTAAAATATGATATGTCTAATTCAAACAAAATACATATAAATACATATTTATTTATTTATACATGTTAAAACAATTTAACTAAGGTCCCACCTTACTTTCTTTAACAACTAATCACCAAAACCTGATTTCAATTGTCATAAGGGTGATGTGGCTGATTTCAAAACCAGTCACCTATGATTTGATATTATTCTTGTTGTTTATAATAAAAGAAAATATGAATAAATAGATATTTTTACACATATTTACTTATGTAAGTTTTTCTAGGTAAAAAAACTACAAGATCAATATGTACATGCAAAATATATTTCTTAAAGATATTTGAAGCATATAAGATAATAAAAAATGGATAATTTTCGTTCAAGGACTAAAATGCAATTTTCTCTAACGTTTGGGGTCAAAAATGCTATTTCTAAAAGTTTGAGGACTAAACTATAAATTTATATTTTTGTTCCAATTTCAGGGGCCTTACATTACTAGTGATGCAATATCATCTGAAGTTCGTTAAGATTGGAGAATTCGGGGATATTATCACTGATATTGTTCGTAACGCATATCCCGAGTGTGAAAGGAAGCGATATGATTTTACAAGGGAGGTCGTGTATGGGGTATAGCTCTAGCCGCTACAGAGAATGCCTTTTTCAGTATTTTTCTAAGTACAAATATGCGTATAGTGAATTTTGTGAGAGTTCGCTTGTCAATTGGATGTTGAGTGTGATGTTATTTATAGTGTTAATTCGAATGTCTTCTGCCCAATGGGGTTGGTCTTCCCTCTTAATTTCGGGTGGTGACGATGACAAATGTTGTAGAGGGTCTTTTGAGCCGATGAGGGTGGGTCGGTACAAGATGTCCAATAAGGTGAGTTTGACTGAGTTCTTCTGATCGGATAATGATTATTTTTTTGCTCAAATTGTCTTGAGGGGCTTTCTGAGCCAATGAGGGTGAGCTGACTCTGCTCCAATAACTGTTCTGGGCAGGAGGGGGCCAATAAGGTTTGCTGCCTACTGCTCCAATGGCAGTCTTGAACCAATGAGGCGAGGTCTTTCATCATAATAGCGGGTGGTTGGGAGCTACTTTTAACGAGGGTAGTTGACACTCCCTTTGAGTCGGGTCGCGTCATAGTCGTGCTTGTTTCCGATCGTCGGGTGATAAAATCCCCTGAGTTGTGTTTATCTTTGTGTGGTATGAGAGGGATCTTTGAGTCGTATTCCTTTCGAGTAGTTGTGAGATCTTCCGAGTTGCGTTCGTCTCTAATTTGTTATACTGAGGTCGTTTGTAGAGAGGCATTCTTCTTACGACCCTTCCTTGTATTCACTCGTTCCCTTATTGTGTTGTACTACTTTCCTTTCTCAAAGAGTTCTTTTGTTAAGTGTTGCGTGCTAACACCCGGGGGTCCCTTATTATGGGTCCCGTGGGATCTGGGTAGCAGAGTTAGCTTGTCGGTGAGTCCTTTATTGGACCGAGGTGGGGGGCTCTAGCGGCTTCTCTTGGGTGTACCCCGTAATATGAACGACTCTGGGCTGTTAGGCAAGGCGTACCCGAGTCTTTTTATCCAGAATGTATACCCTTAGTGGGGTGTTAGTTGATCGTGACCATGGGTGCCTTTTTTCCGACCCTTAGTCGTTTTTGTGGGGTACCCATTTTGCCTATTCCCGAGGGAGGGTAGGATTATGCATCATCAATTACAATAACAAATTATCATAAAAAAATACAATAAATGAGTTGATAAAGAAAAAATCGTGGGGTACTTTAAGGACAAATTATCAAAAATGCCCGCTAACTTTTGCCTTTAATTCTAAATGCCCGTTGTTTCCCAACATGCTAAAAATGCCCTGTATCTTTTAAGATTTCTACTAAAAATGCCCGAAATGAAAAATAAGCACAAAAAAACTTATTTTGTCTGAAAAATAATGCTAAAAATGCCATGTATCTTTTAAAATTCTACCAAAAATGCCCGAATTTTAAAATGCGACTTTTTGATTCAGCAGTGCATCTCTTTGATTCGGATGCCACATCGGATAAAAAGTCCGAATTTTTAAAATCGGGCATTTTTGTTAGAAAATTTAAAACTTAACGGACATTTTCAGCAGGTTTGGAAATAACGGGCATTTAGGATTAAAGGCAAAAGTTAGCGGACATTTTTTATAATTCGTCCGTACTTTAACAAAAGGTGAAAGAATGGAATGAATTCTCAAAGTGAATGAGGGGGGGGGGGGGGTATTTATAGGGAAAAAGCCCCCTTTTACGACAGTCGGGCGGTTGCAAAATACAACGGTAACATTCTTTTGCGACCGTCTGGCGGTCGCTGAAATGCCTAACCGTTTGGATCAGCAACTGTCAGGCGATCGTAAAAGTGACTAGTCGTTAGGCTTTGCGACCACCATGTGGTCTCAAATGTCACTAGCTGTTACAGATCGCGACCACCTGGCGGTTGCAAAAGGTTGTTTGCGACCGCTATGCGATTGCAATAGTGTGAGAATTGTGATGGCCCGACGGTTGCTAATAATATTTATGTTTGAAATTTAAGCATTTCGCATTCTACTTAATGGCATGTTGTTTGTATTATTGTTAATTACAATAATACTATCTAATAAGTTAAATTAACCAAATCATAGGTTTTGTTACATATACAAGCATCATGTATAGAGGACGGTGCATAATAAGACTTCTAACTAATTATAATGACGATGTACATAATACATACATATATATATATATATATATATATATTATTTTGGTCTTATTTCGTCGAGGTAATAAAACACTGTAAAATAATACATTTAGAGTACAAATAGCGAAAATAATGTTAATCAATTAATAATCGGACTAGCTTGGTCTGGAACACCTAATACAAGCTTACTAGGTAAAAGAGGTAAATTACAGAGTTAATGCTGCGTATAGAATCTATGGCGTTCGATGCTCACATGTCGAATCGTTATCGTTCGATACTAAGTGTGCAGTAGTGGTCCTGTGTCGAATTATGATGTATCTATCTGATAGATTCGATGTTGTGTTAAGTATCGAATTCAATATCCTTTATTCAATGTTGTGTCGAATGTTCCAGGTTCGATCCAGATGAATATCGAATGCACTATGTTCGATCTAGGTGAGTGTCGAATGCTCTATGTTCGATATTAATTAGATATGAATGTATCTTGAAATGCGTGTGTTCAGACTTCAAGGGGACAGGGTATATACAGCCACCGTCCTGCGGGTTCCACTGTCAGTTGGGGAATGTACATCGAACCGAATCGGTTCGATGCTCATTCTGCATCGAAAAAGTGTCGTTCGATGCGTATTAAACATCGAATAGGGCATGTTCGATGTACTATAAAGTAGGGTGATGCTGCTGGGCCGGCCCAATATGCGATATTGGGCCAATCCTAAAATATCTCCATCACATAGTCCCCCCAATTTGGGAGACGGTGTCGAGTAAAGAGCGCTTCCAAACTTATAAAAAATAAGTTCTTGATTTGGAAGCAGTCAGTTGCATACCATCTCGATAAGGTTTTTTGTACTGGTTTAGAATATTCTTAATCATATGTTTCTTGTGAACGGATTGCAATATATATAGTTCGCTATTTTTCAGTGAAAATTGATGTTGCGCATCGAACAGGGTGTGTTCGATGTGCGAGCGCGTCGAACGGTGTCGTTCGATGCTCGATTTGTTCTTTGTGAAAGATAGATCGAACAAGACGTGTTTGATGCGGGAGCACGTCGAACGGTGCCCGTTCGATGCTTCTTAAATAATAGATCGAACGCATGTCGTTCGATGCTTGATTTGCTATGGGCCTGATGGGCTTTTCGCTGCCTATATAAAGGGGAGAGTGCTGCGAGTAGCTCATTTATCCTCTTGCGAACTTACTCACTCGTGTAAGTAACATCGAACAGAGCTTGTTCGATGCGGCCTGCATCGAACACCTTCTGTTCGATGCTCTTGGCATCGAACGAAAAACGTTCGATGTAGTGCCTTATGATATTTTTGCTATTTTAGCTTGGTATACATATATTTTTCCTGCAATTTTAACATTTTTCTCGCTGTTTTCTTTTATCAGGCGAATCAATCGAATAAAAGTTGATGCCTTCGTATACTCGATCAAGGTAATTTATATGTTCTCGTTTGCTAGATGTTTTATAACTTTTTAATAAGTAGCCACTCTAGTTACGTTGCGATAGTGTGATGAGAGCCGAGAGTGACGTATTCGCTCGCAGTCAGCTTTTTTTATTAATTTATTTCGGTTCTTTCTCGTCCACGATGGTGAATTTTGAGTCAACTTCTGAGAGTGAGTCGAGTAGCGACTCGAGCTCTGGTTCGAGGAACTCTGTGGTGGGCCCATTATGTGCTCCCACGGGTTCGAATATAGTCGTAGTAAATGAATACGAGCTAATTGACATAGAAGCTACTGGTTCACTCGCGGGTAATAATCCCAGTGCTAATGCTGAGCATGCGGCGCCTCAGAATGAAAGTGATGATTCATAATAGTCGTCATCTTTTGATAACCGTGCCTCTAGTGAGGCCGACGAGGATGCATAATTCATAAACAGGGAATTTGATGATAACGTCGAGGTGGCAGGGATGGCGTATCATATGTATGTCTCGCGCCTGCAGAATAGTCGCAAAGAGCTTTGCAAGAAATTTGACATACCGAATAGATACAAAATAGTCATTCCCGGTCCAAATGACCGCATGTATACTCCTCTGCCCGGGCATATGACAGTTTTCGTAGGCCAGGTTTTGAATGGGCTCCGATTTCCAATACCCGCTGAGCTGAGAATGCTCCTAAGGTCTATTGACCTCATGCCAGGACAACTTACACCAAATTCATATGGCCATTTAATAGGATTTATTATTGTACTGAAAGTGATGCGCGAACCTCAAAGTCCCAACGAGTTCTATCCGCTGTTTGAGATCGCTAGGCGAGAGGAAGGGTTCTATCATATTAAAGCGCAACGACATTGCAAATTTCTGAACGGCGAAGCTACTGGGTATGGAAAAGATTGGAAAATGCAATATTTCTATATCGAAGAGAGCTACAAGGGTGAATTTAGGCATTATCGCCGCGAGTGGTATGCCGAATCAAGGGTGGCGATACCCCCTGGTATTGTCGCGACGTCATGGGATTGCAATTTTATCCCGAATTTAGTGCGACACCAACAATTTGATGTTAAAAAACTGGTAGAAAGTCAAATGTTGTCTTTTGCTGGTTTGTCCCCGGTTCCGTATAACGGGAGATTTACCCTTGGTATAATTTTGCATCTTTTTTTGATATTTTGCTTTGTGTTAATAATATGAATATCCTAATGATGTGATATTCTTGTAGTTCATGGATCGCCATGCCCGCATGAACCGAGCCATTGTTGTTGAGCAAGCAAGCTCTCAAACTGCCACTGTTCGAAAAATTCCCCCTCCAAAGAAAAGGAAGAACAAAGGAAAGAAAACCATTGTTGAGCCTTCGGCCGCTGCCGCTGCCGACTCCCATGTCGATCCTTTCGAGGATGTTTTTGCAGTGAATCGCAATATTGCGCTAGCTGCTGCTGAGTTTAGCCATGCTGAAGCTTCCGAAAGTATGGCGGCTAGTCTGGGTGATAATACCAAAGGCATTACCCAGGACAAAAGGAGAAGAGTCCACCAGACCCGCTCTCAAACTGGGGGGGGGGGGGCTATCCCACATGCTGCTCATGTAGGTGGTCCGAGTGCTGGGAGTGGCCCTGCTCAAGCAATGGGGCCAAATGCCGGGGTTGGATCTAGCCAGGGTCCACGTGCTCATGTTGGGGGATACAAAATCTCTGAAGTTGCGTCTATTGACGCTCTGAAGACTCTTCTTCCCAATCTTGTTGTGCCTCATCCGGTCTCTGCCGAAGAGAGGCAAATAGTGGAGTGCAACGCTCTTCATTTATTGACGGCGGTAATAAAAACTTCTTCCTGAGTGAATTATTTTTTTAGCTTGCTATGTGAATGTTGATTTGTTTGCTTATTATATTTTAGGGTGGCGGAATAGTGGACGCCATGTTTGCGGCACTGGTCCGAGCTCATGAAACGGCCACAAGTGGATAGCCACAGAACAGAGGCGAGCTCCATGGTGGAGATGTTGAAGCCTTAAAGGCTGCTCTTGATGCAAAAGTGAAGGCCTTGCAAAAGATCAAGGAGTATGCCGCGAGTGCCCATGCCAGTAGAGAGGCAGTGAAGCAGGCGCAAGAGGCTATTGATCAACTCCAACTGCAAGTATCCAATCTCTTGGCCATCAAAGAGAAGCTGACCAAACGAGTCACCAAGCTCAAGGTGGAGGTTGCGGTGGAGAAGGAGAAAGCTTATTATGCCGACGGTGTTGGATATTTGCATGGCCTAAACGAGGTAGAGAATTTTAACTCTTTTTATGTTTGTATTCTTTTTATATTCTTTCTTATTAGTTTCCTTTATGCTCGTACATGTTTCCGCTCAACAGAGGGTGGAGATTGCCGAGGAGTTCCTTTGGAGCAGCACCTTCCAAGAGATTAGTGCTCGTCGGTGTGCACGCGAGGCTCGCAAGGCTCAGGTCCTAACTGTCCACTAATTCTACAAGAAGAAGTACGTCCGTGGTGGTTTCAAGCCGGAATGGTTGGATCTTACTTTAGGGCCTAACCTAGAAAATTTTCCACCCCCAACGAGTGCTCAACCTGACTCGCCGGATGAGTTCGCGTGCTTCTGGAGGACGAAAACATTGTCCTTCGCGGTCTCTCATCACCGCTCCCTATGCCAGCAACGTATCCTTCCTCAAAGGACGAGGATGAAGCTGAGGCCTGAAGGCTTCATATTTGTTTCGCTTTGTAATGAACAATTTTTAATTTGCTGCTTTGTGGTGCTGAGTCACCTTTTATATGTTTGAACTATTCTTAACAATCATATGTTTGTCTGCTTTGACTTTTTCTACTATTTTCTTGATCCGGGGCACATATCGCTATCTTTTCTTTCAATTGTTGTCATCGCTTTTTACTTTATTTTGACAACGTGAGCATCCTTTCACAATCATGATAGTTTTTGTTTTGCTTTATGGCATGGGCCTGTGGTTCGACTTGATTGAATTAGAATCATTTAAAAATTTCCGTCCCTTTCTAATTGTTATTCAGGGAGTCGTGGTGTCTCGTGTCGTTTTCAGACAAAATTTTGGTCCCTTTCTAATTATTGAGGGAGTGCGGTATCTGGTGCCATTTTAGACAGATTCTCCATCTCTTTTTAATTGTTGAGGTATTTTGTATCGTTTTAGACAGAGTTTCCATTCCTTTTTAATTTTTGAGGGAGTGCGGTATCTCGTGCCGTGTTAGACAGAGTCTCCGTCCCTTTTTAATTGTTGAGGTATCTCGTGTCATTTTTAGATAGAGTATCCGTTCTTTTTAAATTTTTAAGGGAGTGCAGTATCTCGTGCCGTGTTAGACAAAGTCTATGTCCCTTTAGGGAGTGCGGTATCTCGTGTCGTTTTAGACAGAGTCTCCGTCCCTTTTTCATTTTTGAGGGAGTGCCATATCTCGTGCCTTTTTAGACAGAGTCTCCATCCCTTTTTTAATTTTTGAGGGAGTGCGATATCTCGTGCAGTTTTAGACAGAGTCTCCATCCCTTTTTAATTTTTGAGGGAGTGCGGTATCTCGTGTCGTTGTAGACAGAGTCTCCGTCCCTTTAGGGAGTGCGGTATCTCGTGCCATTTTAGACAGAGTCTCCGTCCCTTTTTAAATAATATTTAATAACAAAATATCGTGTGGAGATTCAATCGTGCAATTTATGCGATTTGAGATAAGTTTTTGAAAGTGTCTCTCTTGGAGACGAATTTAAGTAACAGGAGTAGAGCGGAGCTTAATTCAATAGCTCAGCCTGTTATGTTTCCTAATATTACCCTTGGGCTCAAGTCTTCAGTGTACCTGTTTTAAGTTATTACATATTCTGCCCCTCAAGCTTGTCATGACTGAGAGGACGAATAAATGTTGTTCAAAAATATTTGGGGTACTGACAAGTAGCAAAAATTAAATCGGGGCCTCTTAATCGATGTGCTCCATCTGCATGGGGGCCAACGCCTCTACCGCCTCTTGTCCATGATGTGGTTGTGAACAAAGTGAATTCACGTAGCACTTCCATCCTTCGATATGATCTCCGATCACTTCGCCTGTACCTGCGGGAGTGGGGAATTTTACCATCTGATGATAAGTCGAGGGCAGTGCCCGGAATGCGTATAGAGCGGGCCTTCCTAAGATGTCGTTATACGTGAAGCACATGTCGACAATTACATAGTTTGCCAAGAGTGTTCTCCTTTGTGGCGTAGTTCCCAAGGAAGTTGGAAGCACAAGCATTCCGCGGGGTACAATTTCTGGACCTCCAAAACCGCTAAGCGAAGTTCTCACTGGTTTTAAAGCTTCGCCGTTCAGCCCCATCTTGTCCAAAGTAGAGCTGAACAAAATGTTGACCAAGCTGCATGCATCTACCAACATCTTGGTAACGCCAAAATTTTCTATGTCCACCGTTATCACCAATGGGGAATCCAAATTTGCCATTTGAATGGCCTCGGGTTTTAGCTTTCGCAGATCAGCGATAGAGAAAGTGACCTCTTCATGCGACATTTCCTCGATCCTCAGGATATTTGTCATACTAACAAATTTATCTGACAAAACGAGACTCGAAATTCTCTTACGGGCGTTGGTGGAGTCTGCCACCCCATGACCTCCCGATATCACGTTTATCATGGCCTTTATGATATTGCCATTCCCAATTTGTGGATACTCGAATGCCTGCGGTTGTTCGATCATTTTTTGCTTGTCCTTTCTGGGGGAGGGTGTCCTCTCTCTGTCCGTACTATAGTCCTGCTCTTTCATTCTTCTGACAAACTCCACCAGTTTGCCATCCTTCAACAATCGTTCAATCTCATCCTTGAGATCCTTACAATACTCTATGTCGTGCCCCTTCTGATTGTGATATTTGCAGTAGCGGGCCGAGTATCTTATTGCCTTTGAGTCCTTCATCTGTCTGGGCTCTTTCAGCCACCCCATTCTTTTGGCCACCCCGAATACTGTCATGATATTTGAATTCAGAGGCGTGTACCGCTTGGGAGACATGTCCCGGTACCTATTGTTCCTGCTTCTGTTATTGTTGTTGTAGTTGCAGCTTTGGTATTCCCTTCCCCACTCCTTCTCTTTCGGAGGCACGATATTGGGCGATTTAGTCGCCATCATTTCTTCTAAATGAACAACACCCTGCGCTATCTTGTTGATAGCTTCGATTGTGGTGGGTTTATGTCTAATCAAACCCCCTCCGAACGTGGTGTTGTTAGTCGCTTGGAAGAGAACACTCATCACCATCTCTTCACTTGAACTGTCTACCCTTAGTAGCTTCTCATTGAAGCGTCTCATGAAGTCCTTGAAGCTCTCGTTGGCTCCCTGCTTTCTGGCGTAAAGATGGGAGTGATCCAAAACCAATCTGGCCTGACTCAAGAATTGATCTTTGAACATTCCCTCAGCTGTTTGTAGTCTTTGATCGATCCCGGCGCAATCCGAGTAAACCAATCCATTGCCACCCCAGTTAGGGTGGTTGAGAATATCTTCGCTTGCATGACTTCTTTGAAACCATACCAAGACAGTTTCATGTCCAAGTGAAACAGGTGATCGTGGGGATCATATTTCCCGTCGTAGGTTTTCAATTCAGGGATTTTCTCTCCCTGTCCTAAGACCACGGCTTCAATCTCTTTGGGAAAATGGACCGCCCCTTAGAACGCTTCCTCATGGCTGCATCCGGCCTTCAACCAGAGCTTTCTCTCTTTCAAGCCTTTCCACTCTCCTTGTCATCTCATCACACTCTTTCCTGGAGTCGTGGCTCTCTTCACGTCTCCTGTCTTCCTTTTCTTCCCTCCTTGTGGGTTGTTCTTGATGATTTCCTCTCCTTTCTCTCCTCCTTGTCTCACGGTGCCTTCTCGACTGCACCTCTATCGACTTGGGCTTTCCTCTTTGGTCCCGTGGACCAATGTTTCTCTACCCTGCCCTCCTCTAGAGACAGGTTTACTCCTTTAGTTGTCATGGCGCGACTTCTCTTTCTCAGCTTCCGTCGAAGCTCTAGCAGCAGAACCTTGTTCATTTACAGCCCCCAACTCTGCTGCCGGCGGTGGCGCCTGTACTTGCGAAGCATGTGCCAAAAATTCAGCCATGGCAGTCTTCTCCACGTCCATGATCTCTTCTCTTGCCATGTTCGGGGCTGATGGTATCATTGCGGTTGCCTCTGTTGCACTAGCATCCTCTCTTGGTACCTCTTCTACTGGTGCCTCCCTTATCCCTGGTATTGGCACTCATGTGGGCACAGTCGGCGATTACTCATTGTCTTGTACCATTCGGCTTGCTGAAGCCCCATCGACTTCCTCGTTCATACCTTCTACAGCTCTGCTTTTCGACCGAGTAGTAATTCTAGATGTCATACCTAGTAAATTTGAAATATGCGGTGTTCCCACAGACGACGCCAATATTTTGGTCTTATTTCGTCAAGGTAATAGAACACTGTAAAATAATACAATTGGAGTACAAATAGCCAAAATAATGCTAATCAATTAATAATCGGACTAGCTTGGTCCGGAACACCTAATACAAGCTT
Organism: Linaria vulgaris; assembly: GCA_948329865.1. Taxonomy (NCBI): domain Eukaryota; kingdom Viridiplantae; phylum Streptophyta; class Magnoliopsida; order Lamiales; family Plantaginaceae; genus Linaria; species Linaria vulgaris. The sequence goes on along the minus strand of OX415251.1, from coordinate 90,139,442 downwards.
ACTAGGCAAAACAGGTAAATTATAGAGTTAATGATACGTATAGAATCTATGGCGTTCGATGCTGACGAGTCGAATTGCTGTCGTTCGATACTAAGTGTGCAGTAGTGGTCCTGTGTCGAATTATGATGTATCTATCTGATAGATTCGATGTTATGTTAAGTATCAAATTCAATATCCTTTATTCAATGCTGTGTCGAATGTTCCAGGTTCGATCCAGATGAATATCGAATGCACTATGTTCGATCAAGGTGAGTGTCGAATGCTCTATGTTCGATATTGATTGGATCTGAATGTATCTTGAAATGCGTGTGTTCAGACTTCAAGGGGAATGGAGTATATATAGCCACAGTCCCGCGGGTTCCACTGTCAGCTAGGGAAGGTACATCGAATTGAATCGATTCGATTCTCATTCCGCATCGAACAAGTGATGTTCGATGCATATTAAACATCGAATATGGCATGTTCGATGTACTATAAAGCAGGCTGATGCTGCTGGGCCGGCCCAATATATGATATTGGGCCAATCCTAAAATATCCCCATCATATATAAATAATGTTTTAGATGAGATACTAATTGAAAATCATAATGACACCTATACTTACATTTGTCACATAAAGCACAATCATATGAGGTGATTATAACTACTACGTATGATTAGTTGTAAAACATATATAATATAGTTCTATCATTAATAACTTGATTAATCATATATAATTTAGTATTTTGATAACTCAATTACTAGTGTGCTAAGTATATGTTACTTCAGTTCACATGTGTTCATGCGATTAGTTATGAAAAAATACAAACGCATCAAGATCGTACAAAATTCTAAACCATAAACATCAATTGCAACGGTTGGGCGGTTGCAAGGCGATTCAAAGTTGTTAAAATCAGTTTGTTTTGGGAGCAAAATTATTTTAAATTTTCAAACTTTCTCAAAATCAATCAATTTAAATACATTGACAATTTTAAATGGCTGAAAATTTCTTATGAACATAAAACTCTTTTGTGCATGTATACTAATGCGCAGTCAAGCCATTTTCATTAACTTAAATTAGTCAAACTACATTACATATGCATTAGAAAGAAACATACAATCGGTAAATTGTGACCTAGTTGGTTTAAAGATACTAATTTGATCTCAAAAAGCAACGTAATCTGTTATGTTTTATAAGATCGTGTGCCACACGTGGTTATGCTAATGTGATTTGTCTGGTTGACGAAGTTTGTAGGCTAGCGTTAGGTTTGTAAGTACACGCTTGAAAAGTAGTGATTATGATTTCCACGTAATTAAAAGAAAATATATATAGTACTTGATATTCCGTGACCCAATCGTCTTGCCACTTAAAATCAATTTCAAATGATCAATAAAATAAGAAAGTACATATAAAGATTATTGTTAACCGTATAAAATAAATACGAGATTAAAGAGAATATTAGTCCTAAATAAAGAGGATTAATAAATGGACAATACCATTGTCACGAGTACCTCCGATGAGTTGTACCCGCTCCCAACGAGGAGGCCCATCGGGTGTGACCAATACCACTCGGTTACTAACCCAAAGCGGTACGAATGGCCATCCGACGAGGGCATCTAGCATCCCTCGGAAAAGCACGATGAATTAAGACCATATATCAAGGCAGCATCGGATAAAAAGCAAACTCGGATGGATCCGCCTGATTCAGATATCCATCAAGACACCGAGCAGGGCCCCAACGGACTCCCGAGTCCCAAATCCTTGACAAGAACGCTTCTTTGCTATGCACTCCTAACACAAATGCCCTCGGAACAATGACCCAGACGGCCAACTCAAAGAATGAAACCGCACATTGGTGCAAGAACCAAAGAGCAACACTTTTCGGGTACTTGGAAAGAGAAAAGCCTACCCACGAAGGCTAAAAAATCCCTCGGAGTTCAACTCACGGGTAAACACCCCCTCGGAGAAAGTGTCCAGAATCACTTACTTCGGATACCCCCCTATCGGAGCAGAATTATCACTAAGAGGACATCCAAACTTGGCCCTCAAGTCAATACTAGAAGCAATAAGCCCTCGGAGACAAAGAAGGCAGCCTACCACCTATCGGAATGGAGATCAAACCCCTCGGAGAAAGATAAAACAGCACGGTCAGCACTTAATAGATCAAGATAGACATTATCTCATTGATTGGTGTACCTTGTAACACGTGTACTCACTCTAAAACATGTCAACATACACAGCGACACATGTATTTTCTAAACACATGCACGGTGACACCTATCCCTAAAAATTTCTATGTAAAGGGAGGTGATCAATTGAAGCAAGAGGGAGGAGAAAAAAAGAAAACAGACAAGAGGAGTGGAATATAGTGAAGAAATGAAGGAATGTTCTTGTTATTTTGTCTTCTTTAAATAACATTTAGCTTTTGAACCACGGGCAAAGGTGTTCCAACCCAAATAAATAATTCAGTTAACTAGGTCATAATTCCAAACTTGTTAACAAAATGGCGCCGTCTGTGGGAACACCATAAAGTCTTCCTTTGAGAGCGTTCGAGAGCGATGCCTATTATGGAGAATATATTCTACAGCGAAAGTCGTCCTAGCCAATCTCAAAATTTGAAAGAAACTCTGTCCAACCGCCAATCCGAGGAGAGGCATTTTATCAACATCCCTCGCTCCGCCTTGGAGAGATTTATGGAGACTAGGGCCCGGAGGGCATCGCCTGGATACGTGAACCCTCACGACTTATCCCCTCGGTCCGTCCGCCCCCAGAATCCCCGGGCCGAAGAAGGGGGAGCTCGAGCTAGATGGAGCCCCGTCTCCAATCCATGGCGCCAAGGACCCCCGCAGGATACCCGGAGGCACTACAACTATCGGGACGCGCACCGGGTTGGCCAGCCGGAAGAAGGAATGGCTCCTCCAGACTATCCTACATCATTCCCATCCCCGGGTGAGGACCATACTATATGAGGAATTCTTGATGGCCTTAGGAAGGAGATGAGCGATATTAAGAAGACTATGGGCCCCAAGGAGGATCCTACCTTTAAAATCTCCTGTTTTATTCCCGAAATAGCCTTAGCCTCTATCCCCGCGGGGATGCGGCCCGTAAATGGTCCCCTGTACACGGGGGAGGCGGATGAAAAGGATCCTCAAGATCATATACATCAGTACCTGGTCGGAATGAATCTCAATTCCGCCCCAGACCATGTGCTTTGTCAGGTATTCCCGGTGACCCTCGGAGAACGGGCACAATCGTGGTTTACCCACCTTGAGCCCGGCTCCATCGACAATTTTGATCGACTGGCCCACCTATTCGTGAGGCAGTTTGCTTGCAACAGGAGGTACCCTAAATCCGCCACACATCTCTTCACCGTTAAACAGAAGAAGAATGAACCCCTACGAGGATACATAAAACGCTTTACGGATGAAGCGCTGGATGTTCCGAACGTTAGTACCACCATTTTGGCGGATATACTTACACAAGGACTCCGGGCAGGCGAATTCTTCCGCTACCTCACGAGAAATCATATCACAGATATGAACGAACTTATGCATCAAGCGGAGACTTATATCCTGATGGAGGAAGCGGAAGGCGCGAAAAGACGCTTGGAGGGCGATGACAATGAACATCAAGAGCGCACTGAACGGGAGGTAAAGGCCAAGGAAAAAAGCTGGGAAGGAAAACCAGCCCAACGTAAAGACGAGAGTGGCCCGATCAAGAAATTTCTTAAACCAGTACCCTTGCCCCCGATGACCATTGCCCCCGTAGAAGTACTCAATGTGATGCGGGGTAGCGCCGAGGTGCGATGGCCAAGAGAAGCCCGATCTCCAGATAGAGGCAAGAATACAGGTAAGTATTGTAAATTCCATAAAACCTATGTGCATACTACCGAAGAGTGTACCACACTGCAAAGGGAGGTGCTCCGCCTCTTGGAAGTCGGGTACCTGAGGAACTATCTCAAGGCAAACAACCTAGAGAATCCCCCTCGGTATACCTACAAGAGACCTCGCAGGGAAAAAGAAGAAAAAGAAGAAGATCAGATGACTCCCGATCGGAGGTCACGAGAAAGAACGGCGGGACAGCAGAACCCACCCCCTCCCCCGGAAGCATACGAAGATAACACCCCATCGGGGCGTACCATCAATATGATAGAAGGAAGAGATCTCTCTGTTACACCACAAGGAAGAAAGAAGCAGTATTTGAAAGAAGCTAGGCGTGCGGAACAAGGATTGTTCATAGGATCCATTCAGGGTGCAAAGCTTCCTAGCATCACCTTTGGACCCGAAGATTTAAAAGGGGTGATTTATCCCCACGATGACCCCTTGGTAATAGAAGCCGTGATCTATGGGATAGACATCCAGAGAATACTGGTTGATACCGGTAGCTCCGTGGACGTTTTATTTCTCCCCACTTATCTGGCCATGGGATTGAAGAAGGAGCGACTAGAAGCAGCCGAAGTTCCGTTGATAGGTTTATCGGGAGAATCCTCCAAAACACTCGGAACCGTGACACTTCCAATGTCATGGGGAGAAGGGGCCCTTCGAAGAACGGAACCCATAAAATTTTGGGTGGTAGAGGCGTCATCAAGAACGTACAACGCAATCTGTGGGCGACCACCCATTCGGGCCTTCGAAGCGATCCCTTCAACCCTTCATCTCAAGGTAAAATTCCCAACCTTTTCAGGTATTGGAGAAGTCCGAGGAAATCAGGCAAAGGCCCGTGAGTACCGTATGAATGCTCTCCCTCCTGGAGAGGACGAACCTATCCTCAGAAGCAGCAAAAAGCGAAAAGCAGAGGAAGTACGAGTACAACCCGTAGAGGAGCTAAAATTAGTGGAGCTCGTAGAGGGAAGCCCAGAGAAAGCGGTCAAAGTAGGCACCAAAATGGAGCCTGAAGTGGAAGCCCAACTGGTCCCCATCTTGAAAGAATTCCACCACATCTTCGCATGGGAAGGCGGACCGCCACGGCAAATCAGCAATAAGGTATGTCAACATTTCCTTAATGTGAAACCCGGGGCCAAGCCCGTCCAACAAAAAAAGAGGAAGATGGGCCCGGAGCGCAATAAAATCATCTGGTCAGAAATTCAGTGACTCCTCAGCCTAAGGCAAATTCGAGAAGTCATCTACCCCGAGTGGTTGGCCAACGTGGTCCTAGTCCCAAAGCATGAGGGTAAATGGCGAATGTGCGTGGATTTCACGAACCTCAACGACGCATGCCCCAAGGATTGTTATCCTCTCCCGAGTATTGACCAGCTGGTAGACTCAACAGCGGGCTGTGCACTCTTATCCACCCTAGATGGGAACCAGGGATATAACCAAATCCCGATGGCCGTCGTGGATCAAGACAAAACTAGTTTTATCACTGATGCGGGCACCTTTTGCTACCTGGTGATGCCCTTCGGACTCAAGAATGCAGGGGCTACTTATCAGCGGTTGGTAAGCTTAATGTTTGCAGGACTCATCGGAAACACGGTGGAAGTCTATGCGGATGATACAGTCGTTAAAATCCGCTCCGCCAAGGACCACCCCGAGGACTTACGAAAGGCATTGGCCATCATGGACCGATTCGGGATGAAGGTTAACCCTAAGAAATGTCCCTTTGGCATCAGATGGGGCAAGTTCCTAGGATACATGGTTACAGAGAGAGGGATAGAAGTCAACCCCGAGAAGGCTGAAGACATCCTAGGGTTACCTACCCCAAAGACGGTTAAAGATGTACAAAAGCTTACAGGTCGAATGGCCTCCCTAAGCCGATTCGTCTCCAAATCGGCCGAAAAGGACTTCCATTCTTCAAGGTGTTACGCAACATCAAGAAGTTCCAATGGACCCTGCAATGCGAAGAAGCTCTCCAACAGCTGAAGGATTATGTGGTGAAACCTCCTTTACTAGTAAAACCAACGCCACATGAAGAACTCTTTGTGTACTTATCGGTCGGAGAGGAGGCCGTAAGTGCGGTACTAGTCAAAGATCAAGACAAGGAACACCACCCCGTGTACTATGTGAGCAAGACTCTTCTCGGGGCCGAAACCAGGTATACCCAAACCGAAAAACTTGTCTTAACTTTAATTACTACAGCCCGGAAGCTCCGTCCATATTTCCTCTCCCACCCTGTAACTGTGTTAACTAAACACCCGTTACGAGCAATTCTTAACAAGCCCGAGACCTCTGGAAGATTGATAAAGTGGGCCGTGGAGCTCACCGAGTATGACATTTCTTATGCCCCGAGACCCTCTGTCAAAGCTCAAGTCCTAGTGGATTTTGTGACTGAAATGACGGGCGTCGGAGCTGAAGAAAAGACACCCTTGTGGCACCTCTATGTGGACGGCTCCTCTGTGAGCACACACGGGGGGGGGGGGGGGGGGGGGGTGGCTGGGATAGTTCTAGCAAACCAAGAAGTAGAAGAAGAGATACTCCACTTCGCGGTCAGAATCGACTACCCTTTGTCAAATAACGAAGCCGAATATGAGTCCTTACTCATAGGGATGAGACTTGCCCGAGAAGGCGGCATCAGAAAAATACTCATCCACAGCGACTCGCAACTAATTGTGCAACAAGTCAATGGCTCAAACGAAGCCAATGAAGAAAGGATGCAAGCATGCCTCCAAGCGGTTCACCGCAAGCGGGAATGGTTCGACGAATGCAAAATAGTCCAAATCCCACGAAAGGAGAATCAAGAGGCGGACGCCTTGTCCAAGATGGCCACCCAAACAGCCGCCATCCACACCCGAAAAATCACCTTGCTTCAAGTAACTGAGTCCGAGAAGGCTGAGGGCCACGAAGTGAATGCCGCTACAGACCCCCCGTCTAGCTGGGTGACCCCAATCAAAGCCTATCTACAGGACTCGGAAGGGTATTCCGCGGATAAAGCCGTGCAACGGCTTATGGCCAGAAGAACTATCAGGTATTTTCTTAAAGACGGGATATTATTCCGCAGGACATACTGATGCCCTCATGCTCGGTGCCTAAATGAGGAAGAATCTCAACTGGCTATGGCGGAAATCCACGAAGGAACATGCGGCAGCCATACGGGCGGCGAAAGTATGGCCGGGCGGCTGATTTGCCAGGGTTACTATTGGCCCACGATGGCCAGAGATTGCAAAAGCCATGCCGAAAGGTGCAAACCGTGCCAAGCTTACGCCCCCCGGGTTCATCAACCCGCTGCCCCCTGGGAACCGCACCTGACCCCTTGCCCATTTTCCAAGTGGGGCATAGACATAGTAGAACCCCTTGTACCCGATGCTGGTCAAAAGAAGTTCCTCCTCGTAGCCGTTGATTACTTCACCAAATGGGTAGAAGCGGAGCCCCTAGCTCGGATAACCGCGGGCGCCGTTATCAACTTTCTTTGGAGAAATATCCTGTGCCGCTTTGGTGTCCCTCAGAACCTAGTTAGTGATAATGGTTTGCAATTTACGGATCAAGGGTTAGAAAAATGGTGTGACCATTGGGAAATAAAACACCGCTTTGCTCCGGTGGGGTACCCTCAAGCAAACAGTCAAGTGGAAAGGACCAACTGGACCCTCTTGAAGAATATGAAGGCCCGACTTGACTGGCATAAGGCCAAGTGGGTAGAAGAAATACCTGGCATATTGTGGGCCTACCGGACCACGCAGAGCGCCGCCACGGGCGAAACCCCGTTCAGCTTAGCCTATGGCTGCGAAGCTGTTGTACCTTCTGAAATCTCTATAGAAAGTTGGCGAGTTAAGGAGTACGAGGATGTAGCTAATAGTTCTAACTTGGCTCTTGCCCTTGACCTCCTCGAAGAAAAAAGAATGCGGGCTGCGGTCCGGAATGAAAAATACAAGGGCCGGATGTCCCGATACTACAATGCGAAGGTGAAACCCAGAACTTTTCAAGTCGGGGACCTATTGTTGAAATGGGTCGGAGCTTCCAAAAATGTAGGCAAACTTGAGCCACGATGAGAGGGGCCGTACAAGATAGCGGGGATTGTTGGGCCTGCGACTTATCTCCTCGCCAATTCCCAGGACGCCATCCTCAACAATACTTGGAACGCTATTAACCTTAGAAAGTACTATGCATAATGTAACGAAACAACTTTTGTACATAAATAAAAGTTATTTGTACATGGATGGTGCCTTTACGATACAAGGGAAACAAGATTACCCTACAAAATAATGACTCCAGGCCTACGAGTCATTTTGGCAATCTAACCCGAGGGGCCATCTCACACAAAGTACGAGACCCCACATGCTAAGGGTATGTTGGACCGCAACCTATACGCAGACCCTTATACCAACAAAACACTTATACAAACTAAGCATCCTCCATGGGACACTTTCCTTCCGTGGACATATGACTCGGACCTCCGATAGACACAGTTGGCCCATGCGGAGAAGAAGCCTCCCGGAACACCTGACGGATGTTCAACTCTGGAATTACCACGTCCGAGGGGAATCCTGGCAAAGCCTCCACTGCGCCCCGGCACAAGTGATATCCCATACGGACTAAATCGCGCATCTCCTGCGCAAGGGACTCGCGAAGGGCAGAAGGCCCTACCACGCCCAAAACCGCTTGGACCCGGGCCACAACTAGCGCTACTTCATGAGCACGAGTTAGCTTCAGCACTCGTAAGTTTGCTAAATCCCTCTCTCCGGCAACACGCAACAATTGTTCATCAACGGAGCTAACTTGCTCCCGGAGATCACCCAACCTGTCTTCTAAGCTTGCCACCCGGGCTCTTTCCATCACCAAACAGCGCTCCAAGTCCCAGGATTTATCCCGCTCGGTCTGCAAAATTGCGGCATGGACCTCATCGGAAGTCTCCCGGTTGGCCCGCAATTGATCTATCTCTTCTCGGGCCTCCAGCAAACCCTGCTCCAGTTCATCCCTACGACGGTATACCAACTCCGTGTCAGAGGATGATTCGCCCCTGGATCCGATAGCATTCAACACCAGATAGATCTGCGAAAAAATAAGTGCATAACTACGAAGAGCCTATAAAGGTTAGTATCACGCAAGTAAAAATATACTATTACCTTGCATAAATCTTTGTAGGCCAAATCCTGGAGGCCCGACAAGGGCAGATATGTCATAAGCTCGCAATCCGTGGCGTTTAACAGACCGCTTAAATATTTACGACAAAAACTAACCGTCCCCGAGACGGAGGGGGAAAAAACACCACCTCCGAGTAGCTCTGACCCCGTAACGGGAAGATTCCCTTCGAAGGGCGGCGTCGGAATGCGGTCGGAGCCCCCTCCGAGTGGCGTAGAAGCTCCCACAATCGGAGACAAAGGACCCTCCTCAACAACATATACAATCCTCGTATCTCCCCAAGAAGAAGAATACAATATCAACGGAGGCAATGGAATATCCGCCTGCACAAGCGCAGCTATCAGATCATACTCAGAAGCCATATAACTCACTGTGGGTGCTGCCACGGACGAATTCCCCGCCCCCGAGGGGCCTGCTAACACGTCAAAACTAAGACGCTCGGACGATTCATCATCCGAAGCGTCGCACCCACTATTCAATGTTTCCCCTAGGAAAGCCTTGTCAAAAGGCTCAATGGCAAAAGCTCCCATCTCCGCCCCTGGTAAACGAAAAAAGCAATATGAGTACGAAGACATCAAAAAGTGACATGAAAGGATTGCAAAAGAGAAGAAACTAACGAAAGAAGAAATTGCTGAAGAGAGGCCGTTGAGGAAGATTGAAAATCTCCACCCCCTCCTGCAAGCCTGCCATAATTAACGTCTCCGGGAACTCCAATAGACTGTTGATATCGTACACCCCCGAGAACAACCCGCCATCGGACAAGGTGTCCCACTCTCTCCTCAGAGTCGTTTCGTTAGGGGTAATATAACTCAGCCCCCACTGAAGTGGTACCCCCCATAACTTGGCGGATAGGCCCCTCGGACGGACAAAGAAGAACTCCCTTTTCCAATCCGTTCTATTATTACGGAAATTGGATACATCCAAAAAGGCCTTCCTCTTGTCCCGATGGGCCAAGCTAAAAAATGGGAGACCACCCGAACATGAGTGAAGGTTGAATATGGCCCTTATCCGATGAGGAGATAGTGGCAACCTTAGCAACTCGGAGCATAAAATATACCCCACCAGATAAAGGTAAGAGTTCAGAGTCAACTGACTCGGGCATACTTGCCAATATTGAAACAAAGTTTGAAGGAAAGGGTGGAAAAACACCCGCAGTCCGCACCGCATTTGCTCCCGGTATACGGTAAGATAGCTCGAGGGAGGATCATAAGCCCTCTGTTCGGGGTGCGGTATTACTATATCATATTTGTCAATATCCAGGTTATATGTGGCAAATAGTGCCATGACGGAGGCACCATGCTCGGTTCCAATGGCAGTACCAATGCGCCCTCGCCCCATCATCCGCTCGGGCTCCAAAACAAGCCTGGTATACACCGACGACTCGTCCACTAACTGATAAGGATCACGGCTCGTGAACACATTGCAGATATGATTAATACGATAGAGATCATCCTCCGGGGACATAGACACGACCCTCACGAAATTACCCCTCCCACCACGCACCCTGCGCTCACTATGCCTACTCCCCTAAGTTGAATTCTATGAGGCCGCATGGCGCACTCCTAGCAGCAAGGAGGGATTCCGGGCAGGACTCCGAGGAGAGTGGCGAGACGAGGAAGAGTCATCCTGTTTAAAAAACGGAGGCATCATCTTGATAAGGTAAGTAATTTACTTGCTTTACTTGATTTCCGGAGGAAAGCTTAGCTTTTCAGAGAAATTATGGTGAGTCTTTGACGGTAAAATTTTAAGTAACTTTGAGAGAATTACTGAACAACTACTTATACTTTTGCAAAAAGTAAAAAGCTTGAGCTGTCTAAACTAGTTAATGGGTTACACGTGTCTAGTGATTTTCTTACTTAAGAAAATAGGGCGACATGCCAAGCGACACCTCCTACTTAATTTTTAACCTAGTCAGCAAGCTTTTATTATTATTTATCCTAAGGAAGTAAATATAATTATCAAATAATGATACTTACTAAAAGGCACTATTGCTTAAAAAGAGTTTGTTCATTAGAAGAGTCCGAGAAGCCCTCCGAAAAGCTTACAAGAGCAGAATGTCAGAAATGCATAAAATAGAAAGTACATAACAGAACACAAAATAAATCCTATTCTAAACTCCCGTACTCGGAGGAGGCGGGGGAGGAGTGCTAAGGGACTCATCGGGTAGACCAGCAGATGGGCTCGGAAATCGTACCCCACCACAGCTACTTGCACCCGGAGAAAATGCGGTCGGAGGGGGTATAGGAGAAGCTCTTGGTGTCATCGCATCTTCAAACATCTCTAGAATGTTCTGAACCTGCTCGGGAGATGGCCTAGCAAGCTTTTTAACATAAAAAATGTGGCCGAAATTCACCCCCGAAGGCACCACCTCTCGGGCCAAAGTGGCGCACTCCAAATATCCCCACAGCATGTGCCCTAGACTATCCCGAGCATGATCACGAGCGGACAAGGCGGCGTATTGGCGTTCCGCCTCCACTGTGGCACACCGAACAGCCTCATCAATCTTGGCTTGCACGTCCTTCAACGACAGTACATCAACTAATTTTAGCTCCACTAACTCACTTAGCCGCGATTGGAGCCCCCTTTCCCTCTCCAAGCCCTCTTATCTTCAGTAGGAATGTGAACAGTCACATTCTTCATAGCGGTCCCCGTGGCCTTGAACCTGCTCGTAAGTGACCACGGACCGAACCCCTTCAATTTTAGAAAAATCGCGAACAGGGGGCTTCTTCGACTTCGAAACCCTAGCCTTTTTGGCAGAGGCGGAGCCGCTCCCCTCAGCGACGGCAGTCTTCCTTTTACGAGTGGCGGCAGCAGGCCCCACGAGGGGAGCAGTGGCCACAGAAGCGGTGGGAAAATCAACGGCGGAAGGGTTGACAGAGGAAGCCATTTTTCTTTTGGGCAAGAAAGAGATTTTGCAGATCGGTAAAGGAAGAAAGCAAAAGGAAGAAATTTTGATATATAAAAATCGTTTTCTTGCTTAAGAAAGTTGAAAGAATTGAGAGAGTTGAGAGAGTTTGGAGATTGAAGAAAGGTAAAGTGAAGAGGAGTACGGACGAGCCTATTTATAGGAATAAACAATTAAGACGTGCCCCGTTTCCCATGCCCCACGTCTCCACTCATGAAGCGACGTGTCTTTTCACGCACTAGCCGTTGCTGGAGATTAACGGACGGATGAATAAATGCCATTTAAAGGCATCCAACGGACAGAAAGAGCCGTTACTATCATCTGGACCGTCGCTTCTCAGGGACGAAAAGGTAATTTTCTTACAACATTTTAAATATATACTTATATACACTGTGATCCCCTCGGAGCCATAAAAAATAAAAGAGGCATAAAACCCTCTCGGAAGAAAAGGAAACAAATCATATCCTGTCGGAAAAATCTTGAAAAAGGAGAAACAACGCTCGGGGCTTCTTACCCCCTCGAAAAAAACAAAAATTAGCGGAAAAAGCTTCGCCCCCTCGTAAAATGGCCACGAGAAGAAAATGGGCAAAAAGGAAAAAACACAAAACTCCCCGGAGTACAAAAACCCCAAGATTAAAATTTCGCTCGCCCCTACGATGGCGATCGAAATTTGGGGGGGGGGGGGGGGGGGCTAGTGTTAACCGTATAAAATAAATACGAGATTAAAGAGAATATTAGTCCTAAATAAAGAGGATTAATAAATGGACAATACCATTGTCACGAGTACCTCCGATGAGTTGTACCCACTCCCAACGAGGAGGCCCATCGGGTGTGACCAATACCACTCGGTTACTAACCCAAAGCGGTACGAATGGCCATCTGACGAGGGCATCTAGCGTCCCTCGGAAAGTCACAATGAATCAAGACCAGATATCAAGGCAGCATCGGATAAAACCCGGATGGATCCGCCTGATTCAGATATCCATCAAGACACCGAGTAGGGCCCCAACGGACTCCCGAGTCCCAGATCCTTGACAAGAACACTTTCTTGCTATGCACTCCTAACACAAATGCCCTCGGAACAATGACCCAGACGGCCAACTCAAAGAATGAAACCGCACATTGGTGCAAGAACCAAAGAGCAACACTTTCCGAGTACTTGGAAAGAGAAAAGCCTACCCACGAAGGCTAAAAACCGCTCGGAGTTCAACTCACGGGTAAACACCCCCTCGGAGAAAGTGTCCAGAATCACTTACTTCGGATACCCCCTATCAGAGCAGCATTATCACTAAGAGGACACCTAAACTTGGCCCTCAAGTCAATACTAGAAGCAATAATCCCTCGGAGACAAAGAAGGCAACCTACCACCTATCGGAATGGAGATCAAACCCCTCGGAGAAAGATAAAACAGCACGGTCAGCACTTAATAGATCAAGATAGACATTATCTCATTAATTGGTGTACCTTGTAACACGTGTACTCACTCTAAAACATGTCAACATGCACAGCGACACGTGTATTTTCTAAACACATGCACGGTGACACCTATCCCTAAAAATTTCTATGTAAAGGGAGGTGATCAATTGAAGCAAGGGGGAGGAGAAAAAAAGAAAACAGACAAGAGGAGTGGAATATAGTGAAGAAATGAAGGAATGTTCTTGTTATTTTGTCTCCTTTAAATAGCATTTAGCTTTTGAACCACGGGCAAAGGTGTTCCAATCCAAATAAATAATTCAGTTAATTAGGTCATAATTCCAAACCTGTTAACAATTATAATACATCCACATTCATGAATAGGGTTATGCAGAAAAAACTGAATCGACCGAATCAATTGAAAATCAATCGAATGACCTGATCTAAAAGTCGAATTGAATGTTTGATCCAACTTTTGGTTTTTGCCTTTGGATCAAACCCCCTATTTGATTTGATCCTCGATTTCAGAGTTTAAAATCGAATTGAATCGAATACTCATATTACTAGTATACTAAATTAAGTTATACTATAATAAAATATATATTAATGCTAATTAAATACTACTAAGTACTTAATATATTAACTAAAGTATTAACACTTCACAAGTTCTTTCTCAATAAAACTCTACATACGTCTTCTTTGTGGTTTGTCTTCTTCTTTGGGGTTTTATTTGAACATTGGGTCAATATTTTGTAATGAAAACCCCACTAATGCATTTGAATTTATTAAAAACTATCACTTTATTCATGTTTTATTAAATTTTAGATGCAAAATAAAAAGTTATATAATGTTTGTTCTTTAATATAAAAAAAAAAAGAAAAAAAATTGAAATCGAATGATTTTGGATCGAATGAGATCGTTTTAAATTGATTTGATTTCGATCATTATTTTTTAAAGATCGAAATCAAATCAAATCAAATCAGATCGAAATCGAATGATTTTGGATCGAATGAGATCGTTTTAAATTACTTTGATTTCGATCTTCGTTTTTTCAGGATCGAAATCAAATACTATTGTTGATTCGATCCAAATGCACAACCCTGCCAGCCCTATTCATGATTCATGAAGTTAAAAATCTTTGAGATCCTATTCTCTATTTTTGTGGCGTTATTACTAAAAGCACAACAAACACATTTTCGTCTAATCTATACTATTATATTATATAAAGGAAAAAGACAACTTGTGATACCAAACTTTTAATTTCCGTTTTTAGCCTTATAATTTTAGTCTTGACACAATATCTTATTATTAAGTTCCTAATCTAGCCTTATAAATATAGTAAAATCATTAACTATAATAATAATTATGGTGATTGTGATTTAGTTTCTCAAATTTTGAAACTTTTTTTTTATAAATTCTCTATCCTTATTATATTTAATCTTTACTTATTCAAGTTATTCTTTTACCATATATATTAAAATAAAATTTTAATCACGCGAGAATCGTGTGCCAAAGTTTTTATTTTAATTAAAATCATTGCACGTTAATCGCGTATTTAAACACTCAAACTTCACAAACATCACATGTCGATTGTAATAATTCCACAAATATAATTCGAGTTTAACTTATTTTGCTCTTTTACCTATTTGATTTTTTTTTTGCTCGGTAAAAAGAATTTTCATAAAAGTGAGTACAAGGGGTACTCATCCCCTATTTGATCACACTCATCTTGGACTTTTTGGTCTTGTTAGATTTCAATTGTTCATAAATCACGCCTATATCTATTGCAGGGCACGCCAAATCAATTATTCAGATCTCTAGAATTTCAATTGTTCATAAATTTCTCGTACAATCCAAACCACAAAAAGTTATTTTGGACATTTTATTAGAGAGACTCGAACAAAACATTAGTTGCTAGACTCTCATAAGTCCCAGTAGCTTACGGTGTCACAATCAATGGGGTTGGACGACCAACTGTAGCATTAAACCCCAAAACTGTACGTCAATAGCAGTGGCAAATGGCAATTGTTATCCTAACTGGTGGACCCCGAACAACTACTAATCTAGTTGACTAACAACAATTAAGTAATGTCATTAGTAGTAGCCCACAAGTTTCAACTCTTTTTAGGTAGGCTTTAAAATTTAAATCTACCAAACTCTGCCGATTCTCCTGCAAACCCCTAAAATATAATAGGCACAATTTACAACTTAACCCCTCCGAGGTTTATATAATTATAGAATCCTCCTCAGGTAATTATTTGAACAGTCAGGGATTTTCTATAATTTATCATTTACAAGTGAATGTGATATATGTAGATATTATTATTCCAAAAACAATACAGCCAAAGGAACGTACAGCAGTACGAAAGGATTTTCTTTTATTATTTATTATATAGGAAAAAATAGAAAAAGCAGAGCATAATACTTCTTTTGTCTTAACTGGAAAATGCAGCCGAAACTATAAACTCCAAAAAAAAAAAAAAACAAACGGTGCGTTATATATAAATATATTGCAGACAAGTAGAGCTGGATTTGTTTCTTTATTCATTTCCTTATTATTTTCTTTTTTGTCTCCTACTCTAACAACCTCAATTATTCTTCAAAATCATATTCTTCATAATGTCATTATTATTCTCTCGCTCTCTCTCTCTCTCTCTCTCTCCCTAACAAACACACAGTTGATTTTTCATCTTAGTTAGAAAAAAAAATCCCTAATTTTAGAAATGGGGAATAATTTCATTTGTATGGACAAAAAAGACGCCGAAAATGGCGTGATTCGATCGAGGAGTAAAAAAGGTTCAATTTCGAGGAGGAGGAGTTCAATCGAGGAAGAGTTGCTTCACAGACAAGCACTCGTCATGGCGATTCAGCAGCATCAGATTTCGCAAAGTCAAAGGTTCGACAACGGTTCGATGTCGAGGCGGGTCGGATCCACCAGCTCGCGCCGCCGCGCCGCTAATTCGGCTGATCCTCTCTCTGATAATAATAATACTAACAACAAGCAGGTTGAATTTTGATTTTTGGTTGATGAATTTTAGGGTTTATTTATGGTGTTACTTTAATGCTGCCTGCCTGTGTTTTTGGAGTATATATATATTTTTATCATGTGTGGTGGTTACTGGTTAGTGCTTTAATTAATTAGTTGAGGATTTTGGGATAAAAATTCATGATTGCTGCTAAAAAGGATAGGGGAGTGATTTTTAAATAGAAAAAAAGTGAAAAAGGTGACTTTTCTCTTATACTTTTGATGGAGATAAAAAGTTTGCTTTTTAGTGTTCCTTTTTTTAGTATATAATATATAAAATGAAGATTGAAGAGTTAACTCGGTAAGGATTTTAAATGTGTGTGTGTGTGTGTCTATATATAGCACTAATAATCGACTGTTCCTCGTGTACTCGTATTTAATTTGTGTATGTTACCGACTTTACTCGTTAGCTAATAAACGAATGATCTCCCGGCCTACACCAAGTAACTGGATCAGAACAAAAAAAAAACATTAACTTTGAACTAATTTAGATGTAACAACTAACTTTCTTTGACCAGTAGTTGAATGATAGTAGTGTATGGTGATTTTGTTAATTTTACGCAAATCTTATCCTTTGTAGCCGCCAGAGTTTCTGGAAAATATCAAAACGAAGAAATTTGTTTTGGTACATGGCGAAGGATTTGGAGCTTGGTGTTGGTACAAAAGCATAGCGCTACTTGAAGAAACTGGATTGCTTCCAGTTGCGTTGGATCTAACGGGGTCTGGCATAGATCAGACGGATATAAACAATGTCAACACACTAGCTGAGTACTCCAAACCTTTGATTGATTTTCTACAGAAGTTACCAGAAGATGAGAAGGTACAACATACTTGAATATTGGCATTGAACTTTTTCAGTAATTCAGTTTTGGAACAATTTTTACGACATTCGTGTCTTTACAGGTGATATTGGTTGGTCACAGTAGTGGAGGCGCTTGTGTTTCATACGCATTAGAGCATTTCCCTGAGAAGATATCAAAAGCTATATATCTTGGTGCTACAATGATAGCTGATGGGCAGAGACCTTTTGATGTGTTTGCTCAAGAGGTAATTGGCTTAGATCATAAGACTTCCAAATTATTTTGCATACTGGGAAGTTTTTGATGTAACATCTTGGAAAAAATGTAAATTTATTGGAAAATGAGCAGATTATTTTAGATGAAAAGATGTTGTCGGTTTCAATTCCATTCTTTTTATAGGTTCCGGTTCATTCAGCTTGCCATAACTATATTTGGGACAGTGAAGAATTTTGCCCTTCGTAATGGCTTGTGTTTATTGAATGCTTTTGCCAATTCCTGTTATAGATGTTTGGTCTAGTTAAGGAAACCTCATCTCCTCTAAGGTTTTGCCAATTCTTGTTATAGATGTTTGGCTAGCTAGTTAAGGAAACCTCATCTCCTCTTAGCTTTGGACAGTTACGGACACCTTCGGCACCTTTAAAAACATGAAATAATAGGAGGCATATCCATAATAATGAATAAATAGGAGGCAATATGCTTATGAAATTTTAGGGGATATCTTTGGCTCAATTTGAACCTCATGCGTTAGGCAACAGTAATCATTACTTTTTAGTTTCAAAAGATGTTCATGAAATTATTCATACAAAACGATACATTTAATTGAACCAAACCGTAGGTGTGCATCTAATATTCCTTTCTCCTTTCAATTTATCTAGTTATTCTTTCTTGCAGCTTTGGTGCTGCCCGTTTTCCTTTTAATAATATAGTTATTCTTTCTCACAGCTTGGGGCTGCAGAAATTTTCTCGCCTGAATCGAAGTCTCTAATATACAGCAACGGTAAAGACAAGCCTCCAACGGGATTTGTATTCGAGAAGCAGCATCTGCATGGATTATATTTCAATCAATCTCCTGCCAAGGTATCCCATAATCGACTCAACTCTCACGAGCTTTTCTCCGTGAACAGGTCTTAATTAATTATTATCTTCCATTTCCAGGACATTGCTTTGGCAATGGTTTCCATGCGTCCGATCCCTCTTGGTCCCATGATGGAAAAACTCTCTTTATCATCAGAAAAATACGGCACTGGACGACGTTTCTACATTCAAACACTGGAAGATAACGCGCTTTCGCCAGACGTTCAAGAAAAGCTTGTGAGGGAAAACCCACCCGAAGGTGTTTTCAAGATCAAAGGCAGTGACCATTGCCCTTTCTTCTCAAAGCCTCAGTCCTTGCATAAAATTTTGCTTGAAATAGCGCAAATTGAGTAGATATCACTGTACTGATGAAGAAGATTTTCAGGGGATTTTTTGTTGTAAGTAGGCTGTATAATATGTAAGTGGCATCTTTTTTATACCATTGTAAAATGATACAGTTTCATATTTCAATTCTTTGGTAAATTCAGTCTTTGCATATATATTCTCTTTTCTTTTTCAGTTTATGGAGTGGGAAGAATATGAATATATTTCAGTGAAGCAATTTAATCAAGTTACTAAAAGTTTCTTCGAATCACAAAGGGCCATATTGATTGCACACGTTACTACTACTACATATATATATATATATATATTGCATGAAATAGCTTTTGGCAGAATGACTTGTTCTTTTTGCAATTTATAACTCTTTTTTAGAGGTGACGTTGCATTGAATTTATAGTACTACAGACGAATCCGACAAAAGTACGTTATACTACTAATCACATATAATAATACATGACAGAGGATCTTTGCAAATAAGAAACACTCTTTTTTATCTTATTCACATCATATCTAAGTACCGTGAACGACGCAGATGAACTCCACTAAAAACAATCAAGGGCTCAGAACAGTTCAAGCTTTTGTGGGTTTTCTTTTCTCTGTATATTTTCTTTTTCACCTGCATAAAAAATTAATTAATAATCGTACCGTCGCATCTAATTTATCCAAATAGAGTAATAGACTTGCATATTAAGTCATCCTCTCTCCTCCTTTATTTATTATCTCAAAAAAAAAGTCTCTTCACCTCTACTTTGCTTCTGTTCCTCTTTCGAAGCTCCGATTAGGTAAATTGCTCATCCCTTCATGTTTCTCTCCAGTTCAATTTTTGACTATAGCGATAACGATCTATTGATTTATGGTACTTATTTTAGTATTTTTTTCTTCTTTTTTTTGTTTTTCTTATTTTGTATTTCTGGAGTGATGAAATTGTGATGCCCTCAATATGGATGGATTATGTAGCAGTTTTTTTTTTCTTCAATTTTTTATTATTCCTCTCTTTTTTTTGCATGTTTCGATAATTACTAATTAGTAATAAGCAGTATAGGTTTAAATTTTGAGGTGTAATTCAAAGTTTAAGTGAGAGTTTACTGTGAATCGGTCTCGTTACGTCTATTACGTTTACACGATTCGCAGAAAGATTTGAGCTAGGGATACTTTTCGTGTGCTTATTTTGAGGTATTTAGTGTGTTTTTGTGTTTTATCGTTTTTGCAGAGAATTAAAAAATGGGGGGAAGTGCGTTTGATGATGATTGGGAGCTTGCGATGCCTTCAAATGATGTGCGAACTGTCGTTTTGGTTGGACGTACTGGTAATGGAAAAAGCGCGACTGGCAATAGTATCCTTCGGAAAAGGGAATTCAGGTCGATGAGAAGTTCCGCTGGCGTTACTAGTACTTGTGAGATGCATAGCGCTGTGCTAGAAGACGGCCAAATTCTCAATGTTATCGACACTCCAGGTATATATGAAGTACCACAAAGCGCTTTAGAATGGATTATTTAGATATTGATTTTACGTGAATAGAACGGATGTAGTGGTAGATTATTTACATGATGATGTAAATTCAGTGTACCAATCATTTTGTATCTTTGATATTACTAATCTTAACTTGAAATAATTGCCATACAGGGTTGTTTGATTTTACTGCGGAACCTGAGTTCATTGGAAAAGAAATTGTTAAGTGCATCAATATGGCAAAGGAAGGTATTCATGCTGTTCTTGTAGTCCTATCAATCAGATCGCGTTTTTCAAGGGAAGAGGAAGCCGCTGTTGAAAGTTTGCGGAAGTTCTTTGGTAGCAAAATCAGCGATTACATGATTGTGGTCTTTACTGGTGGTGACGAACTTGAAGAAAATGATGAAACTCTGGATGATTATCTTGGTCACGATTGCCCTGAGCCTCTAAAGGTATAGCGCTAAACATGGGTGAGCTTACTTAAAATGCTTCCATATGGAAATTCTTTTATTTCGTTTATAGCAGAAATATTTGGTATCTTCTTCTTTGCTTCATTTTTACGGCTCGATTTGCATGTAATGAACCTAGAGTTACATTCAGTCCTAATTTAAACTGTTGCTCATGGAAGTATATTTATACTACAAATTGGAGGCGATTATCGTTGGTTCAGCTTTATATGTAAGTTGGAGTCTCGTCCTTGTAAAACTAGTATGCATTATTCTCAGTTGCAATTACTTTCCCTTAAGGTTAAGACTGTCTAGTATTACTTGAGGAATTTACTGCATCATAGTTTTTGTCTGATTTTTAACTAGAAAGAGGGAAACATATATACTTGATCTCTTTATTTTTTTTAGTTATATGCTCTGTATAAGTTGCATAACTCTGTGCTCTTCCAATTTTATGTCCTTCTGTGATACATATTCTTCTGAGACTTTATTTTCGTTTGTTTTTGATACAGGAAATTCTGAAAGTGTGTGGGAATAGGCAAGTTCTCTTTGACAACAAGACAAAGGATGAAAGCAAGAAATCTGAACAACTTAAACAACTTCTTGCCCTTGTGAATGAGGTTGTAGATAAAAATGGTGGGCGGCCATATATAGATGAGCTATTTGTAGAACTGAAGGTAATTGTATTCTTGCTCGTCCACTTTGTTTCAGAGTCCTAGAAAAGATCCAAATTATGAACTATTTGTTCTTCAACAGAAGGGAGCTTTGAAACTTCATGGTCAAACTGCTGAAGTTAATTCCTTGCAAGGGTACTCCAAACAGGAAATATCTGATCTGCAGGAGCAGTTCCATAAGTCCTACGAAGAGCAGCTGAAGAAAATAACTGAAATGGTATATTAGTTTTCTTATCCATAATATATATACATTTAAATTTGTGTGTTTCCTTTCAACCGGCATGATCCTGTTACCGCATCTTAGTTCTTCTCTGTGCTTGCTATAATGGAAACCTGCAGAATTGCGAATCCACAAATTAGTCACAGTTATCATCAAAGTTTAATATTATGCATATGAATGATTCTATTATTTTGAATAATGTTCTTTCACAGGTTGAGTCGAAACTCAAAGATACTACTCGTAGACTTGAACAACAATTGGCAAATGAACAAGCAGCCCGACTGAAAGCAGAAGAGATGTCACAAGCTGCTCAGATGAAATCAAACGATGAAATAAAGAAATTGAGAGAGAATTTAGAGAGAGCTCAAAGGGAGACCCAGGAGTTACGCAAGCAAGCTGAAAGTGGTAAATGTGCTATTTTGTAAGGATATGTCCTCGAAGCTTTATGCATAATTTGACCGGGGGTCCAAAAGTGTATGCTTTCTTGAGTGTTTTCGTTTTGCACCGTATTCTGTTGAGGTGAAAGGTACCTAAATATCAAATTTGTGTTTAACTTTGTATTTGCCTCATGACATGTGTATGCAAGTATATATAATGCTCTCAAAAATTTGCCATGTCAATTTTGGTTGAACTCTTATATGACGAGTTTAACGCTATTGCTATTCTACAGCGTGGTTAGCAAAGTATTGCAAGTTAATTGAAATTTTGAAATGGTTGCCTCGTTTGGCTGTTCTCATGGATATTATTATATGGCAACGTTTTTGAGTTAGTTGGAGAGTTAGTGTGTTAAAATTTGTTCCATGAGTGATGATTTTTCGGTACGTAGAATTTTTTTTGGGTGGGAGGGTGGGGGCACATAAAATAATGTTTGGAGTTGGTCTTTGAGACGAACCAGTCTGCAGTCCTAGCTTCTTAACGTCTCACGATCTCCTATCAAACAGTTCAAATTATTATCTTCCAAATCTAGGATATTCATCTGGCAATAGGGTTTCCTTGAGATCAATCCTTCCTGGTGCCATGATGGAAAAGCTTTCTTTATCATCTAAAAATACAGTCACTGGGGTATGTTTTGAGTTTTGACACTCGAACGGGGAGGATAATGTGCCAGATTTTGAAGAAAGGCTTGATTAGGGGACTGTCCTTGACATTGTTTCCAAGCTCAAAAAGAAAAAAAAAATATACAACTTGATGCACAAAATCTTATCAATTAAATAATGCATAACAATTTGCAAGGAAGATTTTACTAGATGCCAAAAAACAAAAAACAAATATCGGGTTTTCGTTTCTTTTTTTCATTTCGTTTATCTTGCTGTAAGCATTAACGAGAGGAGAACTAGAAGTGATTTAGAGAGTGTTTGCAAATGCTTTTAAAAGGAGCTTGTGGGCTTTTGTGTGTAGAGAAGCCATAAATTAGTGTTTGATTATAAGGCTTTTGCTTCTCTTTGTCTTAAAATAAGCCAAAAAAAGCACAAGCCCACAAGCTGGGTAGATGGTGCTTTTAAAAGCTCCTTTTAATTATCAGCATTATAAAAATATTGATCTCTCCTAATTTTTCTCAAAGTGCAGCCTATACCCCTACAATTAAGGAAAAAAATATATTCTATAATCTTTCTTATCCATTTTCAACAATAAAAAATATTTTTAATCTTTTCTCTTCCATATTCAACGTCATTCCCAAATCATATTTTTTATTTTATTTAACAAAATGTATACTTGTATAATGTAAGTGCATGTTAATTATTTATATGCTCGATAAATAAGGGTAATTAAGTCTTATTGCATTATAAAAGCTGCTTTTACTTATTATTGCAAACACTACAAAATTAATTTAAAAGGCTTTAAGTTACTTTTTTAAGAAGGATTGCAAACACTCATTGCTTTAAGTCAAAAGGAACTTTTAGTGACTTTAAGTAAAAGCTTGGAAGAAGGAGCTTCTATAAGCTCTTGCAAACACCCACTTAGTCAACTAGATATTGTTATATATTGTGTTTCCATGTTTACATTGGGTCACATATTGATATTAAAAACTAATGGGTCATATCCATATAACTTAGGAGAACTAATTGCAATTCATTAGTAATTGTTAAGCGTCTGTACTCACAACACCGTTATCCTAACTTTTTATTTTAACTTTTAAAATAATCATATTGAGGAAATACGAAATAGATGCACGAAAAAAAAAAAACAAATCGAGGTTTGGAGAACGACTTCCTAAGATTCTAAGGAGGTAATTATGTCTCTTGGAGTGATGGTGATATACTTTAATTATAACGTAGGTGTAAATAATACGCCGTTAGCTCTAACATTTCTGGCCTGCAAAGCTACAATCCCATTTATCTGAGTCATCAATCTCGAAAAAGAAATACTTTAGGATATAGATTATAGAAACACTTTCCGTTTACCTGTTGCAACATATGACACGTACATTCGAACGTGGTCGAATCAGAGGAGCAAAGCAAGAACACCCCAACCGCGTGAATGAGATTCTGATCGCGCCATCGCCTAGTTAAATTCGGATTGATGATGAGAGATAGCCAGTTTCTTGATACTAATTTGAAGTTGATAAGAGACTTTATAGGCAGGCGAAGTAGAATCTCGGTTAATAGATCATCAATAGAAGCTTCTACGTTATTAGGTAAGTTTAACCAAGAAGATCAGAGTTAAATTCCCGTAAATATAATTGCCAATCATCCAATAATAGGTAAGTTTTAACCCGAAGGACTTCAATATTGAAAGACTAATGAAGGGTGATTAATGACAGTCAGTATATATATTATGGAAATAAACATATGCCCTGCATGCAGGTCTTTGGATCAATTGAGAACTTTTCTAAAATTAAGGTTACGTTAAACATGCAGCATAGTCTTTGGATCAACCGGAACTTCTCTATTTCTAATATAACATTTAACGTACATTCACAGCTGCACATAAAAGAATCATTGGATGATCTAAGAGTTACTTTTACTGTGCAAGGCTTTCTAATTAGTCATAGACTTGTGCTAGAGCTATATAGATTCCTTAGGCTGAACATAAAGCATTGTTTTGTACAAAGATTGGTAGTCGATTATAGTTCGATTTACGCGCTTAACTTGGGGTATACCCCTCGTATCATTGTAGACTCTTTTGGTGCTATATAATTTTCAACTTCATGCGGGAAAAAAAAACATGTAACGCACATCGAAACAGCTAATAGGCATAACCTATTACCAAACATCTAGGTTGCACGGATACGGATACGAGTATCGGTATCTGCCGGATACAGATACGTGGATACGATTTTTTTAAAATTTACAAGATACGATACGTATGCGATACGTTAAATATTTAATATTAATAATTATATATAAGGATATAATTTAAATAAAAATATCAAATAACATTATATCTAATCACTTGCACAGTCATTAGTCACATACTATCATGAAATGTATCAAAGCTTTGTGTGTTGTTTTTTATTTTGGTTTGAAATAGAGGGTTTTCACGATTTTATATTTAATTTTCTGAAAAGATATTGCAAGTTGGTTCTTGTTGGGCATTTTCTAGTTTAAGAAAACTACCACGTTACTCTTATAAATTGCTGATACGTATCGGATGCTCCTCGGATACGCTTCACAGGGTATCCGATACGTGTATCCGTCTTTTTTTATTATTTTTAATGCAGGATACGCCACGTGGCGTATCTGATACGTATCCGGAGAGTATCCGGAGAGTATCGGTATCCGATACGTATCCGACACTGACCGGCCATTTTTTTGGAGTATCCGTGCATCATAGCCAAACATTCATTACTTTCCAATATTAAGATAGTAAAATAAGATATTTAAAAAAGGAAGGAAAAGGAAAATTCCAAAAATAAAGTCCTTGATCACCCACCCGGTCAACTTTAGGAGAAAGCCGAGTGGGGGCTTATAAAATAAAACCAATCAAGAGTCACATAACTGAAAAAGTAATTTGAAGTAAGTGCAGAAAGTATATATAGAGTATTATAATTGATCGTGTGGAACTTAGAATTCATATAGTAAGATGAAGAAGTACGACGAGGGAGAGTATTTTTGTTTAACAGACAAAGAAGAAGAAGAACTTTTATATCTTGATAGGATAAGAATGGCAAGGATGAACTATTATTATTCTTCCAACAAGATGATGAGACCAAGACGAGAAGTAGTACGGAACTCGAAGAAAGGCAGCGGCAAGTCAAACTTATATGACATACCTGATCCGACCAGGGCCGCCACCGGACGATGCGTAGCTTCGAGCAAGGATACTAGTTGGCTTGTGTTTGTAGTCGACAGACGCACTAGTAATAATAAATCTAAATCTAACAACAAGAATTGCTCAGCAGAATGCTTCATCTGGAATCGCTACTCCCACGTTAAGTTACAACTCCCGAACCTTAATGATAGTAAAAGTTTCTTCAAGTGCGTTCTATGCTGCAGCTCAGAAGTAACAAACCTTGATGGTGAATTTAAGGTATTTTTCTGTTCGAAGAACGAATTTTCTTTTATTTGGTCTGCTCCCAACCTTCAAAACTGGAACAAAATAGTCTTCCGTCATCATGTGGACTACATTTGCATTTCGGATTGTGTTTCGTTACCAAATTGGACAAGAAGAGAATTTTGTGTGGTCAGCAATTGTGGGCAGCTGTCTTTTCTTCACAGCTCAATGACCAAAACTCGAAAAGATATCTGGGTACCCAATTCTTTAAATGTTATGTACGAGAGACGATTGGTGGTCAATTACAGGGGGACGACATTGTATCTTCTCCAACGCAAAGTTGGATCAGCGGCATGGGAGGTGTGGAAGATGACCTTATCATCATTATGGTTAGAGAATAATAATGATGATAGTACTATTTGGAAGAGTTTGTCGGATTCAGATAAAGGGTTGGTGTTTTTCACGAGTCGGAGTTACTCTTCTGAGTACCAATCACGGTCGTTGGGACGACAAAGTTGTGTATGCTTTACTGAGGAGGATGACGACGACGATCACAATTTATACGTCTTCTGGCTTGTCGATCAAATCTTGTCTGTCTTCAAAAATCAACCAAATTCAGGATTCCCTTATTGCTTTCCACATATACCTCATTATTCCGGGATTATTTGGTTTTACAGGTAAGATACATATTGTATGTATGTTAATTATTATATTAACTATTTAATTGTGAATGATTAGATTTCTTTCTTCCGCGTTTTATGCTTCAAACTTCTTTTTTACTGATTAATATATATAATTTTTTTTAATTTCCGTTTTTAGTGTCTTGGAGGAGCACTCGTGCTTGCGCACGCGTAAAATTGTTGATGACGAGGCCAAGAAAACCACGCCATGGCGTTCAGGCAGAAGAAGCAATGGAGACATTTGTCGCAAGCTTCCTACAGATATTCTGATTTCGGTTGCCGAATATCTCAACAACGCAACAGACTATGCAAATTTCCGTGGTGTATGTAAATTGTGGAGAGAGATCGCGCAACCTATCTGTTGGAAACCTGGCGATGATCATTTATCGTGCAAAATTCCCTGGCTCATGATGTTTGATCACCAAAAAAAATCTTCTAATTGGTCATTTATGGAACCTACACGCAACACGCAATACTACTGCAACAACAACAACAACAAGAAGGAATTATTGTCAGGTGGATACAAAGTTGAGCACTCAAAGGACGGATGGCTTCTCGTGACTTGTCGTGGAACGCGGACAATATTTTTCTTTGAACCTTTCAGTAACGTGAAGATCAACCTCCCCGATATTCCCGAAGATTTTGAAGAGCGTAATGATGGTATGTCTTTCTCGTCTTCACCGACTTCGGCTGATTGGAGTATTCTTATCCAGATGTGCCCCGAACCAGATATAATCGAATTTGCATGTTTAAGCTCGGGGAGTATTGATGAGGGCTGGATGGAAGTTACATCTGATCTGGTAAATAACAATTGTAACTTCATATGTTGTAGCTGCAGCCCCTTGTTCCATGATGGCAAGTTTTATACTTTGGGTCAGGATGGGAGCTTGCTTAGGAAGAACTTTCTTGATGATGCTTTAATTGGAGCATTTACTTATTTTGCTTCACCGGATGAACCGGTTGCTTCTGGAACAAGGTACTTGGTTTCTTGCAAAGATGAGCTATACCAAGTTATTATCGGACCCTTGGGAAGATCTGTTAGGGTTTACAAGCTGATCATGGATGACGAAACGGATTATTATTTCGAATGGGATGAAGTGAAAAGTGTTGGTGATTTTGCGTTTTTTGTGTGTGAGACGTCGTCGTTTGCTACTCCTGTTGCTGAAATTGCGCACCGGAATTCAATCAACTTTCCACTTCTTGTTGAAAATTGTTGCCTCTCTTACAAATTGGAGGAGTCGAGATTTACAAGTTTCGATGGAGATTCTCTCGACCG
Source organism: Linaria vulgaris (assembly GCA_948329865.1). Taxonomy (NCBI): domain Eukaryota; kingdom Viridiplantae; phylum Streptophyta; class Magnoliopsida; order Lamiales; family Plantaginaceae; genus Linaria; species Linaria vulgaris. The sequence continues at coordinate 90,111,717 of OX415251.1, read as the reverse complement.
TGATATTTATAAGAGGAAACAATTGTTTGGTGGCTGTACTTGGATTCAACCAAAAGTTGTCCGAGCATATAGATAGCTATGTATGTGTTTCGTTTCTGGGAGTCAAGTTTATGTTATTTTGGCGAAATTAAGTTAATATTTTGAAGTTTTGTGAGCGGCAATTAAGTTGCAGTATTGACATTAATTATAACAAGGCCAACGTGAAAGACTACATGCGATTGTTTTTCATGTTTCTTGCACTTGCTGCTATATATCTACTATATTAATTGTACCGTCTGGCAAAGCGCTTTTATGTATTTAATTATAGTTGGTGGAGCACTCCTTGTACTAAACAGTTTTTATCTAATTATTTTTGTATTTTTTTTTAGTGAATCAAGAGTTTATTTATTTTAAAGTTAAAAAGAGCATAATCATTCAATGTAAATGTATGTAAAAAAGAGCATAATCATTCAATGTATGTATATGTGTCCATTTTTAATCAGCTGAACGTCATTTTTGATTATATTTTTGAACAATATATTGTCAATCATAATGTATTATTTAAAAAACAATGCATGTATTTGACGAGTCATAAAATTACTCTTTCAATATGTTTTAAGATAAAATTATTATATATCATATGAAAATTAAAATCATTGAATAATATATAGGAGATAACTTATTGTTTTTCAATGACTTTTTTTGTTTGCTTATTCTTCAAATAAATATATCCATGTATATTGTAAACTGTTGTTAACAAAAGTTAAAAAACAAAAACAAAAAAAGTCAGATATGATTATCTCTTACACGTGAAGTAGTCTAGAAATTTAAGAAAACCATAGACATGTGCTAAGTAAAGTGGAGAAGTGAGAAATATGGCTGAAATTGTTCAATTTTAAATTAATGAGGACATAAGGGGTATTATATTAGTAAACGCAATTATAGACACATTTGATGATTTTTGCCTTTTTTGACAACATGGTGGGCCGGTTGATTCACCGAAAATCCAACGGCATGTTTTGTCTGTATGTGCACGGACTGTGCCTAAATAATTTTCCTATTTGAAAAAAGTACAGGACAGCAAGAAAAGTTAAAGTCCCATAAATAATTACCAATCTTCCTAAATTAGGTAAGTTTAAACCCAAAAGACTTCAATAGTGAAAGACTAATTAATGAAAGTATATATTATATGGAAATAAATCTATTCCCTGCATGCAGGTCTTTGGACCAATTTGGAACGTTTCCAAATTAAGATTACGTTAAACATGCAGCATAGTCTTTGGATCAACCTAGGAACTTCTCTATTTCTAATATAACATTTTTTTTAGAAACAATTTCTAATATAACATTTAACGTACATAGAAACAGCTAATAGCCATAACCTATTAATTACCAAACATTCATTACTTTCCAATATTAAGATAGTAAAATAAGATATTTAAAAAAGGAAGGAAAAGGAAAATTCCAAAAATAAAGTCCTTGATCACCCACCCGGTCAACTTTAGGAGAAAGCCGAGTGGGGGCTTATAAAATAAAACCAATCAAGAGTCACATAACTGAAAAAGTAATTTGAAGTAAGTGCAGAAAGTATATATAGAGTATTATAATTGATTGTGTGAAACTTAGAATTCATATAGTAAGATGAAGAAGTACGACGAGTGATACAATGTTGATATCAGTTTGTGGTACCTAATTCGAGTTTAGGTGGGACTCCTAGAATTTGGGATGAGAAAATTGAGAAAAAAATAAAAATTACTTGATTTAACTTGTCCAATGATTACAACTGAAATGAATATAAATAAGCAAATGTGGCTGACTAATTCAGTCCACTACTCCACTACATACGTGGGAAAATAACAGAATATAAAACTTATCTAAAACATAATATTATCTAGAATTAATTAAAGACTGAATTAAAATAACAAGACATAATTTAATTAAATAAAAAGCATGATAATCTGGGCTTAGATAACAAAGTCCTCCATCCATTTAGGGGCCTGCTTGGAACGGTTGGGCGTGATAGTAGAAGTTGGGCCCATATCATCCGCCCCATCTGGAAGCAAGGCCTTGTCCACAAGGCCTGAAGTAGGGTTACTCATGTTACTTAGGGTTTGAGCAGCTGAGATCTGGCCGTCCATCTCGGGGAAGCGTGTGAGGAAGGGTGCAGAATCTTCCCACGTGGCGTCAACGGTCGGACAGTCCTTCCACTTGACTAGGGTTTGTGGAATTGAAACGTCATTCCGCAAAATGACTCGAGAGTCCAGAATGCTCTCGGGTTCGAGCAAAAGTGCGCCATTTTCGGAGATCGGCGGAAGAGATGGCGGCGCCGCTGGTGGAACACCATGAAACGGCCGGAGAAGAGAGGCGTGAAAGACGGGGTGGATCCGAGCGGTTTCCGGCAACTCGAGTTCGAAGGCGACTGTCCCGATTCGACGGCGAATGCGAAAGGGCCCAAAGTAAAGACGACGGAGCTTATTGTGGGGCTGATTCGTCGCTGTGAGTTGACGGTAAGCTCGTAGCTTAACATAAACTAGATCTCCTTCAGTGAATGTGTGATTTTGTCTATGTTTGTTAGCTTGAGCACTCATATGTTGTTGACTCCTTTGCATGTTAGATCTAAGTATGGTTAAGATCTGTTCATGTGTAGTAAGTGTGGAATCGATGGAGTCATTTGCTGAGTCACCTGGTAAATAAGTCGGAATAGTGGTAGGAGTGCGGCCGAACAAGGCTTGGTAGGGAGTCAGTCCAGTAGCTGAATGTCGAGCTGTGTTGTACCAAAATTGTGCGACCGAAAGATAACGTGACCACTTTTTAGGCTGATCCGTACAGAAACACCGTAAGTAGCACTCTAATGACCTGTTAACCACCTCCGTCTGTCCATCCGTTTGAGGATGATAAGCACTGCTGAATTTCAAAGTGGTTCCTACTTGTTTGAAAAGCTCCTGCCAAAAATGACTAAGAAATATGGGGTCCCTGTCTAAGACAATAGATTTAGGGAGACCATGTATGCTGTAAATGTCATTTATAAAAACTGAAGCTAGGAACGAGGTTGTGTAATGAGTAGGAAGTGAAATGAACCTGCCGAACTTAGATAATCTGTCAACCAATACCCATATTGTTGTTTTGCCCATAGAGTTAGGAAGATGTGTGATGAAATCCATGCTGATATCTTCCCATGTGTTGCTTGGAATTGGTAGGGGGCTCAAAAGGCCGTATGGCTTACTGGTTTGGTACTTTATCTGTTGGCATATTTGACATGTTTTGACATATGCATGTATGTCGTCTTTGATGCCAGGCCAATGAAAAGCTGCGGAAATTCGAGCTAAGGTGGATTTGATACCTGAATGCCCTCCAAGTGGTGAACTATGGAACTCGTGCATGAGTTTGGAGCGAAGATCAGCATAATCAGGTACAAAAACTCTGTCTTTGAAGTAGATCAGATCACCCTTTGAATGGTACTGTTCTGGATCAGCAGCTAATGTGACTTTTTCCATGAATTGCATACCTTCCGGATCAGTTTTGAAGTAAGCACGGAGCTGGTCCATCCAAGGTGCAGTAACTATGGAAATAGCGGCGTATTCAGGTGAGCATCTGCTACTTTATTTTCCTTGCCCGGTTTATAGTACACTTCATAATTGTAACCAATGAGCTTTGAAATCCACTTCTGTTGCTCGGGTGTATGAATAGTCTGTTTAAGGATGTGTCTTAAACTCTGCTGATCTGTAAATATTCTGAATGTGTTCCCGAGTAAATAGTGGCGCCATTTTTTTACAGCCTCCGTGACAGCAAAAAATTCTTTGTTGTATGCAGATTGTGCTTGCATTCTGGGCGACATCTTCCGGCTAAAGAAAGCAATAGGATGGTCTTGCTGTGACAGAACCGCACCAGCAGCGACATCGGATGCATTCGTGGTCAAATCAAAGGGCAAATTGAAATCTGGAAGAACGAGGACTGGCAGAGTCGTCATCAACTCCTTTAATTTTTCAAAGGCCTTTTGTGTATTTGTATCCCATGTAAACTGTTCTGTCTTTAATAAATTTGTGAGGGGAGCGACGTGAGTGGCGTAGTGACGCACAAAGCGTCTATAGTATCCGGTGAGGCCGAGAACCCACGTAAAGCAGTCACCGTGGTAGGGGCATGCCATTCAACAATGGCTTGGACCTTCTCCGGATCGACCTGTACACCCTCTTTACAAATGATATGCCCCAGATAATTAACCTTAGGAACACCAAAAACACACTTGCTAATCTTGGCATAAAATTAGTTAGAAGATAACAACTGAAAAACTTTTCTGAGATGCACTTCATGCTCACGCCAATCACGACTATAGACAAGTATATCATCAAAAAAGACAAGAACAAATTTACGCAAGTAACCTCTGAATAAGTCATTCATCGTAGCTTGAAAACTTGAGGGAGCATTAGTTAAGCCGAACGGCATAACCACAAACTCATAGTGTCCGTCACAAGTTCGAAAGGCTGTTTTGTGAATGTCTTCTTCGGCTAGTCGAATTTGATGATACCCCGACCTCAAATCCAGTTTGGTAAATATTGTTGCCCTTTTCAATTCATCTAGTAACTCATCTACTGTTGGGATAGGAAATCTGTCCTTAACAGTGATTGAATTTAAAGCCCTGTAATCAACACAAAAACGCCAAGTCCCATCTTTTTTTCGTACCAGCAATACTGGTGAAGAGTATGGGCTGCTGCTGGGCCTAATAACCCCTTCTTTCATCATTTCAGTTATCATTTCTGTCATGATAGCCTTTTGGTAATGTGGATACCGGTATGGCTTAACATTGACAGGTTTGGAATCTGGAAGTAGATGTATGTGATGATCATGATCACGAGGTGGGGGTAGTGTGATAGGCTTTGCAAAAATCTGTTCAAACTCCTCAAGTAATGGTTGTAATTTTGGGCAGCATCCCGTTGCACCACCACCTGTTACATCTGTTATTTTTCGCAAATCATCAACAGAGATTGAGTACAAAGTACTTACAGAATCTGTATGCAACATTCGTTGCAATTGTTGGTGGTTTACTTCCTGTAAACGACTTTCTCCGAGTAACTTCACTCGTTGCCCCTTGAAGTTGAACTCCATACGTCTATCAACGTAATTAGTCAGAATGTCCCCCAGTGTCTGCATCCACTGGACCCCTAAAACCAAATCTGCTCCTTGAATATGAACCACCAATAAAGGTATTTGAAAGATAGTATTAGCCAATGTAAGTGCTACATTTTCACATTCCCCATTGCATGTAATACGTTCACCATTACCAACCATAACCCCAGTTTGGTTCTTGCTGAGTATTGTGAGAGCCAGTTGTTGTGCCAATCGTGGTTGAATAATGTTATGAGTACTTTCGAAATCGATCAGGATACTGACAGTCCTGTTGTTAATACGCCCACAAACACGCAATGTTTCTGGAACTAAGATTCCAGTATAAGCAGCAATTGATAACTGAAAATATACCTTTTCGGTCTCATTGTGGTGATTGCCGGGCTGTTCCGGCAGTGATGGGATCTCCACAAACTCATCATCAGGTATAGATTCTGAATCGGACGTTACTGTTTGTTCAGGGTCATCTGCCAAAAGAGTGAGAAATTGTGGGCCATTGCATTTGTGTCCAGGCCCATATTTTTCGTCACAATTGAAGCATAGTCCTTTCGCTCGCCTTGCTTGCATTTCTGTGTTGTTAAGCCGTCGAACTGGATATTGTTGTGTTATCCGCGGGGCTGGCAGGGCGAGTGGCGGTGCTGGTAGAACAACTCCTTGTGAATTCTATCCGAGCCGAGGGTATTGTGGTCTTACCCGGGTGTCCCGAATCTTGTCTTCCAGTAATTTAGCCAATGATATGGCTTGCTCAATCGTCGTTGGCCTTAGAATGGCCAACTCCACCCTTATGTCCTTTCTCAAACCGGAAATAAAGCAATTTAAAATTGCTTCAGCACTTAAACCTGTAACAAAGTTGCAAATCTGCTCAAACTGCACCTGATATTCATGAACATAATTAGTTTGTCTTAATTTGAAAAGCGTGGTCTGATGGTTTTCATATGTTGAAGGGCCAAATCTGATTGACAAATCAATTTCAAATTTATCCCATGTGTTTAACAAAAAATTATGGTGCATCCACTTATAACAACTTAAAGCATTTCCCTTCATTCGAATGGAAGCAATTTGTAAACGTTGTTCGACTGGAATTTGGTACAACGTAAAATATTGCTCAGCTTCAAACAGCCAATCAATTGGGCCAGTCCCATAAAACATGGGCATGTCCAATTGTTGGGGTTTTGGCTGTTGGTAAAGTGGGTTTGTAGAGTGGTTAATGTATGGGCTTTGATTTGATGGGCTGACAACGTTATATGGGGGTGGCGTAGGTTGAGATGAATTTGAAGCTGTGGGGTTTTCCTTTTCAGATTGTTTGGAGTGCAATTTTTTTATTTCCCCCATAAAAAAAGCCATCGATTCATTGTGTTGCTGATTTTGTTGCTGCATAGCTCTGCCCAACTTATCATCATTTTCCCTTATTTGACACGCCAATTTTTCTGTCATTGTATCGGCCAGTTTTTCTGATTGTTCCTGAATTTGTTGCTGATGCAACAACTGCATTCCTGCTAATTCTGCTCGTAACGCCTTCAATTCCGCTTGAAAAGAATCATCGAATGTTTCGCCTTGCACTGGTTTTCGAGGCATGATTCACTGGATGAAAGCACCAATAATACAATGTTGATATCAGTTTGTGGTACCTAATTCGAGTTTAGGTGGGACTCCTAGAATTTGGGATGAGAAAATTGAGAAAAAAAATAGAAATTACTTGATTTAACTTGTCCAATGATTACAACTGAAATGAATGTAAATAAGCAAATGTGGCTGACTAATTCAGTCCACTACTCCACTACATACGTGGGAAAATAACAGAATATAAAACTTATCTAAAACATAATATTATCTAGAATTAATTAAAGACTGAATTAAAATAACAAGACATAATTTAATTAAATAAAAAGCATGATAATCTGGGCTTAGATAACAAAGTCCTCCATCCATTTAGGGGCCTGCTTGGAACGGTTGGGCCTGATAGTAGAAGTTGGGCCCATATCAACGAGGGAGAGTATTTTTGTTTAACAGACAAAGAAGAAGAACTTTTATATCTTGATAGGATAAGAATGGCAAGGATGAACTATTATTATTCTTCCAACAAGATGATGAGACCAAGACGAGAAGTACTACGGAACGCGAAGAAAGGCAGCGGCAAGTCAAACTTATATGACATACCTGATCCGACAACGGCCGCCACCGGACGATGCGTAGCTTCGAGCAAGGATACTAGTTGGCTTGTGTTTGTAGTCGACAGACGCACTAGTAATAAAAAATCGGGAAAAAATCGAAATTGGTCCTTTATTGTGTCTTAGTTACAGTTTTTGTCCTTTATTGTGTCCTTGTTTTATTTTGGTCCTTTATTGTGTGTTTCAGTACAATTTTGGTCCTTCAGATGGAATCTCAGCCGAAAATATAATGTACGAGCACGTGTTGCCCTCAATTCAATTTTTTTGAATTTTCCACAAACATATTTGCATGTTGGAACAACAATTTTAATTTTTTTATTTAAAATTTTGACCCGTCCGATCCGGATAACCCGGTCAAATTGGGTTGGCCGGGTCAAAATTTTAAATAAAAAAAAAATAAAAAAATTTGAAACCAGCGTTTCCACATGTGAATTTGCATGTGGGAATTAAAAAAGTTTTTATTTTACCGACAAGTGCTCCCACACTCTGACTTCTTCCTGAGGACCAAAATTGTAGTGAAATACACAATAAATGACCAAAATAAAACAATGACACAATAAAGGACCAAAACTGTAACTAGGACACCATAAAGGACTAGTTTCGATTTTTTCCCTAAAAAATCTAAATCTAACAAAAAGGATTGCTCAGCAGAATGCTTCATCTGGAATCGCTACTCCCACGTTAAGTTACAACTCTCGAACCTTGATGCTAGTAAAAGCTTCTTCAAGTGCGTTCTATGTTGCAGCACAGAAGTAAAAAACCCTTGATGGTGAATTTGTTGAGAGAGAGAGAAAATGGAGAGCAAATTGTAGAGAGAGAAAGCAAAATATTTTGTGTTATTAATGAATTCTGTTACAGAGATGATCAGTGAACTATATATACATATTGCCGTTGAAATGAGCTGGAAATAGTTACAACTAACTAAAAGAGTATTTACATGCTAGTCCCTAGAATACAGCAGAATTGAAACTAAGATGCAGAATATAAATAAATTGTCAATACGCCCCCTGAAGTTGGACTGAGGTGTGGATCACTGAGGTTCAACTTGGATAGCCATGATTTGAATTGAGGGGCAGCCAGGGGCTTGGTAAAAACATCTGCAACCTGCTGAGTTCCAGGACAATGAAGGGGTAAAATGAAGCCATCCTTGTATGAATCTTTGACAAGATGGCAGTCGATCTCTAGATGCTTAGTCCTTTCATGGAATATAGGATTGTGAGTGATGTGGACTGCAGAGTTGTTATCACATAGGAGAGGAATAGGAGTTACAACAGGGACCAATAAATCAGTGAGTATGTAAGTGATCCATTTGAGCTCACAGTTGGTGTGTCCTAAACTCCTGTATTCAGCCTCAGTGAAGGATCTGGAGACTGAGGTCTGTTTCTTAGTTCTCCAGCTGATGAGGGACTCCCCCAAGAAACACAGTATCCAGTCAAGGACCTCATAGTATCAGGGCAGGAAGCCCAGTCAGCATCACAGTAGGCTCTGAGAGAAAGAGAAGAATTGGCAGCAAAGTAAAGTCCCAAAGACAGAGTGCCTTTGAGATAATGCAAAACAGAGAGAGCTACATTCCAGTGTTCCTGAGATGGAGAGTGCATGAACTGACTGAGGTGATTAACAACATAACAGATATCAGGCCTGGTCATATTCAGATAAAGGAGTCTCCCAACTAGTCTCCTGTATTGATCAGGTCTAGGATATAAAGAACCATCAGCAGTAAATTTAAATCCTTTTGGACAAGGAACATCAGTGGACTTAGCCCCCAGTAGACCAGTATCATTGATTATGTCTAAAATATATTTCCTCTGGTTAACATGGAGACCAGTGGAGGATCTGAAAATTTCTAATCCCAGAAAATACTTGACCTCACCAATATCATTAATAGTGAACATATAGTGAAGATATGCCTTAATGGACTGAATGAGAGATAGGTTAGGTCCAGCTACGAACACATCATCCACATACACCAGGAGTGCAACAAAGTCTGAACCTGTCCCCATAGTAAACAGACAGTCATCTGCTTTGGATTGAATGAAACCATAGGCAAGTAAACATTTAGTAAACTCTAAATTCCACTGTCTGGAAGCTTGTTTGAGGCCATATAGGGACTTGTTAAGTTTGCAGACCTGTCCAGGCTTAGCTTTATAGTATCCAAGGAGAGGTTTAAGATAAATATCCTCATCCAGGAATCCATGGAGGAAGGCATTATTAATGTTTAATTGGTGTATGAACCAATTGTAATGAGTGCTGACAGCTAGTAAAATTCTCACAGTAACCAGCTTCACCGCTGGAGAAAAGCTGTCAATGTAATCAAGGCCAAAAATTTGATTGTAACCTTTTGCCACCAACCTGGCATTGTGTCTGTCAATGGAACCATCTGGTTTCAGTTTCAACTTAAAAACCCATTTTGAGCCAATGGGATGTTTGTCAGGAGGAAGGTCTACTAGAGACCATGTACTATTTTCTTTCAAAGTTGCAAGTTCAGCTTCCATGGCAGTGATCCAGTGGGGATTAGTGCATGCCTCTTTATAGGATTGAGGTTTTGTGTGTAAGCTCATATTAGCTAGGAAACTAACATGAGAGGGAGATAATTGAGGGTTAATGATATGGGGAAAAGTAGGTGGAGTGTGTAAAGAGCTTTGTGGGATAGTAGGATTGGTGTGTGTGAAGGGATCAAGAACACAATTGAGAAGAAAATCCTTCAAATGAGCAGGTTTAGTACAGGTTCTGGTACTCCTTCTGAGAGGTGAAGGAGTAGGAGATGGACTGTTATTTTCTGAGGTGGTATTGGAGGTGAGATGTGAAGGGATTGGAGTATTTTCAGGAATAACTAGAGGGGTGTCTAGAGAAGTATTATCATGAAAAGGAACAACTGGTAAGGGGTTAAGTGGAGGCTCGGCAGTGAAAGAAGAGAAAGGGAAAGAAGATTCATGAAAAATGACATCTCTGCTCAATATAATTTTGTGATCATGAAATCTGTAGACTCTATAAGCCTTCTGTCCAGGGACAAAACCAAGGAAACAGCCCTTGTAACCCATTGGTTCCAATTTATCTTTGTGAGGCTTTGTGTTGCCTGTAAATACCAAGCATCCAAAGCCTCTGAGAGTGGATAAATCAGGCTCTTTAGCATGCAGAGCTTCATATGGAGTAGACCAATTCAGAAGTCTGCTGGGAGTTCTATTAATGAGGTGGGTTGCCATGAGCAAAGCATAACCCCAGAAAGTAGAAGGCCGAATCAGTGAAGAGGAATGCATCGGAAAACTCGTCAGAAACAGATCGGAGAATCCACGACGCAACCAGACAGTCAACTCTTTCCCATTCAGCATAATCCTCATGAGATGGATCTGGTCGTCGTTCCGTACCATTGATAAATCCGAGTTTGCGACGAGCACCGAGTGCTAATTTCATCGCGCGGCTCCACGACAAGTAATTTGCAATTCCGGTGAGCGGCGTTGAGGTGAGGGACGCGCCAAATTGTTCATTGTTGTAAAGTTGCAGCGCGCCACCAGATCTGGTGGTGCGAGAGGTAGGCGGCGCGGATTGCGCTGAATCAACCGAAGAATTAGTGTTCGTCATCGGAAAATTCCAAAATTAGGGCGGCGATCGTGTCGGAAACTCGAGTAGAGTAAAATCAGTTGCAATAAACTGAAAATGTGAGCTATAGTAAGCTCAAAAATGGCGGAATCGGGTGGATCGAACCTGGCTCTGATACCATGTTGAGAGAGAGAGAGAGAAAATGGTGAGCAAATTGTAGAGAGAGAAAGCAAAATATTTTGTGTTATTAATGAATTCTGTTACAGAGATGATCAGTGAACTATATATACATATTGCCGTTGAAATGAGCTGGAAATAGTTACAACTAACTAAAAGACTATTTACATGCTAGTCCCTAAAATACAACAGAATTGAAACTAAGATGCAGAATATAAATAAATCTGATACACAAGTTCTGGTGATGACATCTGGTTTCTATCATGCTAATATATCCTTGTTGTTGACACCTGGTTTATACCTTGCTGATATATCCTTGTTGATGACACCTGGTTTCTACCGTGCTGATATATCTTGATCTCCACGATGCTAGTACATTTTCTATAAGGATCTGAATAATATGTCTTGCCATCGGGTAGATAGCTTTGTCTTCCTATCGGAGGACTTTGCATTTGGCCAGCGTATCACCTTCGTGAATATAATGTCATCGGATAGATATCTTTATATTCCTAACGGAGGACTTTTTAAATTAGGTCCTCGCGCACCATTGTAAGAATGATGCCATCGGATCGTTCACTTGCTAAAGTATCGACGATTATTTTAGGCATCGTATAGTCATCCAAGACTGGTAGTGCCTATTGTATCGGATACTCTGTGAGTGATTTTGTCCTGCATCGTTGCATGTAATTCTAAAATAATCTTAATGATGGTAAATGATACCACGAGGGCTATCAATGTCTTCATCTGATGGTATTTTAATTTCCCAAGGGGTTAACATTTATTATTATTATATATATATATATATTTAGGGGTGTAAAGTGTAATTTATTTTGAGGTGTAAATACAATATTTAAAATTAGAAGGGTTTTTTTAAAAAAATGTTTTTTGACTGAAAATATGACGTGGCGGGACAGTTTATTGACGTGGCAGCCACTGTATCGTCACGTAGGCATATTTAGCCCGAATAAGGTCATCGGCATTGCAAGATTTTATAAAAGATACCGGGCATTTTTGCAAGGCCCGAAAAAATCGAGCATTTTAAGTTTTTTTGTAAAGTTAACGGGCATTTTTAATTTTTCGTCCTATATATGCTGAAATCCATGATAAGTTTCTAATTTTTAGTGTAACTGATTATTCTTACACGATTTCATTTTGTTAAACAGTTTGCTGAAAATGATAGAAGGATGGCCATGAAATACATTAAACTAATTAACTCAACGAGAGGAATCGCATACCGTCTCATTTCCTATTTCCATCAAGCTTCACTTGAAACTCATCTTAACCAGCAAATCTATTCTGATGTGGTGCTGAAAAGGCATAGTCCAGTTGATACAGTTTCTCAAATATGGATCGTGGTTACATTCGACATCTTTCGAATCTTATTCATATATTAATTGTATTTGAGGTTCATGTGGACGGTGGACCAATACTATGGTTTTTCCATCAGAACCTCACATTCAGTTTGACTTGTTACTGTTGTATCCGAAACTAACCTTCGCAACACTCTCATGCTTGAATATGCATGCCTTCAATCTGCCCTTTTAATATTTAGGAGTGTTCAAGCAGTTGATAGGACAGAATGTTGTGTATACTGTATAGTAGTACTGTGGATGTGCCTGTCAAAATCTCTATCTCCAAGTTCTTTTGAACATTTTTTAATCCTTTTTGGTTGTATATTTATCACATGCGCTCTTTATGCCCTTTCAGGCATTCATTATTAAGATATGGTTAGTCGAGTCGATTCATCCATTGTTTATCTTATGATATGTTGTTATATAAGCCTATTTGTTATCGGGACAAGCTAGATATGTAGTTTACTCATTTCCCCACTGTAATTGGGATGAATTTGAAATATTTGTACTCAATTCAGTCCTTGTGGATTACTGGAAGTTCTTATGCATTTATCTGAAATTTTTTGGGTGTTTCTTCTGTATTTTTTTATATTATAAATGGGATTAAATATAATATTAACAGAAACAGAATATGATGAAAAGGAAAAAAAAACATTTAGACAAAAAAGGGTCTATGTCAGCGTTTTTTTGGTTTAGAAATTGTAGGAATAGGCCAGAATTTAGTGTGCATAACTTATGGGGATTTCCCAGCGTTTTTAGCGAATAGCTAAAGTACGTGTTTTGCTAGCGTTTTTATGCCTACACCAGCAATTTAATTATGCTAGGAAAAGGTACTGCATTTTTACAAGCGCTTCATGTAAGTCGCTTGTGAAGGTTTTACCAACAGGCGATCTCCCAACAACTTGCTAGCATTTTCAAAACGCTGGTAAGATTTTTCCCATCGTTTTAAAAGGCATGGGAAACAGCAAAAAAAATGCTGGAAAAGCCCGATCTCTTGTAGTGGTTTCAATTTTATTTTTTCCTATTAATCCCTGTCAAAATGGTGCATGCTTCTAATATATGACAATGTAAGGTGATGCATGATATTTTTGTTTTATTTCCGTTTCTAATGTCTTGGAGGAGCACTCGCGCTTGAGGACGTGTAAAATCGTTGACGACGAGGCCAACAAAAGCACACCGTGGCGTTCAGGCAGAAGAAGCCATGGAGACATGATTTGTCACAAGCTTGAAAAACGCGACATTAAAAATATTTTACATAGAGGCTGTTAGAGAATGGTGATATATAATATTTTCGAGTTCAAAACCTAACAATAGCAACTCTTTTTAAGGTAAAATAGTTACACTAAGTTTGAGAAATATTATATATAAAAATTAAGTTCCCAAGCAATTATCCACAACCCAACATGAGCTCTTTTAATTCACGGGTTGTACCACAACATAATTAACGCAAGAACAACATTTTTTTCATTAATTATTATCTTGTCATGAAATCATGTTTGACTAAAGGAATGTGTATGTTTGTGCAGTGGGCCAGTAGTTTATAGAGTAAAGTAAAGTTCTTTAATTACACTTCAAGTGTGTGCTCATATTTAGTGAATGAAAAACGTTCATGTACTTTCAAGCCAAATCAAATGGTACATTCAAAAGTGATAAATATGTACTTATCTATTACTTCCTCCAATGTGATTTATAGAAAACAACTAATCTGGCAAAATAACAAACAACGTAACATTCTTAAAATAATAATGGACAAGTTGACATTTCTTAGCTTTCTTGTCTAAACCTTGTAATTCCCCTCATAAAGATTTTTCATGAGACAAGTTCAAGATTGCAGCGAAGCTCGATCGAGCATTTGGTCTTCAAAAGAAGAAGTAGATGATGAATTGTTTCCAAGGTTTTATTTAGAGTTTCAGAGGTGGGAAAGTGATAGGGCCGGCAAAGAAGGTTCTTGTCAATGTCGATGCATTTAGCGCGGTTGGTGATGGAGTGTCTGATGATAAGTATACTTATAAGGTGAAAAGTAATATTGCACATGATTTCCAACTTTTTGGACCTGAAATTTTGTTATTTTAGACAGGAGTCTTTTCTTAAACTTGTTTAGGCCTTTGCAAATGCATGGAAACAAGCTTGTATAACACATTATATTGAGGTGGGAGTGTTTTTGGTTCCTGAAAATCATCATTACCTAGTCAACGCCTAGCTACAAGGTTCAGAGGCTGGTAAACTAGCTAGTAAATATCCGGCCAACAGGTACATGTATATAATTATGGGATAATTACGGATACCTCCGATCCCCTGAGGTTTGGTGCAATTACAAATACCTCCCCTAAGGTTTGGATAATTACAATCACCTCCCCTCCAACCAAAAAATAGAAATAAACTACCAATTTTGCCCTTGGTCAAATTATGTGTTAAGAGATTTAGATTTAATGTTAAATAAAAGATTATTTAATTAACTTGCATAAGTTTTATTTAAGAACTACCGATAAATTTAAAATAATTGTAAAATAAATTATTTATTTATTTAATGTATATTGTTGTTATTTATTAATTTAAAAATTATTTAACTAATCCCCATTTTAAATAAATATATGATTCTAGGAAAAATAATTAAATATTCTAGCTTGTGAATGAATATTGACATTGTTTCTTGTACCACATATATTATTAATTAAATAACTAATTTCTAAAATATAAACGCATAATTAATTTTTCCACCATATGACAAGCATATTTTATTCACCAATAGTAATTTTAAGCCAATAAAGATTTAAAAGATAATGTAATATATCATAAATGTTTTGCTAATGACGCTGGTTTAATTAACAAATAAGTACTAATAATAATTATATAGTTGGGTAAAATTATTTTAGTGTTGATTTTAATACTTCTAAAAATTTATCAATTACTTTTAAAATAAAAATATGCTAAATATGTCGCACAATAAACAATGTAAATATACATTCACATGTTATAATATTTAAAGTTAGGACGAATTATCAAAAATGCCCGAAAAGTTTTCCCTTTATTCTTAAATGCCCGATTTTTCCCAATCGGCTGAAAATGCCCGATAAGTTTTAAATTTTCTATCGAAAATGCCCGATTTGAAAATCTCGGACATTTTGTCCGACGTGGCGTCCGAATCAACAAGTCGTGTTGCTGAATCAAAAAAACGCGTCGGACACCTATGATTTTTGGTCCGAAAAAACGTTTTCTAGAAATTAATAAAAATTAAAAAAAGGCCACTGTTCATCAGCCCACTGTTTATCGGCCCATTACTCATCAGATCACTGTTTATCGGCCCACCACCACTACTGTTCATCGGCCCACCACCACCACTGTTCACAGGCGTCACTATTCACCCCGCCACCGTTACTGTTCATGGTCCGATCCGATTTCCATCTCCGTTCAATTCCGATCTCCGATATTCAGCGAGTGTGGTAGGAGGCGGGTAGCGACCTGACGCGGGGGGGGGGGGAGGGGGCGGCGTCAATCGACGCCGCCACCGCTGCAACAGCGAGTTGCAGCGGTGTGGGGTGGGGGTGGCGGGGGGAGGGGGGTGGCGCGATCTGCAGGGGGTTGGGGAAGACGGGGAGGGGGGGTGGCGCGATCTGCAAGGGGGTGGGGAAGACGGGGAGGGGGGGTGGCGCGATCTGCAGGGGGTGGGGAAGACGGGGAGGGGGGGTGGCGCGATTTGCAGGGGGTGGGGAAGACGGGGAGGAGGGTGGCGCGATCTGCACGGGTGGGGAAGACGGGGAGGGGTGTGGGGAAGACGGGGAGGGGGGGTGGCGCGATCTGCAGCGGGGTGAGGTGGGGGTGGGGCGGCGACGGGGAGGGGGGTGGGGAAGATGATGATTTCTTATTTTTTTTAAATTTTTTTTTGTCAAAATGTTATTATTATTATATATATTTATTATATATATTTGTTCATATCTTTATTATTATTAACATATATATACATTAGAAACGTTTTTTAGTCAGTGAATAGTAAACACGTTTTTTTGATTCAGCAGCGCGACTTATTGATTCGGATGCCACGTAGGATTTTTTTTCCAAAATTTTCATTTCGGGCATTTTTGGTAGGAATTTTTAAATATACCGGGCATTTTTGGCAGGTCTGAAAAAATCGGGCATTTAAGAATAAAGGGCAAACTTTTCGGGCATTTTTGATAATTCGTCCTTAAAGTTATTTTATTTCTTAGGATCATACATTTATTTAAAGTGAGGATTTGTTAAATAATTTTTAAAATTAATGAATAGTAATAACATACATTACATAAATAAATAAAATTATTTAACTATCATTTTAAATTTATCAATTATTTTTAAATAAAACTTGTGCAAGTTAATTAAATAGTCTTTTATTTAACATTAAATCTAAATCTCTTAATACATAAGTTGACAAAGGGCAAAGTTGGTAGTTCATTTTTACTTTTTGGTTGGAGGGGAGGTGATTGTAATTACCCAAACCTCAAGGGAGGTGTTTGTAATTACATCAAATCTCAGGGGAGGTATCTGTAATTATCCCTATAATTATTTACCTATCTCACACAAACTATATATAGTTTGGCTAATATAGAAAAAGAAGATTATATGAACTTGATTTGATTAGCTAGAAAATAATTATATATATTATCTGGGGGTGGGTCGATATAATTTGATCTCTATTTATTTAAAAGTTAAAACCTATACATACATATATTTTACTATTGATTTAATTTCTAATGTAAGTTATATAAAACTAATCTCCACCATATGTTACTTACTAACTATTGATTTTGTTAGTAACAATGCAAGTTGATGCGGGGTGATTTTGTTTACTGACTAAGCACTCCACATTAGACTAACTCAAGCTCTTTATTGGGCTTGAGTTCGATTTGAGTTCGAGAAACCAGCACTAAAAACACGACACGTGAACTAAACCGGGACGAACCCAGCATAGGTGTTGCGATGCCGTTGAGGGGTTAGACTATAAACATGTTATAGCTTAAATACAATGTAGATAGAAATTAGTTAAGTAAGTGAAACGTATCTGGTAGATCGGGCAAAAAGCGGTTGATGCGGATTGTGGGTTTGTTGATTTTGGACTGAACTTGGGACTAAGCCAAGCTGCCTACGTATCCCGTATAGGGAATCAAGTCGAAGATAGTTCATTGTTTCTCTGTAGTGGTCATGTGACACGTATCACATTGGGCCATGAGGGTCGGACGTAACATGTTGGTACGTTGACAGGTCATCACATTTGCAAGTATGATTGATGTGATGTAGGTGGCATGTTTGCTCTAGGGCTAACGTGGATGACATGGCACAACTGACGTGTTGTAGGTGGCACGTTAGCTCTACGGCTAACGTGGATGACATGGCACAACAGACGTGTTGTAGGTGGCGAGTTAGCTTTAGGTCTAACGTGGATGATGTGGCACGACTAACGTGTTGTAGGTGGCGCATGCTCTAGGGCTAATGTGGATGACATGGCACAACTAACGTCTTGTAGGCGGCGCATTAGCTCTAGGGCTAACGTGGATGTTGTGGCACATCTGACGTGTTGTAGGTGGCACGTTAGCTCTAGGGCTAACGTGGATGATGTGGCATAACTGACGTGTTGTAGGTGGTACATTAGCTCTAGGGCTAACGTCGATGACGTGTCACATCTGACGTGTTGTTGGTGGCACTTTATCTCTAGGGCTAACTGGATGACGTGGCACAACTGACGTGCTGTAGGTGGCGAGTTAGCTCTAGGGCTAACGTGAATGATGTGGCACATCTGATGTGTTGTGGGTGGCACATTAACTCTAGGGCTAACGTGAATATCACACATTCGACGTGTTGTAGGTAGCACGTTAGCTCTAAGGCTAACGTGACTTGAGAGCTCTCTCCCCCAAGACCCCCCTCTTAATGATGATTAATGGATGTATTTATAGGTGCTTCTTGGGCTATTCTTGATGGGCTTGGGCTCCTCTTGTTCAATTAGGCGCGAGCTCACTAATTTGATCATAACTTCTTCAATACTAATCAGAATTGGGATCCGCCTTTTTTGTTAGAAGCTAGAAATCTGTGTCTTTCCAATGACATATGATACATAACCTGATTTGTTCAACCCATGCTATTGTGGCTTGTCATTTTCCAAAGCTCGCACGAGCATATGGCTTTATACGCGAGTAAAACAAATTATGGTGCAACACAAGTTTTATATATATATATATATATATATATATAATGAAACCCTTCATGATGTTAATATTTTAATGTATACATGCACGTACCAACCAACTACAAGAGTTATAATGATGTGGTAAAAGTGAATTATCGTTATTGATCAAGAGGATACATTCTCATACTAGTTACAAGATAATTATGGAATATATATATATATATATATATATATATATATATAAGATATTGACATCTAATCTAAGATAAAGAAAGATACAACAAGAGAATAATTCCTGGATTATAATATTGCCTAATACGCCCCCTCAAAATGGACACTCCGTCAGCAATGGAGATTTTGGACCGAAGAAGCATGAACCGTGATCGAGCAAGGGGTTTCGTGAGGAGATCCGCCAGTTGGTCACATGTGTTTACATAAGATACCCAAATAGGCACCGAATTTCAGCCGAGACAGTGGCGAGAGCACGATACTTAGCTTCTGTCGAGGAACAAGCAGCAACCCTTTGCTTGTAGGACGACCAAAAGATCAGGTTGGAGCCTAGAAAAACGATGAAAGTGGTGGTGGAAGTGCCATTTAAGCTGTCGCCCCGCCCAGCCCAAGTCCGAGAAGGCCGTGAGAGAGAGAGAGAGAGAGAGAGAGAGAGAGAGAGATACGAGTCGGCGAAGAAGGATACCGTGGGAGAGGGTGCCCTTAAGATAGCGAAGCACGCGTTTAAGCGCAATCCAACCCACTACAACAGGAGAAGCCATACGTTGTGCCAAATGATTTATCGAGAATGCAACATTGGGACTTGTAAGGGCAAGATATTGAAGACCACAAATAATTTGTCAAAATTCCATAGCATTAAGGGCAGAAGTCGATGCGAAGAAGAGTGATTGGTGGCCATGGGCGTCGTAAGGGGCTTGGCACCATCCATCTTGTGCCGTGATAATAAGTTGTGAATATATTTCTACTGGGAGAGAAACAGACCCTCACGACATCGAATAACCTCGACACACAAAAAATATGATAGAAGTCCCATATCCTCGACAACAAATTTGGTCGCAAGGTGTTGGACAAGAGCCAGTGACAATAGTATCATCAACTTACACAAGTACAAAGATGCGAATAGAATCCCGAGAAAGCACAAAGAGAGACGAGTTAGATTTGGTCTGAGCAAACTCGAAAGAAATAAGAACCTCATTGAGTGCAAGTTACCACACACGAGATACCTGTTTTAGACCATAGATGGACTTATTAAGGAGACAGACGTGATCAGGGCGAAATGGATCAATAAAACCCGTAGGTTGCCGCATAAAGACCTTCTCAGAGAGTGCACCATGGAGGAAAGCATTACTAACGTCGAGCTGATGCATGGACCAATTGGTCATAAAAGATAATGAGAGAATAGTTTGGATTGTGACCGGTTTAATCACAAGACTGAAGGTCTCATTGTAATCGAGGTTGGGGCATTGATGAAAAGGAAAATTTCAGTTACCTATCCAAACTTTGGCCTCTTTGACCCTAATTTCAGTTACCTCTTTGACACTTACGTATCCAAACTTACACTCGTGACACTTTACGGTCCAAACTTTCACTTTCTTGACACTCGACGGTCCAAACTATGTTTTCGACCTATCTCGGCCAAAATACGTTACTATTCAACTAAATGACGCATGGGTGACGTCACCCATGGGGGGTAGAATCGGTACATCACTCCGTATTTACTAAAAAAAAAACAAATTAGAAATATAAGGGTTGAGCACACCATTTCTGTCTCACAACCCGCCAAAATCAGAAACCCTAATTCCTAAAATCGAAAGCAAATCCACGAAGTCGAACATCAATTTCTCTTTTTTCCACTCGATCGACTGAATCTAACAATGGGGTGGAGTGTTAGAACCCCCACTGATGTTATTCCCGAAGGACAAATTACACATTATTATGGTAAGAATCCCCAAATCCAAAATTTAATTTATTTCTTTGTTTGGAGCTAATTTTCGTCGTGTGGTCCCTCCTTCTGGTTGTATTTGAGGAAATAGTTGAACACATGTGAAAAATTATCAATTTTTTTTCCTTTATTGTTCTCACTTTGACTGCCACCTAGTGTATTTGTGTGATTAGTTTAACTTTGTGCACGTGATAAGTGTGTTTCTGTATTGTAATATCATACTAATTATTTTTGGTCTATATTCAATTGGAGATAGAGATGACCCTTTTACCATAATCTTGCATCATCCGGGAAAATTAATGAATTTGGACAAATAGGTTTATCTTGAGGGACAAGTGGGCTACGTAGATTGGTGTAATGAGGATGAAATGTCCAGGCTAGAAATACTGAAAATGGTGAAAGAGGTAGGTGTTTAAACAGAGGGTTGTGTGGTAAGAATATGTTACATTCAAGATTCTTCTCCAGGTGAGTATATTGAAATAAATAATGATAAGGACTCAATGGATATGGCATTGGAGGCATCTACAAGGAAATCAGTAGATGTTTATGTTCTTACAGATGAGGTACCATTAAATGCTACTCAATCACAAAGTGAATTGCTTAATCTTCCTCCAATGAGTTGAGGGTTGGATTATATTGGTGAAAACAATGGAGGTAGTGCCAATGTTAGTGAAGATGAGAGGTTTGTAGATGGCCTTGTAGAGGGTGATGATGATAATGAATTGCCTGATATAGAAGATGTAGCAAGTCTGTTAAGAGACATGGTCGTTAGAAAGGCAAGAGCAGTGTTATACCTAGCTCTTCAAGGGCTAATGATGATAGCCATAGTGCCCCCCACAACTGAACCAAGAAGCCAGAGATATGTACCCCAATGCTTAAGGGACAATACTAGTCCAATGTTGGAATCTATAGTTGATATAGTGGACAGTGATGATAGTGATGGTGAAGTCTCATGTGGTGATGATTGAGAATTTCCAGATACTCTCAATGATAGTGACAATGATGTAGCTGATGATGACTATCTTAATTCACCAACTTCCTACTAGCAAGTCTAATAAGCAGCTCTTGTTCTCAGATGTCCCTACATCAAGCAATAATTTGACTCTTACTCCTCCAGGTAGAAATAGGTTCAAACCTCATGCTCCAAAGAAAAAAATTGGAGTCCCAAAGAGGGCGGTTGAGATTATGTATGTTAATACTGCAGAAGTTGGTACTAACTAATTGTTTTGTATGATGTACATGTTTTGTATGATGAACATTAGTGCATGCCACTGTTCAAGATGATAGGTCAAGTCATGTTGTGGTAATGATGATGTGCTGGATAGTGTCAATTTTTAAGGAACAACTTACAAAAAACATGTTATAAGTTGGATAGACTACTATCTAAACTATATATATTATTACACTCGACGACATAAACTTTGAAAATATGACACTTTACGGTCCAAACTATAAAATTTTTGACACTTTACGGTCTAAACTTTGAAAATTTTGACATCCGCGATCCTGAACTTGTAAATTAATTTTTTTCCTTTTATTTGATAAGGCGCTTATATCAATGTGGCAGATAACTTAAAGCAACTCTTTTTTTTCCTTTTTTGTTTAAGACAACTTTATTAATATGTTAGTCTACATAAACAAATCTTTTTTTCCATATTGCTTATTAGTGTGGCTCCTCAACTACCAATTTAATTCTATACTCGATGCCACTTAAAATCGATTAGACATCAATGGCAAGATCACCGTTGGATTAATCAAAGGACTGGTGCAAACATTTATCCCTACAACTCTTCATATTCTACTATATTTATACGAAATGTCAACCCTAATTGGCCCATGCATCCAAGCCCCTAACTTCTCTTATTCTCTAGCAAAAAACCTCTCACAACTCATATCAACAGACATGGCAGCCTACTTTCAATCGACGCTAAGAAACGTTTACAACGAGTTCACGGAGTACCTTCCCACCACCTTCTACAACTTTTGCAACCATACGGCCAAGGACGAGGCCTTTCTTTTGAGAGAAATTCGTGATCTAGTCCAGCAAGACATCTGGTACACAGAGGGGTCGATGCAGCCAGTGTATATTCAACTGGCTGCAAAATACACCGTGAGGAAGGGGGTGGAAGTAACCCCGGTGGAGATCCTCAACCGGTTGAGGATATTGCAGACTAGACTGCAACTTTTTCACCAGTTTTACGCGACTCCAGGGGTGAAGTTCAGCAGGAGGAGAGGGAAGGTGAGGACAAATTCCAACTATGAGCGCCTTGTGAAAAATGTAGTGTTATATCAACTTTGTCTATTCTGATAATAGTGATAATATGTCATGTTTTTTAAAAGTTTATTATACGAAATGCAGCCTTCAAATATGGCAAAGAAATTTGTTGATGAGGGATTCAAGAACTACTGCTTGATGAACTATTGTCTTCGCATCAGAGGACTTCCCATCCCACCCATTAGGGTGTTGTCCAATTACGAAATAGAGTATGACAACATCTAAATTGGTGGGATTTGTCTACCCTGTCCCTCCCCCTACCCCCGTTGATCCTTTGGGATGTTTTGTTGTTTTGAAATATTTTGAACAATATTTTAGTTATGTTTTTTATTTCTGTTTTTATTGAATGGATGAGATCATTTTGTTTCTTTTTTTGGATCATATTATTATGTGCATATGTTGACTATGCATGCATTATTATCTGTTTATTTGTGGTTGTATCTATGTGTTTGATGTGATGCCATGCTATTCTCTGTTTTTAGAAGTTACATTTATGATTGAATTGTTAAAGTATATCATGTGATAATATCAATGTTTAAGGTAGAACTTACATGCATCAACTTACAAAACAGAAATCAAACACCTAAAACATCTCTTTCATTCAACACCCAGCCTCCCAAACCAACGCATTTTATTCTCCAACCATATCACACCTCATTAGACCTAAACCATACTACCTTTACAACCATCTATTTCAGTAAACAAAAAACCTACTTAATCAAATTATAGTACAACACATAAAAAAGGGGAAAAAAATAGTGCAATCCACAATTTCCTATTTTTGACCTCTAAATTAGTAACATGCTTTTCAAGCTTCTTCATCCTCTTCCTTAGCTTACTTTTCTCCAAATTCAACTCAATGTTATTCTGCTGCAACTTAGGTTTAATTTTTCCCTTTTGGAATTCCTTCAATTTTGCTTCGGCTTTTTCAATTCTCCTCCTCAACGTATGTATAACCTCTTTTGCACGACCACAAAGGGGTTCATCGACCCAGAACCACAACCCATAACCTTTGTTTCCCTTGTAACATTGAGGGAATCGACGACCTGGATTTTTATCAGTTAAGGAGAGGTGGGTAACCTCTGAAAACCCACACTTGCAAGAAAATTCCTCTATTACAGTAGTCTCTGACATCGGTCGATTTTGATTGTGGCGTTAATTTGATGAATTTGTTGTTACTTTTTGGAATTGGGTTTTTTAGGGTTCGTGGAATAATTCGATTTGGGGCTGATTTTAGGTTTAAATTGGGTTTGATTGAGTTAGTCGTTGAAAATAAGTGATGTACTGAGTTTACCCCTCATGGGTGACGTCACTCATGCGTCATTTAGTCGAATAGTGATGTATTTTGGCCGAGATAGGCTGGAAACATAGTTTAGACTGTCGAGTGTTAAGAAAGTGAAAGTTTGGACTGTAAAGTGTCACGAGTGTAAGTTTGGATAGGTAAGTGTCAAAGAGGCCAAAGTTTGGATAGGTAACTGAAATTTTCCCTTGATGAAATCCCTTGGCCACAAGTCACGCCTTAAAATGATCAATAGAGCCATCCGGGTGCTGTTTAATGCAAAAACCCCATTTATATCCGATAATGTCGCGATCAGAAAGTGAAGAAACTAACGTCCAAGTTCTGTGTTGGGTGAGAGCTGTGAACTCTTAATACATGGCCGCACGCCATTGTGGATCAGCAAAGGCTTTCGTAGCACATGTCGGTGCAATTACACTAAGAACCGGATGGTTGATGACAGCGGAATAAACCTTGCGCTTAAAAATGTTGTTCCAAGATCGCGTAATCATGTGGTGATGTCGATCCGAGACTGGTGCGGGAGGTGGATCAGTTGGAGCAGATTCATGCATCGCAACAGATGCCACACTAGGGGACGGCAACGGAGCAGAATGAACTAAAGCAGGAGGCACTTGCAACGGAGATGGAAGCGATTCAGGAATTACCGCGTGAGGGAGAATAGGGTGAGGGGCAGGAAGCAAAATATCAGAGAACATACGGGAAGTGAACAAAGATACCACCTTCATAGGACAACCCGGAAAGGTTGTTTCAATAAAGTGGACATGCCGAGAAATAAAGAGACGCCTCGTATCAAGATCAATACACTTGTAAGCGACTTGTGTAGTATAATAACCAACAAAAACACATGCGCGAGTCGGAGGAGTAAGCTTGCCCGAATATACGGTCGTAAATAAGGATAGCAAAAGCAACCAAAGACCCATATGCGTAAGTAATTTGGAGCACGACTAAAGAGAGCCTCAAAGGGCAAATAGTTCCTTAACATCGGAGTAGGAAGTCGATTATACAAATAGGCCGCAGTAAGAAAAGCATATTCCCAATATTCCGGGGCAAGACGAGCATGTATGACTTGATTCCTTCATTGGATACGTAGGCAGCTAGAAGTTCGTTCTTAGCCCAGTCATATATAAAAAAAATGCTCATGTAACATTCAAGTTAATGGATCCAATGATGAAGCTCACAAGTGCTCTAAACTCATGAAGTGGATTTATGGTGGTTGAATTGAAGCATGAGAACAAGAAGAAAAAAGATGTCGAGACTTATCCACTCACTGATGCGTTTCAACACAAATCGTGAACAAGTCTCGAGGGGCAATTTGTAGACACATTAATTTTGTGTCTAATTAAATTAAATGATGGTAACTCTTAAGATGCAAGAAATACAAAATATATTTTATTTAATCTTAATATTTTGAGGGATTAAAATAAATATATTAATTAAATCTTAAGACAAGGAAATAATTGCTCATCAAATCTCAAGACATTGAAAGTCTTCTCCTCCAAGTCTCAATCTTCAAGAGATGGAAAGAATTCTCCACCAAATCTTAACACAAGGAAAGAATTCCCCACCAAGTCACAATCTTCAAGAGATGGAAAGAATTCTCCAATATAAAGTCTTCCATCAAGGAATTGTAGACGCGATCACAACCGTTCATCTCATCAGGAGATTCTGATTGAGATTCACTCCACAGCTATAAATAGAGGTGGTCTTGAATAAGAAAAAAAACACACACAAAATATTCACAAGTTGAAGAGGGAAAAGCTCTAAGTTTTTCGCTCCACCAAATTCATCCATCTTCAAGCGTTCTTCGCGGCATTTAAGGTATCCTTCAAAATCTTCAAGGTGTTCTTCGTAAAGAACTCCTTTCAATCCGCCATCAAGTCCCAATTCCATCCAAAAACCGTTTTGAAGATAGCACTTCTGCCGAGAAAGATCAAACTCCAAGAAGTTCAACAATCCAAAACCAAGTTCATACCGTTCTTCATTCGTCTTCAAGTCAAAAGTCCATTTAATCCGAGATCAAGTTTTAAGACTCTTGAAAAACCATTTTTGAAGATTGAAGTCCATTCAAGAAGATCAAAACCCAAAAAAAAATCCAAAGAACTGAAGACGAAGACCATACCAATCTTCATTAACCTACAAATCAAATTCCAAATAAAGTTTTCTTTCGATCCGAGATCAAGCCGTAAAGCCCTCGAATCAACGTTTATCAAATATCCAAGTACTTTGAAGATCAAGATTCCTCCAAAGAAGATTGACATTCAACAAGTTCAAGACGAAGATCAAATTGTTCGTCGCAAATATCAAATCAAGTAGATCCTCAATTCAAGATCAAGCTCAACGCCCTTGGATTAATGTTCAACTTAAATACACGTGGAAGAGATCAAAATCAAATTAACTCAAGTCAACCAAATTTCAAAATCGTTTGACAAAATAATCAGAGGATTAAATAGAGATTGCACCACAATTGTACTTTAAATTAATTCAAATTTACTTTGTAATCTTTTCTTGTCTTTTAATTTCAGAGATTCAAGAATTTGTTGTTATAAATTTGGCACACCCAGTGGGACAATCTCTACCTCTCATCTCTTTTCGAGCAAGTTTGCAAGTCACAAGAAGTCAGTGTTGCTCAACAAATGGACAAGTTAATGGAGGCAACAAGCGGGGGCTCTTCGCTATCCATGATGAAAGATACACTCGCATCGGGGGCAAGACACCAAGCTAAAGAAGATGATCAAGCAACTTCAATGGAAAAGCAAGTTGCGGCGCTGACAAGAGCTATTGAGAATCTTACAAAACAAGCTCAAAAACGTGATGACCACTTGAATCGCCTTCTCCAAAAGCTAGAGCACAAAGAAGGAGTTGAAAATTCCGAATAAGTCACCAACAACATTGGAGTTCAAGGATGCATCAAGACTATAATCAACGAAGTTGAAGTGTCACCTCATCTCCAAAAGTAAGAGCTCGTGGAAAGCAGCGATCAAAGCATGGCACATGAAAATGCTACTCAATGAGTTGAAGCTCAAGAGTTTGATGAAGTCTTAAGTGAAAGAATCCAAGCCATTTCTCTTTTCCCCAAGCCAAATTTATCAAGGAAGGAAGAGCAATGTGCCATGATGCACACAAAGTTTGCCGAGAAAAACATTCAAGATGTTGAAGTTGGAAAAGATTCTGAGTCTTCAAGCAAACAAATTCAAGTTTCCCTGCAAGGCCTTGTCTCTGTCGATCAATTGAAGAAGCTCATTGAAGAAGTTGCAAATGATCATAAATCTCAACACAAGACTTCCAAATCTTACACGAAGCCTTACACTCAAAGAATTGAGCAATTGCAAATTCCAAAAAGCTATCAACCTCCAAAGTTTTAAACATTCGATGGGACTGGAGACCCAAGACAACATGTTGCTCACTTTGTTGAGACATGCAATAGCGTCGGCACTTATGGAGATCATCTAGTCAAACAATTTGTTCGATCCTTAGAAGACTTTGCCTTTGATTGGTACATTAATCTTGAACCAAACTCCATTGACGGTTGGAATGATCTACAAACCGAATTCTTCAATCGCTTTTATAGCACTCGGCGTATTGTGAGCATGATTGAACTTGCAAATTCTCATCAGCAAGAAGACGAACCAGTGATTGAGTACATCAATAGGTGGAGAAGTCTAAAGTTGCAAAGAGAAACTGTCTGAAACTTCAGTCATGGAGATTTGCATTCAAGGGAAGACTTGGGGTCTCTCCTACATACTTCAAGGATTCAAACCAAGAAACTTTGAAGAGTTGGCGACGCGTGCGCATGACATTGAAACAAGTATGAACTCTACTAAAGAAGAAAGCTCAACTCACGTCCTTGATACTGAAGGTGATTATACGAATGACACTGACGATGAAGAGGGTGCGACATCAAATTTCATTACAACCAATATGCTCCTTGATGCGAGCTTAAACTATCTCAAATCTTCAAAGTAAGTGCCAAAATATGTACTCCTTGATAAGAGTATAAACTATCAAAATCTTCCTTAACACGAGTATAAACTGTTTTCGTATCCAAACTCAAAGAAAATCCTTCAAGTCTTCAAAACAAATGCACAAGTCTACTAGACACGAGCCAAAAGGTCTATAAATCATTCAAGTCCTCAAAGCAAATGTTCAAGTCTCCTAGACACGAGCCAAAAGGTCTACAAATCCTTCAAGTCCTCAAAGCAAATGTTCAAGTCTCCTAGACACGAGCCAAAAGCTCTACAAATCTTTCAAGTCTTCAAAGCAAATGTGCAAGTCTCCTAGACACGAGCCAAAAGGTCTAAAAATCCTTCAAATTTTCAAGTCTCCTAGACATGAGCCAAAAGGTCTACAAATCCTTCAAGTCAAAGCCTCATTGATATGAGATAAAACTGTCTAGAAATGTCCAAGTCAATTTCTCCATGACGCACGAGCTTAAACTGCACGTTACTCCTGGCCCACATGAGTAGAAACTGTGTACGGCACCCCCTTTAAATCAATTTGATTTCTTTTGAACTACGTTATGACTTGATTCCTTCATTGGATACGTAGGCAGCTAGAAGTTCATTCTTAGCCCAGTCATATATAAAAAAAATACTCATGTAACATTCAAGTTAATGGATCCAATGATGAAGCTCACAAATGCTCTAAACTCATGAAGTGGATTTATGGTGGTTGAATTGAAGCATGAGAACAAGAAGAAAAAAGATGTCGAGACTTATCCACTCACTGATGCGTTTCAACAAAAATCGTGAACAAGTCTCGAGGGGGCAATTTGTAGACACGTTAATTTTGTGTCTAATTAAATTAAATGATGGTAACTCTTAAGATGCAAGAAATAAAAAATATATTTTATTTAATCTTAATATTTTGAGGGATTAAAATAAATATATTAATTAAATCTTAAGACAAGGAAATAATTGCTCATCAAATCTCAAGACATGGAAAGTCTTCTCCTCCAAGTCTCAATCTTCAAGAGATAGAAAGAATTCTCCACCAAATCTGAACACAAGGAAAGAATTCCCCACCAAGTCTCAATCTTCAAGAGATGGAAAGAATTTTCCAAGATAAAGTCTTCCATATCAAGGAATTGTAGACGCGATAACAACCGTTCATCTCATTAGGAGATTCTAATTGAGATTCACTCCACAACTATAAATAGAGGTGGTCTTGAAGAAGAAAAAAAACACACGCAAAATATTCACAAGTGGAAGAGGGAAAAGCTCTAAGTTTTTCGCTCCACCAAATTCATCCATCTTCAAGCGTTCTTCGCGGCATTCAAGGTATCCTTTAACAATCTTCAAGGTGTTTTTCGTAAAGAACTCCTTTCAATCCGCCGTCAAGTCTCAATTCCATCCAAAAACCGTTTTGAAGATAGCACTTCTGCCGAGAAAGATCAAACTCCAAGAAGTTCATTAATTATTATTGCTTTGTGTTGTTGATTTTTGCAGAATTGTAACTGAACCTAATTTGGACTACATTGAACTGATATTTGCTCAATGGCTTGCGTTAAATATCGCAAATATTAGGGCAAGCGGTTAGAAACTCTCGAGGTCAAATTCTATAGAGTTGGTTGTGTGGATTGATGAAATGTGGTTGAGAAGCATCAATCAGTAGACG
Organism: Linaria vulgaris; assembly: GCA_948329865.1. Lineage (NCBI taxonomy): Eukaryota > Viridiplantae > Streptophyta > Magnoliopsida > Lamiales > Plantaginaceae > Linaria > Linaria vulgaris. The sequence continues at coordinate 90,082,102 of OX415251.1, read as the reverse complement.
TGGTTATGGGTCTCACGGTACGGTGGTGAGTAAGGACTGCCGGTGGCAGAGGCGAGATAAGAGACCAAGAACGAGGTATGGCAGTTTTGGGACAACATTCATGCATTTTGAAGTTTCTAGGGTAACCTTTCTTTAGCCTTGTAGGGCTGTTGGATTAGCATGATTTGGGCCATTCATTGAGCTCAACTCCTTGTATATATACCACTGACTTTCACTTTTTCATACATCAAGGATAACTTTTCAGCTCACTTGCATAACTCTCAACCATCATTTTGTCTCGCTCTTTATCACTGGATTTCACTCTCTAAGTTCCCCTTAGTTTTAGAGTTAGGATGATATCGGAGAACTTATTTAACTGCACGTCTTAGCTTCTCGGGTGGAGAAGGTCTAGGTCCATGTCACGTGATATTGTTGTGAGTTGTTTTTTTCTTTTTATAAATACCTATGACACTAGGGTCAACATTGACCCCGGGCTGGAGCCCACCCTAACCCTCAAGGTGGCTCCACCCCTGCCCATTATCCACAAGCTAATCTTCTTCATCACCACCAGTAGCATAATAATCTTCTTCATTATCAACGAGCTCATCACCTTCTCCGTCATCATCACTCGCATAATAATCATCTTTGCCCGCGGACACCTCTTTTTCTTCAACTTCATGAGTAACACTCGCTTTGTCTTCATCATCTCCCAGAAACTATTGTTTCCCTTCCATCTTCTCTTTGCGCTTCTCGTTCATCTCCTTTGAGGCCTTTTTCTTATCCTTACCTTTTTTTTCCATCCGATGACACCGAAGTCGACGTGTTGTTGAGGATTTTTCTCCCACCTAGTTCAAAAGAACATTAAACAAAAAGAGGACACTAAGAGTAAAAAATTAACATCAAAAGAATATAGAAAGAGGACGTACAAAATAATATTATATTTTATTGATTTCATGAATATTATATTATTATTCTAACATTTGGAACCATTGTTCTCTTCATGCTTGCTTGGGATTCATGTTCCTCCTCATTTTTGCTACAAAAAAATGTGCTTGTGCAGTAAAAGCAAGCATGATATAATGGTTAGGGGCTATGAGGGAGAAGGAAATATGTGAGATTTGATTTGATATATGTATGCTAGTTAATGGGACAACTTTGAGATGTTAAATCCTGAGCGTTTATTCGGAGGGAACTAGAAGCACTGAGGTTTGGATCTGAACACCTCTGCCGAGAGAGAGAGAGAGAGAGAGAGAGAGACAGAGAGACAGAGAGAGAGAGAGAGAGAGAGAGAGAGAGACTTAAGTAATGTATAAATAGCATGTTTTTCATTTAGCAACTTTAGCTATTTTGGGTGACTATGTCGCCATTTAGGGTTTAGTATAAATGCCCCTTGGTATTACTTTAATTAATTCGTTCATTTGATTTTTACGCCACAATAATGTTCTCTCTCTCTTGTCTCTTCTCTCTCTCGTAGTCGCATCGTTAGATTCAATCTCTTAATATGTTAAATCCTGAGCGTTTATTCTGAGTTCATCTAACGGGTGAGGGTGAGGGTAAGAAAGAGAGAGAGTGAGAGAGGGGGTTTGTATTAAGTAGGCCTTGAGAGACAATGCAAGTTTCGGGCACATTTCTGCTGCAGGCAAAATCAGTTAATTCTTTTTGGTGTGTTGTTGGTATTAGGAAATATTATAATTAAGGAATTATTCTCTTGCTGTATCTCTCATTATCTTAGATTAGATGTCAATATCTTGTGTATATCTTCCATAATTCCCTTGTAACTAGTATAACAATGTATCCTCTTGATCAATAACAATAATTCACTTTTACCGCATCAATTAGAACTTTTATAGGGTATCAAGTAGCCAGTTTCTCTAACGAGCTATTAATCCTATGTCGAACCCTAGTGAAACTGCCTCACCGTCCGCTGTCTTTTCCGATGGTGGTCTTTCTGACGCATCGGCGTCTTTTCCACTTTGCCCGCTTCATGTCGTAGTCGGCCCTTCTTTCGGTGGTCAAGCGTTGATCCCAATCAACGCACATCAACAACTACCGTTGCGATTAAATGGAGACAACTTTGCCTCATGGCGTTCCCACGTCTGTCATCTCCTTTACGGATACAGACTATTTGGTTCTTTGGATGGTACCATCCCCTGGCCCCTATAGGCTCTACTCTGGAGAGTATTGCGGCGTATGAATATTGGATGCGTCAAGATTCATTGCTTATTTCAGCCTTGTTTGGCTCGTGTACGAGTGCTATTGTCCGCCTAATTCAAAATGAGAAAACTTTGGCGCAAACATGGACAACTCTTCAACGCACTTTTGCCAATCGTTCTCGGTCTCGTGTGATGCAACTGAAGGACGACTTGAACAATTTGAAGTTGGGATCCAACACTGTCTCAGAATTCCTCCAACTTGTCAAATCGAAAACCGATGAACTCGCGATCACTGATGGCCCGCTCAAGGAGGACGATGTCACTCTTTACGTCCTCAATGGTCTAAGATCTGCCTATTGAGACATTGTTGGCCTTATCCGTGCTAGGGAGCACCTGATCTAATTTTCGGAACTGCAAGATATGTTCCTCGGTGTAGAGGCTTACCTGCGACGTCTTGAATAAGATACTTCTACTCTTGTGGCCACTACCAACACAGCCTCCTCTCAGTTGCGCTACGATTCCCGTGGATCTAATCGCGGTTGCGGAGGTTCAGATCAAGGTGCGCAACAAGGCAACGATCGCGGCTTTCACAATAACTCTCGTAGCTTGTCGAGTAATCAACAACAGCCTCCAATCATTCCTCGGGCTAACACCACTCTCGGTCGAATGTCAATGTCAACTATGTGGTATTTATGGTCACGACACGCGGACCTGTCGACGGTACTCCAAACCGAATGCGAGTGTATCTTTCATCATGGACTGCGAAGAGCCCCCACTTGTTGCCCCCATTAACTTGTCCATTTGTTGAGCAACACTGACTTCTTGTGACTTGCAAACTTGCTCGAAAAGAGATGAGAGGTAGAGATTTTCCCATTGGGCATGCCAAATTTGTAACGACAAATTCTTGAATCTATGAAATTAAAAGACAAGAAAAAATTACAAAGTAAATTTGAATTAATTTAAAGTACAATTGTGGTGCAATCTCTATTTAATCATCTGATTCATTTCTCAAATGATTTTGAAATTTGGTTGACTTGAGTCAATTTGATTTTGATCTCTTCCACGTGTATTCAAGTTGAACGTTAATCCAAGGGCGTTGGGCTTGATCTTGAATTGACGATCTACTTGATTTGATATTTGCGACGAACAATTTGATCTTCGTCTTGAACTTGTTGAATGTCAATCTTCTTTGGAGGAATCTTGATCTTCAAAGTACTTGGATATTTGATAAACGTTGATTCGAGGGCTTTACGGCTTGATCTCGCACTACAAGAAAACGGGGCTTTTCCCGACCGCAGCTCGGGTCGGGAAAAGCCCTCCTGCGGTCGGGAAAAGCCCATTCCCGACCGCAGGGCGGTCGCGAAGCTGCGGTCGGATAAAGTCTGGTCGGAAATACATTCCCGACCGCAATCGGTCGGCAATACTTTTCCCGACCACAAAATATCGACCGGAGCCCGGTCATAACATTCCCGACCGCAATTTGGTCGAGAAACCATTCCCGACCGCAGGTTGGTCAGGATAATACCCGTCCGCCACGCGGTCGGGAGATTATTCCCGACCAGAATCTGGTCGGGTTGTAGCCCGGTTGCAAAACCGGGCTACGGGCCAGCGTCCGACCACATGGCGGTCGGGAGTAATATTCCCGACCGCAATTTGGTCGAGAAACCATTCCCGACCGCAGGTTGGTCGGGATAATACCCGTCCGCCACGCGGTCGGGAGATTATTCCCGACCAGAATCTGGTCGGGTTGTAGCCCGGTTGCAAAACCGGGCTACGGGCCAGCGTCCGACCACATGGCGGTCGGGAGTAATATTCCCGACTGCAATTTGGTCGAGAAACCATCCCGTATATATTTTAAATAATTTGCATTTCCCGGCCAACACGTGGTCGGGAACTACAAGAAATCTCGACCGCCGATTGGTCAAAAATAATATTCAAAGATTCCCGACCACTTTGTGGTCGGAAGTAATATTCATACTTTCCCGACCGGTGTGCGGTCGGGAGTAATATTCATACTCTCCCGACCGGTGTGCGGTCGGGAGTAATATTCATAGAATTAAAAAAAATAATATTCCGGTAAAAATTACCGGAATATTATATTTTATATGTAGCCCAATCTATATGCTCAATATAATTTAATGTTTCTTTATTATATATATTGTTTCAAAGAAAAATAGAATAAAATTGTTTGAAAGAAAAATGAAATAAAAGTGTTTGAAAGAAAAATGAAATAAAAGTGTTTGAAGAAATGAAATAAAAGTGTTTGAAGAAAATGAAATAAAAGTGTTTTAATAAATGAAATAAAAGTCTATGAAGAAAAAGAAAGAAAGGAAAGAAAAGTGTTTGAAGAAAAAGAAAGAAAGGTGTTTGAAGGAAAAGAAAGAAAAAAGTGTTTGAAGAAAAAGAAAGAAAAGTGTTTGAAGAAATAAAAGAAAAAGTGTTTGGAGAAAAAGAAAGATAGGTGTTTCAACAAATAAATGAAAAAGTGTTTGGTGAAAAAATTGTGTGGAGTGATGGCAATGGGGTATGGTTTATTTATAAGGTTTGTGGGATTGGTTTTGATTGGTGGGATGTGAGTGGCGCGGATCATGGTTTGAGTCGTTGGATTGTTTTGGTTAATGAACGGATGAGATTGGATTTTGTTTTGTTGAAAAATTTAAATTTTTGGCGGCCCCGCCAAAACTTTTAACGGTTCCGACCGGCCTGCGGTCGGGACAATTATTTTGCCCAGAAACACACCGATGAATATTATTCCCGACCGCAGGGTGGTCGAGAATCATATGAATATTACTCCCGACCGAACGCCGGTCGGGAATGATAAATTTTTTATTTTTTAAAAATTATTATTGAGCTATAATAATACTAGTTTAATGTTTATTTGAGTTAAAAAATTAATAATTATTTGTTAAATAATATTATGTCGGGGTAACTTTGAGTTTTACGTGTATATCTATGTATATATATCTATATATATTAATTAGTCGTGTGTATATCTATCTATCTATATATATCTATCTATCTATATATCTATCTACCTATATATAGGAATCAACAATTGTTGTAATCGTTAGTGATAAGTAAAGATAAGCCACTTGTGTTATTGAACACATTTGTTAATTAGAGGTATACACATATATATATAACTAAATTATGAGATGATGATTAGTTACGTTACTGAATTATTAGTGTTACGTAAATATATATGACAAGATCAATCGATTCATGATTCTTTGGATAACAAAATATAATATTTTTATTGCACTTATAAAATTTCACCAATGTTTAAAACACTAGATGAATACTAATCAAATAATAATTGAGAAAATATGAATACTAATCGTTACTGAATAGCGGTAAACCCTAAACCCTAAACCCTAAACCCTAAACCCTAAACCCTATACCCTAACATTCCCGACCGCAAGTTGGTCGGTAAGTTATTTTTCCGACCGCGGCTACAAAGTTTCCCGACCGCAGGGCGGTCGGGAGATGTAACGGCTAGTAACGGTAACAAAGTTTCCCGACCGCTCGGCGGTCGGGAGATGTAACGGCTAGTAACGGTAACAAAGTTTCCCGAACGCCTTGCGGTCGGGACTCTTTGTTACCGTTGGTTTTTCCGACCACCGTGCGGTCGGGAATACTCTGCGAATCTCCTATAAATACCCTCTCCTATTCCCTTTAGAAATCATTCCAACATTCATCATTTTTTAAGGTATGCACGATTTTCCCTTGTTATATCCCAATTTTCCTATTTTATAACCATTAAGCTCATGTTTATTTAGAAACTAATGTTTTTATTGATTTGTTTTAGATATTGCGGTAATTAAATGCAACGAGGGGCGTATGTGTGTGCAACAAATACTTGATCTAAGTATTTTTCTACGCTACAACAAGTAAGCATTTTTTTCCTACGCTATTTAATTTTATAAGATCAAGCTAAATTCTTAGAAGTGTAACAAATTCTTTTTAATTTCCGTAGATTATAAATGGATTATCGTCCCGATAGATCTTGGATGTACGATAGGATAAATAGTAATACCGGTTATTTGAATGAACATTACGTGATTGGGGTTCGTGAATTCATAAAGTTTGCATTAGCACAAACAGATTACGTAGATGGAAAACGTATTAGGTGCCCGTGCAAGAAATGCACAAATTTAAAATATTGGGAACGAAACGTAGTACAAGATCATCTTCATAAGTCGGGGTTTGTGAATCAATATTGGATATGGGACTTGCATGGAGAGGAGGCGAACGAGGCATCCACATCGTATGTACCAGAATCACCGACCCCTAATTTTCACGTTGATAGTCCTGTTCATGCCGATACTTTGTTTAGGGATATGGTTGTGGATGCATATGGGGGTCGATTTGTTGAGGGAGAGGTGCACAACGAAGATCCGAGTCGCGATGCAAAGGAGTTCTACAAATTGATGAAGTTGGGCGACCATAAAATGCACCAGAAGAAGCCTAAGACTGTGCTCCAGTGGTTTGCCGAGTGGTTGACAGTTAAGACGGGTCATAAATCCTCAAATGTCGAGAGCGAAAAGTACTTAGCGTTGTCCAAGGATTGCATGGACCCAGAGATTGAGGAAATGCTACCGAGCACGATTCCAGGCATGAATAAGATGCTCGCGGGTTTGGGTTTAGGGTACGAAAATATCGACGTATGTTGGAATCTGTGTTTCTTGTACTACGGTGAAAATGCCAACCCGGATCTCACATCGTGTCCGATATGCAAGACAGATAGGTACGAGGCCGGTAGAAAGTCGAGGGTTGGAAGGAAAAAGTTGTGGTATTTCCCCCTAGGCCCTCGGTTACAGAGATTGTTTTATACCATCGGTACTTCCCGACATATGACTTGGCATTTGAAGTGTCGCGCGTCACCTGATAGAATGATACACCCCGCTGCAGGCGAGGCGTGGCGACATTTTGATCGCACTTATCCGGACTTTGCCGCGGAGCCCAGAAATGTCCGACTTGGGCTCTGTACAGATGGGTTCTCACCGTTTGGGCAATCTGGGAGACAATATTCTTGTTGGACCGTGTTTGTGACCCCTTATAACCTCCCGCCGGATTTATGCATGCGACCAGAGTTCCTTTTTTTGAGCCTTATTATACCTGGCCCGAAGAGTCCTGGAAAGAACTTGGATCTGTTGTTGAGGCCGTTGATTGATGAGTTGAAACAATTGTGGAGTGATGGTTTATGGACATATGACAGCTCACGAAAGGAAAACTTCCAGATGAGAGCGACCCTTATGTGGACTATTAGCGATTTTCCGGCTTATGGAATGTTGTCACAGTGGAGCACTCACGGGAAACTAGCATGTCCTTATTGCATGGGTGATATAGATTCTTTCACACTTGATAACGGTGGAAAACCTTCGTGGTTTGATTGTCATCGTCGATTTCTACCACCTGGTCATAAGTTTAGGTACAACAAGAAGGATTTCACCAAGAAGAAGAAGGTGCATGAGCCGCCTATTCGAAGGAAAACAGGGGAGGAGATGAAGGCAATTGTGGATAGGCTACGATCGGTTAGGTTTGGGTTAAATCCCCCTAAGCTCCCGGGTTTTAACACAACTCATAATTGGTGTCGACGAAGCATATTTTGGGAACTACCATATTGGTCCTCGAACTTGATTCGCCACAATCTAGATGTCATGCATTGTGAGAAGAACTTTTTTGAGAACATCATCAACACGGTGTTGGACAGTGCTAAGTCGAAGGACAACATTAAGTCGAGGCACGATCTTAGGCTTTACACAACACGTAAAGCATTGTTTTTGCAACCCGGTGGAAGAAGAGGTGGTGAGTATGCAAAGCCAGTGGCAAAATACTGTCTCACGAGGGAACAAAAGAACATGGTACTTGATTGGTTGACCAAACTCAAATTTCCTGATGGATATGCCTCTGATCTGGGAAGATGTGTGCAAAAACAACAAGGAAAACTGATTGGGATGAAGAGTCATGATTGTCACGTCTTCATGCAGAGATTGATCCTGATTGCTTTTCGAGACTTCTTGGACACCGAGATTTGGGGTACTTTAGTTGAGGTTAGCCTTTTCTTCAAGGCGATTTGCGCCTCAGAGGTGTCGGCTCAGGATATGAAGATTTTGGAGGACTCGTTTATTGTTACTATGTGCAAGATGGAAATGATATTCCCTCCTTCATTTTTTGACTCCATGGAGCATTTAGCCATACACCTCGCGTACGAGGCTAGAGTTGGGGGTCCAGTCCATTATAGATGGATGTATCCGTTCGAGAGGTACAATTTCATATTTTTAAAATTATTATATTTAAAAATATTTGTTGTTTTCTCTAATCTTTCTCTGATTTAATTGATATAGGCAAATGTTCGTCATGAAGGGTTTTGTACTTAACAAGGCGAGGGTGGAAGGATGTATAGCCAACCAGTACCTACTTTCGGAGTTGTCAAATTTGTGTGCTCAATATCTGGATGTCTCGGCTAAGACTACATTTAAGAAACTCAACAGGAACGAGACACTAGAGAGCACGGAGTGGGATAATGAGCTTTCAATATTTCGGAAGAGAGGCGGTACGCTAGGAAAAATTGACGATAGGCCCTTGACTACCAAGGAAATGAAGCAAATAGAGCTCTATGTGCTTCTAAATTGTCCAGAGCTTGACGATTGGGTCGAGTAAGTGCTCTCTAATTATTCTTAATAACGATATACTGAATTACTTTTAGAATAACTGACTAATGTAAATGTTTATGTGTAGATTGTTTGAAATGGAAGAGTGCAGTGGTCTTAGTCAAAGGGAGAAACAAGCAAAGAGGAACCGTGAGTACGTAGCATGGTTCAAACGGACATATGGCAGTGGTAAATACGAGACTGACGTACGAATAAATCCTCTACTTGATGGTCCGAATACTAAGGCAATAACCTCCGAGGGATACATTGTGAATGGGTTCAGATTTCACGTCGACTCGATATTGGGGCCCAAACATAGTGATTGCAGTGGTGTTTGTGTGAAGGGCGCCATGGGTGGTTCTGATGCTACAAACTGCTATGGAACGTTAAAAGAAGTTTTACAGGTTGTATATTGGAGCCACGAGAGACCCCTATACATTGTCATGTTCAAGTGTGTTTGGTATGATATTAATGCAGGTACAGTGGAACATGCAACGTACAAGTTGGTTGACATCGACCCCAAGCGTACAAGTTGGAGAGACGAACCGTTTGTATTTGCTAACCAAGCACAACAGGCGTACTATGTGCCATATCCAAACTTGACGACGGGGCGTCCAGGACAAGAAGGATGGTTGGCCGTAACAACTATTCCTGCCAGACACATAATCGATATGTCATCAGTTGCGGGAGCAAACGATGTCGAATCAGGGATGCCGAACCAAGTTCTACAAGAAAATGTATCAGAAGTGGTTAACTTATTCGTGGACCTTACCTCATTTGATATGAATATCCAGTTGGCCAATGACGAGTTTGAGATGGTTGATGAATATGCAGTAGAAGAGCCCGAGGAACCGATTGTGGAGGTTGACGAAGACGAGGAGGAGGAGGACAACGAGGAAAAGGAAGAGGGAGAGATGATGAGTGACTATGATTCTGAGGAAGATTAATTTTCCGAATTTTTTTTTTTATTGAAATGTGTTCTTTTTTATTGAAATATTGTCTACTTTTTTTATTGAAATATTGTCTACTTTTTTTCCAAATGTGTTCTTTTTTATTGAAATATTGTCTACTTTTTTCATTGAAATATTGTCTACTTTTTTTCCAAATGTGTTCTTTTTTATTGAAATATTGTCTACTTTTTTCATTGAAATATTGTCTACTTTTTTTATTGAAATATTGTCTAATTTTTTTATTGAAATATTGTCTTACTTAATGTGTTTGTGTTTCGAGATGAATATTAAAAATTTAACAAAATTAATACAAGTCAAAATATAACCATCATCGTCACAATCAAATATAATACAAGACATACATCACAAACATCCCCAAGATAGTAGAAATACAAAACATAATACAAGCGAAAACATAATAGAAGTCAAAACATAATACAAGTCAAAACATAATACAAGTCAAACATAGTCACAATCGTAAAAACCGAAGGTATCCATGGTAGCGGGTCCAACATCACCATCAAGCCCAAGCTCGGCTCCATCGTCTAGAGAAGGGTCGTACAATGGAACATTCTCCACTCCGTGGGCAAATGGATCCTGAGTAGGGTTCGCTGCATCGGAACCCGTAAAGCTAGGTGTGGGTCGAGAAGGGGCACAACCTGTAGTCTGTGTGATGTGATCGGACAAGTATCCGATGTGACCAACAAGCTCGTCAATTTTCTTCGCCATAGTCTCCCTCTGCTGCTGGCTATCTGTCTGCAATACGCGAATGTACTCATCCTGCTCGGCATTGGGGTTCTGCGTGTCGAACCCAAACACATTGTGAGATACATCCTGTGGAAAACCAGCAGCTAGCCCCTTCTTCAACCCTCCACTCGCAAGCTGCCACAACTCATTGTCCAAATGGACCCACTGTGAACGGTCCGCCTCGTACCTCCTTGTCATACGGGCTATGTAGTCATCCTGTTCAATAAGACAAAAATGAGTTAGTACATCATTAATTTCATCACGTATGTTATTAGAATGCTTTACAAGTAAAATACTTACATATATAGCCTGGTAGTCGGAATGAATCCACTCTCGGCGACGTGGAGCTCCCTCTGGCACCTCGACCTCATGTGTGTGCTGATAACGATATATCTCATCGTGTCGAGGCTTAGGGGCACCGGGACCTCTAGCAGCAGCCTGCATATTGATATAATGTAAGAATTTAAATTTAAGACAATAAGTATTATATTCGTATAATAAGTTTTAATAAGACATACCATCTTTTGAGAAATCTTCGTGTAGCCCGTTTTTCCAGTAGCATGCGTCCCTTTTGCTTTCTTTCCTGGGACTGGCTCCTCTCCTCCTCGCCTGTTCTTCTTTCCAGTGACGGCCCTCTTCTGATGCTTCTCCGACTCCCAATGCTCTATGTACATCTTCTCTAACGCGTCGCTCATCCATTCATTCTTCGGACAGTTCGCCCACCTTGGATCATTGAGCCTCTCATAATAGTAATGCTTCGCAGCGTGGTTAACTTCCTTGTAACACTTTTGGGCCTTTTTTAGGAACACTTTATGAACTTCATTGAATATAGTGGGATCAATAATATACTTATCCTGCATTTAATTAAAGTTTATTATTAGTTTTTCGATATATAAAATTGATGAATATGTATATATATATATATTGTAAACTTTTAAAGTCTTACCCGAAAACTAGCCCACCACTTCCCTTTTGTGGCTGCAGGAACCTTGTCAAATCGGTGACAAACGACCCTCATATGCTCTCGAATACTCGTGGTAATGGATTTGGCCACCGCGTTGCTATCCTCAAATTCGCCCAGAGGCGTCAAACGGATCGTCGGACGCCTGGTGCGATCCTGTGGAACCTCTGGAGCTCTCGCTGGGCCTCGTCCGGGTCGGCGCTGTGTCGAAGATGATCCTGCCTGGGCCCCGTCTGGTCGGGAAGAAGTAGTGGGCCCCACAGGTGCCGTAGGCCTCGATCCACCAGATGTCGAGGGCGTCGCAGCTACGTGATCATCAAGTAAACCTGGTGGAGTCTCGGCGACGAGGGAATCACGGGAATCGTCCGTATCAGATGGTGCAGCCTGATCACGTAAGGCGAGACGAATAGGTATCCTCGGTGGTGGGGCAGTAGTCCCGACGTCAGTAGGAGGAGCAGTCGACGGAGCAACGGGAGGAGCAGTCGACCGAGCAACGGAAGGAAGACGCGGTGAAGGACCAGATACAGTACCAAAAGTACTACTACGACGGAAGGGCTCGTCACGATCACTACTACCACGGGAAGACATCTAAATAAAAGAAAACGCTAATTGTAATCAAACACTAAGTTATATAGTTTTTTCCTAAAGGCATTAAACAGTTTTCATAAAAGCACTAATATTTTCCTAATATTTCCTAAAAGCACTAATATTTTCCTAATATTTCCTAAACGCACTAATATTTTTCTAATATTTCCTAAAAGCACTAATATTTTCCTAATATTTCCTAAAAGCACTATTATTTTCCTAATATTAATTAAATCCACTAATATTAAGTCTAACAATATTCTTAAAACAATTTCTACTAAAATCCTAAAAAATTTAAAGATATCTAACAATTAAACATTAAAAATTAAACAAATAAAACATTAAACATTAAAAATTAAACATTATAAATTAAACATTAAACAATAAACAAATTAACATTAAACAAATAAAAAAATACAAGATTAGTCGAAAACTTACCGGATCGGGGTCGCCAAATAAATTTCGGTGTAGAAAAGTGGCGTTCGGTCGGGAGAAGGCGCGGGTATCTAATTAATAATTAAATTTTAAACATAAGTATATATAAAAACATTTTAAACATAATTAATTAAATTCTAAACATAAGTAATTAAATTTTAAACATAATTAATTAACTTTTAAACATAACTAATTAATTAAATTTTACCGGATCGAGAAAGTGACGCGGTGGTGGAGAGGCGGGAAAGGTGGCGGCGCGGCGGTGGACAGGCGGTGGACAGGCAGGGGTGGTTGCAGATGAGAGGGGCGGTGGAGAGGGGCGGTGCGCGGTGGTGGAGAGGGGCGGTGGAGAGGCGGAGGAGAGGGGCGGTGCGCGGTGGTGGAGAGGGGCGGTGGAGACGCGGAGAGAGATAGAGGGGCGGTGCGCGGTGGTGGCGGAGAGAGAGAGAGATTGGAGGTGGAGAGGCGGAGCGCGGTGGTGGCGGAGAGAGAGAGAGTGGAGGTGGAGAGGCGGCGCTGGAGGAGGAGAGAGGGAAAGGACGACTGGAACGCGGTCGAGATTAGGGAGAGAGGAAGGCGTCGACCGAACTGCGGTCGAGAGAGGGGCGGCGCATCAGCGGTGAGGCGGCGGTTAGGGTTTTTTTGGTGAGAGAAAAGAAAATGGAGAGAAAGGGGGAGGAAGACGACTAAATCGTCTGTCTTCCTCCCGACTGCCGTGCGGTCGGGACCCTAAGGCCCAGCTGCGCGGCCCAGCTGGGCCAAAAATTCGGGCTGATAATATCCGGCCCAATACACTCCCGACCGCCCTGCAGTCGGGAGATGTTTTCCTGACTACAGCGCGGTCGAGAATAGTCCTGGAACGTTTCGTAACCACGCTGCAGTCGGGAATGTTTGTATCGACTATTGCGCGGTCGGGAATGCTCACGACCAAATGGCGGTCGGGAGATTGCGGTCGGGAAAAGCCCCGAAATCTTGTAGTGTCGGATCGAACAAAAACTTGATTTGGAATTTAATTTGAAGGTTGATGAAGATTGGTATGATCTTCGTCTTTTTGGGTTTTGATCTTCTTGAATGGACTTCAATCTTCAAAAAACGGTTTTCCAAGGGTCTTAGGACTTGATCTCGGATTAAACGGAATTTTGACTTGAAGACGAATGAAGAACGGTATGAAATTGGTTTTGGATTGTTGAACAATAATAATAATTAATAATAATAATAATAATAATAATAATAATAATAATAATAATAATAATAATAATAATAAAGAGACAATACAAACTCAAATAGTAAAGTACCTCCGCCACTTACAAGCTCAATCGCCAAGTCTGTTAGTAAATGCAACTAAGAGTAATTTGTCTAATCTCACTGGACATTTGAGAAATTATTTGTTTCTTGAAATCCCATTTTTTTTCTTTGATTCATTGTTTTAAAAATCAAAAGGATGGATACGGAAATTCTAGTTCAAAATACTAAGAGTATACTAACAAAATACAGAACACATCAGCCGGATGTGGTGTTTCGCATTGAGACGAGAGTTTCGGAGAACCGTGCATACGAGATCGCCCCACAGCTAGGGATTTTGATTTCTGTATCGTGCTAACTTGGTATTAGCAGTGGTATCTGGATGTTATGGAATTATGCTTTGACGAATGTGGATATTTTAGATGTCGAAGATTAGTGCATAAATGCCATTGTGTGGACAAATAATCTTGGGAGTTGAATACTCTCGGGGATTTATGCTAAACCAAATAAAGTTGACAAGACGAGAATTTTTGACAAACTTGAAGTGTGTGCGCGCGAGTTTGATAAGCCGTGGCTGGTCCATGATGATTTAAATGAAATCTGCTTTGCTCACGAAAAGCTTGGAGGGAGTAGAAATGTTCATGCCAGAAGTAGAAATTTTCAAAGTAGTATATACGCGTGGGGTTTGCATGACCTAGGGTTTAATCTTCCAAAGTTCACATGGACTAATAAACAAGAGGAGAACGCAATCATACAGGAGCACATCGATAGAGCCCTAGCCAATAATTAATGGGTGGAAAATTTTCCGGATTACGCGGTCACCTACCTTCTTCGTACACATGGTGACCATCACACGGTGCTTACCAATACGGATGGGGGGTGGAGCAGTCAACGAGAACATTTATGTTTGAAGCCATGTGTCAATCTCACCCAGATTGCAAAGATGTTATGCGGGGTATATGGGAGGAAAACGTTAGTCTGATTCAAGCCGTGAGACAAGTCCCCGAGGTTATGAGAAACTGGAATACAACGTGTTTTGGTAATATTTTTCAACGACAACGATTTATTCTCAAGAGACTGGAAGGTACCCAACGTGCCCTTTCACGTCCCCCGCACAGTTTTCTTGTGAATCTGGAGAAGAAGTTGCTTGAAGAATACAACACGGTTTCGAAGCAAGAGGCGGCGTATTAGCGTCAAAAATCTAGGATTAAGTGGCTTGATGTAGGGGATTGCAATACAACCTTTTTTCATAGGTCGACAATTATATGGAGGAAAAGGAACAAGATTCTTATGCTAAAAATTGAAGGGGATTTGATCAAGGACCAAGAGGTTTTGCGGTCGCATGAGAGACTTCTTCCTCTCGTTGTTCATGGGGGAAAATAATCATACGCCATCCCTTAAGATTTGCATAGTCGTTGTTGAGATATTCGGCAACCAAAATCAGAATGTATGTAGGAAGCTTTCGACAAATGCCTACAATGCTTCTTCTGCCTGAATGCCATGGTATGGTTTTGTTGGGCTCGACATCAACAATTTTATGCGTACGCAAGCGCGAGTGCTCCTCCAAGACACTAGAAACAGATTTTTTTTAGCAAACAAAAATAGCACGCACCATCTGATGTTGTCGTATATTAATTAGAAGCATGCACCATTTTGATAGTGACTAATCGGAAAAAAAAATTGAAACATAAAAACCGGAAGACATAAATCTAATCATTCACAATTAAATAATTAATATTATCAGCATACATAGAATATGTATTACCTGTAAAACCAAAGAATCCCGGAATAATAAGGTATATGTGGAAAGCAATAAGGGAATCCTGAATTTGGTTGATTTTTGAAGACACCTAATGTTTGATCGACAAGCCAAAAGACGTATAAATTGTGATCGTCTTCATCCTCTCAATAAAGCATACACAACTTTGTCGTCCCAACGACCGTGATCAGTACTTAGAAGAGTAAGTCCGACTCGTGAAAAACATTAACCCTTCATTCAAACCCGACAAACTCTCCCAAATAGTACTATCATCATAATTATTCTCTAACCATAATGATGATGATGATAAGTTCATCTTCCACACCTCCCATGCAGCTGATCCTGCTTTGCGTTGGAGAAGATACAATGTCGTCCAACGATAATTGATCACCAATCGTCTCTCGTACATAATATTTAGAGAATTGGGTACCTACATTCTTTTTTTGCGTTTTGGGCAAGCTGCGAACAAAAGACAGCCCCCCAATAGTGTTGACCATACAAATGCAATTCTGTAACGAAACAAAAGCAGAAATGCAAACGTAGTCCAAAGGATGACGGAAGACTCTTTTTTCCCACTTTTGAAGGTTGGGAGCAGACTAAATAAAAGAAAATTCTTCCTTGGAATAGAAAAATACCTTAAATTCACATTCAAGGCTTTTTACTTCTGAGCTGCAGCATAGAACGCACTTGAAGAAGCTTTTACTAGCATCAAGGTTCAAAGTTTTAACTTAACGTGGGAGGAGCGATTCCAAATGAAGCATTCTGATAAGCAATTCTAGTCATTAGATTTAGATTTATTATTAGGCTGAATTATTGAAAATGCATTGTAAGTGAAAGATCTTAGATCTATGTTACTTGTAATCAGATGCAGTTGCACTTGACAGTAGTTGCAACTGCACTTGTAAGTAAGACAGATAACAGTTCTTTAACGTTTGAAAGTTATTTTACTATTGCAATTGTGAAAATACAGTTAAACATAAAAACGTAAAGAACACAAAGGTTTTAACGTGGTTCGGTCCAAATGGTCCTAGTCCACGGGGTTTGAACCCAAAAGTTTGACTCAAACAATACCCTACTTAAGAATTATAGAGTAGGTTTTACATCAACCCAAATCTTAGACTCCATCTAATATTTGCAGTTGCAACATCTATCCCTCAACTATTTCGGTATACTCGATTGAGTCGAAGATCACACTAAGCTACTCCAGAGTTCTTCTGACTTAATGCTCTTCTCTAAAAGACTTTGACTCGATACATGACTAAATCACAAATTATCTTTTTCAAAGTATCCTCCAATTGTGTTAAGTCTTCTCCTTATATAGGCGCAGCAGAATCTTCAACAGATCTTCAGTTGCAATCCGCAGAATATCTTCTTTCCTTATATGATAAGCATGCTGATAATTCTGTTACAACCCAAATATATCTTCTTGCCTTATACAATAGATTTTGCATGATCATGAAAACTATCCAAAGAATATGCTACTAAATAAGTCTAGATACATAATAATGAGATATATTAAATAACAAGTAAGTTAATCTTTAAGATAGAATAATATCTTATATGATATATGGAAATATTATCAAGATAATTACCATCTAAGATTTAACTTAACCTAATGATATAAAACAAAATAATATCAATTAAAATTGTGTTGGGCCGATCGGATATTAGCCCAGTCCGAGTGAGGGAGACGGCCCTAACAATCTCCCCCTTTTGATTTGTTTTGTCAAAATCATTGGCCAATCTGCACAAGTGGTTAGAACACAACATGCCATAAAAAGTTCATATTAAACCAAGGTGCAAATAACGTAGTAGTGCAGAAAAAGTAGCGGTTGCAACATTAGTGCAACCATCCGACAAAATGACACAAAATAAAGTTCAAGAGGTTTTAAAAAGAGAAACAAACCCAGGGGTGCTCCCCCTTACTTACAACTCCCCCTCAACTCGAATCCTTTTGTTCTTCTCCCCCTTTTTGAAACAACAAATCAAGGGGTGCCAGATCAAGACAGTTGCAATAGGCGGTCCAGTTTGGAATCCATGAGGGCCATTGAGGTGCTCATCGCCTCATGCGACTTGCTCAAGTTCTCAACCAGACTGTTGAGGTGCGCGAGTTTCATATGAACCCCATCTATACTGGCAGATGCATCAGGCAAGGACCCAGACCCTTTCTTAGAGGAGCTCCCAGTTGCAACTGGCATAAGTGGCGGTTTATTCAGGACTTTGGTGCTAGCACACATGGGCTGGACATGAGCGAGGTCCTACTTATTTGCCTTATGGGAATGCAGTTGAGCGACGAAGGCTCTGTATATAAGGTATGGGAATCCAAGCGAGAGATGCACGGTCAGAAAAGCTTCCCGATAGATATGCTCAAATACAAGTTTGCCCAGATCAATCGCAACACCCATACCGATACGGTAGAGAACACTTGCAACATCAGCGCTCATGGTAAAGTGTTGGGTGCACGACATCCAGTGACAAACAAGGATGCAAAAAAGTAAATTGTACCTGTTGGTGAGTCCGCTTGTGGTGTGGGAACCTGAGGGCCAAGTCCGAGTACGATCGCCTGTAAGCTCAGTCGCAACTTTGTCCATATTGGGTTCTAGTTGTAGCTCGAACAAGTCGCCAGTGTCCACTTCAGGGACACCCATAATAGTAGAGAGAAGTTCAGGGGTAAGTGTGCAAACGTGCTTGCGAACAAAAATCATGTAGCGATGGAGGGAACCCTCAGCATCCAACTGGGTGGTCAGGTTGGCATAGAATTCCTGAACCAGTACCTTACAGTAGCTGGTTGCCTTCTGAGTAGCAACTAACCAGCCACGTTTCTCCAGCAAAACCAGGATATCAGTGTTGGCATAGGACTTCTCCTCCAGAGGACGTTCCTCCACAAGAAGACGTTTCAAATACCCAGTAAAACAAGCATGAGCCTCACGGGTGTAAAAACGATCAGAGTAGGCTCTCACAGCCTTTAGGGCAAAAGCAGCAGGAGCAACTTCAGGAAAAACAAACGGTTCCACAGTGATAGGAGGGGCAGCTTTCTTAGGGGTAGCAGTGTGGCACCGCTTCTTGGTCGAAGGTTCGACATCAGTTTTAACATCAGCAGTGTCACCTTCGTTGGGCTCATCCTCGTCGAAATCGGCTTCGAATGCAGATTTCTCAGAGAGTTTATGCAATTTTCGAGCAAGAACTTTGGTACGCTTTCTGGTTGCAACACCTGAGGTAACAGTGGTTGGTGGGGCAGGGGTGTCTTCCAAGTCTTCAGCCAAATCGCCCTGAGCAGAAGAAGTTTCACCCACCTTGGCCTTCCCTTTGGCCTGAGCAGAAGCCTTAGCAGTCGACATGGCCGGAGACTGATCATCGTCACCATCTGTATGTACTGCAGTGGGTGGATCCGATGGCGGAAAATTTTGAAAAGGCTCCATGTTGATTGCCTAGACGGCGTCGGATTGCATGGCAGCAGAGCGTTTGATTGACCCACCCATCTGTAGATAGAGAGAGAGAGAAACTTGTAAGAGGGTGAGATGTGCGTGTGAAGGTAATGGTTAGAGAGAGAAAGATTAATGAGCAAAGAGAGAATTAAAGGGCAATAAATAGATGTTCCCAACCCTATAAAAGATGGGGGAAACTTTCCCACCAAAACACAATCCCTTATCCTAACTCGACAAAAACTTTCCTTAGAAGCATAAATTGTGAGATATGCGAAAACAAGAGAAAAAAATAGAAACAATTCGCGTTGAGATAATCACAAGGTAACATCATCACATCTTAACAGACTTTAGGCAAAGTCTCCTTATGTCACACGAAAGGAAACACAATGAGGAGTAAGTAGGATCCCACATATTACGTAGAACTGAATCCAACGACAGAGAGCCACAAGTAATTAAATTAACCGAAGATAATTACAAATTCCATAGGGAAATTAAGTCCAAAGATAGAAATCGATATCACGTAATCTCCTCAGTTGCAACTTTGCACAATCAACTCACGCAATTGGTAGCTTTCACGCTGACACATTTGCGAATAAGGTAGCTCTTTTCAATGAGTAGACGCGTGGGATAAGAATTGATAGCTTTCACACTTGTTTCTTGTAGGTCAGGTAGCTTTTTCCAGTTACAACAAAAAGCCGGTGTGACAGGCTTCAAATAAATCACCTTGCGGTGTATGTTTCTTTCATATTAAAAGCCTCCCCTTTTTGAGACAATATATGTCCTTCTTTTGTTTTTTTGTTGTACACAAGGAATCACTGAGGAGAAAAACATATATACCTATTTAAATCAGGGGACTGTTCATCATAATGGAATAGATATTTAAGTCCAGAAAAGTCACCCTTAGTTGCAACAGTGTCCCTGTTGCAATTCACATAAGGTAGAGGCCTAACGACTTATGAAGGTGCTCAAAGCGTGTGACCTAGAGAGCCTTTGTAAAAATGTTTGCAAGTTGAAGGTCAGTACACACATGATGTAACTCAACAGTCTTAGCTTCTACCAATTCCCTGATGCAGTGATATCTTATGTCAATATGCTTGGTGCGAGAGTGTTGGACTGGATTTTTAGATATGTCAATTGCACTGGTGTTGTCACAGTAAAGAAGGATTTCATTTTGAGAGATACCATAGTCTTCCAGCATTTGTTTCATCCATACTAGATGGGTGCAACAGCTAACTGCAGCAATATATTCAGCCTCTACTGTAGATAGAGTAATAAAGTGATGTTTCTTACTGAACCATGATACGAGGCTGGTCCCAAGATAGAAACATCCTCTTGTGGTGCTTTTTTGATCATCATTACACCCAACCCAATCTGCATCACTGTAACTTGCAAGGGAGAGGTTATCCTTAAAGTTGTAACTGAGACCAAAATCAGTTGTACCAGAGATGTAACGAATGATCCTTTTAACAGCCTTGAGATGCGACTCCTTCGAGTCGGCTTGATAACGTACACACACTCCAACACTGAAGCATATGTCGCGACGACTAGCCGTGAGATACAACATGCTTCCAATCATGCTTCTATAGAGGCTAGGATCCACCGAGTTGTAACTTTCGTCCTTGCTGAATCGGTCAGTTGATCCCATGGGGGTCTTCATTGGTTTGGCATGTTCAAGCCCAAACCTCTTGATTAGGTTCTTAGCATACTTGGTCTGAGATATGAAGATTCCATCATCCTGTTGTTTGACCTGTAGACCAAGGAAATATGTGAGTTCACCAACCATACTCATTTCAAACTCATTTTTCATAACAGATACGAAGTTTTGTAACTCGCTAAGGGACGTGGAGCCAAACACTATGTCATCTACATATATTTGTACAATGAGAATATGAGTTCCAAAATGTTTATAGAACAAAGTCCAATCTACACTTCCTCTAGTGTAACCTTTTTCAAGAAGCTGAATAGTGAGTCTCTCATACCAAGCACGAGGTGCTTGTTTGAGACCGTAAATGCCCTTTTAAGTTTCAAAACATGTGTGGGGGAATGGGGATCAATGAAACCTTTGGGTTGTTCAACAAAAACTTCCTCATTTAGAAACCCATTCAGAAAAGCACTTTTGACATCCATTTGAAAAAGCTTAAAGCGTAAGACACATGTAACAAGTAAGAGACAAATAGATTCCAGTCTTGCAACTGGTGCAAATGTGTCATCATAATCCACTCCTTCGACTTGAGTGTAGCCTTGTGCAACGAGCCTTGCTTTATTGCGAACAATGTTTCCAAGCTCGCCAGTCTTATTCTTGAATATCCACTTGGTACCAATGATGTTCACGTTGGTTGGTCTAGGCACTAATTCCTAGACATCATTCCTTTCAAACTGATTCAGTTCCTCCTGCATGGCTTCAATCCATGCCTCTTCCAAAAGCACTTCCTTCACATTCTTAGGCTCAATTTGAGAAGTGTAACTAACAAAACGCACCATTTGGTCATACCTTTTGCGTGGAAGATCACGAGTTTGAATACCTTCACTCATCTCACCAATGACTGCTTCGGGTGGATGACTCCTCCTAATGTGAGGAGGAGCCTCCAGGTGCTCCGTTCTTTCATTTGTCTCTGGCGAAGGGTCAGCGGCTTCTGTAACCTCAAGAGCAGTTATAACTAGCGGTTCCACATGATCGGTTGCAACTTGTGGAGTAGGTATGGAAGTCAACTGTCTAGACTCATCCTCTTCCTTTAAATCAATTAGCTCAGTGATTTCAACTTCTGAGGAGGTTGAGGCAAAGTCCCTATAATCATCAAATTCAACATTAGATGATTCTACAACAGTTTGGGTGCGCATGTTGAACACACGATAAGAATGACTATTGTGAGAGTAAACAACAAAGATACCTAAATCATATTTGGATTGGAGCTTACCTCTAGATTCGCTATCATTGAGTACGTAGCAAGCACAGCCAAAAATGTGCAAGTGATGAACACTAGGACGTTTACCTTTCCAGATCTCATAAGTTGTCTTACTTGTACCTGGGCGTAGATACACACGGTTGGTGACGTAGCATGCAGTGTTTATTGCTTCTGCCCAGAACTTAAGAGCAAGCTTCTTCGATTTTAGCATAACTTGAGCCATTTCAACCAGTGTCATGTTCTTCCTTTCTACTACACCATTTTGTTGTGGTGTAATTGGTGATGAGTATTCATGAAATATTCCCTTATCAATACAAAAGTTGTTAAAGCTGGAATTTTCAAATTCTTTCTCATGATCACTTCGGATTCTTTTGACTGTTAAATCCTTTTCAGTTGCAATAGTGTTGCAAATGTTTTTGAAAAAACACAAAAGATTCATTTTACTCTTTCATAAATTCAACCCAAGTGAAACGTGAGAAGTCATCAACACACACAAATATGTATCGTTTACCAGAGATACTTTCCTTCTAGATTGGCCCTACAAGATCCATGTGAAGAAGTTCTAGGATTCTTGCCGATGGGGTGTGTTGCAACGCTGCATGGGTGATCTTCTTCTGCTTTCCTTCTAGGTATGAGCCGCACTTGCTAAGCGGTTTGGGACCAAGTTTAGGTAGTCCCCTTACGACTTGGTTGTTGAAGAGATGTGTGAGGGATTTTGATGTAGCGTGCGGAAGCCATAAGGGAAGATGAAATAACACAAGAAATCAAAAGCTCGTTGATTCCGCAGAATACCGAGAAATAGACAAAAACTGAGAAAACTCTCAAGTTATGTTTTTTATTCAATCAACAACTGACTACAATGACTCAAAGACGACTAACTTATAAAGTGAAAACCCTAACTAAGAAAAATGCCAAAATTACAAAAGACTCTTAAAATAAATAAATAGAACATAAAAATCCAGCTGAAAATAATAAACTATAAATTTGACCCTCTAAACCTTCAAATTTGCCTAAAATCGTTTCCACTTGGAAAAGTGGTATCTTTGGTAAAAAAAAAGGGGGCTCCATTGACTTTCTGATCAAACCTCGACTTCCTTGAACCTCGGGTTTGTTATTTTCGATCAAGAGGTACTCATATTTATGATCTGCATCATTCTCCCCTAGTTGAAAAAGATTCGTCCTCAAATCTGAATTATGTGTAGTACCTGTAAATTTATCACCACAACACAAAATAAAATCTGAAACTTCAGAAAAAGCAAAACCCTGAAGATGAACATCTTCAATTGTGACAGCAACTATATGTTTCTTCTCCTTGTCGACCATTGTCACGCCTAAACTATTTTTTTTCCTTTTCAACACCCTCAAGCATATAAACTTTTGCATCAACCTCATACTTTTCCAACATATTCGTCTCTTTCATTGGATTATCTATCGTGATCTTCTCGTCCACACCCTCCATTAAAGCTTTTGATCTAGAAATCTCGAACTCATCCACAATATCATCACCATCGCTATCATAAATAACATCATATGAAGATTCACAATCCTCTTCATAATCACCATGTAAATTTAGAATATCACCTTGAGACTCTGATTTCCAATGTTTTTCCTCTATATCATCCTGCCTCCGGTGAATAGACGGATTCAATGGCTGTTCTAGTGGTACAAACGGATTATCCCCAAAATCCGCAAACAATGGGGCTTCAGGTGTCGGTGCGAGTTCAGGCTGTCGAGCAACCATGTTGCGTCAACAAGTTAATTTGTCGACAAAACATTGTGTATTCATCACATCTATCTTCTTCTATCGGAACATGATGGACTTTAGAGTTTCTCCTTGCCGCCATGGTGAAAGAACGAACCTGGCTCTGATAGCAACTGATGTAGCGTGCGAAAGCCATAAGGGAAGATGAAATGACACAAGAAATCAAAAGCTCGTTGATTCCGCAGAATACCGAGAAATTGAAAAAAACTGAGAAAACTCTCAAGTTAGGTTTTTTTTTATTCAATCAACAACTGATTACAATGACTCAAAGACGACTAACTTATAAAGTGAAAACCCTAACTAAGAAAAATGCCAAAATTACAAAAGACTCTTAAAATAAATAAATAGAACATAAAAATCCAGCTGGAAATAATAAACTGCAAATTTGACCTTTTAAACCTTCGAATTTGCCTAAAATCATTTCCACTTGGAAAAGTGGTATCTTTTGTCAAAAACGCGCTTCGTTGACTTTCTGGTCAAACGTCGACTTCCTTGAACCCCGGGTTAGTTATTTTCGATTAAACGATACCCATATTTATGATCTGCATCAGATTTATAGTTGATGTGTCCAAGCCTTTGGTGCCGGAGATCTGCAAGATTGTCTGCACTAAAGTTGCAAGTTAGTGACCTGTTAACAGCTTTACAGTTTGTCATAGTATAGCAGTTTTCAGTACTTCTTAACCCATGTAGTATCCTATTTTGAAACTGATCGTATCCTATTTTGAAACTGATCGATAACCTCGCATTCATCTTTGGTGAAGCGAACATAGAGATCATCATCACACAACTGACTTATACTAATGAGATTAGCATGCAAGCCATCAACATAAAAGACATCCCTGAGTTTAGGGAATCCCTTCACGTTCAATGTTCCTTTTCCAAGGATTTTTCCTCGGTTACCATCTCCAAAGACCACATTTCCCTTTCGTTCATGTACAAAGTTGTTCAAGATTCTTTTATCTCCTGTCATTTGCCTGGAACAACCACTATCAAAGAACCATGAGTTAAATAGAAGGCACGTTGGGAAGTAGAATTACAAGCAGTAAGGCATGTAAGAGTATTGGTTGATTTTTCAATCCAAACTTGTTTTACTAATTTCTCAGTTGCAACTGGTGTTGCTCTCTGTTTGATTTTCTTCTTCCTTCAATTTTTCCTCTTCTTTTTAAGCTGCACTTCAGGTTGGACAGACTGGGTTGTGTGATAAGTTTCCCAGAGTTGATAGCAGTATAGTCTGATATGTCCTTGGACACCACAGTGATGAAAAGTTGGAACAAATTGTCCTCTTGAGAATCTTTAAAAGAGACAGAGTCAGAGAAAGGAATATGAGAGTTATACATCGGGTGTACCTGATCCTGAGATAGTTGGATCTCAGAATAGTCAAGTGGAATTTCAACTCCTTTGTGTGTCCGTTTCTTCTTTGATATAGTGATTTTGGTATCTCCAAGAAATTTTGGGTTGATAGGATCAATATAGCCGACTCCAGTTTTCCTAGTTGGAACTGTCGGAGTGTCCAGAACCTTTTCTAGATTGTCAGTACCTAGAGTGAGTAATTTCACATTCTTGACTAAACTATCCAACTCCTTTTGAATGAGATCACACACATCTTCCAATGCCGTGTGTGCCTTGAGGGTTGTGTCAAGATCAGCAGATAGAAGATCTCTTTCCCTTGTAAGTGAGAGAACTTTTCTTTCAAGTTCCATGATTTTGTTGTTCATTCTGACTGGGCTACCAAAGGATGAAACAATTTTGAGTTGAGACTCAAGTTCAGAATTTCGTTTGTAGATGGCATACACATCGTCTATTGGATCCATATCATCACTACCTAGTGAGTCGCAATCGGATTCTGTCAAATTCTAGATTGCAACAGCCATGTTGGCTCTAGCGAGTGGAATAAAGGATGAGAATGCAACATCAGCAACTTCTTCTGTGTCTTCCTTGCTATCTTCGGATTTGTCATCGCTCCATGCTAGTAGAGCTCTATTCTTGTTTTTTTTCTCAAGAAGGTTTGCACAGTCTGCCCTTATGTGTCCAAATCATTGGCATTCCCTGCATTGAATACCCGTTCCAGACCTTTTGTTGTCAAGTATATTAGTAGCGGAAGGCTTTTTAAAATTATCAGAGGGACTTGCAACAGGGCCAGAAGAGTTACCTTTACTCCAGTGTTTGTTCATTTTATTGAACTTTTTTGTGAGGAGAGCTAGTGATTGGACCAGGTCGGTGTTAGGACTGCTCTGAGGGAGATTTGCTTGCAGTGCCACTCCTTTAGAGATGGTGTCTCCTTCTCTCTTGAGTTTTATTTCCCATGCGGTGAGCGAACCCATGAGATCAGCCAGGGATAGAGTGTTGATGTCTTTTGCCTCTTCAATTGCTAAGACCTTCATTGCAAATCTTCCTAGAAGGGATCCCAGAAGCTTTAGCACAATTCTGGATTCTGGAAAGTCGGCTCCAAGGATGGTGGCTTCACTTTTTAGGTGCCTGAGTATGGAATGAAACTGTGCAATATTATCAGTTTCTTCCATGCGCACGAAGTTGAACTGGTCGTTCAGCAGTTGCAACTTGGACGCCCAAACTTTTGCATTTCCATGGTGCGCATTCTCAATAGCCTGCCAAGCATCTCTTGCAACTTCACAGTTAGAAATACTCTTATATTGGTCATAATCAACTGCAACTAAGATAATATTTAAAGTTGTAGAGTTATAGTTTGCAAGGAGTTCTTCTGCATCGGTCTATTCCAGTTCGAATTTGACTCTTCCCTGTTCGTCAGTTGGTGGAGTCCACCCTTTTAGGATGCATTTCCACGCCTTTTGGTCCTGTTGTTTGATGAAGTTTTGCATGCGATTCTTCCAGCAGGAGTAGTTGGTTGCAGTCAGCATTGGTGGCTTTATGGTCGACAGGCCTTCCCTCATTTCCTCCATAAGAAAAACACTTAAACAAAACGAAGATCTTTAAACTGGAATCTACCGTATGTAATATAGTGACCCGCTCTTGATGCCAATTGAAAGATCTTAGTTCTATGTTACTTGTAATCAGATGCAGTTGCACTTGACAGTAGTTGCAACTGCACTCGTAAGTAAGACAGATAACAGTTCTTTAACGTTTGAAAGCTATTTTACTGTTGCAATTGTGAAAAGACAGTTAAACATAAAACTGTAAAGAACACAAAGCTTTTAACGTGATTCGGTCCAAATGGTCCTAGTCCACGGGGTTTGCATCCAAAAGTTTGACTCAAATAATACTCTACTTAAGAATTACAATGTAGGTTTTACATCAACCCAAATCTTAGACTCCCTCTAATATTTGCAGTTGCAACACCTATCCCTCAACTATTTGCGGTATACTCGATTGAGTCGAAGATCCCACTAAGCTACTCCAGAGTTCCTCTGACTTAATGCTCTTCTCTAAAAGACTTTGACTCGATACAGGACTGAATTACAAATTATCTTTTTCAAAGTATCCTCCAATTGTGTCGAGTGTTCTCCTTATATAGGCGCGGCAGAATCTTCAGCAGATCTTCAGTTGCAATCCGCAAAATATCTTCTTTCCTTATATGATAAGCATGCCAATAATTATGTTGCAACCCAAATATATCTTCTTGCCTTATCCAATAGATTCTCCGTGATCATGAAAGATATCTAACGAATATGCCTACTAAATAAGTCTAGATACATAATAAGGAGATATATTAAATAACAAGTAAGTTAATCTTTAAGATAGAATAATATCTTATAGGATATGTGAAAATATTATCAAGATAATTACCATCTAAGATTTAACTTAACCTAATGATTTAAAATAAAACAATATCAATTAAATTGAGTTGGGCCGATCGGATCTTAGCCCAGTCCAAGTGAGGGAGACGGCCCTAACAGTAAGTCTTCACTTTTTTTACTTTTTACCGTGTAAGTTTTCGGACCGATGAAAATGCCCAATCTTTGATTTTTCCTTCTAAATATTCCTTGCCCAAGCACGGTCGGGCTTTTTGAATCTGTAGCATCCATGTTACATAAACCTCGCCATGTGGGATTGTCGGAGAAAGATTCTGGTCGAATTTGTCGGAGAAAGACTTTGAGGGATGGCGGGGTTTGGGGGGTAGGTTGGGATGGGGTTGAAGATGACGTTTTTTTTTTCTATTTGTTTTGGTTTTATTTATCTTAGAATTTTTTAATATATAATAAAATTATATATATATATGTGAAATAAGAAAATATATACAAAGTTTTTCGTATTTTTGTTGTTTAAAGTAATATTACTCTTAATTTTAAGTTTATTAAACATTTTTATGTTACTTTTTAAAAATAAGAAATAAAGTTGTCAAATTATTAAAAATGCCCTGTAACTATAAGTTATTGGACATTTTTAACATCCCACATGGCGAGATTTATATGACATGGATGCCACGAATACAAAAACCTTGGTCGGGCTTGGGCAGGGCATATTTAGGAGAAACTATTTCATGCAATCGTTGTATTGCTGATGAGGTGCAACCACTACTAATACACGATGGAGATGCGGTTATTGGGGTTAGTTATTTCCTATATTTCTGAAAAAGTTAAATATGTATTTAATCTAGACCGTTGGTTGCACCACGTAAGCTATGCAACGGATGCATAAAATATTTCTTCCATATTTAGGGGGGAAAATCAAAGTATGTGGCATTTTCATCGACCCGAAAACTTATAGGGCAAAAAGTAAAAAATTGAAGACTTCATGGCATTTTCAATAATTATGCCTTATTATTACTATTGCCTTTGTCGACCACAAACACAAGCCAACTAGTATCCTTGCTCGAAGCTACGCATCGTCCTGTGGCAGCTCTGGTCAGATCAGGGACGTCATATAAGTTTGACTTGTCGTTGCCTTTCTTTGAGTTCTGTAGTACTTCTCGTCTTGGCCTCATCATATTGTTTGAAGAATAATAATTGTTCCTCCTTGCCATTCTTCTCCTATCAAGATATAATAATTCTTCTTCTTCTGTTAAACAAAAATACCCTCCATCTTCTTCTTCTTGGAAAAAAATCACGTTTGGTACCTTAATTTGGCCTCGTTTTCCTATTTGGTACCTTAATTTGTCCAACCAACTTTTTGGTACCCTATGTTTGCAAAGTTCATCATGGTTGGTACCTCCCTAGCGGCGTCCTCAATTTAACCACCGCGAAGTCTACGTGGCTCACCGTTGACCCGCCCAGACTCGATTTTGACCCAATTTTACACACGTGGACAAGCTGACTGGATTAAAAAAAAAAAACTGAAAAGCAAATAAAACTATTAAATCTTATATCCCAATTTCTAGTTTTCATATTTCTTTATAATTAATTTTATTATATAAATTGTAAAAACTTATTATATAATTCTGTTTAAAAAAAAACATTTTTATAACTAATGAATTTTAAAGAAAAAGGCAAAAATGGAAACAAAAAAAAAGTAAAAAAAAAAAACCATAACTTTAAAATCTATAACTATGTACTATTAAATCTTTATAATGTTTATAAAATTTTGTAGTTAACTTTAAAGTTATAAATATTAAAGTTATAACTATTAAATTATATAACTATTATAAATATAAGTTTTTTTTCCCAAATCTAAAAAAAGATTAAAAAAGAAAAAAAGAAAAACCAATCATCTTCAACAAGTCCTTCCCCCCCCCACCACAGCCACCCACCACGATACCCACCACCGCCACCACCACCATCACTCCGACCACCGCCACCCACCCCCATCACCCACACCATCAATTCCTCATCTTCCGAAACCGAGAGTACTTTTCGAGAGACGAGCCGCTGGTGGTGGTCGGCCGTACGATCCGCGGCGTATCTGTGGTGATGGAGATTGACGACGTCGACTCCTCTCGATCTCTTCGGTGAGGGCCCACGCTCCATGGCTGTGAGCGAAAATACAACACGAAAATCAAGTGACCTTCCTTGTGATCTCCGACGCAAATAAAACATCGGGGCCGCAGCGGGTGGCTGTGAGCGGGGGCGGCGGCTGGTGGGAGGGGGAGGGTTGTTGAGGAGGATGAATTGATGGTGGTGGTGGAGGTGGGAGTGATGGGGGTGGGTGGGGGTGATGAATTGGTGGTGGGGGTTGGCGGTGATGGCTGGTGGGGGGTGATGGGTGGCGGTGTGGGGGGGAGATGTTGAAGAAGATGATTAATTGTTATATTTTTTAACTTTTTTGTTTTAATTTATTTTGTTTTACTTTTTTTTGTTTTTCTTTAAAATTCATTAGTTATAATTTTTTTAAAACATAATTATATAATAAGTTTTTAAAGTGTATATAATAAAATTAATTATAAAGAAATATAAAAACTAGAAATGATAATTTATTAGGAGGGAGAAATGATTTTTTAATTTTTTTTTTATCTAGTCAGCATGTCTACATGGACTTAATTTGGTCAAAATTGAGGGTTTACGGGTCAACGGTGAGCCACGTAGACTTCGCGGTGGTTAAATTGGAGACGCCGCTAGGGAGGTACCAACCGTGATGAACTTTGCAAACATAGGGTACCAAAAAGTTGGTTGGACAAATTAAGGTACCAAATAGAAAACGAGGCCAAATTAAGGTACCAAACGTGATTTTTCCCCTCTTCTTCTTCATCTTACTATATGAATTCATTAAATTCCACACAATCAATTATAATACTATATAATATATATATATATATATATACTATATAATAAAGGCCAATGATTTGGTCCTTTAGTTTTTTTATTCCTACTTTGCCCCTCAACTTTTTAACCAAAGTCCTTTTATTTTTTGTTTTTCGATTCATGTCCCCAAAGTTTATATTATTTAACTTAGTATCATGCGATCAATTGCAGAATGATAGATTTATTTGTTTTTTGCCCTAAAAATTATGATATATAACTTAGTGTCCCACTGTAAATTGCAAAAATGTCCTTTTAGTTTAATTTTTTTTATTTTTGTCCCAAAAGTTTATGTTATTCAACTTATTGTAATGTGGCAAGGATTTTAGTCATGTAGTTTTTTATTTTCTATTTTGCCCTTATTATTTCATCAAATTACTTTTCGATATGTTGCAGCTAAAAAAAACTCGCAATTTTGGACTTTGTGGGATGGGATGTGGTGGTTCGTGTCGTCGAAGGCGTGAGGTGTGGTGGTGGCAGTGCGTGTCGTTGGAGGCGTGGGATGTGTTGGTGGTGTTGTGCGTTATCGAATGTGGGGGATGTGGTGGCGGTCGTGCGCGTCACCGTAAGAGCAGGATGTGGTGGTGGTGGTGCGTGCCGTCGAGGGAGAGGCGGGTTGTGGTGGCGGTGGTGCACGTCTCCGGAGGAGTGGAATGTGGTGGTGATGGTGCGCGTTGCCGGAGGGGCGAGATGTAGTGGTGGTTGTGCACATCGCCGGAGGCGTGGGATTTGGTGGTGGTGGCGTGCAGTAGAGTAGGTAATGCATCGGGGGCGTCGATGAGGAACTCGCAGGTGGAGGTGGAGGTGGGGGGCGGCGATATCCGCGATTGTGAGAGAAGTGGATGAGGGACGATATTTGTTGAGTTCCGATATTGCCCCTACTTTAACTTTAATTTTCCTGTTTTGCTATTTCTTTTTACTCTTGTGCCTGATATACTTTGGTTTTTACCGTTTTCGCTGACTATCATTAATAAGGATATGCTTCCAGAGAATTGCAGGTTTAAACTACACACGAAATTGTAAAAATATCCTAAAAGTTGGCAAACAAGTTTAATTGTTTAACAAAAACCACCAAAATGGACCATTTCTTTGATAAGGAAAAATTTATCCGATTATTATGTTAAAGTCGAGATATAAAATATTTACAACATAATATTAATAATATCAACTAAGCCTACATCGGCACATGCGTATCACGTGCCATTTTTCCTAGTATATATATATATATATATATATATATATATATATATATATATATATATATATATATTGCTGCACTTACTTCGAAGTGAAGTATAATTGTTTTTTCAGTTATATATATGTTAACTCTCGATCGATGTTATAAGCCCCACGCGGCTTTCTCCTAATTAAAGTTGACTATGTAAAGGACATTTTGGAATTTTCCTTTTCCTTTTCTTTTTTAATATTTTATCATGTTAATCTTCGAAAGTGATGGATAAATTTGGTATAAGTTATGCCTATTAGTTGTTTCTATGTACGTTAAACTATATTAGAAATAGAGACGTTCCCAATTGGTCCAAAGACTATATATGCATGATTAATATAATTTTAGCGTTAGAAAAGTTCCCAATAATATTGATCCAAAGATCTGCATGTTGGCACATATGTATTTTCATATAATTTATACTGGCTAACGTTAATCACATTCATTACTCTTTCACTATTGAAGTCCTTCGGTTAAAACTTCCCTAATACTGGAAGGTTGGCAATTATTTATGGGAATTCAACTTTTATTGGTTAAACACTTGCCAATTTGCACATATAGGCTGCAGGTTATTGCAACGGGCAGTTTGTAATTAGACATAATTTTGGGACATAACTTGGTTAAACCGTGTTGATCAATTACTCTAACCTTAATAGAGTCCTAACGGGATAGTACTTGAGAATAAATTCACTAATACCTAAAGTTCAGAAAAACAGCGGCACACTACTCATAACGGGCGCCATCATAATGAAAGCCAGAATCTTCAAGACAAACAATAATAACGAATCCGCTGCAGATATCGTAGCTTCCATTGATGATCTATTAACCGAGATTCTACTTCGCCTGATATGGGCTTAGGAGAACCCAACCTCAAAAACTAAATGTTAAGGTGAAAGAGTCCAAGTCCGTATAAACCCCACACTAATATCTCACAATATCAATGTAGGATCCAAGTCTCAAACCTTGCAATTAGGATCATAACAGTTCACCACGCTCCGCAGCCCCGACGCCCACGCGGACTGGCTTTGCGCAAGTTTCATTTAACCCCGGGCTAACACTGCAATACCGACGTCACCACCCGCGCCGCACGATTGCAACTGGGAGGGAGTAGTGGCTGGCTCTGATACCAATTGATATGTGCTTAAGAGAACCCAACCTCAAAAGCTAGTTGTTAAGGTGAAAGAGCCAAAGTCCATATAAACCCACACTAATATCTCACAATATCAATGCGGGATCCAAGTCTCATACCTTGCAATTAGGATCATAACATCGCCTGCCTGTAAAGTCTCTTATCAACTTCAAATTAGTATCAAGACACTGGTTATCTCTCATCAGCAATCCGAATTTCATTAGGCGATGGCGCAATCAGAATCCCAATCGCACAGTGGGCGTGTTCTTGCTTTGCTGCTCAGCTGATTCGACCACGTTCGAATGTGTACCCTTCTCTCCAAAAGATTCCAAAAGAAAGATCCAAGTTCCTTCAGACATTTGGATCATGCATTCTTACAACGGACTATTGCTATGTGCCAGCATCAAATAAGATTATCAGGTGTATTTTGTTCACAACCCTACTACGAACCTATACTCCAGAAACCTCCCAGAATTAGACGGATTTATTCATGGGAGTTAGCTTTTGATCCTGCCAGATCTCCTTACAGGGTTGTTTGTGTTCGTTCCCTGGATTACCGTGAAACCCAATGCCAAATCGATATTTACTCCCCTGAGGTGGAAGATGTGTGGAGATCAAGTCTCGTCCAGCCCTTTAATGCAGAGATGGATTTCGCACGTGGAGTATACTGGAACAATGCCATCCATTGGGTTAGCATGGAGGATAGGGATGCTATATATTTCAATATTCATCACCTGGTGCTCCACAGAATGTCTGCTCCGCCAAGGTTGCGCTGCTTGAAATCAAATTATTACCTTGGAGAGTCTTGTGATCACCTCAATTACATTCCCATCCACGAGTTGCCAATTGAGTTAATTGTCTATGAGATGAAGAGGGATTATTCTGACTGGTTTGTCAAGTACAATGTTGATCTCTCCCCAGTTTATTCCGCCAACCATCAGATAATAACTAGGGCTGATATACCAAGGCGGGCGAAGGTGTATTCTTATGCCTTCTGCCTAGCGTCCATGGTTCGGGGTGAAGAAGGAGAAAAAGAAGATGCTTCATTCTTAGTTTTGCAGATTGAGGGAAAAGTCATAAGGTATAACATTGTGTCCAAGACTTTTGAAAAGCTGCATGAGTCTGACGCTGTGACTATTAACAAACTCCCATATTTCGGCAAAAGTGAGGAACAAAGGAGAGATAAGGATGAAACAAAATCATGGAGTGATAAGGATGTTACTCCTCACTTTAATCTCACGATCAGTAGAGAAAAATTGGGTGATAAGAAGATTTGGGAGCAACAAACTCAAGCCAAAGGATAAGTTCAACAACAAAGATATTAGGAAACAAATTATG
Source organism: Linaria vulgaris (assembly GCA_948329865.1). Taxonomy (NCBI): domain Eukaryota; kingdom Viridiplantae; phylum Streptophyta; class Magnoliopsida; order Lamiales; family Plantaginaceae; genus Linaria; species Linaria vulgaris. The sequence continues at coordinate 90,048,212 of OX415251.1, read as the reverse complement.
TATTATTTATTAGTTTATGTCTAAGTGCATGATATGATAAGATTCTTTGAGATAATAGGCTGATTTCTGTAAGCTTATTTAAGCATTTGTAATCAGACTTTATGAAGCATCGCTCACGTTCTGTACACAAAAGAAAGGAGTATTGAATAAAAACTTTCTCCTTTCTCAAAAACTTTATCAATTCTTGCTTTTCTTCTTGGCACCAGAGCCAGCCGTGAGCACTAAAACAAATACAGCTTTTACCATGTCTCTTTCTCTAAATGTAGGAAACTTTGTTACTCTTAAACTCACTCCAACCAATTACCCGTTGTGGCGTGAACAAGCCTTAGCTTTAGCTGAAAGCCAAGATTTAGTAGAACACCTTCTTACAAATAACTCAGCCCCTACCAAATACACAACTCCAGCCTCAGATACAGAAATAGAAAACTTCACTCCAACACTGACACAAGCTTTCATAAACTGGCGAAAGTCGGATCGTCTTCTTCGTGGATGGATCATTGGTACACTTTCTAAAGAAGCCCTTGGACTCGTAGTTGGGGTAGAAACTGCTTACTCAGTGTGGGATTCTCTCAAAGATGCATACGCACAAGATTCGCAAGAGCGAGAATTTACGCTACGGCAACAACTAACATATCTTCGCAAAGATGAAGATAAAACTCTTGTTAAACATATTTCAACATTCAAAGGTCTGTGCGACAGCCTTGCAGCCATCGGGAAACCTGTTCCCAACAAAGAAAAGGTATTTTGCCTTCTTACTAGTCTTGGGCCTCACTTTGAATCATTCACAACAACTATGTTAAAACCCCCAAGACCAAATTATTTTGAGTTAGTCTCACAACTTCAAAGTCTAGATCAGCGTAGGAGTTGGTTTTCTAACAATGCAGATAGCACGTCCCGGCCTTTCACGCCTCAACTAGCATTTTATGGCCAACAACAACGTGCTCGACAACCCTCGCAGCAGTTCACCTCTTCTGGTCGTGGTTTTCAAGCTCAACAAAGTAGAGTCATTTCAACAAATTCAACAGCCAACTCAAAGCAGCAGCGACCCCCACCTCCAGGTGAACGCCGCATGACGTCTTCGGAAAGGGATCGGTATCGTGAAGAGAAGTGTCAATATTGTGGGGTACAAGGTCATATTGCAAAGATTTGATGGTGGATACCTAAGAAATCTACTCAACGTGAGGACATTCCTCAAGCACTTGCCACTCTCACTTTAGACAACAGTATTCCGGATATGGAGTGGACATCTGACACAGGAGCTTCTAACCATATGACAGGTAATCCAGGTATGTTGTCTAATATTTGTGAGTATTCAAGTTCTGACTCGGTTATTATTGGAGATGGTTCATCGTTGCCTATTGTTGGAGTTGGTGATGCAAAAATAAAGCAAAATAAAAATATTCTACCAATGCAAAATGTTTTGTTAGTTCCAGAATTGACTAAGAATTTGTTGTCTGTAAGTCAATTAACTAGTCAATTTCCCGTTAACTGTGAATTTTCTAATGTTGATTTTTGTGTTAAGGAAGGAGAAATGGGACAACCGTTGATAACAGGGAAGCGCAAGGGTGATATATATGTTCTTTCCAACTCTCCAGAACTGTATTATTCCAATCGTTTCAAATCCTGCTCGGCAGAAATTTGGCACCAACGTTTGGGACATCCACAAACTTCCGCTCTGCATTTGCTGAAAAATAAAGGGTTAATTACAGTTGTAGGATCTACGAAGCTTAGGCATCTTTGTGATAGTTGTTAGTTAGGAAAACTTAGCAAATTGCCTTTTTCCTCGTCGGAACATTCAAGTGCAGCTGTATTTGACAAAATTCATTGCGATTTATGGGGACCTGCTCCAGTTTTATCTATTGATAAATTCAAATATTATGCTTGTTTGGTTGATGATTTTTCAATGTTTACATGGATTATTCATTTGCGATATAAATCTGATTTTTTTGATGCCTATTTGAATTTTGAGAAATATGTGTCGACACAGTTTAACAAGCAAATAAGAGTTTTCCATTCAGATGGTGGAGCTGAGTTTCTTAACACTCGATTGACATCTCATTTTTTGAAAAATGGCATAGTTCATCAAATATCATGTCCTTACACTCCGGAACAAACTGGTATTGTTGAACGACGCCATAGGATTATTCGTGAATTAGGGATGACAATGTTTTTTCATTCTAACGTGCCTTTATATTTATGGGTAGAAGCCTTCACTACAGTTGTGTATCTAATAAATAGATTACCATCATCAGCAATTAATTCTGAAACCCCTTATTTTTTATTGCATGGAAATCATCCATTATATTCTTCACTAAGAGTTTTTGGTTCTAAATGTTTTCCTTACACATGGGACATGCGACATCATAAATTTGATCCTAAAAATGTTCAATGTGTTTTTGTGGGTTACAGTGATAAATATAAAGGATATAAGTGTTTTCATCCAACAACAAGAAAGTTTTTTTTGTCTAGGCATGTGGTTTTTGATGAATCAATATTTCCATACAAGAATGTTAAATCCACAAATGTTTTTTCTTAATCATCTCATGTTATTAGTATATTTGACACATGGCTTCCACAAACTAATTTGAGCTTATCTACAGGAACTGTATCACAAGATCCACCTTGCTCAAGCCCACTACCTGCTGTCACACATTTCCCTTCAAATGCTTCAATTAGTGACAGTTTAGATCACTGCAATTCACCATCTTCACGTTGCAACTCACCATCTTCGCCCTTTTATGCCGAATCCAATGACGGAGGATAGTACTTGTAGAAGTCCAAATTCCGATGACCTTGGTGTTGTTCCCGTATTGGATTTATCGCCGCCACATGCTACGAATTTAGTACAAAATAATGAAGTTGCTTCACCATCTTCCGATGATTCTACAGTGTAACCAAATCATTCAATGGTGACACGATCGCGTCTTGGTATAGTCAAACCAAATCCAAAGTACGCTATGACAGTCACTTCCTCTAATGTTCCTCGAGAGCCTCGCAATGTTCGATCTGCATTATCTCATCCAGGCTGGAAATCCGCAATGGAAGAGGAACTCGACGCTTTAAACCAGAATCAAACTTGGGTGCTAGTACCACGCTTGCCTTCAATGCATGTCATTGGAACGCACTGGGTGTTTAAGTCAAAGTTTAAGTCAAAGCTTAAATCTGACGGATCACTAGATCGTCTCAAGGCCCGTTTAGTAGCACAAGGAAATCATCAAGTGGATGGAGTTGATTATACAGAGACATTCTCACCAGTTATCAAACCGAGTACCATACGGATGGTTTTGTCAGTAGCTCTTGCTAGGAAATGGCCCATTCGGCAATTGGACGTTAAAAATGCATTTTTGCATGGTTTGATATCAGAAGAGATATACGTGCAGCAAACACCGGGAATGTTGGATGCACAACATCCAACTCATGTTTGTAAACTTCAACGAGCTCTTTACGGTTTAAAACAAGCACCTCGCGCTTGGTTTGATCGTTTTAGTTCATTTCTTCTAAAATATGGGTTTTATTGTAGTTTAGTTGATCCATCTCTGTTTGTGTTTCATTCTAATCATGGTTCACTAATACTACTTCTTTATGTGGATGATATGCTTGTTACAGGTTCAAGTGATAAGCTTGTCACCTCATTTATTCAACTTTTGAGTAATGAATTTGCAATGAAGGATTTGGGGCCAATTCATCATTTTCTAGGAATTGAGATTTCTCAAGTGCCAGATGGACTTCACCTCTCGCAAACTCATTATGCTCTTACTATACTTGAAAAGTCAGAAATGGTTGGTTGTAAACCAATGAGCACGCCTCTAGAAGCAAAGACAAAATATTCTCAGAAGGAAGTACCTTTAGAGGACCAAAGCTACTTTAGAAGAATTGTTGGATCTTTACAATATCTTACTCTTACGCGCCCGGATCTTTCATTTAGTGTTAATTATATATCTCAATTTATGCACGCCCCTACTATAGTTCATTTAAAAATGATTCGACGCATTTTGCGATATGTAAAAGGAACTATACAGATGGGGTTACATTTTTCTTCAAGTACTACGTTTGACTTGTATGCTTTTTCTGATGCAGATTGAGCGGGTTGTCCAACCACTAGGCGTTCTACTACAGGCTATTGTACGTTCCTTGGACAAAATATCATATCATAGTGCGCAAAGAAACAACATACAATTTCCAGATCTAGTACAGAAGCCGAGTATCGAGCCATGGCGAATACTACAGCTGAATTAACATGGCTCACCTACATCTTAAAAGATCTTCACATCTCACTGGTGTCTCCACCTGTTTTGTATTGTGACAATCTCAGTGCTCTACACATGACTGTTAATCCTGTTTTTCATGCACGCAGCAAGCATATTGAGTTGGACTATCATTTTGTGCGAGAGCGAGTTGCTCTTGGTCAACTTATCACACGACATATTTCTACTAATCAACAAGTTGCCGACCTCTTCACCAAACCAATGTCTAAAAGGGCTCTGGCTTACTTTCGGAGCAAACTGTGCCTCCGACCCCGACACAGTTTGAGGGAGGGTATTAACAAACTCCCATATTTCGGCAAAAGTGAGGAACAAAGGAGAGATAAGGATGAAACAAAATCATGGAGTGATAAGGATGTTACACCTCACTTTAATCTCACGATCAGTAGAGAAAAATCGGGTGATAAGAAGATTTGGGAGCAACAAACTCAAGTCAAAGGATAAGTTCAACAACAAAGATATTAGGAAAAAAAATTATGTATTATTTATTAGTTTATGTCTAAGTGCATGATATGATAAGGTTCTTTGAGATAATGGACTAACTTCTTTAAGTTTATTTAAGCATTTGTAATCAGACTTTATGAAGCACCGCTCACGCTCTGTACACAAAAGAAAGGAGTATTGAATAAAAACTTTTTCCTTTCTCAAAAACTTTATCAATTCTTGCTTTTCTTCTGTGACGCGTGATGATTGGTTTAGATTTCGGCCTATAAATAGATTTCAGTATATTAAATCCCTCTGTCCCGTTTAAGTGCTTCCCTCCCTCATCTGTGGTAAGTGAAATGGTTAACTTACTTATGATTTAAGTGGTAATCATGCAAGTGTATGTTTAATGCCTTTACTTTTATCTATGCAACGGGATATTTAACTATAATTATTGTTTTTACCATGTTGAACTGAGTGAGTCAAGTTATATTCAATACTTACTACTCTTGCAGTTAAACACTCGTATTATGAGATCAAACGGAAAGCTTGAATGTATGATCTGCCGCCTTTGTCGATGAGAACTTTTGTGTTTGTATTTCTTATGGAAAATCTTGAGGTCCAAGTAAAAGACAGCACTCTGTAATTATAAATAATCAATGGAATATCTGATCATCGATCAATGGTTGCGCTCTATACATTGTGAGTGGTTACATGATGCTGGAAGAAAAAAATGTGCCAACGATTAAATACTTGAGTTTTTCTTTCTTATTTGTGTTTGCATTGTTACTTTTACAAATTTGTTGAGGACTTTGGGATTAAGTGCTATCGAGATTCATGATGCTGCTAAAAAGGTATTGATTATTAAATAAAAAAGAAAAAGTAAAAAGGAGACTTTTCTTCAAGAAATTTTATAATTTTATCTACATATCTTGCTACCTTGGCGACTGAGAGAATGTTATTAGATGGGAAAAAATCGAAACTAGTCTTTTAGTGTGTCCTAATTACAATTTTCGTCTTTTATTGTGTCATTATTTTATTTTGGTCATTTATTGTGTATTTTGTTACGATTTTGGTCATTCAGAAGAAATCTGAGTTGAAAATATCATGTGGGAGCACTTGCCGGCCAAAATTCAATTTTTTTTAATTCCACATGCAAATTCACATGTAAAAATACCGGTTTCAATTTATTACTTTTTTTTTATTTTAAATTTTGACCCATCCGACCCGATTTGACCGGGTTGCCCGGATCGGACGGGTCAGAATTTGAAATAAAAATTGGACTTCCAACGTGCGAATTTGCTTGTGAGAAATTCCAAAAAAAAACTGAATTTAGGGCGGCACATGCTCCTACGTGATATTTTCGGCTGAGATTTCATCCGGAGGACCAAAATGGTAATGAAATACACAATAAAGGACCAAAAAAAAATAATGACACAATAAAGGACGAAAACTGTAACTAGAACACAATCTATGATGCACGGATACTCCAAAAAAATTGTCGATCAGTGTCGGATACGTATCAAATATCGATACTCTCTGGATACTCTTCAGATATGTATCGGATACGCCACGTAACGTATCCTACATTAAAAATAATTAAAAAAGACAGATACACGTATCGAATACGCTTGAAGCATATCCGAGGAGTATCTGATACGTATCAACAATTTATAAGAGTAGTGTGGTAGTTTTCTTAAACTAGAAAAGGGTCAACGAGAACCAAACTGCAATATCTTTTTAGAAAATTAAATATAAAATCGTGAAAACCCTCTATTTCAAACCAAAATAAAACAACACACAAAGTTTTGATATACTTCATAATAGTATGTGACTAATGATTGTGCAAGTGATTAGATATAATATTATTTGATATTTTTATTTAAATTATATCCTTATATATAATTATTAATTTTAAATATTTGACGTATCGTACGTATTGTATCTTGTGAATTTTAAAAAAATCGTAACCACGTATCTGTATACGGTAGATACCAATACTCGTATCCGTATCCTTGCAACCTAGCAATAAAGGACCAATTTTAATTTCTTCCCGTTATTAGACCATGAGTCGCACACGTAATTGAACATCAACAGGATATAATTTTTTTTCATATATCGGCTAGAAGAATAGAACAAGCATTCAGAATTCCAGAACCAGGGTATTTTAGAATCACACAAGACTCCAGTACAAGATAAAGCAGAAAAACTTCTATCAACCTATGTAATGATTCGGGTTTGAATGAGGAAGTAACTTTCTCAAAATGCATTACTTGTTCACTTAGATTACAAAAATGTGTTAACTGCAAGGTATATAACATGTACCTTTCAAGGAGAAATGATAGTAAGCATACCCGTATGTAAAGCTTTGAATTTAATTATAGGAATCAGAGCAACCAAACATCACTTAGCATGGATGCTTTGCTGAGCTTGGCTCTCCCGCCGTTCTTAGTAGTTAAAGTCCTCCTAAACGGTGAATCGCGTAGTGAACCCACCAATGGTTGTGTTGTACCCCCAATATCTGCGCCATTCATTTTACTAACGATAAAATCACCAAATACTACATTACAACAATATTAATAACATTACAACAATATGTTGAGCGTCACGGGTGTAAAACAGAAAACAAACCATGATTTAATGTCGAGGCAAGAGTTGAACTCCTTCTCTTTAAAACGATATTTGCCCCGCTCGGTGCTTACGGTTTGATCGTCAACTCGTTTCCGAAGATGCAACGACTAACTCTTAATATAGCAGCACTTCAAATATTAAGAACGGCGAAACAAAAGAAAGTTTTGAACTCTCGTAACAAAACAGAAAGTAAGAAAGAATGTATTTGATTGAGTAATTTTGGAAGAGGAAAATACTACTTTTTATAGATGACGAAAGTGGGCCTAGGGGGTGACTGGACGGACATATCATTTCCACGTCACGACTTTCCCGCCAGAATCTACACCATTTTGGCTGACTGTGCACTTTTTCGGATGAAATGTGGCATTCTTTCTGCTGACGGGGTGTGTAAGTGACTGTTGATTGGACTTTCCTGCCTGATTTTCAGACACTGGACACACTCGATCGATTAGATTTTTACACCTATTCATTTGTTTGCTTATTATTTTTCTAGACTATCAATTAGTTACTTAATTAAATTTTGTCCAAAACGATTAATATGGTAGGAAAATTCAAGCCCAAGGCCTGCGACCCACGACCCCGGCCCGGTCGGAACGAACGGCGGCGACATGTGCATGTGGGCTTGAATTGAAGCATGGCCCATCTAAGTCTTCCCCCCTTCAAAGACTTGTGGTATTTATTGGGGCCCAAACCCCTATCCCAAACAAGCAACAAATAAGGTGTACAAGTTAGCTCACTGCTTTCCATGTGGGATGGTAACTTTTCACCTTCTCACTCATTTCATTTTCTTCCATCAATATAACTTATCTCAACTAGATCAATTTATCATTTAATTTCTCATTCATCCCAAATTGGTTTTGAACAATTAAAAATACTATGTTCATCTACACAAAATGTAGATTTCATTGAGCTAAAGAAATTCCAATTTCATAAATAGAAATCAATTGAAATATATTATTTAATATTAGTGCAATACCAATTTTCCAACACAATATTCATATACAATTAGATATAACAAAAACTAGTTTTTAACCTATTCACACATCTCAATATCTTGCATTGTAACTGTGATTAGGTAGGTAGTTCCAACCAAAAATACAGAACTCAAATACAAGCGGGAAAAGAAATGGAATTGGACTCTTATGTTCTCTTTCCTATGCAAGTTGATTTTGTTTGGACTATCTCTTATATTTTTTTTTTTGGTAGAAATAAGGAAAATCTAGCCCTTAGGCAACATCCGCATACAAAATAGATGAAATACTAGGGGGCATGGTTAGGATTACTCTAACGCCCTCCTCTAACTCAACCGGGACTTTGGCCATAGCGTCCGCAACTCTATTATCTCCTCTAGCTATCCACTGGAAACGCATCTCCCACGGCTTGTGCAAAAGTGCACGACATTCTTCAATCTTCTCTTTTAGCTCATGGCCATGCACCGTATCATCTTCAATAATTTTTAGAGCATCCGCCGAGTCCATCTCAATTTGAAGTCGATGCACTCTCTTCTCCCATGCAATGGAGAGGCCCAAGCGAATGGCTTCAATTTACGCTTCTAACACCGTAGGACTCCCAATTTTCCGCACAAAGCCCCACATCCAAGTATCGTTCTCATCACGTAAAACACCCCCCGCCGAACCAATATTCATACTTGGTAACACGCTTCCATCGACGTTTAATTTAAATCATCCCTGCTTCGGACGCTTCCAGTCCCCCGCCTTCGGAATTTGTTTCGGTCTCCTCACCAATTTGTAATCCGAACATAGTTGCTTAACTTGACAAAGGACTGCATACGTCTTAACACTTTTTTCCTCAAAGATCCGACAATTCCTTGCCTTCCATATGCTCCAACACGCTGCCACAAATATTATTTTCCACTCGGTATGTGGGATCAAAATCGAAACTTCCCCATAGGCTTTAGCATTAACGCACAGCCACCACGCCTCACTCAGCTCAAAAAACTGCTGCCAATCGCTGCGAGGGAGCAACGCCTTCCAAACCTTCATTACAACGGAGCAGTCCCTGAGGACGTGAATGGTGGATTCGATAATGTTCGGACAACTCGCACAGCTGTCATCATCGGTGCAGTGACGCTCCTTGCAAAGTCAGTTCGTAGCAATTTTGTTTTGACTCGCGAGCCAAAGAAAGAAGCGGACCTTGTTGCTACACGACGCTTTCCACACCCAGATATTTTGAGAAATTGACGTGCACGTCATCAAGTATTTCTTGAATAATTTCTTGTAAGCACTTTGGCACGTGAATTTGCCGTTCGCGTTGGGGCTTCAAATTGTGCGATCATCCACATCGGTCAACACTATCCTCTTCTCGAGAATTTTTTCCCTCCACTCAATCGGTATAATGGTGTTTAGATCATCCAGACGCCAAGTTTATCCCTCATCCAGAACATCCGCAATCTTGACGCCATAGTCATTCGGATAGATATCTACTACGTCACAAAGCCTCATCGCCCCTAACCAATTATCAAACCAAAAGGAAACCCCCGTCTCATCACCAATGCGCCAACGAACGAATGGTTGAATAAGCCGCATGCATCTAATAATCCCTTTCCACGTATAGCTATCTTGCGGCTTAATAATATACTCCGTTATCTTTTTCCCGTTCAAATATTTTGCCTTTATAATGTCGGACCATAGGCATGATTCCTCTTGAAGAATTTTCCACCCAATTTTGGCTAATAGAGCTTCATTGTTGAAGTGAGTTGCGCGCAAACCGAGTCCCCCCTCCTTCTTCGGCCTAAGGACTTTTCTCCACCCCACAAGATGTAGCCCACGTATATTGGGGTCGCTCGACCAAAGAAAGTCCCTATTAAATTTATCTAATTTGTCGCACACACTTTTCGGCATCCAACACGATTGCATGAGATGAATTGGGACCACCGTAGAGACGGATTGAATAAGCGTAGCACGCCCCGCAAGTGATAAATTAGCTCTCCTCCAACCGGCCAAACGCGACGATAACTTGTCGAATACATCATTGAACTGCTCACAGCCGACCATACCATGTACCAAATTAGCACCCAAATATCTTCCTAGCGAGGTCGTACGTGCAAATCCGAGAATAGAGCAGATCCTCCTCTTCAAATTCCAGCCCCCCTCATTTGAGAAATAAATTTTCGACTTTGCCTCGTTGATTTTGAGTCCGGATGCAGCCCCAAACATACCGAGAATTATTTTCATACTCCTAATTGTGCGCACCGTACCCCTTCCCATCAACATGAGGTCATCCGCAAAAAATAAGTGAGAGATACGTGGCCCTCCTCTACATGGAATGATCGGTTCCCATCTCCCTTCACCAACTTCCTCTTGAATAAGATACGATATTCTTTCCATGCAAAGCACAAATAAATAAGGGGATAGGGGGTCGCCTTACCTCAACCCACAACCATGTCTGAATGCACGAAGCGGTTCCCCATTCCAAAGTACCTCGGTAGAAGCATTTTGGTCACAAAACAAGATAAGTTCAATAATATTAGACGGAAACCAGAAAGACTTAAGAGTGTCCTCCAAAAAATCCCAACTAATTTTGTCGTATGCCTTCTCAAGATCTAACTTGAGTATCATGCACCCCATTTTATTCTTTTTCTTTGTCCAAAGAGAGTGGAGGATCTCTTGGATCGTAAAGATATTATCTTGGATACTCCGCTTAATAAAGCTCGATTGCATTGGTGCAATAAGACGCGGCATATAGTCCCCCAATCTCAAGGTAATACACTTCGTAATAAATTTATACAGTACATTACATAAAGAAATAGGACGAAATTGGGAGATTAAAGTCGGATCCGCTACCTTAGGAATAAGACAGAGTTGCGCCCCACAAACTTTCGGGTCAAAGCTACACTCGGTGAATGCGGTTGCGATAAATTGTAGGAGGGACTCCTTCACCCAATCCCAATATTTTTGAAAGAAAATTGCTTGAATCCCGTCCGGATCCGGGGCTTTTTTCGGGTGTGTTCTCCACATGACTTTCTTTAATTCATCCAAAGTGACGCCCCTTCCCAACTGTTCGGCTTCCCCCAGCTCCAACTGCGTTTGATACCGTGAGATAGGTAAATTTCCACTGCCATGCGTGCTCCCGGTGAACAGTTTTTGGAAGAAAGATCGTGTGTGCTCCTTCAGCATTTCTTGGTCCCGACATCAAGTATTATCAATTTTCAGCACTAGGATTCGGTTTCTCTGCCTTCTAATCAAAGTCGACTTGTGGAAAAACGTTGTATTTTTATCCCCATCCTCAAGCCATTTAATCCGTGATTTTTGTCTCCAAAACATTTCTTCCCGTCGAAGTAACTCATTATATTCTAACATGAGCTTTTTCTTTAATTTTTTGAGATAGGTATTAGGTCGCAGGCCCAAACTCTTTTGCGCCCCCTCAATTCGCCTCAACACGGTCCGTTTCTCCTTGAATATATTTACAAAACGATTTTTATTCCAAGGTTCTATAACCTCCGGAACCATCCAGATAGCCTCCACAATATTTTCGTGTTTGTCCCAAATTTTTTTAAGTAGACCCTCGCACTCCGGGTGTCGTAACCACGTCTCCTCGAAATGGAACGACCTCGATCTATTCCCCAGTAGCAATCCTAAGTAGTTGGTGAGTATCGGGTGGTGGTCACCATGCGTACAGGGCAGGTGATACACTTCATTATCCAGAAAACGCTCCATCCAAGCGTTGTTTGCGAGAGCTCGATCAATGCGCTCTTGGATTAGCGCGGAACCTTCCCTTTTATTTGACCAAGTGAACTTTGGTCCAACGTATCCCAAGTCCATCATGTACCAACTCTCGATCCATTGTTGGAATTCCAAACACCGTCTCGCCGTATTTGTACTACCCCCACTCTTTTCATGCGTATAGCAAATCTCATTGAAATCCCCTTGTACGAGCCAAGGTTCGTTGACATCCATGCGTTGGGCCATACTGCGCAAGCTTGCAAACACACGTGCCTTATCATCAGCGTATGGTTTGGCATAAATTCCAGAGACGCGCCACTTAGCTTGCCTCTTTGGTCCGATTCTTGCATGAATAGCCTGATCTTCGACACTTAGGATCTCCACATCAATATTCTCGTTGTTCTATAACATCAAGACTCCCCCATCCATTCCATCCGTCGGGGCAATGCAATACTCAGAATATCCCATAAATGGTGCGATCTCATAAGCTCTATCCGGCATCACTCTAGTTTCAAGAAGAAACACTACGTCGGGTCTATGAATTCTGACCAAATCCCTAAAGTTTGTCGCAAAGTGCGGGTGCCCCACTCCTAGACAATTCCAAGTCACTACCTTCATTGGGAAACTAACTAGTTGTACGGGGTGAACGGGGTCCTCAACGCTCCCCCCCCCCCCCTCCAAGTCCACGTCAATTGCCATAAGACTTCCATCATCAAGTAATTTTGGCGATTCAACTCCCAGTCGGTTTGAGCCATCCGCTGCCAACATATCGTCATGTTCTCAAATCTCTTGATTATCCAAGTATTGATCTCGAACTCCCAGTATGTCGGAGTTATTTCTGTTATGTGCACTATTTGTGGATCGACTAAGAGGATTCATGTTGGTCCCTCGAACGTATGCATCAGTGTATCGATCTCCCAAAAGTTCTGCAGCACTTGTGCGATCAGCGCTCTGTTCTCCATGAACACGTTCAAGTCCTCGTTCGAATTCATTGATGGTGATTGTTGTATTACGCGAGCTTAAGGAGGTCCCAACCTACTCGTTCTCAGTTTCAAGATTATCAAGAATAGCAAAAGAATTATTATTTCTTTCTTTTGTCCCACCAGACGCGTTTTTCTTTAATAAGTTTTTGCCTTTCAAAATCCCTCTCCTGTTCGAAGTGAGAGATGGGGAAGTATTCTCCTACCATAGTTCGGAGTCTCCTTGACACTTTCCTTCTCTATCTCAAAGTCATTATCAATTGGGGTCGTGACCCCTTGATCCCTTGGCGTCGCATTGCTACGCTTTAAAATAGTAACATGTTTCTGCTGCAGTGGTTTGGTATTCGGGGCAGCCACTCCTCCTTTGTACCCACTTTTTTTCCGTGCGACTTGCATCCATTCTCCGTACTCATCCTTCCTTGTTTTTCTATAATCCACGAAGCCGTGTGGGCCGCATTAAAGCTCGTCGCCGTAGGTATAGTTGTGTCCTTTTCAAGTTCGACATCCACCTTGTCTTTGCACATCGATGCGCTGTGACCGACCCAACCACATTCGTAGCATAAAGAGAGAAGGTTCTCGTACAAGATCTGGTACACTTTCCCGCAAATATGGACCCCCCCTCAAGTGGATTCTTAGTCGAGACTTGGACACACACTCGCGCAAATTTACCCCTTGCTGTTGTAAACGTGTTTCCGTCTATCTTGATCGGTTCGCCAACACAACTAGCGATTGCATTAATCGCCGCTTCCCCAAAAAGGTCAAGCGGTTGCTTCATAATTCTTATCCAAGTTATGGCACAGTCAGCGAAGTCATTCTCGGGGTCAAAATCCGGTGTCCACTTCCGAACGTGAAGAAAACTCCCTACCAACTGCCAAGGGCCTTGAGTCAGGATCACCTCCCTCTGTGAGGCCGACAATCCTCGTAAACAGTACGTGTCATTGCTTAGATCCGCGATATCGCAATTTCCGTTCAATTTCCACATAGTGCTCAACTTGTTCATGAGGCTCGGAAAAAACCAGGTTTTGCCCAAAACTTTAATTAGGACCGTGTACCTCCACTGATCACACATGGAATCATGTAAGTCATCCGCAAATTCCATCGACTTAAAGGGAATTTCCCTGCTAGGTTAAAGAACCCTAATTTTCCCAGTCGCCGCATTGATTCTTTCCTTGTTAAAAAATACGTCATTTGGCCTTACCATATTAGCGTAGGAATTTGTGAGATTATTCCCCTTAGGTACCACCAACGTGTTAGTTGACGACGTCAATCGTGGTACGTTCGTGTTTGTCTCATGGTCCTGTCTCGATCGTTTTAGCGCGCCCGATTCTGCCCTAAAAAACTCATGTTCGTTCTCCTTGTTAGGGACTATGTACTTTGTGTTAGGGCAATCGGAGATGATCATCTCCGACGCCATGTTATGGTAATCAATCGAGTTCTCAAGGATCGTCGTTGAGTCGCTTATAAGTCTATAACTCTATTCTTCCCTCCCTCTATGACTAGCTCTTATATCAATTGTACTATGCTCATTTGAAATGTAATTGCCAAAAAGCTCAGTAAGGAAGTAAGAAGGATGAAATCGTTGCCTGGTCAATTGCAATCTGGGAACGGAGTTGCAATTTAGCACGAATTAAACTAATGTACTAGGCAAACTGTATATAAATTCAAGAATTTGGTTTATTACAACAAGAGAATCAACAAACCGTAACATGTATAGAACTAAAGGCTATGTATCTTTGCAAATAATCCTCCAAATGAGAAATCCGCAGCACACAGGTCCCCATTTAAAAGGAGTCTCTAATTGGCACAACATCTCTCCAATCAAATCTCATGTGAATCGATAATAAAGCGAAATCCGAAAGACCAGTCTCAATCACGAATACCAAGTTCAACCTCGAGCTCATCGTCTTGTTCAAATAGCTTGCGAAGGCGTGCGTGCTGCTCTTCTCGTTTCTTCCTCTGCCATAGATTATATAAGAAAAATGAAAATGCAACAATAGCTAATGTTAGCATATTATTATATTTGTATATTAATTGTCTTAAGGGTAGTTTAGTCTTTTAGTTGTCTTGTTTATATATGCCTTCTCTTGTAAACCCTAGTTACTTCCCACATTCATTGTTTTGTAAGATTCCTCTTTGTCTTGTAAGATCATGCCTTCCTTCATGAATGTTATCATGGAATCAGAGCCAAATCTCTGACCCAACCGGTAGGCAAGCATGACACCACGCCGATCGAACTCGGCGGTGAGTTCCCCAAAATTTGTTTGGGGTTTTCGTCTTTGTATTGCTACTGGTTTCTGGTAATCCGCTGCACTCTCTGTACTTGTTGGTGTGTTAATTTCGATTTGATTTGGTGCAATTTTTGTTCGATTTGTTGCTCTTATTTTGTTTCTGGGTTAGTCTTGCTTTGTGTATTGCTGCAATTCTCGATTTTTGTTATCATGACGGGAAGGGATGATTCGTTGCAGCCGATTAGTGTTTGTTTTGATGGGAAAAACTCTGGGTATTGGAATTATGTTATGAAAAACTTTCTAAAAGGGAAGAAGATGTGGAATTATAGTTTTGGTGTTTTGGTTGCTCCTAAGTCATATGATGCTAATTTTGTTGAGTTATTGGATGTGTGGGATACCAATAATTCTAAAATTATTACTTGGATTAACAATTATGTTGAGCATAAGATTGGTGTTCAGTTAGCTAAGTTTGATACTGCGAAAGAAGTTTGGGACCATTTGGAGAGGTTGTATGTGAGGTCCAACTTTGTTGTTCAATATCAACTTGAAGGAGAAATTCGTGCTGTTACACAGGGCGATCGAAGTATTCAAGAGTTTTATTCTGAGATGATAAACTTTTGGGATCAGTTGGCTATGACAGAATGCGCTGAACTGAAAGCATTCGGTCAGTATATTGAAAGACGAAAACAACAACATTTGGTTCAAATGTTGTACAATCTCCGCTCTGAGTATGAAGGCATCCGTGGATCAATTCTACACCGTACTCCTTTGCCTTCAGTTGATTCAGTTGTGCATGAATTGTTGGCTGAAGAAACCCGCCTCAAGACTCAAATTGAGAAGTCCACTCATGTTGGTTTTGTTTTGGTTACTCAACCTAGTCATATCAAATCTAAACAAAAGAGTTATGATAAGGATGAGTGTCGCTATTGTCATGAAAATGGTCATTGAAAGAATCAGTGTCCTTTATTGCACCAGAAAGGCAAACCACAACAGGAATATATAAAGAGGCCAAGTGACAAACCTTCATATTCACAGAATCTTCGTTTTGGAGGGCAGCCTAATACAGTTGTTGTAATGCCTACATTGGATCCAGCTTCTGTCGAGTCATCTTTGTCAGACAATGCATCTTTGGTTAATCTATTGCAGAACCTTCTTCAGGCAAACAAAAACCAGTCTCCACCATATGCGCTGTCTGCTCCATCCATATCAGGTAGAAACTCGTCCTTATGGGTGTTGGATTCTGGAGCATCTCATCACATGTCTCCTGATCGAAACTCATTTGTATCTATGTCTCATGTGTTACCATTTACATCTGGTATGACTGCTGATAGCACTCATATGCCAGTAGTAGGTGTTGGTACAATTCAAACAGAAAATCTCTCACTACCTGATGTTTATTGTATTTCTAAATTGGCTATGAATCTTATTTATGTTGGTCAATTGTGTGATCGTGGTCTTGATGTTCACTTTTCCTCTACTTCTTGTCATGTGCAGGATCTGAAATCAAAGAGAATACTTGGGATTGGAAGTAGAGAGTGGGGACTTTATGTTTTGGATGGCATGAAGGTTGATGGTCAGTTTGCAGCTACGAGTATTGATTTATCTACATTTAATTTGAATTCTTCTTCTTTGAATTTTTATGTATGGCACTCTAGACTAGGTCATGTATCTGGATCTTGTCTGAGGTTTTTATGTAATAGTGGTGTTTTGGGTGACTTGCAGTCTCAGGATATTTCTGATTGTAGAAGATGTAAACTTGGGAAGTTTTTTGCAAAACATTTTAATCACAGTACATCCACTTCTTTTGCACCATTTGATTTGATTCATTCTGATGTTTGGGGACCTGCCTCTATTCCTACAAAGGGGGGGTCACGATATTATGTTTCTTTCATTGATGACTATACTCGTTATTGTTGGGTTTACTTGATGAAAAACCGTTCTGAATTCATTGACGTTTATGCTCACTTTGCTGCATATGTGAAAACTTAACACTCTAAAGTCATAAAATGTTTTAGATCTGATTTGGGTGGGGAATATACGAGTAAGGCACTCTCTGACACTCTTCTTAGTGATGGACTATGCACCAATACTCTTGTACAAACACACCTCAGCAAAATGGTGTGGCTGAAAGAAAATATAGGCATATTGTTGAAACGACACGTTCTATGCTTTTGTCTGCTAGTGTACCTAGTGAGTATTGGGGAGAAGCAGTACTCACTGCTGTTTATATCATAAATAGAGTTCCAACTCCTAAGAACGCAGGTATCTCTCCATATGCTAAGTTATTTGGTCAAACTCCTGATTATTCTCATTTGCGGAGTTTTGGGTCCACATGTTTTGTTCTTCGTCCACATGTTGAGCGAACTAAGTTGTCTTCACGTGTTGCAATATGTGTCTTTTTGGGATATGGAAATGGTCAGAAGGGTTATCGGTGTTATGATCCAGTTACTAGAAAATGTTATGTTTCTCCTCATGTTCACTTTATTGAGCATATTCCATATTTTTCCATTCCGAGAAGCTCCCATAATGTGACGCGGTCTGATATTATTCACATTGACCCATTTACTCTTGATGGTTCTAATATTGGAACTAATGATCCAGCTGGTGAGAATATTGGTATTGGTGATGTTGTTGGGGATGGTAATATTGGTGTTGGTGATGGAGATAACTTTGGTGCTGCTGAAGAGTTACCCCCTCATGTCCCTTCTTTTACGATTTCGGATCCAGCTCATGAGCGGTATCCCAGGCATACTCGTAAGTCTACTCAACTGCCTGATTTTATTTACTCTTGTTATTCTCAGCCTTTTGTTTCCTTTTTGGCATCTGTTTGGCCTCTTTGTGAGCCTACCTCTTATTCTAAGGCGACACAAGATATTGTTTGGCAAGAGGCTATGGCTGAGGAACTATCAGCTTTGAAAAAATCACACTTGGGACTTGGTTCGTCTTCCAGTAGGAAAAAAGTCAATTGGTTTTCGATGGGTCTATAAAATTAAACCAAAGCTGATGGTTCAGTTGAGCGATATAAGGCTCGTCTAGTGACAAAAGAATTTGCTCAACAATATGGCATGGATTATGAGAAGACCTTTGCTCATGTTGCTAAGATGACATCTGTCAGAGTTCTTATTGCAGTTGCATCAGTACGACAATAGTATATTTCATAGATGGATGTGAAAAATGCATTCTTGAATGGTGATTTACATGAGGAAGTGTACATGACACCTCCTCCAGGTGTTCCTCATGACAAAGGGCAGGTGTGTAGACTTAAGAAAGCATTATATGGGCTTAAGCAAGCTCTAATAGCTTGGTTTGAGAAGTTTTCTACAGCTGTTTGTTCTCTTGGCTTCTCCTCTAGTCCTAATGATTCAGCCTTATTTGTTAAATGCGGTTCTGGTGGTCGCATAATGCTTTTATTGTATGTTGATGATATGATTATTACAGGTGGCGATGTTGAGGGTATCAAGGTGTTGAAACACACCTTATCTCGTTTGTTTGATATGAAAGATTTGGGTCCTCTTCGTTACTTTTTAGGTATTGAAGTTGCCTCATCTCCAAAGGGCTATCTTTTGTCTCAGTCGAAGTATACTTCAGATATTTTAGAGCAAGCTCGTCTTACAGACACTCGTGTTGCTGCTACTCCTTTAGAGGTAAATGTTCGTTATACTCCTATTGGCGGCACACTTCTTCCAGATCCCACTTTGTACAGGTCTATTGTTGGTAGTTTGGTATACTTGACTATTACCCGACTGGATATTTGCTTATGCGGTCCATGTTGTTAGCCAGTTTGTTACTGCACCTACCTCTGATCATTGGGCTGTTGTTACTCGCATTCTTCGTTATCTTTGTGGTACTATTTATCAGAGTCTATTGTTTCCTTCGAGTTCTTCCTTAGAACTTTGAGCATATACGGATGCAGATTGGGCTTGTGATCTATTCGATCGAAAATCTACCACTGGATACTGTATTTTTCTAGGTGATTCTCTCATCTCTTGGAAAAGCAATAAATAAGATGTTGTTTCTCGCTAACATTCATCACATGAGGAGCATATCAATAACGTTAATCTAGAGTTAAGGATCGGAGGATGAAGGGAACAACCACCTACTACTTCACAAACTACCCAGAATCATGGACAACTGAAGATTTATGGAAACTATTTTCAAAGTACGGGAGGATTGTGGACGTTCATATTCCACAGAAGAGAGATAAGATGGGGAAAAAGTTTGGGTTTGTAAGATTCAGAGAGATCAAAAATGCTTTCGGAATGGAAAAAAATCCTTGATGCGATTTGGATTGGTGGCTACAAACTAAGAGTTAACTTACCTAAGTTTGAAAAAGAGAAGAAAAATCAACAAGAAGTCATATGGAAGCTTGTGTCTCTCAACTCCAGAAAGAACATAAGAGGAGACTCAAGTTACGCTGATATCTTAAAGAAAAAATCAGAGGTTGAGGAAGCCTGTGTTACCAAGGTTGTTGCTGAAGGCATAATTGATTTCTACCCCAGCATTGAGGATGTAGCATGGCTTAAAGGAAGCTGTGTTGGATTATTACGGAATTTTGACGATGTAAACAGCATTCAAGCATTTCTGAATCATGTTGGGATGATTTCAATTAAAGCTTCGTATCTGGGGGAAAACACGTTCTCCTTTCGTCGAATGAGAAAGGAGAAATTGAAGAACTGATAGAAGAAGAAAAAAGCTGGTGGGATGAATTATTTGAAGAAATTAAACCATGGAGTGAGGATTTTGAAGTAAGATCCAGACAAGTTTGGGTGCAGTGTCACGATGTTCCGCTAAACATTTGGAATCAAGATTTTTTTAATAAAATCGCCAGTACTGTAGGAGTTCTCATTAAAATTGATGATTCAACCATTCAAAGAACTTAACTTCATCTTGCAAGAATTCTAATCCAGACACCATCCCATGATGTCATCAACAAAGTCATAAAGTTCAAGATTAAGGACAAAATCGTGGAAATCAATATTGTTGAGGAACTCTGTAGTTGTCGATTTGAACATTTTCACAGCTCACGATCCGGTAACGTCTCTTCTCCGTCGGAAAGCAACTCCTCAGACTCGGATTTCTCTATTTTCGCAGATGATGACGCCAACGGCTCGGATGAGGAACACGTGGATGAATCAAGACCATTGCAGGAAGAGTGAGTTTTTATCAAACTTAGCCCATTAAGTTGGCATCTTTTTATTTTACACCCACTATGTTGGCACACTCCGAACTTAGCCCACTAAGTTGACATCTTTTCATTCTATACCCACTATGTTGGCACTCTTTGAACTTACCCCACTACGTTGGCACCATTTCATTTTACGCCCACTATGTTGGCACACTTATCAAACTCAACCCACTATGTTGGCATCATTGTTGATATTCGCCCATCAAGTGTGCCAACATAGAGGGTGAATATCGACGCCAATGTCAACATAAAGGGTGAATATCGACAACAGTGCCAACATAGTGGGTTAAGTTCGGAGTCGGTCAACATAGTGGGTATAAAATGAAAAGATGCCAAATTAGTGGGCTAAGTTTGGAGTGTGCCAATATAGTGGGTGTAAAATGAAAAGATGCCAACTTAGTGGGCTAAATTTGACAAAAACCCCAGGAAGAGTCAAATCTACAAAAAGAAACTCATAATGAGGATAAGGCGATTGAGACGTGTACCGAATTTTGAGAGGAGCCGTTGAAAGTCAATGAGGCTGAAGAAAAACTCCAGATTGTTCCATTTGTTGGGCCTTTTACATGGGCTGCTGAAAATAGAGAACTGCATAACTTAGGCCCACTTTCTATTCAGATTAATGAACCACATGCTTTACCTTTATCGAACCAGCCCAAGATGGATCTGATGCCAAATTAAATGGATACCCCAACAAGCCCAAGCGTACAGAACACCACTATTTCAAAATTTGGAAGAATTGAATTTCTTAAGCCCCACATCCAAAAAAAGCGTTTGAGCGTCAAAACCAGGAAAAGAAGAAAATGAAAAGAGCGGCAAGCAACACCATAATAAACAAAAAATGGAGAAGGTTTTTTGAAGGCATCAAATCGGACAAAGAAAGGAAAATAATGGGTTCCAGGCAGCAAAAGAATTCAAGAAAATAATAAAAAAAGATCTTTCTTCTTCCATTAGCAACAGAGGTACGTCAAGGAATTCGAATTCCTTAAGCAATAGTAATATTGAATTCAGGAATAAAATGATCTTGGAGAAAGAGGCTAAAGACATCTGTGATTTTGGAAACAATTTAGGAGTGACTTTTGGAAATAATAGGGAGAAAGTGATTGCTAAGCTTGTCGAAATGGGCGAAAGGGATAAAAGGGTTGAAACTGTTGAGTCGTCAATAGTAGGGGAGGTTCCGGACACATCAGTTAATCAATGAGGATCATTTCTATGAATGTTAGAGGTATCGGAGGGAGAATAAAAAAAGTGAAGTGAGAAGTCTTGCTAGAAAATTTAAAGTGGATATTTTGTGCCTTCAAGAAACTAAGGCGGAGACTGTCGACCGTAATCTTGTTCAATCTATCTGGGTTATGCAAATTGCGACTGGGTTTCAAATGCAGCAATTAATAAGGCTTGGGGAATCCTTACTATCTGGCGTAAAGGAAGCTTTACCTTAGAGAGCTCTCTTAGTGGGAATGGTTTTGTCCTTTTGTCTAGATATTGAGTAAATTGTAGAACTAAGCATCATATTGTTAATGTTTACTCGCCTTGCTCCTTAACTGAGAAACGAGATCTTTGGTTGTCACTTGTAAATCTCAAACAACAAATTGGAGGATCTCTTTGGTGCATTTTAGGGGATTTTAACGTTGTCACTCATCCTCATGAGAGAAAAGAGAAGACTCCTTTTAGAGGGATCACAAATGAGATTGCTGAATTTGGCGACTTCATTGCTAATATGGAGCTTTTGGATCTACCGATGGCATGTTGCAAGTTTACATGGTATAAATCAATGGCTCATCATGTAGTAGGATTGAGAGAATCCTTATTACCAATGATTGGATGGTGCAATGGGGTAACTTTATTCAGAAAGGTTTAAAAAGAACAATTTCAGACTATAGGCCAATTCTTCTTGTGAATCATATCCAAGATTGGGGCCCTAAACCATTCAGGCTTCTAAACCATTGGCTGAAAATAAAGAATTTGCTAAGGTTGTGAAGGAGGATTGGAACAAGCCGGGATTTGAAGGGTGGGGAGGCTTCACGGTAAAGGAGAAACTTAAAGCTGTAAAGAATGCAACAAAAACTTGGAACAGTGAGAATTTTGGCGATATCGACTTGAAGATTACCCAATTGAGAAAGACGATTGTTGAGATTGATAACAAAAGTGATGATGTTGCACTAACAGACATTGATATCAAATTAAGGAGCGAAGCCATGAATTCGCCATGGAGCTTGCTTAACTCAAATGAGGCGTTTAATTTTCAAAGGGCAAAAATTAGATGGCTAAAAGAAGGAGATGGAAACACTAAACTTTTTCATCGTAGTCTGAACTTGAGGAAAAGACAAAACGAGATTAATGGGCTAAAAAATGGTGGGAGATGGGTTGAGGACAAAGGGGAACTGAGAAGCACTATCAAGAAGCATTTTGAAGAAGTTTTTAAAGAAATTATGTTCGATAGGCCAAAGATGCCTGGCCTCCAATTTGATAAACTCACAAATGAAGACAGTGAATCTCTTACAACTCCTTTCACTGAGTTCGATATTAAGGAGACCATATGGGCTAGCGACAGTGCAAAATCACCGGGGCCAGATAGTTTTACGATGAAATTCTTTCGAGATTATTGGGAAATGATTAAAGCGGACTTGTGCAGATTTATAACAGAATTTCACACCAACAGCTGGATTGTCAAGGGGCTTAATTCATCGTTCATCACACTTATTCCGAAGAAGCATAATCCTCAGTCTTTGACCGAATACAGACTAATCTCACTGATCAGCAGCGCATACAAAATTCTTTCAAAGATTTTGGCAAATAGGCTCGGAAAAGTGTTGGGAAATGTTATTTCTAGTGAGAAATCTGCGTTTTTGAAGGGTCGATTCATAATTGACAGTATTCTCTCAACAAATGAAATCTTCGACGATATAAAAAAAGAAAAGAAAAAAAGAAGTATTTCATTCAAGGTTTACTTTGAAAAGGCATTTGATTGTGTCAATTGGGGTTTTCTTGATCAAATGATGGAGTTGATGGGTTTTAATAGTAAATGGCGGGGATGGATCAAAGAGTGTTTGAGTTCCTCTTCTATTTCAGTCATGGTTAATGGGTGCCCGACTGATGAGTTCAAATGCACCCGAGGTCTTAGGCAAGGGGACCTGCTCTCCCATCTGTTATTTCTAATTGCAACAGAAGGACTGAGTGGATTTATCAAAAAATCGATCCATCTTCGTCTTTTATCGGGTGTCAGGATTGGGCATGTTAACATAAAGATCTCGCATATCCAATATGCAGATGACACATTAATTTTTTGTGATGGTTCAAGGGAGAACGTTTGGACTCTGAAATGCATTCTTAGATTCTTTGAACTGATTTCTGGCCTCAAAGTTAATTTTACCAAAAGTAGTCTGCTTGGATTTTTTATTGACGATGACACTCTTTCTTCTTTCGCAAGTGCATTGAATTGCAAAATTGAAAAGCTACCTATCAAATACCTTGGATTGCCGATTGGAGCTAACCCTTGGAGAATTAAGACTTGGAAGCCTATCATTGACCTATTTAAAAAGAAGTTGAATGCCCTCAATGGCAAGTTTCACTCATCTGGCGGAAAGCTTGTGATCCTCAATTCAATCTTTGTTGGGCTCCCGGTTTACTTCTTCTCTATTTTAAAGCCCCTACGAAGGTAATTTCGATTCTCACTAGTCTTCAAAGGAGATATTTTTTGAGGCGGAGGAGATGATAATAAAAAAAATTCATGGGTGAAATGGAACACTATTTGCAAAGAGAAAAGAGATGGGGGACTAAGTGTGCGAAAACTTGACCTATTTAGCATTGCTCTTTTGTTCAAGTGGAAATAGAAGCTACTCCAATGTGATCAATCATTGTGGAAGAGAAATATTTTCTCCAAATATGGAAGGGATGTAAATGGTCTTTTTTTAAATCCAACTACCAACATGCACAATTCTTCTTCAATTTGGTGGAGAGATCTAAACCAACTCTGCGACACTCAAGATAATTTAAAGATTCTTGACGAAGGAATTTATAAAGTGATTGGCAATGGGGGGTGCTACAAAGTTTTGAGAAGATACTTGGATAAATAATGAAGCTCTTAGTGCTCGATATCCAAGACTTTATGCAATTGCGATGTGATAAAGAGGTTTTAATTGCACATAAAAGGGAATGTATTAATGGGGAATGGCAATGGAAGTGGAATTGGAGAAGGAATTTTTTCTCATGGGAACACGATTTGTTTCATCATCTTCTAAATCCTATCCAAGGAGTTGTACCTTTAACACAACAAGTTGATCGGTGGGTTTGGAAATGGGACAATTCCATGAATTATTCGGTCGGTTCGGGGTACAAAATTCTCTCCATCATGTGTGGAAATACTACTCTTAATGGCCTAAAAGAATTGTGGGATATTGAAGCACCGTTGAAAATGCAAATATTTTTGTGGCTCGCACTTCAAAATAGAATTCCCTCTAAATCAAACTTGATAAAGAGAGGAGTTCATATTCAAGACGCCAATTGTTGCTTATGCGGGGTAAAGGAGGAAACAACCGACCATATCCTTGTGGGGTGCGATTTATCTATACAAATTTGGATGGAAATTTTTGAATGACTTGGTATAAAATTAGTTTTACCCTCGAATTTGGACAATTTTATGTCTCAAATGGATGGACTCATACCTTCTTCAGGTGGGAAAAATAAATGGTATACCATATGGATCCATGTTATTTGGTATATTTGGAAATTGAGAAACGGTGTGATTTTTAAGGGAGCTCAAAAGAACATTAGCAAGACGGTGGATCTCATCAAGTTGAAAAGTTGGAGTTGGATTAGTACTAGATCAAGAAGCTTTTTGTACTCTTCTTTCGATTGGTTGAATTTTCCGCTTGATTGCATGTAATTTTTTTCTTTTTTCTCTTCGTATGTTCTTTCATTCGTCTTAATAGAATTTATTTTTGCCGATAAAAAAAAATGTTGTTTCTCGCTCTTCTACCGAGGCAGAGTATCGTGCTATGGCTTCCACCACAACTGAACTTGTTTGGTTACGACGGTTGTTAGGTGATATGGGGGTGTTGTTGTCATCCCCCACACCCATGTATTGTGATAACAAAAGTGCTTTTCAGATTGCTCATAACTTTGTTTTTCATGAGCATACCAAACATATTGAGATCGATTGTCATGTGACTCGACATCATTTTCAGTATGATGTTATCTCTCTACCGTTCATCTCGTCTTCGATGCAGTTGGCTGACTTCTTTACGAAGGCACATACGATTCAGCGACACAACTTCTTTGTTGGCAAACTCACGTTACTTATTGCAGTACCTTCTTGAGTTTGAAGGGGGTGTTAGCATATTATTATATTTGTATATTAATTGTCTTAAGGGTAGTTTAGTCTTTTAGTTGTCTTGTATATATATGTCTTCTCTTGTAAACCCTAGTTACTTCCCACATTCATTGTTTTATAAAATTCCTCTCTTTGTCTTGTAAGATCATGGCTTTCTTCATGAATGTTATCAGCTAAAAGGCCCAACACCAAAACAAGGACTTCCAATGCAGTGAAACTTGCCAATGACTTCTTGCTTGCATCTTCCTTTTCGTTGGTAGAACTAGATGGCGATGACTTCTCCGCCAATCCTACGCGAACAACAAATAATGAACTGGACTCGTATTGGGAAAACAAAACAAGAAACGGAGAGAAAAAAATTGCATCAAATTATCCTAACTTATAATATATCCTAGTGATGAATTTCAAGAAGTAAATGTATCAATGTACAACTATCTCCATTCAGATCAATTCTATTAAGGTCATTGAAGTCCAATTGGAACAAGGATTTATCTGAGATGCTCCTTGGGGCACAACCCTTGCACTCACAGCAGTGTGGGTCCCATGGCGGGCCCCATGTGTGTTGGGCCCACACTTCTGTGAGTGCAGGGGTTGTGCCCCTGGAACATACCAGACGTTCCCTGAAACATCTACCAAACTTGAATATGCATTCAACTCGTTTAACACCAATTTCAACAACTTTGAAACCTGATGTCAAGCGATGTGGCAAACAACCTATAAAATCTCAAAAATGATCTATGGCTTAAATTTCAGGAAAATTTTAGACTTCAAAACAAAAGATTATAGAAAGTTAACATTAATATGGACCCAGTAACAATAACCAGTAATTGCAATCTGTTGGTAAAACATAGATAGTAACTAGTAACTAGTAACTAAACTTCATAATTAGATCGAAAAAACAGAAATACACGGCGGTGAAAAAAAATATATAATTTGGTCTTCAGAAGGAGCAAATTTCAACATTTGATGATATGCTTGTCTAATACAATTCAATTAATGTCAAAATTTCTTCGTAACTTTCACAAAAGCAGAATAAGATTTTAAGCTAAAATTCCCTGTTCCATTGCATTAACCTATTGAAAAAGAAATAAGTCATTCACATCAGATCGCAACACCCTATGAGGTCGTTTGGTTGGTTGTATAATGGCCTATAATGGCTTTTTATCCGGGTTCAATAGTGTTTTTATCAGGTTTGGTTGGTAATTGTTAATCCAGGGTTAT
The DNA here is from genome assembly GCA_948329865.1 of Linaria vulgaris. Lineage (NCBI taxonomy): Eukaryota > Viridiplantae > Streptophyta > Magnoliopsida > Lamiales > Plantaginaceae > Linaria > Linaria vulgaris. The sequence continues at coordinate 90,021,274 of OX415251.1, read as the reverse complement.
ATGGATGACCCGGTGCTGAAGCGGCAAAATAGCAGGCTCTCCAGGCATCGTTTTTGGAAAACGGATTCAACAGTTTAATTGAGCACGTCGTGAAAAGTCTCTTTTGCCCCTCAACTTTCATTTAATATTCCTACAATATCCTCAAGATAATTAAGCATACCAAATTCTAACAGATTACATTCATCCAAATTTTGCAGGTGATCTTCGCCTTCTTTTTCATTGGCGATTTCGCCGTTGATTTTGTCGACGATTTTTTCGTTACCGGTGATTTCACAGGTAATTACGCCGGTGATTTCGCCGTCGATTTCGCAGATAATTTCGGCGGTAACTTCGAAGGTGATATCGACGGTGATTTTTCCGGTGGTTTTAAGGCGATTTCCCGAGAGATTTCTCCGGAGGTTATAAAGGTAATTTTGCGGGCGGCTTTGAGAGAGTGAAATACCTTGTTTTGATGTCGGAGAGTAGGCCGGATCTGTAGGTAGCCACCATACTGGTAGTGGTGGATTACTTACTTGCTTGATTGTTTAAATAATGTTTTTGTGAAGAAGAAAAAAAAAAGGAAATGCAAGAGGATGGGTCTGGGGAGATTGGCGTGAAGAGGTGGTGGTGAATGACTGAATGGTGTGAAACTGTGAATGCTTCACTCATTAAAAAAAAAAAGAAAAAAAAAAGAATTGGTTAGTGCTGATTTATTATTGCATGATGCCAATGAGAAAGTAACAACAATGACACTTGGAAGTGGAATTAGGTGGGTAAGTGTGGGATTTTAAAATTTTATACCAACATTTCTTTCTTTTTTTTTTGGTAAATGAATTTTATACCAATCTGCATGATTTTGTGAGGGTATAATTGGTTTTTTGGTTGAAATATGAGGGAAATGGATTTGTAAATAGCTAACCAAAGTAAGGAATGTTGTAGGGCCCACAACTTGATTAAAATCAGAAAATGAGCAACCAAACTTGTTTTATAAGTAATAATATGGATAATAAGAGGGCGCAAATGCCTATTAGGCCATTTGGAACCAAACGTGCTCTATGTATCTGATTAAACATGCAAATACTGAGTTGAAATAAGAACAATAATCACAAACCTTGAACCAGTAAAAGAGAAAATGACGTGACGAGACATGAGAAAAGTCGGCACGAACAAAGACTTTTGGTTTGACTCGTCTTCTCTTTTTCTTTTTCTTTTTTTCTGTGTTGTGTTTTGATTTTGCTTTCTTTTTTCTGCTATTTAAGATTAAGACAAAGACACGTAACACAAAAAAGATGCCAAACTAACTCTTTTTTCTTTTTCTTTTTTGGATTTATAGATAAAACAGACTAAACTCTTTTTAAAATATGTTAATTTGTCGTTCTCAGTCAAAGGTTATAAATATTAGTGTTCGAGTTTTCTTACAATAAACATTTCTTTGCCAATCATCCTATAATAGTATATTTTTCTTAATTAAAAATTTCCACATTATGAAAACAATAATCTATATACTATTATATAAAGAAACTCATTGTGACACCAATCTTTTGATTTCCAACTTTAACCTTTGTGTTTTAGCTATATTGTGAAAATTTCATATTAAATCCTCAAAATAGCCTTACAAATTAAGTTAGACTAATTAATTATATTACTAATTATAATTAATGACTTACTTTTCTCATAATCTGCTTTTCTTCCATTGTTCTACTCAGAATTAATGGGACATGTTATCTAGATAAATCTTCTTCTTTAACCCACATAGAATGACATTGAAAAAAGAATTATGCTCGCGGGAACCGCGTGCTATATTTGCTAGTCTACTCCAAACCCAAACCTTGTGCATTTCTTGGTGTAGCATGTTTTCACTTCCATCCCCCGAAGTACGGATATAGTAATTTCTAATATTTGTCTATCCTAATGTTGGCTAAATGAGAAATTCTTTGTCTCTTTTATTTCAGAAATTTCTCTGATCACCGTTTTTTAAATGTAATTGTTTTACGAAATTGTTTCTAATTAAAGATTTACACAAAAAATCTACGAAATTATATATAAGAAAATACTGACATATTTTAGAACGCCAATATCAGTATTTCTATATTTGAATATTTGTATTGGTATAAGCATTTCTTTTTTGAGTGAAAAAATCACTCAAAATAAATAGGTAGACATATTTTACTAGCACAAGTCCATAAGATGGAATATTGGTACTCACAAATCATATAACCTATGCAATTGCAATAGAAGCGAATGATGCAATGTATTATGTATGATACCCTAACATTAAAAAAGAAAAAATTGTGTTGTGTCTTGTAGGGGTTGTGTCAGAGACATCAAGTAGTAGAAATTTATTTTCATCATTCCCGCGGTGTCTTGTTGAGTTGTTGTATCATATTCATGTTTGTCCATCATAGAATGCAACGGTTCTTGACACAGCATCCCAAGAAAAAACAAATACTTTATAAGTTAATAGTATAAATGTTAATTTTTTTTAATTTTCAAATAATAATAAAAAATAATTATGGGTGAAAAGAAAAAAGAAAGAGAGTTGGGCGTATAAATTGATCCACGACGAATTACAAAAAGACAAAAAAACTAGCAGCCACAAGAAAGAAACCCTATTTACCAAAAAAAAAAAAAAAAGAATACGAGAAGCCTATATATATATATATATAATAGCTTCTTCACTCCCTTTCATTTCATTTCAATTACACCACCGATTCTTCTCGAAGCATTGACGATTGAATTCTAAATAATTAGGGTTTATCAGATTTCGAGAATCCATGGCTCTGGTGAGTTCAGTTCATCTTTCTTCTTCTGTTATTTATTTCGCCTCGCCTTTCTTTGTTTGTCGCAGATCCGTTCCACGTTTACCGCTGAAGCATTTTACTCTTCAATTGATTGCGCTTTACTTTTCGTAATTGATGTTTTGTTTGTTTTTGACATTTCGTCAATTTTGTATTAATTAATGTGTTTGTAATCTGATTTGTTCATGTTTATCGTGGTATATGATCTGTTAATAGGAATTCGGGACCTTATGCTGAATTTGTGCATTTTTATATTCGTTTCTGATTAGTTTAAGCGATAACCGGTTATGGCGCGTGTTTTCTAAGCATTTCGCTTGATTATTTATCGATATATAAGCAAGCCTTTTGCATATAGGAGGTGACGAATTTACTTCCGCTGTAATTTATTTGACTGAACTTTCGTTTAATGCTTGTACGTTAGTCAGCTATAAGTCATGTTTTTACATAATTGTGGTTGCTGTATTTGAAATTGACTGGTGGATCGGTTTCTTTTTGCTGCGTTTGATGTTATTGTCCTAACGAAATAAGGCTACTGGTTGGATTACCATTGTATTTATAGCTTGGTTATGCATAAGGAAGTGTGTGATAGATTATAATGATTGTATCGAGACGGCTGACCTTATTTGTTGTCCCTTTATTTAGGTTTTGCATACCTTCCCTGGGAACAAAAATGCCTTCAAGGCGCTTATTGCTGCTGAGTATTGTGGTGTTAATGTTGAAGTAGCAAAGGACTTTCAGATGGGTGTAACAAATAAGTCCCCTGAATTCATTAAGATGAATCCTCTTGGAAAGGTAATACTTGCTATTGACATGGGGGAATTGTTTTTACTATCTATGCAACTTTTCTATCTTTTTCTTGATTACTTTCTTCTTGTAGGTTCCTGTGCTTGAAACACCTGATGGCCCAGTATTCGAAAGCAATGCTATTGCCCGCTATGGTAAATGATCTTGAATATAGTTCTGTTTTGATTCTATCTTTATTTTCTCTAACCTTCTTATTGCTTTCCATTCACAGTGGCTCGATCGAAGGATGATAGCCCCATATATGGTTCTTCTTTGATTGATTATGTAAGGCCTTTGATGTGTGTATTGATTTGGAGATTTATTGTCTATTGGATGCGTTAAGCCTTGTGTTCAGCTCTAGTTATGTACTTTGTATAGTTACTTATCCCATCTTCGGTTCTCTTCCTTCTTTGGCTTTCTCAGGCCCATATTGAGCAGTGGATGGATTTCGCTGCTACTGAGATTGACGCGGGTATAGGGGCTTGGTTGTACCCACGACTTGGTTTTCGCCTATACCTTCCCCCGGTATGTCAAGCTCTAACCGATCGTTTGAAATTATATGCATTATCTTACTTTACCGGTTCTTTTGAATACTTACGGAGTCTTTAACGTACTTTTTTCCTGCCCACAGGCTGAGGAAGCTGCAATTGCTGCGTTAAAAAGAGCTCTGGAAGCTGTGAATGCACATCTTGCCTCCCGTACTTACTTGGTAGGGCATGGCGTTACACTAGCTGACATTGTTATGGTGTGCAACCTTAGTATAGGGTTTAGAGCAATTATGACCAAGAGCTTCACCTCCGCGTTCCCACATGTGGAGAGGTACTTCTGGACCTTGATTAACCAGCCTAATTTCAAGAAGATACTGGGTGATATTAAGCAAGCGGAATCTATTCCACCCGTCCCTTCTAAGAAGCCTGCACAGCCTAAAGAAACTGCAAAATCTAAGGCAAAAGAGGAAACGAAGAAGGAGGTTAAGAAAGAGGAAGTGAAGCCCAAGGAAGTAGTTGAGGAAGCAGCACCAAAGCCAAAGGCAAAGAATCCCTTGGATCTGCTGCCTCCAAGTAAGATGGTGCTGGATGACTGGAAGAGGCTTTATTCTAACACCAAAACCAACTTCCGTGAGGTTGCTATCAAAGGTACCTACTCTCAGTCAATCTACTTAAGATATCTATATGATCTAAAAGTATCCCTGATTTTGCGATGTTTTTAAACACATTCAGCTATTCTCAGTCTCTTACATCTTTTTTTGACAATGGTTTGGCCCAATAGGATGAATATGTTTTTTTGTTTATGAACTATCATTCATGTGACCATGCTCTCCTGTGATTATTTTCTCCTTAATTTTCTAATACCGACTATGAAGTATCTCAATGTTTACAGTATCACTGATTGAATGAATTTCGCAACTGTATCTAATATGTTGAATGTGTTCATTACTTGGAACAGTTGACCATATGCTAATGATTTCAATGATTTGCAGGATTTTGGGATATGTATGATGCCGAGGGATACTCCCTTTGGTTCTGTGACTACAAATACAATGATGAGAACACTGTCTCATTCGTCACATTGAACAAGGTTGGTGGTTTTCTGCAGCGAATGGATTTGGCACGCAAATATGCATTTGGAAAGATGTTGATTATAGGTAATGAGGCTCCATACAAGGTGAAGGGGCTGTGGCTTTTCCGAGGATCAGAAGTTCCCCAGTTTGTGATTGACGAGTGTTATGACATGGAACTTTATGACTGGACTAAGGTTGATATCAATGATGAAGCTCAAAAGGAGCGAGTCAATCAGATGATCGAAGATGCTGAGCCGTTTGAGGGCGAGGCCTTACTGGATGCCAAGTGCTTCAAGTGAGAAGATGCAGAAAGCTGGAGATGGGGTTCGCCTGCGGTTTTGAGGTTGTAGCTTTTTGGCGGTTCTGATCTATACATTGTCTGTTTCTGCACAAAATTGTGCCTTTCTTTTGGTTTTATTGTGTTTTTGTTTCACAGATTGGTATACATTTGTCTAGGGTGAGTCCAGGAAGCCCATGAATGAAAACTTATATTCAGTAGTTAAATTTTGTAGTCTTAAATAAGAAAATTTATGTGGGTCATTGTTGGGTGTGTTACTATTTAGCTTGATCATAAACACAAATCAATTTGTGAAATGAGTGTGTGTACCAATGCAGCGTAGAATATAACCTGAGCATATCAGTTAAGCTTCTTGCATTATTCTAAGTATTAATTGAATAGCTTTGCTTAGCCGATGAGTTGTTTAAGTTTTAACGTGCAGTGGGTTTATAAATCACGTTCACGTATTACGTTGGGCATAGGCCTTAATCCAGGCCGTGTCCCAATGGTCTATTGGATCCGGACTAATTCATAAGCCTTTGGATTAATCTAAATTAACATTAAAACTGTATTAAAATTTGGGCAATTACTCATTAAAAGAAACACTATTCAATACAATCTTATATTAGTTTGATTCTTATAGGGATCTAATAAGTAAATTATTTAACAAGAAGATATGGTGTTTGTACTGCGTGACAGCTTTAGATACTAAAATGGAACCACGCTCAACCTCTGAATTTCTCTTAATCTATCCCAACTTTTGTCCTTCATGAAAATACATTTTGTTAGTGGGAACCAAAGCTTAGATTTTTCTCCATTTCCACGCAACTTTTGTCCTCCCTATAAATATATTTCGCCGAGGTATTTCCTTTTCTTTCTCAGTTGGACTCGTCGAGTGAAGGTTTATAAAATGAAATGAACGAGGGCGATGAAACCACTCAAGGGAGGACATACGGTATTAACTTAAGTGTTTTTATTGATGAGTTTTTTTTTTTAAATCAAAATCTTTATATGAGTTAATAAAACATATATATTCAGTATATATATATATATATGATCTACTAATAACGAAATTTATACACATATGATACACCTGTTGTGTAGTTTTTAAATTTGTACTGAAGACTATCTGGGGTATGTAGTTTTATTATTTATATCTGTTCTCTTCCGCAAAAAAATGTTTCTAGATTTGTATATCTTATAATGTCAACTTATTCTTTGGAAATAAAAGGATTATCCATGATCAATATCAAGTCGAATAGGCAAAGCTTTTATAAAAGTGAGCTAATTAATTTACAAAAATTTACACCGTAGAATCGACATTTTATTTCTGATATATACTAGAAACGTTAACAGGGGTTCCTGCGTGATTAACGATTTATTTTGAACATATATAATTACTTTGTATAGTAAAGATTATAACTTAAATACGAATAAAATCTATATATCTTAACTTTCTTTTTATGTAAAAGGGAGTTAAGTAATAATTTTTTTCTTTAATAAAAAAGTTTAAAACTTAATAAAGTTAAAAAAAAAACTACGTGTGTATGTCAACTAATAATTTTTTTATTAGTGTGTTTATGAGTAAATAAAAAAATCAAAAGATTGGAGCCTCGATGTAGTTTTATTTATATAACGAGTGCTCTTATTTTTCTTCTTTATCTTTCGTTTACTATAATTTCAATAACGAACTTTTCATTTTCTTTGCCCCGAAACTTTATGTCTTTTCGAATTGCGTCAAAATAGTTATTAATCATTCATTCTCTTATTTCTTCTTCTCTGCCTTTCGTACTTCAATTACATGATCAGACTTTCCATTTTCTTGTCACGAAACTTTACGAGTTTCTTATGCACGAGCAAGGTCACACAAATACTAAATTGAAATCATTTTCCGCAAATGCAACAATTTTTTTTTCTAGTAACCTCCTTCATAACCCTCATCTCACCATTTATTGGTAGTACCGCGTCTGCAATATACGGTTGCACAAATAATTTATCCAACGGTGTTTATGTCTCTCCCGTTTACCCTTTTTTCCCACTGATTTTCTTGTGGCTGCCTCACTCATTCTTCTCCTTTTTTTCTTTTTTTCTAGTTAATGCCTAAATTTTTTCGATTCTTATACAACGGTAGTTCTATTCTTATATAGTTCGATTGGGCATAACTTCGACTATTCTCGCAGCCCGCCAATTAGATTTACAGTAGGGCCCAAAAAATAAATAACATAGGGCATTATGCGCAACTAACATTCGAAAATCTGATATGGCTCGACTAGAGGTTGCGATTGTTGAAACAATGTGTAAACTGGAGCTGATATTTCGACCAGCATTTTTTAACTCCATGGAGCATCTAGCTATTCATCTTCCATGGGAGGCAAAAATGGGAGGACCGGTGCACTATCGATGGATGTATCCCTTCGAGAGGTATTCACCAACTGAATTTACAGTTATTTACATAGATGCTCATATCGTTCATATCTAATTTTTTGTTTATATTTTCAGGCGTATGTTCGACTTGAAGGGTAGTGTCGGTAACAAGGCGAAGATCGAGGGATCTATTGCTGAAGCGTACCTAACGTCCGAGATGACCAATTTCTGCAATCATTATTTTGAGCATGATTTTGATACACGTCTGGTCCGCCTGGGTAGAAACGAGACAAGAGTTGATCCTAATGATTCTCAAAGACTATTCGTCTTTCGAAAGGTCGGTTCGCCAGTAGGACAAGCGTCTCGCATACGTCGATTAAGCGCCGCGGAGCTCAAGGCCACCGAGTTGTATATCTTTTTAAATTTCCTGGAGGTTGAACCCTGGATACGGTTAGTGATAAATACTATATAAATATTTATTAAGTTCTCGTACTAAAATAAAGACATTACTTATTTTCCAAATTGTGTTATATTAGTGTTTTCGATGAGGAGATGTGCGTTAGGTTAGCCGATGATGCAATCAACCAAAGACAGAACGATCAATTTGTACAATGGTTCAAGGATATGGTATTCACCAAACGCCACGATTATGATCCGCGGCTACTAAACCTAGCACTTGGACCAAAGAATCAGGTGATTAGTTGGGAAAATGGCTATGTGGTAAAGGGTCTTCGTTTTCACACAGATGGATACATTGTTGGGAAAAAGATGACAAACAGCGGGGTATGCGTGAAGTGGTGCAGTGACGAGCAGGAAGACACGTATTTTTACGGGACTTTGACCGAAGTCCTAGAGCTACAATACCAGGAAAGGGCATCTATCTTCCTTTTCAAATGCATATGGTATGATACCAGCTCTCGTGGTTTGCGAGTCCACCCGTCATACCGTTTGATCGAGCTTGATCCAATGCGTCGTCTCCCGTCTGGGGAAATCGAACCATTCATTCTATCTAGCCAAGCGCAACAAGTGTACTATACGCCATATGCATGTCAAAAGAACAGACAAAGAAGAAGATGGTGGGTAGTGATTCACACTCCAGCGAGACATGTGGTTGACATTTGTTCTATGATTAATAAAGCGACAGAAGCTCCAGGAGTTCAAGGTGTACCTGAAACGGTATTCCAAGAAGCAAATGTTCATGTGTCTGGATTGTTTGTTGACTTTACATCATTTAACTTGACAGAGTTAGCAGTGGATGGCCAATCTATCCCAGTGACAATTGAGGAGGAACCCGTGGCAGTGAGCAGTGACGAAGATGATGATGACGACGAGGTTGACGAGGATGACGAGGAGGGGGATGATGAGGAGGGAGGAGAGGAGGTCGAAGATGATGACATTAGTGACCCAAATTATGTTTAGTTCTAATATGTACTTGTATTTCAATATTGAACTTCTAATGTATGGTTTCATTGTATTGTTCGACTATGTCTTAATTTTATCATTTGTTTCTTTTTTTTGATTTAATAACAACCTAATAATAAAAATTACAAAAAATTAAAAAAGGAAAACACGAAAAATAACACTAGTCCCAAAATTTCAAATTACAGCATACTTGGAATTAAAATTACAATAACAAACATAACACATAAGGTCCACAATAAACTAATTAGCGTGAGGTGGGATACTAGGCTGGGGGCTAGAAGGCTGAATCTCATCTCTAAGCTGATCGTACAACGTTTGAAAGCCTGGCTCCAAAATGCCAAACTCCCCATCAAGTTGTTGCTGCGTCGGCTGATGTAATGCTGCATCGGCATCCTGATGTGCTCGAACCGAAGGACTCGACCTACCAACATCCTGATACTGCACATCCCCTCGCACCTGAGACCTCGGCCTACCCACCTCCTGATGCTGCACATCTCCTCGACCCTGAGACCGCGGCCTACCCACATCATGATGATACTGCACATCTCCTCGACCCTGAGACCGCGGTCTACCCACCTCTTGATATTGCACCTCCCCTCGCTCATGAGTCCTCGGCCTACTCATCTCATGGTATGTCGTATCCCCTCGACCCTGGTGTGGTCGCTGATATGTCATACGCTGGGCGGGTGCTGGTAAGATGACTCATGGTGTGGCCGCTGATATGTCGTATGCTCAGGCTCCCGCTCTCGACGAAGGATACGTGACGTGTCTGGGTAGTACACACTGCCCTCAGGGTATGGGTCGTAGTCATCATGATGCGGCGAGAAGGATCTTGAGTGCTATGTATACTGTGTACTAGCCTGAGGAGGTGGATGCGTACGTCGTGGGGTCTGAGAAGTGTGAGGCTGCGAAAGCTGGGTAGGACTCCCTCGCCAAACGGGCTGTGGCGGATGGTAGCGCTGTGTAGGGGAACTACTATACAAAACTACAGGAGAGCGAGTGACCGGTGTATCATCACCAGGAAAGGGATCGTCTAGGCCCTCTGGTGGCTCTGGCCTATCTGGGTACGATAAATCTAGGGATTCCTGTCCATTTTGCCTCGACATGTTTCTTAGATGATCAGTGAGTAGCTTGCTATGCTCTCACTGTCGTAACGAGTTCTCGTACTATTTCCTCAGCCCCGTCTGATACCTCGCATAGGCCCGACGCTGCTCATCCCTCACCGCCGCCATCTGCGTGCAGTGCGCCGCCTCCCTATCCACATATGCACTACCACTACTAGAGGCATCACCTCTGAAATGCGAATGGGTTTGTACCCGCATAACCGGACCAACTGTGGTGGTAGAACATGTTTTTACCTTATTTTTCTTCATTGGTTGAGCCTTGAACCAGGTGTCGAAGTCACACGGAGGCCATTTGCTCTTGTCCGACCCATATTTCCTCTGGAGCTCTTACAGATATTTAAGCTGCAAAAAAAAAGGCCAAATTCCAAAAATTCAATAAGTAAACTGTGGAGTTTCTAACTCCTAAATTATATTTATGGTATTAATAGATTACTTACCCAAGCCTGGTGAGCTTCATCCGATACCCACTCTTCCGTTATAACTCCTTCTTTCATTTTCTTTTCCTTCACTCAGCCAAGCTTGTAAATCCTCGCTATCTGCAAGTCTTTAATCGTAACACCCTCATCTTCAGCCTGTTTCACAAAACACTTAAAAAATTAATACTAAATGTTTTAAAGGGCCAATTTTTAATACGACACCCTAATATGTATTTTAAGGACCAAATACAAAAAAATTTTACCATTTTTTCTGCCATTTGTTGGCCCGAATGCCTCCCACCAAACCAGTTCTTCAATGGCGCCTTCTTCCTATTGATCTTGGCTTTTGCGCACCTATTCTGGTGTTCAGGCCCATCCCAGTATTCCATGAATTTATGCTCATCTCTTTCTGGAATCCATATATCATGTCTACTACGATCTTCGTGTTTGTCCCTTATCTCCAACAATATTCTCTTCAGTGAGTTCAAGCATTCGCTATAACGTTTGTTGCCAATTGTTTTCCAAACACTCCTAACTCTATACTCGTCGGCTTCATCCCACTGATATTGGCTCTGCGAAATTAAAATAATATAAATAATTAAAAACAAAAACATATGAAAAATAAACAACAATAAATGAAATAATAAGCGTTTTAATTCACTATTTTTAATATCTAATAATAATTTCATTAAAAAACTTACTTCAAATTCATTCCATGCGTTGTCCCTATAAGCTTGAGGAAAATCCTTGAATCGAAACCACGGGCCCTGACACAACTTCTTCAAAGTAGCAGAAATCGACGCACTAATGGCTAATTGGTTCCTCAACGCTCCAGTATATGGACAAATTGTGATCCACTGCCTCTCATCGCGGTTATATGGTATAGGTGCCCCTCTGCCCTGCCCCCGAATATTTCTTGGCTCATCGTCATCGGGGGAATGTGATGGTCCTGCATCGGCGGGACCTCGAGAAGATGTCGACCTGTCTGAAGCACCATACGATGTCGGCTTGTCGGAACCTAAGGCATGCGCCGAGCCATGTGGCGACTCGGTGGTGGCAGTGCTGATCGGTGGAAGAGGCTCTATCTCGAAGTCAACAATAAACCCATATGGGTCATAGCGCGTAGGGTGAACTGGCATATCATCATCATCATCATCATCAAGTGGGTTAAACGGGTGGATCGGGGGTCTACGTGGTTGCTGACACTAGATGCATGTTCCTTCCCCGGACGCCTCCCCCTACGACCTCCACCCCTAGATGATCCTCGGTCTCTATCTGCCATCTAAATTATCCGACAAAAATATCAATATAATCGTCCCTAAACTTTACTAAATTATATTTTAACGCTATAGAAAAGTTATTCTTCAAAACTCGGTCCTAATAAGAAATATAATTAATTGGAATTTCCAATCGATCTATATGTTTTCTATTAACTCACTACATATTGCAAAAAAAAACCTCAAAACTTCGAATTAATAATCTTATTCCTAATTTTGTTTCAACACACATTTTCTAAATTACAAAATAACCTCTAAAGGTCAATAACCAAATACTCTAGATATTTGCAAACAAGCCCAAATCTTCTAATTAATTACCTTATTCCTAAAATATACTCTAGTAAATACATTCAACACCACAAAAATTTTAAACTTCAAATTGAGACTATAACTTTCTCAAAACTACTTTATCTACCCTCAAATTTTTTTAACTACAATTTATACCCCTAATCTTTTGTTAAACTATAAATTAAGCCCTAAAATCTTAAAATTAAAAATTAGCACAAAACTATTTTAAGAATTCACATAACAACACAGTAATCATATTCACATTATCAAATAACAACAATAATCAAAATTATATCGACAATTTCAAAATTGCACAAATGTAAATAATTGATGAAAAATAGTAAAAGTTGCATCAAAATGATCCGTGAGAAGAGTAGAATTGCTTACCGGTGTTTTTGGGTGATTTTCGACGACGGTGGACGGTCAACGGTGGTCAAGATCGGTTCGGGGTGTGTGTGTGTTTGTGTGTGTGTGTGTGTGTGTGTGAACGACGGACACACTGGGCTTTTGTTTTTTATATCTTTGCATCGGATAAATCCGATGCAAGATTTTTTTTTAATTTTTTTTTTATTTCTACATTGGATAAATCCGATGCAGAAGGCTTTTTTATTTATTTTTATTGCAGAGATATAAAATGCATACGATTTTTCGGATGCAACCTACGTGGCTGTATCCGAACCATCCGATGCAAGCAAACTTTGCATCGAAAATATCCGATGCAAGATTTGCATTGGATTTTTCGGATGCAGCCTGCGTTGCTGCATCCGAACCATCCGATGCAATTATATTGCATCGAATTTTTCCGATTCTAAATGTCTTGCATCCGAAAATAAAAATTCGGATGCAAGACTTTCCATGCTATTGCTCCGGTTTGTTGTAGTGCAAATTTTCTTTGATTTAATATTTTAAACTGAAAATAAAATAAAGTTCTTAGTATTGGAAAGGTTTAAATTTTAATTAATATATTTTGTAATTTAATTAGAAAAACAAGTTATATTAAACGTAAATTTGTGGAGCCAAAAACTCTTTTCTTTTTGTTTTAAATAAACTTATATAATAAACTAGAGCTTTAGTATAAAAATTCTTATTAAAGATTTAAAATCATGAAAGATTTCTCAACAAGGACAAAAGAGACATTTCATTGAAAGTCAATGGAAAAGACAAGTTTGGGTGCAGTGTGCTAATAAAAAGATAATACACGGGTGTTTTTACTAATAAAAATAACACAGGGAGGTTTTTGCTAATTAGAAATAACATAGGTGAGGTTTATGCATTTTACTCTAATAATATATAGTTGTTGATTGTGTTGTGAAACTTAACATGAAGTAAAGTTTGACAATTTATTTAGACATTAGAGAATTAATTAGAAGCTAATAAATGAAACTAGAAAATGAGTAATGTGAAAGTGATAATAAAGTGGACTTGTTTTTCTTTCATGAAGTTTATTATTTGTAATAATAGTATTTGCACAACTATCTGGGCCCGTTAGGTACCACAAGTACCAACGGTTGTTGGCTCAAGTGGTAAGGGACTTGAGTTCAATTAAACAAGGTTTCGTGTTTGAGTTTTGTAGATGTAAAAAAGGGAGAGCCGCCTCCTCAAAAAGGGCCCGACAGTGCTCGACTGAATTAAGCGAACAACAACGAGAAATAAAAAAAGAAATAATATATACGTTATGGTCCAAAGTCTCTTTATACAAAAAATGATATGTTTCTATGTATCATAAGAATTTCAAACAAAAATAAATTTATATTACTTTTCACCTTGAGTTGCTACTTATTATTGCGAAAAAAGATCTGGTGAGAAAAGTAAGGGACTTTCAACGTTTTGGTCCCGTAAGTTGGCTGAACCGCGATATTGGTGCCATAAGTTGGTAGGCCTCGATTTTGGTCCCATAACATGGCTTAAGGACTCGATTTTAGTCCCTTGGTCAACATTTTTAAAATTCTAACCATTAAAACCTTACGTGGCAATGACTGACCGACTGCGTGGCAATTTTGACTGACTAATTCGTATGTGGATCCAAAAAAAAAAAACACAACTGATCGATTTTCTGTTGAAATACCACCAGTCTCTTAATTCATTCTTCATCAAACCAAACGTCCCGCTGCTCGTCATCATTCACTTGCCCAAAAAATTTCATAGCACATCACAATTCGTCCTGCAATTCGAATCGAAGGTAAATCCCCAATTTTAGTGTCGTATGAAGCATTTCTGTGTTTAAATTGCTAGATGTATTCTATTCAATTTTGTGTTTTTGTATTACTGTTTTAGAGTTAGGGTTTAGAGATTGCAAATTATGTGTTAATATGTCACAATTACCTGTTAAAATCATGAATCGCATGCGAAATTAGGGTTTGTTGTGTTGCTCAAATGTCCTTGTCGTTTGTGGTATTTGTAGATGGCTCACCCTCACCAAATCCAATGCATTTGCGGTCGAGGAATAATGATGTATTGTAAGGCTAGTAGCAACGCACCTCGCCCCGGTAGTTTTTACTACATATGCCCTATGCGCGTTCGTCACACAAATTACTTTTTGTGGGCGGATGGCATGACTGAGGGATCAAATCTGAGGAGAAGAATGTATCGTAGCGAGGAGGGTTCTGGCGTTAATGAAAGCGAACCCCAGATTAGTCGATTTTCAACCGCAACTACTGTTGAGAGAAGTGGAATTGAGCATTCAAGTCCACTTATGGACTGTGTAGCCAATATGAATGCCACTAGGGCTGCTATGATTTGTTGTATAATAGGGTGGTTTCTGTTTTTGTCTGTATTTGTCATATTGCTTGCTCTGCTACTCATTCTATATTCAAGGGTGTAATATGCTCAATTTTAGTAGTTGTTTAAGTCTAAGTTCTACCTTTTGATCTTATGTAAGACTATATTACATTGCTACTATAAGACTCTTTACTTTAATGTTATTGTTTACTCTTTATTTAAATTATAATGTGTTGTTTTATTTATGTATGTTATAGTATATAATCATGAATCAACATCCAATGATAGTTAACCTCAATCTTCCCTGGAGGGATAACATGCTTAATGATGAAGGAGAGAAGTTTTTGGTTAAGTATCTGGTGAAATATGGTAAGGGTTATAGAATCCAGAATGAGAAGCCATTGTTGAGAGGCTTGAGGCCTGCCATCCCAAGGCTTGAGAGGATCACTGGCAATTTCTTTAGCATTGCTCACATGAAGAAGATTGTTGAGAAGATGAGGCTGAAGCTGCATAGGTTCCAGCACTTCATAGCCCTTATTGGAGCTGGAATTGAAGGGCCTGAAATGGAGGTTTATCTCACAGTGGAGTATAATGAGGATTCATGTGATGAGGTAACTTAGAATAGCCTTGACTAGTAGAGCCTGGCCCATACATATGTATTTCATTACAGGAACTAACTTTTTCTTGTTGTAGGAGCCTGATGAATACTATTACTTCAGACACTTTGGCCTGCTGCTGGTGCTAGTGCTAAAGATGGTCAAGGCTCTGGGGTGGCTTTTGAAGTTGGTGAAGGATCTGGTACTGCAGATTGAGGAGTTGAAGGATATGGTGTTGTTCTAAGCTGGCTCAATGATGTTGATTAAGAATGGATAATGTGTTTAAGTTTTTTGGTTTGTGAACAATGGTAAGTGTTACTGGTTGTTGACTATTTGCTGTTGTGTTTTGGATGGTTTCCATTTTTGAAAAAAGTATTCAAGTGGATGTTGTGTTTAAGTTTTTTGGTTTATGAACAATGGTTTTAAGTGTTTTAAGTGTTAGTGGTCGTTGACTATTTGCTGTTATGTTTTGGATGTAAGATGTATCAGATTGAATGAGATTGTAAAATTTATCAGATAGAATCATAGTTTCATCATAACCACAACACTGTCCACATGTATCAGATTCATGTGAAAGTTGAATCATAGTTAATTCACTTACATGCCATCAAAATTACTTAGCAAACTACTTTAACAAACTGCTTTACTAATCTTTCTTTATCACTCCCACACTCACTTTCCAGCTCATTAGATGGCAATAGCAAATTATTTGAACCTTCATCAGACAATGTCTCATATAGAGCATCAATTTCTTGTTGCACAACTAGAAATTGATTGGCATTTTGTTCACCACCAGCTGTTGAAGGCCCCACATTATCAGCTACTTTGTTCCCTTTGCCTTTGCTTGAAGATCTCTTCCTTGTCCTTACATTCTTTTCACCTGCTCAGCATTGGGCTTCAAACAACATTGCCTCAACAACACTCTCATTTACAATATGCCTCATATCCACGTCTTCTTCCATACCATATTCATCATCACTGAAGTACTCTAGATCATCTTCATGAGCTCCTTCTCCTGCCTCATCTTCTTCATCACCAAGTTCATTATCATCTACTTCTTCAGTGTCTCCACCCTCAAACATTGCTTGTTGTTCTGTATTGATCCTCACTTCACAATCCACAAAGAGCACCATTGATCTACTCAGTTGACAAGACATGAAGTATGTTGTGATTTCATGGTCATTCTGGAGGAGGACATAACCACATTGTTGCTTCATATATATTTCATTCACAACCAAAAAGCCAAGTCGTAAGCATAAAGATTCAATACCACTGCAGCTTATAGTTGAAGGCCCCACATAATCTACAACAACCTTTGCATTTTCATAGTTCTCTAGTATGCCCTCACCATTTACAATTCCACCCTACTGCAATTCTAAAGTAACATCCAAGGAGCCACGATCTGTTGATTTCATAATGAGAATTCATTAGGCAAAGTACAAATTAGGGTAAGGCAGAGTAGGTAGAGTACACAAGTAAGGTTCACATTCTCAAGGGAAAACGATTTACCTATGTGACAACATTAATTTAACATAGAATTAAACAACATACTTACCATAACTCGGAATGGGATCATCGATTTTGTCAGATTTTCGTATTTTCATCTTCCTCACTCTACGCGCCATGTGTTTCAGTGTTAACCTCCGCGGGACGACGGCGTCGCCGGTGAATGTTGACAACGGTGAAGAAAGGAAAATTTAGGGAAAAAATTCTTTTGGCGCGAGTTGAAGAGTGAGAGTGAGATATTAGCGCCGGTTTGGACATATTATTAGTTCTTTTTTTTGCCACGTACGTGAAAATTGCCACGCATTCGGTCAGACAATGCCACGTAAGGTTTTAATAGTTAGAATTTTAAAAATGTTGACCAAGGGACCAAAATCCACTGCAGCTTATAGTTGAATGCATACAGATGGGAGGTTCCGCCAAGAAAGTCGCCACCTCATTCTCCGACGAACCCATCGTCATGGACCCACTACAAACAATTCCACCCACAGATCCGCCATCACCCGCGACTTTCGAACACGAAGAAGACTTTGCTCCACCCACTGAGGAAGTGCGACGAGGACTCGGTAAATGAGAGACGGGAAGCCAAGCGAAAGCATCAAAAATCCCTGAAAGCTCCCAATTGCACGCCCTGAGGTTCTGAATAAGTCGCCCCCTTCGCCAACTGCAACTGGGAGCTCCTCCAAAAAAGGGTCTGGATCTTTGCCTGATGCATCCGCCAGCCTAGATGGGGTTCACATGGAACTCGCGTGCCTCAACAGTTTGGTTGAGAGCTTGAGCAAGTCGAATGAGGCAATGATCACTTCAATGACTCTCATGGATTCCAAGTTGGACCGTCTGTTGTAACAGCCGGGCACCCCTTGATTTCTTGTGTCAAAAATGGGGAGAACGAGTTGAGGGGAAGCTATGCATGCTCCTTATGTTTTTTTTAACTCTGGAACAATTTTTACCAGCTGTTTTTGAAGGATGGTTGCACCGTTGTTGCAACCACTTCATTTTGAACTACTACTTTTCATGCACGTCGGTATGTTATGAAGTTAACTCTTTTGTTAAATAACTTGTGCTAACCTTTATTGCAGATAGGTCAATGATTTTGACAAAACAAATTAAAATGGGAGATTGTTAGGGCTGTCTCCCTCACTCAGATTGGGCTAAGATCCGATCGCCCAACATGGTTTAATTGATTTGGTTTTGTTTTAAATTATTAGGTTATGTTAAATCTTAGATGGTAATTATCTTGATAATATTTCCATATCCTTACAAGATATTATCATATCTTAAAGATTAACTTACATGTTTTTGGATATATCTCTATGTATATAGACATATTTAGTAGGCATATTCATTGCATATCTTTTATGATCATGCATAATCTATGGGATAAGGCAAGAAGATATATTTGGGTTGCAACAGAATTATCGGCATGCTTATCATATAAGGAAAAAAGATATTATACGGATTACAACTGAAGATCTGCTGAAGATTCTGCTGCGCCTATATAAGGAGAACACTCGAAACAATTGAAAGACACTTTAAAAAAGATAATTTGTGATTCAGTCCTGTATCGAGTCAAAGTATTTTAAAAAAGAGCATTAAGTCAGAGGAACTCTGGAGTAGCTTAGTATGTTCTTCGACTTATTCGAATATACCGAAAATAGTTGAGGGATAGGTGTTGCAACTACAAATATTAGAGGAAGTCTAAGATTTGGGTTGATGTAAAACCTACATTTGTAATTCTTAAGTAGGGTATTGTTTGAGTTTAACTTTTGGGTGTAAACCCCGTGGACTAGAACCATTTGGACCGAACCATGTTAAAATCTTTGTGTTCTTTACTGTTTATGTTTAACTGTCTTTTCACAATTGCAACAGTGAAACATCTTTCAAACGTCAAAGAACTGTTATCTGTCTTACTTACGAGTGCAGTTGCAACTACTGCCAAGTGCAACTGCATCTGATTACAAGTAACATAGATCTAAGATCTTTCAAATCCATTGTAGCACGATGGCGTCCAAGTGATTCCACATCTAGGGGTCGGATGGGGCGACCACAACGGAAGGAGGGATGATGTGGTCGAGAACTTGGTAAACTCGAGCATGAATTTTAAATAACTTGGACCAAGTAGAATATTGCCCGGATTCAACGTCCAACAAGATAGGGATGAAGTTCTTGATGTTAGTGACGGTGAGGGTGGGGGGAAATTTTGGGGGCGCGGCCTCTTGAGGAGGAGCGTCGTTTTTGCCGTCGAAGGAGGTGGACGACTTGGAGGCGGAGGTATCGTCGCTAGGGTTTGTCATAGTTTAGGAGAGAAAGAAAAGAAAATAAGGCTTGATACCATGTAAGATAATGAATTCCTTGTGTTATTCAATGAATAATGTCCAGTATATATACAAATGAGATCATCTGTAATAAGGTAACTATCTATCACTAAATATATATATCAATCTACAATAATTACCAAATATACATATTCTATATCTAATAAAGAGCCAATCACCTCTTCCTCATGAAATGAGGATTCTCACCTAGTATTGAAATAGATAATTATGAAGCCTCTCCAATAAAGAGAAAAACGACAAACTAGACCCATCCGTTTTCGCGAAACTAGTCCCATCCTTTCAGTTTTTACAAAACTGGGCCTAGACTTTTCATTTTGGAAAAAACTATACCCCAACTTTCATTCCGGCTAAAAAACGTCATACTTCGACGTTATGACATCACCACTCCGTTTTGGTCGAGGGCAAAATAGACATTTCACTTATAATATCTTGATTACACTTACACCCCATAATAAATATTTTTAAAAAATATTTCTTTATATCTTCAAAAAATAAGAAAATACATACATAAAAATATTAAATTTAAAATATATCATTTTTATTATTGAAAAAAAATTATAACCGTCTTCCTCACAGACTACCCCGACCAGAATCACACCTCCACCCACCGGCGTCAAATCGCGCCGCCGGGGTTTGACGCCGCCATCAGTACGAATCGCACAACTATTGTGATTTGTAGTGGTGGTGGCGTCAAATCGCGCCGCCGCGATTAGACGCCGGTGGGTGGTGGTGTGATTCGCAATTCATCACCACCACCACTCGATTCACGATCGCGGCGATGACGAAGGTGTGGTGGTGGTAATGAATTTGCTAATGTGCAGAGGGTGGGGTGGGTGGGGTGGGGGGTCTGTGACTGTGAGTGAGGAAGACGAGCAATATTTTTTCATTTTTTTTTTTGGATTTCAATAATTAAAATTATATATTTAAAATTAATAAAAATAATAATTATAAATATATTGGTGAAGTAATGATTTTTTTCTTTTTGTTATAAATTGAAAAATGTTAAATATAATTATCATTTAATTTGTGGGTGCAAATGTAATAACTCAAAAGATCGGAGGTTAGATTTTTTGTGGAGTGTTAGTGTGGTTACTCTAATTTTTTGGGATGTGTAGTACCGATTTTGCCCTTGTAAAATTTCAAATTTGATCGGAATGAAAGTTGAGGTATAGTTTTTTCCGTAATGAAAAGTTTAGGCCTAATTTTACAAAAATGAAAAGAATGGGACTAGTTTTACGAAAACGCGCAAATGATGGGTCTAATTTGTCCTTTTTCTCTCCAATAAACATTGTTGAACCATCATCTTCTAGTCCACCGGAATATCAAATCCTTACTCGATCCAAAACTGGTCATTCTAAGCCTAAACAGTACCCTGGTTTCAAAGTGTTTAACGCTACAAAATATCCCTTAACCACCTTGTCCACAATATATATACGCTAAGTACAATACAAAAGTTCACAATCCCAAAATACTTTCTTTCTTATATTCTTTCAAAATCCCTACCCAACACTCACCTTGGCAATGAGCGAAATAATGTTTTAAACATTTAGAAGGTCTTTCAATCCACAAAGTATAAAGTGATGCTAGATGTAAAGATCCCTGTCTCAAAAAAATAAAATATTGTAGATGTAAAGCTGCTCCTCCAATACTGTAGATGTAAAGCTGCTTGAGATCACTACAAGAATGAGCGGTCATTAGGGACCGTCCATTAGCGACTGCTTAGCAGTCGCTAAATTTTTCATTGAACATTAGCGACTGCTAAGTAGTCGCTAACATTCACTAAGAACATTTGCGACTGCCAAGCAGTCGTTATTGTCCTTATGGACAATCAGTGACTGCTTAGCAGTCGCTACTGATTTAAAAATTACTGGGCCACACATTTCGGCCCGAGTTGGGCCAAAATATGGGCCAATTTTAGGGCCGAATTTACCCTAATTCGGCCCTAAAATTGGCAGCGACCGTTAAGCGGTCGCTGATTAAGGTGTATATATAAACAAAATCTTTTTTTTTTATTTCCTAGAGTAGAAGAAGAGTCCTATTTATAGGGCACTGTTAGTCAATAGGGACCGCCTGGGCGGTCCCTATTGACAACAGATACTAACAATAGGGACCGCCTGGGCGGTCCCTAATGATAGTAGCCGTTATCATTAGGGACCGCTCAGGCGGTCCCTAATAATACTATCCGTTGTCAATAGGGGCCGCTGGGCGGTCCCTATTGACAGTATCCGTTGTCAATAGGGACCGCATAACGGTCCCTATATGTTTAATAGGGACCGTTAAGCGGTCCCTAATGTGAAAATAGGGACTGCTTGGCAGTCCCTAATGTGGAAATTAGGGACCGCATGGCAGTCCCTACTAATATTCGTATATCAAAATTATGAATTTTTCCATGGTTCGAGGTGCTGCGTGGTATGTTTAGTTCGTAATAACCATTTTAATAGTTAAAATAACAATAAGTACAATGACACATTATATATCCAAATATTATACAAGGAGAACGAGGCGCTTTGAAGATTCTCCTACTGGATTTAAGGTTTAATTCGATATACATATATACGTATAATTAATGAATACTTGATCTAATGATTATACCTCATGAGCGTATCTATGCTAATGTTTGTGAAGTAAATCATAAACACGGATAACAATTACAACTAACTAATGATAATTAGTTGTACATTTGTGAAATATATATATCCTGAACGTTAATAACTCGGTCGATATCAATTAATCTATTATTTCACAACTAATCTCTATAAGGTTTGTTTTGCAATCATTTATTACTTCAATTTACATATTACAGCGAGTTTGGTTGCTTAGAATCACAAACACACCAACATCAATAAAAAAAAAATTGATTTTAAAGTATGAATATTAGTAGGGACTGCCAAACGGTCCCTAATTTTACAATAGGGACTGCCAAACGGTCCATATTGTCAAATTTGGGACCGCTTGGCAGTCCCTACTAATATTCATACATCCAAATTATGAATTTTTCGATGGTTCGAGGTGCCGCGTTGTATGTTTAGTTCATAATAACCATTGGAATAGTTAAAATAACAATAAGTACAACGACACAGTGTATATCCAAACATTATACAAGGATAACGGGCCGCTTTCAAGATTCTCCTACTGTTTTGTACGACGAATGACATAATGACAAATTAATTCGATCTGCATATATACGTATAATTAATGAATACTTGATCTAATGATTATACCGCATGAGCGTATCTATGCTAATGTTTGTGAAGTAAATCATAAACACGGATAACAATTACAACTAACTAATGATAATTAGTTGTACATTTGTGAGGTATATATATCTTGAACGTTAATAACTCGGTCGATATCAATTAATCTATTATTTCACAACTAATCTCTACAAGGTTGGTTTTGTAATCATTTATTACTTCAATTTACATATTACAATGAGTTTGGTTGCTTAGAATCACAAACACACCAACATCAATAAAAAAAAAATTGATTTTAAATTATGAATATTAGTAGGGACTGCCAAACGGTCCCTACTTTTACAATAGGGACTGCCAAACAGCCCCTATTGTCAAATTAGGGACTGCTTGGCAGTCCCTATTGTTAATTTAGGGACCGCTTGGCAGTCCCTACTAATATTCATACATCAAAATTTTGAATTTTGCGATGGTTCGAGGTGTCGCGTTGTATGTGTAGTTCATAATAACCATTGGAATAGTTAAAATAACAATAAGTACAACGACACATTGTATATCCAAACATTATACAAGGAGAACGGGCCGCTTTGAAGATTCTCCTTCTATTTTGTACGACGAATGACATAATGACAAATTATATCGATCTACATATATACGTATAATTAATGAATACTTGATCTAATGATTATACCTCATAAACGTATCTATGCTAATGTTTGTGATGTAAATCATAAACACGGATAACAATTACAACTAACTAATGATAATTAGTTGTACATTTGTGAAATATATATATCCTGAACGTTAATAACTGGGTCGATATCAATTAATCTATTATTTCACTACTAATCTCTATAAGGTTGGTTTTGCAATCATTTATTACTTCAATTTACATATTACAATGAGTTTGGTTGCTTAGAATCACAAACACACCAACATCAATAAAAAAAAATCGATTTTAAAGCATGAATATTGGTAGGGACTGCCAAACGGTTCCTAATTTTATAATAGGGACTGCCAAATGGTCCTTATTGTCAAATTAGGGACCGCTTGGCAGTCCCTATTGTTAATTTAGGGACCGCTTGGCAGTCCCTACTAATATTCATACATCAAAATTATGAATTTTTCGATGGTTCGAGGTGCCGCGTTGTATGTTTATTCATAATAACCATTGGAATAGTTAAAATAACAATAAGTACAACGACACATTGTATATCCAAACAATATACAAGGAGAACGGGCCGCTTTGAAGATTCTCCTACTGTTTTGTAAGACGAATGACATAATGACAAATTAATTCGATCTACATATATACGTATAATTAATGAATACTTGATCTAATGATTATACCTCATAAGTGTATCTATGCTAATGTTTGTGAAGTAAATCATAAACATGGATAACAATTACAACTAACTAATGATAATTAGTTGTACATTTGTGAAATATATCTTGAAGGTTAATAACTCGATCGATCTCAATTAATCTATTATTTCAAAACTAATCTACTACAAGGTTGGTTTTGCAATCATTTATTACTTCAATTTACATAGTACAATGAGTTTGGTTGCTTAGAATCACAAACGCACCAACATCAATAAAAATAAATCGATTTTAAAGTATGGATATTAGTTGGGACTGCCAAACGGTCCCTAATTTTACAATAGGGACTGCCAAACGGTCACTATTGTCAAATTAGGGACCGCTTGGCAGTCCCTATTGTTAATTTAGGGACCACTTGGCAGTCCCTACTAATATTCATACATCAAAGTTATGAATTTTTCGATGGTTCGAGGTGCCGCGATGTATGTTTAGTTCATAATAACCATTGGAATAGTTAAAATAACAATAAGTACAATGACACATTGTATATCCAAACATTATACAAGGAGAACGGGCCGCTTTGAAGATTCTCCTACTGTTTTGTACGACGAATGACATAATGACAAATTAATTCGATCTACATATATACTATAAGGTTGGTTTTGCAATCTACTATAAGGTTGGTTTTGCAATCATTTGTTACTTCAATTTACATAGTACCATGAGTTTGGTTGCTTACAATCACAAACACAACAACATCAATAAAAAAAATCGATTTTTAAGTATGAATATTAGTAGGGACCGTTAAACGGTCACTAAAATCGTAAATTTTGAATTTTTGGCAAAATGTTTTGGCGAAAGTGAGGGGGAAATTTGAATTTCACCAAATCAATTCTCAACCGTCGATGAAATCCTAATCTACGGTCATAAGTACCCCATCATGTCTTTAACACGGATCGCCATCTCAAACCATCGATCATCTAAAACCATCCAACGGACAAAAACCAATTGAATCCCATCATATATATATATATATATATATATATATATATATATATATATATATATATAATCTCACCACTCTTACACCAATTTCACTATCTCCAAAAAACACTATCTTCTTTTCTTCGTTTCACCAACACAAAAACACTATATTTTTTTTTCTTCTTTTCACCAACACAAAACTTTTCTTCTTTTCACCAACACAATCTTTTCTTCATTTTCTTTTCTTTCACTTTCTTTATTTTGGATCTTCATTTTCTTTTTTTCACCAATACAATCTTTTTTTCTTATACTTTCTTTATTTTGGATCTTCATTTACTATTCTTCACTTTTGATTTCATGTTTTTGATTTCATTCATGTTTTTTATTTCATTCATTTTATATTATTACTCATTTTATTCATCTTTTCACATTCTTTTATTCTTTCATATCAATTGTCATTATATTAACTTTTTATTCATCATTTTATTGTTTTGATCTTGTTAAAATTACAATTTTACAAAAAAAAAACAATTATATTCCGGATTTAATCCGGAATATAATTGTATTTTTTTTTCTGGATGTCAATAGGGACCGCTTAACGGTCCCTGTTTTTGATATTAGGGACCGTCAAACGGTCCCTATATTTGATATTAGGGACCGTTAGACGGTCCCTACTAATATTCATAGAAATTCTACGAATATTAGTAGGGACTGTTAAACGGTCCCTATTGTAAAATTAGGGACCGTCTAACGGTCCCTAATTTATTTCAAAAATTAGCGACTGTCAAACGGTTGCTACATTCTGAAATAAAATAGGGACCGCTCAGACGGTCCCTATTGTAGAAATTAGGGACCGTCTGAGCGGTCCCTATTGTATAAATTAGGGACTGTTTAACGGTCCCTATTATTCGACATTAGGGACAGCCCAGACGGTCCCTATTTTTCAAAAGTATAGCGACCGTTAAGCAGTCGCTATATTGCGGTCTCTATTGAGGTCATTAGGGACCGCTTAACAGTCGCTATTGTGCGGTCCCTAATGACCTCAATAGGGACTGCTTAACGGTCGCTATTGGCAAGCGACCACTGTCAATAGCGACCGCAGAAAGCGGTCGCTATTGGCCAATAGCAACCGCAGAGGGGTCATTAGGGACCGCCCAAGCAGTCCCTAATGACCCTTTTTTCTTGTAGTGGATATTGTTGTTCGTTTGATCGTTTCTAATATTTTCACATGTTAAATCACTACAAGAATGCTTAAATATAGCTGCTAGATATTGGAGGCGATTTTAGGCCTCCTACAGTAGGAGGCAATAAAGGAGGTGATTACGGGCCTTCTACCGTTCAGGAGGCCCAAAGTCGCCTCCTGTATCTCTTACGCTGACTCCTCAGTCAAATGGGTGAAAAGCTTCCAATCAGAAGCGGCCACGTGGTGAAAGGCGATTTTTCGCCTCCCATTTGTCCGAAAATTTTTTAGAAAAATAAAGGAAAATGACAAATTTTATTCCGAAAATAAATATTTAAATTAAACGTGGTGAACGGCGAATTTTCGCCTCCCATTTGTCCGAAAAATTTAACAAAAAAATAAAAAAAATAACAAATTTAATTTTGAGACAATACATAAAAGTGAAACATTGTTCAAAAGTTAATGAGTTCTAAAAGGAATACAAGTTCATTGGCGATCAACAGCTGACATGTTCGGATAGTAGGGTACTGTCATCGGAGCAGACCCGGTAGGTGATTGTCCGATATCGGATGATCTTGTTGTTGATGGTCTAGCGGGCGATGCTCCAGCAGTGGCTTCATGTTCAGCTGATGGCGGTGCGGCTTCAGGTTCAGCGAATAGACCAGCAAACTCGGGAGGAATCGTTAGACCTTGCATCACGAACATGGCCTTCACCACTTGCTTCAAGGACTGGGTCTCCTTCACTTGTTTGGCAATTTGTTCATCCTTTGCCGTATTCGCTTCAATCAAGCATGTTATAGCTTCGATTTGCTTTTCAAGCAAGTCTTCGTACCTGCTGATATGCCCGTATTTAGGCTTCGCCCTTGTCTCGAAGCCGACGAACTCTAGGTCGCCACAGTTTGAAAGGCCTGGAACAAAATTCTTCTTGGCACCATTCACAACACGCAACCAGGCAGCTTTATTCAACGGTTGCCACCTGGTCATATTAGCGGTGTGATCTATTATAGACTCATGTATATACCTCAACTGTCCAACATCCAAAAAAATATTTAATAATTGTTAGAGATCAAATGCAACACACTATGTAATACAAACAAGCAGGAACAGATTGAACTATTGACATGTCAATCTAATATTAGTCAAATAGATTGGAAGTGCTAACTCCTGAACTGCAAGTTATTGCATTCGTAAACGATGGCTGCGTGGAGATAATTGCGTTAAACGAGCAGTTAGTTCAAAATCCAGTTCTTGTCCTGTCATATTGAGCGTTATAGAAAGAAATAACATACACATCGCAAAAATCTATAGCAACTGAAAATATTTACACCATTTCAATCTATAGCAACTGGAACAATTGACAGCAATTAACATCAACTAACAGCAATTTACAGCAACAGCAACTAACAGCAATAACAACAAGCAATTAACAGCAACAAGCGACTAACAACAACAACAACAAGCAATTAACAGCAACTAACAACACTTACTCAGCAACTAACAGCAACTAACAACAGCTAACAACAACAATTGACAGCAATTAACAGCAACTAACAGCAATAGCAACAAGCAATTAACAACAATAATTGACAGCAACAAGCAATTAACAGCAACAACAACACCATTTAACAGGAACAGCAACAAGCGACTAACAACAACAACAACAAGCAATTAACAGCAACTAACAGCACTTACTCAGCAACTACCAGCAACTAACAATATAGCAACTGGAACAATCACGTTAAATTGAAAATAGTTGTATGATCACAGTCAACAAAAAAAGAATATCAACAACAAAAAGATATTGTCAGCAGTTAAGTGTTTGCTTCCTAATAACCTTGTCTTCCTAAATAGTTGTATGATCACAGTCAACAAAAAAAGAATATTGTCAGCAGTTAAGTGTTTGCATTCTATTCACATAAAATGCATCATAATACTATACTAATTTCTCGTAAATACATGAAATACAAGAAATCAGATCAATGCAACATAATAATCCAGCCAAATCATTCAAACATACTGTTCTTTATTAATACTAATATAATATACTAATAAACATTCTATTTGAGATAGTTTTAATAATCACTTACATAAACATCGCGCGCCCATTCACTACCCCACTTCACTACAGTGCCGACAACCTTGGAATGTGTTTTCAGCCAAACCTCTTGAATATGGACATCTTCGGGGTGTATCCCTCTTGCATCCGCCTGGAAATTAAGATTAAAAATCAATATACGTCTACAAAGCTTACAAGATTACTATAATAAAACATACTAATTAATAAAGTCTAACTACACGTACCATTTCATATCTATAGGCTGCTGCACTTTTACACCCGTCGATATAAGGAGCTCCGTCCCTCTTGGCTTGATTTTCCTTCGAAAATTTAGCTCTATCCTTCGATTTTTTCTTGTTCCAGTACTTTATGTAGGATTCTAGCCACTGTGCAGTTGCCCAGGTTTTGTGATTGTCCGAATGGCTTTGGTCTTTCCTGTACGCCAACCAAAATTTCTTGCAATTTGTGATCATGCGTGAAAAATTGGCTTGGGCCGTCATGTGATACGTCGCTTCAACGGTCAAATAATGCTTCTTGTCCCACCGATAACATCTCTACAAGGCACATAACAAAATATTGAAATTAACACAAAAATATAATAAATTAGCCGGATCACCAGAAAAAAAACACACTAAAGTTCAATAGATTATCCTGATCACAGAAAAAATATAAATATAAGGTTCAATCATACTTGTGCTATAATAATTAAAATAGCTCAATTTTTTGGCTTTATACTTGACCGTCACCTTGTTGTTTAATCACCTAATATTTAACTTTAATTACTCACACACCGAACAACAAAATAGAACAAATATAACCAACAAAATATTAAACTACAATCAATTTATTTATATTTAAACTACTGTCTAACTTATTTATACTAAAGTTCTGTCAATACTAAACTGCCAACACATTTAAGGAGTTAGTAAAAGTTCTCTAAAAATACCTAAAACATATTCCAGCCGTTATCCTTTCGTCCTTGCTAAAATCAGGGTATCTCGTGTGCGCTTTCCTCATCACATGCTTTAAAACATTTGTGATAGTGGCTGATGCACCACCAATGAAACTCCCATCAAATGCGATCATTAATTGCGGCTTCGACGACTCGACCTCTCGCTCTACGCTCGCTTGTTCCTGCGCGAGATTCTGCCATTTTCCTGACCCTCTGTAGCCTGTACATTTTGGATCCAATGTACCCAAAATAGCCAACTCCTCATCCAACTCGTACTCTCGATCATCTTGAACAGTCGCCGTTTCACCTCCCTCAACATCATCCTCATCCTCATTCTCAATAACCCCTGTGCTTTCCTGCGATGCCCCAGTCGACGGCACTGGCCTGTAGTAAATCACCGGCTGAGCCAAAACAGCTTCATACAACTCGTCAGCTGACATAAATCCATGTTGGTCTGGCTGAACAGGCTGAACGGGCACAGATTCTGACCCACCACATTGGCTCGAGCCACCAGCCCCCGTCGATGTATGTTGGGGGTGAGGAATGTGTCGTCCCGTACTGAGGCATCGACCAACTGCCATAATGTGTCCCATTGAATGTGTCCTCGCGTAGGCCGGTCATCTGCGCCAACTGTGCCTGCGTATACACTCCTTGTGGCCCGATGGAGGTGGAGGTGGAGGCTCTGATCGAGGGTGGCGCAATATGTGTCTGGGAGGAGGTGGAGGCTCTGATCGAAAGTGGCCCCATCTGTGGCTGCATAAACCCAACTTGTGGTTGGGTGTAGGGTCCTGTGAACGGCAAAGGTTGCGGCAAAGGTTGACTGCTGTGTAGAGAAGTCAGGTGAGCCATAAAAGACGGAGCCTGGGGGGCATTTTCCATTGACGGATACATCATCGGTGGTGCTGACTGTAGGCCACTGGTACACTGCCTTTTGGATCCTCCATCCCCTGAACCACCAACCCGTTCCTCCCGCCTCAACATCGGAACTGGCCTACCAGCCATCTACAATTCATTACACAAACAAAATCAGCAACTAACAACACTTACACAGCAACTAACAGCAACTAACAACAGCTAACAACAACAATTGACAGCAACTAACAGCAATAGTATCCCACCTAACAGCAACTAACAACACTTACTCAGCAACTAACAGCAACTAACAACAGCTAACAACAACAATTGACAGTAATTAACAGAAAACTAACAGCAACTAACAGCAATAGTATCCCAACTAACAGCAACTAACAGCAACTAACAACAACTAACAACAACAATTGACAGCAATTAACAACAACTAACAGCAATAGTATCCCAACTAACACAAAATATTTGTCTACGACGATTTTGAAAACTGGAATACATGCGCATGACACTGCCACGAAACTGTTCTTATAAAATCCGATACTTGAACACGACACGACCACAAAACCACGACGACGACAATCGATAAACACAACGGCTCCAAAACAAAACAAAATCATAACCCTAAAAACTCAAAACAAAAATTGAACGAATTGAACGAAAATTGAATGAATTAAGCTTACCTTAAGTCGAAATTGAACGAAAAATACCACTGAAATCGAATTTTATCAAAACCCCCAAATTTCATGATGACCCACGGCGATTTCGTGATGACCCACGGAGAGTGAGAGGAAGAAACGCTGAGGATGAGAGAGAGGAAAAAAACGAGCAATTATTTTTGTGATGAAGTCGAGCGAATTCGACTGAGAGAGAGAGAGAGGAGAAAAAACGCTGAAGAGGAATTTTGCTGAAATTTCGTGCGCTGCCCTAATTTTTTTGGCGAAATATATATATATTTTAATATGGGAGGCGATGAAATCGCCTCCCATCGCTAAAAAAAATATAATAATAAATATATATTTTAATATGGGAGGCGATGAAATCGCCTCCCATCGCTAAAAAAAAAGAAAATAATAAATATATATTTTAATATGGGAGGCTAAAAAAAAAGAAAAATAATAAATATATATTTTAATATGGGAGGCGATGAAATTTCCATCGCTAAAAAAAAGAAAAATAATAAAAATCGTGAGTTTTCTCCCTCCAATAATAAAAATCGGAATTTTCTAATTTTTGAATTTTCTCCCTCCAATTTTTCCCCCCAATTGTTTGCAAACTTTGGCATATTTATATAATTAGCATTGTTTACTTAGTTTTTACTGAAAATTCACGAGACACACTTATTAAACATAATTAGGATTTTAGGATAAAATTATTGAATTTTGAGTTGTTTTAAAGGTTTAAGATAAAATTTCACGGGACTCACGTAAATATCATAATTAGAACCTCAAACCAGAAAAAAAAAATCATAACCATAAACAATCAGGTTAAGAAGGAATATTATCATTCATAAAAATATAGTGTCTCAAAGGAGGAATTATTGCATTGCATATCAAAACAAATTATTCATAATCAGGATCACTATCATCATCATCTTGCTCTTCGGTGCCATCCTCATCAAGTTCTTCCTCGTCTTCTTCTTATTCTTCTTCATCTTCTTCTTCACCTTCGTTTCGATGACTCACCGGATCGTCGGCCATGCTTTCTAGTTCATTGTCTGCTAAATTATTAATGTGGTACGGAGTTAGGTCAACATCCAATCTGAAAAAATGAGGTGTGTCGTCTTGAAATATTTCTGGTCCTTCGGCCACATTACTGTGTAAGGAGGATGTGTCCACAATATGCCTTGCTTTTGTGGTTTGGGCAGACAACCACCCTCTCCTAGTCTGTTTCTGAGAGGGGTATGTGAAATAACATGCTTGTTGAGTCTGAGTCGCCATGATGAACGGATCCGTCTCCACTGTTGGTAGCCGACGAGTTGAGTTTATGTCAACTAGTGGATATTTCGTATGTTTCTGCATCCCAAGCGAAGACAATTCATACCAATCACACTTGAAAAGAATCACAGTTAGTGCACGACCACTTCCCCAATACTGAACCCCTATTACCTTCTGGAGGATTACAAAATAATGGGATTCCCCTACATCGTCGGCCTTAACGTATACACCATTGTTATTTGTCTTCTTACGCTTGTTATACTATGTGGTGTGAAACCTAAGCCCATTTATCAAGTAACCATCAAATACTTTAACACTGTTGGTTGGGCCGCTTACCAACGCAATGATGCGGGGATCTATAGGATAATTTTGAGACGCAATAATTCCCTTGATCCAGTCAATAAAGTACATGTTACGGTGTGTTTGTATTTGATGCTCTAGAAGGCCAACACACATTTGCTCGTCAGACAATCTATGAAAGTCACAATCGAGAACATTTGTGTAATAAAGACCAAAAAAATACAGTTACCTCTCGAAGGGATACATCCACCTGTATTGGACAGGTCCTCCAACCTTTGCTTCCCAAGGAAGGTGTATGGCCAGATGCTCCATACAATCGAAGAACGAGGGAGGGAATATTTGCTCGAGCTTGCACAGTGTAATCACAATCGATCTCTCTTATTCTTCCATTGCGTGTATGCTTAACTCTGTCGCACAAAGCGATCGAAAGAATACGCTCACCTCCGTGATTGCCTCCCAAATAGGGTCCTCTAATAAGTCACGAAATGCAATAGGTAGCAACCTTTGCATAAAAACATAACAATCGTGACTTTTCATTCCTGCTAGTCGTAGTTGGGGTATTTGGGCGCAACGGTTAATGTTCGACGCATATCCATCTGGAAACTTGATTCCACTTACCCATTCGCACACCTTTCGCTTTTCATCTTTACCTAAGCAGTACTTTGCCTTTTTCTTTGTCCACTGGCCGTTACGTGAAAGTATCGGATATAACTCAGTTCGGAAGGTCAACTCCTTCAAACCCTTTCGCGAATTCAAGTTATCCTTCATTTTATCTGGGTCGTCCATCACTGTATTTTTGATGTTGTCAAAGAAATTTTTTTCACAATGCATTACGTCCAGATTGTGACGGATAAGATTTGAATGCCAATATGGAAGTTCCCAAAATATGCTACGTCGAATCTAGTTGTGGTCTGTGCCAAAACCCTCCACAAATTCGCCACTGTCTCCGTACTCAATTTGAGGTAGATAGTTAACCTCATGTCTGATTTCTCGACCCGATTTTCGAACTATTGATGCATCGTAATCTCCATCACCCTTTCTGAAATTAGTAGTGTTGGAACGAAAGGGATGTAAAGGAGGCAAAAAACGGCGATGACACTCCCACCAACATGGTTTCTTTCCATGATCAAGACGGAAAGACTTTGCTTGCTTCATACAATACGGGCAAGATAGCTTACCGTGCGTACTCCACTGGGATAACATTCCGTAAGCTGGAAAATCACTAATCGTCCACATCAAATGGGCTCTCATTACAAAATTCTGCTTCTGGAATGAATCATAAGTTTGAGCTCCAATCATCCACCACGAACAAAGTTCATCGATTAGGGGTCTTAGCATCAAGTCAAGGTTCTTTCCAGGACTCCTTGGTCCAGGGATCAACAAAGACAAAAATATATATTCTTGCCTCATGCACACATCAGGAGGGAGATTGTAGGGCGTAACAAAAACCGGCCAACAAGAGTTTGAATTACCAAAGCTTCCACACGGGGTGAACCCATCTGTGCAAAGACCAAGCCTAACATTTCTAGGCTCGGCAGCATAATCTGGATACTCTTCATCAAAAGATTTCCACGCCTTACCAGCAGCTGGGTGAATCATTATATCGTTTTCTCCTTTGCATTTCAGATGCCACGTCATGTGTTATGACGTTGCTCGAGACATATATAACCTCTGCAATAGAGATGTCAAAGGAAAGTACCACAATTTCTTTTTGGGAATACGTTTGGCCCTTGGATTTGTACTCTCTCGGCCCTTGAATCTGTCTGATTGGCACACTGGACAGTTAGTGTAACTGCTAGCTTCGAACTCCCCGTAGTACATGAAACAATTATTCTCACATAGGTCATAAGTCTTCTTTTCCAGGCAAAACCGTTTTAATACACACTTCATCCCTCTAACATTCTGCGGAATTTTTTTGCGGTCCTCTCGAGTCAACACTTTGTGCAATTGTTTTAGCCATTTGTTACAACTAGCTTCAGTCGTGTTATGGAAAATCTTATTTTTCATAAACTGGGCCACGAATTCCAAAGTCGTTTCACAGTCTCCTGTACTTATTCGCGTCTCTGATTGTCGCAATAATTCATAGAAGTCCCTTGCCTCGCTGGTTGGTACGTCCTCTGCCTCTTGATTAGACTGAACATTCTCATAACGACCACCAAACACATCGTCGACCATTTCCCTATAACAACCACCAAAATCTTCACGAGGAGGTGACTCCACTGAATTATAAGAACTCGACGCCCCGAATGTGTTACCAAATGACTCACCGTGCGCTACCCAAACATAATAATCTTGAACAAAACCCCGCTCGTAAAGGTCATACTTAATTCTGTCCGTTGTATGATACTTAGTGTTTTTACATTTTCGGCACGGGCACTTAACTTTGCCCCGATTGAGCAAGTTAGTCTGAGAAGATGCATATTCTACAAACCTATCAACACCATCAATAAAACTCTGGTTGACATAAGCATCCGTCAATCTATTGTACATCCAACTCCGATCTTCGTTGTTATACATTTTAGATCTACACCAACAATCAGAAATTGAATTTATTGTCTAATAATAAACATTACATGACAAGTCATTAATATTACTAATACTAACAATAAACATTACAATCACAAAACATCTACCCTAATTAAACCTTACGAACAATATTTACCACAATATTAAACTAAGTCAATAATAAAAAAATATATGTAATGTATTAATGAACTCGTAATTAAAGACTTAGAAAAAAAATTACATACCTCTTAACGTTTGACTTTTGCAGATCTAATGATACATATACAATTTCGATGTTTTGTTACAAAATAAGGGGCAAGTTATGTTTTTTTTTCTTCTTCTTTTTTGAGATGTGCAACAACAATGGAGGAAATAAAATATGAAGATGGTGAATAGAGGGTGAAGGGAGAGATTCCCGTGTAATAATTTAGTTGCTTGGGGATTAATCCATTTCTAATAAAGTGGATGTTATTGTCATAGCTTTTTATTAAAAAAATAAATATGGGAGGCGAAGATTCGCCTCCCATCCATTTTCGCTTTTTTTTTTAAAAAAAGATTATGGGAGGCGAAATTTCGCCTCCCACCAACAAAACCATGATCCGCGTGATAGCTATTTGGCAGATCTGGACCGTTAGATTTTCTCAATCAGCACATATCAACCGTTTAAATTTAACCATGTGCTGACATATGGGAGGCGAAAATTCGCCTTCTACCCCTCGGAAAAAACCTATTTATGCAGTTCTTCCCACAGAACACCAACAACAAAAAAATCCAAATATTTGCAACATTTTTCTTGGTGTTCATATTCAATCTTCACCAACATTCACAAGATGAAGTTATTACCAAAGATACAAGGAAGAACACAAGGAGTATTAATACAAGATGAAGATGGTGTTCATATTCATTTTTTTTTGCTAGCTAGTTTTATTCATGAACACAATAAATAATTTTTTTTTGGATTTATTATGTAATGTATTAGAATGTAGTGATATATGTTGCAAGTTAATTATGTTTGTATTATTCTATTACATGTCATAGTATTTACCAAATGTAGCTAAATAATAAAATGATATTATATGAATCTCATCATTTTGTAATGTTAGTAATAACTTTTTGTATATATTAATGTTGATGAATTAAATCATGTTGTGTTTTAATTTTAATTTTTAATTTAAAAAACAACCAAATTAGAAGCTATTATTTCAAATGAAAAATTGTGAAAAATTTAGCGGCAGAATTCTGCCGCTATTTTTTTTTTTTCAATTTTGTAAATGGTAGGAGGTGAATAATCGCCTCCCACCATTCTGTAATTTTGTTTTTCCAATTCGGTAAATGGTAGGAGCCAAAATTATATTTAAATGATAAATTAAATATAGGAGGCGAATAATCGCCTCCCACCGTTCTGACATTTTTGCATTATATTTAAATGATACATTAATTATAAGAGGCGATACATCGCCTCCCACCGCAATATAATATATTAAATAAACGTTTGACCCCACTTAAACTGGAGTGGATTAATCGCCTCCCATCCCTAAATATAGGAGGCGATTTATCCATTTCAACGCGCCTGCAGCGTTCTGATGGCAAATAATCGCCTCTTATATGGTAAAAGACGTCCATATAAGAGGCAAACGTGGGCTGGCACGTAATCGCCTCCTATTATTTATATAAGAGGCGATTACGAAGATATAGGAGGCCATTCCTCACCTCCTATATACAAGAATTGTTGTAGTGAATACCACCCCTTCTATTCACTATCATTCAATTAATTGCTATGAATGTCATCTAAAAAGTCTCATAGAAGATTCAAAGCTTTGCAAAGAGTACAACATTGAATTTGGCCGTTAAAACTTAAAATCACCCACAGATTAGCTAAACGTGTAAAGATATCATCCACGTACATAACCATGAAGTGAAGATATTTCTTCAATTTCTTAAATAGTTATTTAAGAATGATTTTGACGTGTTGATAACTTCCTTGAAAAATAATTTTACTCCTCTAGTTGATACGTACAAAATATGACATAATAATTGAAGCTAATAATCTACAGAAATATAGAATTAAAACTATATTACGGTAATGAGGTTATTTGGAATAAGTACGTTATTTAATCCAAAATAAATGAATTAGTCGAAATCAATACCATGTTTGGTATCTTTTTCACTAACTATATATTAGAAAATCAAAATATTTCAATCAACATTATCGAAAAAAATGTATTGATAAAACATAGTGCCCTCTTATGATCTGTACTAATGTAGTTTGGCTTAGTTCACCTAGTGATTGTTTGTGAGGAAGGCATTCGAGTACATCTTGTACTCGACATGTATTGTTCATTGTCTCTTTCTTTTCAATAAAATTCATTGCTGATAAAAAAAAAAAATGCCCTCTTATGATCTTGGCAGGTATGTGCATGACGGCCTTAGGGGACGCCCCCTTAGCTCGCAACAATGTGTAAGAAATTATTCTACAATGTAGTATTAGTAGGCCTTGGTTTCCATAGTCTCCCAACAGTTTAAAGAGAAAGTAGGGCATAGTATTTACAATGAAACCGTTATAGTGTTCTTATAAGAATGATTTATATATGGCGCAACTCAAAAGAGTAAGAATTACTCTATATGAGTGCATTTTTTGAAAATATTAGTTTTCTCTGTTGTTAATGTCGCAGACAAGTTTTTTTTTCAAAAGATTAAAAAGATGTCAGGCACAAGTATGCACTAAAACTTAATGAAAGTCAATCAATCATGACACTGGGCAAGCAAGATTTCCCACATACCACATATGACATAACAGCATACCTATTATTATATATATAAACAAAGGAGGCTAGGCATGCTCACTCCAGAAACTACAGGAACTCGATCAGTTTACCTTATACAAAGATATGGTTCGTAGTACGTATATTACTCACTCGGGTTAGAAAAAAAATGTGGTACTAGTTAGTATTAAAGAGATTTCATTGTTTGCTCTTAAGTTTTAATAATAGAGTAAAATGCAAAAAACCTACCCTGTGTGTTATTTCTAATTAGCAAAAACCTGTGTTATTTTTATTAGCAAAACCCTTCTTGTGTTAGTTGATCAAAGGCAAAAAACTCCCTAGAGCCTAAGTTTGCACGTCACGCAATCCCACCCGCCGCCGACCCGGGAAGTTGTCGCCACCGCTGATCGTCCGAATTTTAGCAGCTATATTAAGCAATTCAACAGTAAAATTATTAAAGATGATGGTTAGTTTGGCTAGATGTATCCTTCTTGAATTTTGTTTGATTTATAGAACTCATGGGGTAATTTGATTTCATGAATTAGTTTGTTAATAGCTTGGGATCTGGATAAAAGCTTGATTTGAGCTTGGGAGTGATGTACTGGTGCTTTGGTTGTGAGAAGACGACCCAAATTTTCTTTGATTTAATATATTTTAAATTGAAAATAAAATAAAGTTCTTAGTATTGGAAAGGTTTAAATTTTAATTAATATATTTGTAATTTAATTAGAAAAACAAATTATATTAAACGTAAATTTGTGGAGCCAAAAACTCTTTTCTTTTTGTTTTAAATAAACTTATATAATAAACTAGAGCTTTAGTATAAAAATTCTTATTAAAGATTTAAAATCATGAAATATTTTTCAACAAGCACAAAAGAGACATTTCATTGAAAGTCAATGGAAAAAACAAGTTTGGGTGCGGTGTGCTAAGAAAAAGATAATACCTGGGTGTTTTTGCTAATAAAAATAACACATGTAGGCTTTTGCTTAAGTTTGAGCTCTTTTGGCTTACTTTTAGCCACGCGGGGCGGCTATCCGCATGTGTCCCAAAGTGACGTCCTTTTTTTGTAATGAAAAAAGGGTCATTTTTGCTAATTAAAAATAACACATGGGAGGTTTCTGCATTTTACTCTAATAATATATATATATATATATATAGTTGTTGATTGTGTTGTGAAACTTGACATGAAATAAAGTTTGACCATTTATTTAGACGATAGAGAATTAATTAGAAGCTAATAAATGAAACTAGAAAATGAGTAATGTGAAAGTGATAAACTGATAATAAAGTGGACTTGTTTTTCTTTCATGAAATTTATTATTTGTAATAATAGTATTTGCACAACTATCTGGGCCCGTTAGGTACCACAAGTAAATACACAACTATATGGGCCCGTTATGTACCACAAATACCAACGATTGTTGGCTCAAGTGGTAAGAGACTTAATTCACTTAAGCAAGGTCTTCGGTTCGAGTTTTGTGGATGTAAAAAACGCCGCTGGGAGAGCACGCCCCCTCAAAAAGGGTCCGACAATGCTCGAATGAATTAATTGCATAAGCCGACACACTAAGAAATAAAAAAAAAAGATTAATATATATACGGTATGGTCCAAAGTCTCTTTATACAAAAAAAGATATGTTTCTACTTTCTATATATCATAAAAATTTAAAACAAAAAATAAATTTATATTACTTTTCACCTTGAGCTGCTACTAATTATTGCGGATAAGATCTGGGGAGGAAAGTAATTTCAAAACATTTGAAAGTATCGTAAATGTACGGAAAGTAGAGAGGGGACCGCAAACCAAAGAAAAACAAATCAGCACCAACCAATAATAATCGCAGAAACGGTGGAACTTTTATGAGTGTCCCACTCCCACCACTTGGCAGTTGGCACTGGCCGACTGGTACTAGGCTAATTTTCCGTATAAAAGATAACCAAATTGTAAAACGCTTTTCAATGCACGTACCTTTTTCCCTCCCATTTACCGCTTTGTAGAGTAGAGAGAAGAAAAAGAAAAAAAAAAAATGACCATCACTACTTCATCAGTGGAAGACGAGATCTCAACGGTTGAAGCTCCCCTGCTTGAAAATGTCATCGATGGCGCCCTGGATTACAAAGGCCGCCCCTCCGTCCGTTCAAAATCCGGTTGCTGGAAGTCATCCGTCTTCATAATCGGTAAATAGTAGTTTTAAGTTTTTTGTAGCATTATTTTCAACCTCTCAGTGACATTAATACGTGAAACACATTTGTTGATGTTACTGTTGTTAGTTAACAGTTGTTGAGTATTTTGGAATAATTGTTGTTTAGGAGCTGGAGTGGCGGAGAGATTAGCGTATTACGGAATAAGTGCCAACTTGGTGAGCTATTTGATCGGGATCCTTAGGCCGCTCCACCGCATCGGCCGCCGCGATTTTGAACGCTTGGTATGGAGTGGCGTCGCTTGTGCCCATCCTTGGTGCTCTGGTGGCCGACTCTTTCACCGGACGATACCGGATGATTATTATTGCATGTGTGCTCTACATATCGGTCGGTATATATATATATATGCTTCAAAGAAATTACCACTCTGTTGTAAATTTTGTTAGCACTCTAGTATTTACTGTTATGTCGTTTTCTTATTCTTTTGAAGGTTGTGTGAGGGAATATCGCTTTGAACTTTAATACTATCGTAACCAACCGTAGGCAAAGCTTAATCCACAAGGAAACACTTTATGAAATAAATAAGTGCTTAATTTGTGTAGTTTTCTTTTTCATTTCTGTTGTTACTTTTTGTATTCCTTAATTTACTTTTTTTTTTATACTATTTATTATTTTAAATTTTACAGTTCTTTCCTTGTGGTTGTGGATACTTCACCCATGACTGAGAGTTTTGTGCTACTTTATGCATCATAATTTTGTAATTTTATGCAATGTACATCGAATAATTCTGAAATAAATCCTAGATCGCTCATAGCACAGCATGGTGCAGAAGTTCATCCATGTTATATATATGTATCAGGGGGCGAGCAAATTGGGTGTAGTAGACTCGTAATTGAGGCTACGGAAACTTCTTTACTTCATGATTGTATTTAGCTGTAGGGTACAAGTTAAATTTAGACAAT
Organism: Linaria vulgaris; assembly: GCA_948329865.1. NCBI lineage: Eukaryota > Viridiplantae > Streptophyta > Magnoliopsida > Lamiales > Plantaginaceae > Linaria > Linaria vulgaris. The sequence goes on along the minus strand of OX415251.1, from coordinate 89,980,671 downwards.
TTTTGGTGAGAGGCATGTAATTTTAAAAAAGAGATTGGTTGAGTTCCAATCTCGATTCCACACATATTCTTGTTTCTAGCTCTTTAAAATTCATTTTAACACGAAATAACTCTGCGTTTGATATGGACCACAGGGACTCATCTTCATGACTCTATCAGCTTCACTCACTTTTATCAACACCTCCCACTGCAAAAAAAATGGAGGTGCAACGGACACTACTTCATGTGCTCCACCTGATCTACAAATTGTCTTCTTCTTTTGTTCCTTGTACTTGGTCGCGTTAGCTCAAGGAGGGCACACACCATGCCTGGAAGCTTTTGGTGCCGACCAGTTTGATGATGAAGACATCAAAGAAAGCAAAGCCAAAAGCTCATTCTTCAACTGGTGGTATTGTTGTTCTTGTGGCGGTATTTTGGTGCCTCTCTTGGTTCTAACATACATTCAGGAAACTTATGGTTGGGTACTCGGATTTGGAATCCCCGCAGCTGTCATGGGATTGACGATGATCTTGTTCTTGTCCGGAACACCGACATATAGGTTTCGAGTAAACGGAAATGGAGGTAATCCATTTGTAAGAATTCATCGGGTGTTCGTCCAAGCAGCAAAAAATTGGGGGGGCTGCCCCTACTGCATCGGTTGATCAGGAAGCTTGCTCACTTTTCACTCAAGAAAACACTCAATTCAAGTAAGTATGTTCGCATATCGTCAAGAGGTTCTTGCTTTCATAGAAATATTCTTCTGTCGTAATATTTTGGCGTTTCATTTAATAGACCTACTTGTTCTTACTTTTTCATATGTAACAGGTTTCTTGACAAAGCATTAATTGCACCCAAAGGTTCAGCGGAGGATGGTAAACTTTGCAGCATTACAGATGTTGAAGATGCAAAGTCCATTCTTAGGCTTGTCCCTATATGGTTCACAGCTTTGGGATATTCTGTTATATTTGCACAGCCCGCAACTCTATTCACTAAACAAGCAGTCACTATGAACCGTTATGTGACTCCCACCATGGAAATCCCTGCTGCCTCGCTTCAGCAATACTACATTACCGTCTCCCTCACAGTCTTTATACCAATCTACGACCGCCTTTTAGTCCCTATAGCAAGGTCTATAACCAAGAAACCTTCAGGAATATCGATGCTTGAGAGAATTGGATTCGGGCTGTTCTTGTCATTAGTTTCTATAGTTTTTGCAGCTTTTGTTGAGAGGAAACGTCTTGCTATGGCTGAGGAATACGGATTATTGGACAATCCAACAGCTATGATTCCAATGAGTGCATTATGGTTGGCACCGCAGTATGTGCTTTCGGGGATTTCCGATGCTTTCGCAATGGTTGGTCTTCAAGAGTTCTTCTACGAACAAATGCCTCATGATTTGAAAAGTATTGGTCTGGCAATGTACCTTAGTATACTTGGGGTAGGTAGCTTGTTAAGTAGTGTTCTGATATCCTTTATCCAGAACATTACTCAAGGTGATGGTCAAGGTGGGTGGTTTGCAGATAACTTGAATCGGGCACATCTTGATTACTTCTATTCGCTACTTGCGGGGATTAGTGCGGTTGAACTTGCGGCATATATCTACTACGCCAGGTCCTTTGTATATCGGAGGAGAACCTGAGACATTGCTGTTTGTGTCCTATAGATTCTTTATCAGTGCATTGTTTACATTATATTGGTCTTCCGCACAGATGTCGCATATAGATCAGATCATGTCAAAAATTTAGGGCGATTACTAATTTACCACTGTGAGTACGTAGTTGAGTTCTCATGCTAGGTGGTATTAGCTGCCTTGCATCCCTTTATTTTTAGTTTGGTTTGTGTATTAAACTTTGTGGGCTTTTGGCTAAACAAGCGGTAGCCCGGTACTTTACAGCTAAAGCTTGTATTATAGTCTCACCACCCCCCTTTGATTGTTTTATTCAACTATTTGGAGCATTAGATTAGATAGTAAAATCAAACACGCACTTATTGTGCAACTTAATAATAATAATTCAGGGTTGTGAACGTAACGCTATTGACCAGGCAACATTTCAATAAAAAAGTATGTCAAAGGGCTAGCGGTATTGTTAAACCAAAATATATGTTCTCGTCAAAGCAAATATTAGAGTATCTTTAATTTGCTTTTCTTAATTAAGGATATTGATGTGCAATAATTTGTTAATGACACATGACAAGCTTATAAGTTGCCAACGCATGACATTAGAAGTTTCTGCCACCAAAAAAGTTCTAAGTGATTGAACACTTCAATACTGACAAGGTTACACGGTTGCAAGCTAGAATGGTAACAAGGTAACACAGTTGCATGTTAGTAATGTAGCAAGGTAACACGATTGCATGTAACGAGGTTGCACGCCGTAGCAAGGTTGAATTCGTAGTAGCACAAGTGCATACTAGCAAGGTAGCATGGTGCATGCATGCTAGCAAGGTAGCAAGGTTGCATGATTGAACTTGGACCAGATCTCTAAGATGGGCCAAGACCATCTTAGGCCCGTGAGATATCTATAAATACCCACTCCCCCGAAGGCAAAATGAACACAATTCAGATTCTATTTTCTCTCTCTAAGTCAAAGCTTTCTCTCTTTAGACTTTGAGAGCACGGATTCTGTCCGACAAACTCGGTCCGACGAAGTCTTATGTGACATGGTCCATTTGCCCAACAAGCTTCAAGCCCAACACAAGGCATACCTGTTCAACACGGTCCAACATATTAGATAGTATCATATACTATGTTGTATTATTCATTATTTAGTGTGTATTAGTTTAGTCTCTAGTCTTGTATTTACACATGTACGTTTATACCCTTGTATTTACCTTTAAATACTCTTGTGATTAATGAGAAAAATTATATCTCTTATACGGTATCAAGAGACCAAATCCTCTAACGAGATTCTCTTCCATCCAATGTCTGACCTAACTTCATCCGCCGTTGACGCCGCCCTAGCCGCCGAGGAAACCTCGCGATCCGCCGCTCCGACCCAATCTGCCGCCTTACCGATAGTTCCGCCCTTTCACGGGCCGTCCTCCGGTGGTGTTGCGTTGATTCCCATCACGTCCAACATGATCCCCATCAAACTCACCGGACACAACTTTCCGTCGTGGAGTTGCCAAATTCGCCACCTTCTCTATGGTTATGGCCTCTTTGGTTACGTTGATCGCACGATTCCGTGCCCTCCGATGGGTGACACGTCTGACTCCTTCGCGGCGTATACTATATGGACCCGCCAAGACTCTCTCTTGGTCACTGCTTTCTTTGGCACGGTTTCTCTTGAAATCTCGCCGTTCATTGCTTCCGCCAAAACCTCTGTTGGTGCGTGGGATGACTTGCATCGGATCTATGCAAATCGTTCACGCTCTCGTGTCATGCAATTGAAGGATGACCTCAATAGCATGGAGCTTGGGAATTGTTCCGTCTCGAAATTTCTTCAACTCCTCAAATCCAAGGCCGATGAACTTGCAGCCATTGATGGCCCCGTGAAGGAGGACGACCTTACACTCTATGTCCTCAATGGTCTTGGTCCCCTTTATCGAGATATTGCTGGACCTATACGGGCTCGTGAGCATCCTATCCAGTTCGCTGAACTCCATGACCTTCTTGTGAGTCAAGAGTCATATCTCCGTCGTCTTGACTCCGACTCCTCTGCTACGGTGGTCTCGGCTAATCAGGCCACACCTTAGCCTCGGTTTGCTACCAATAATAACCGCAACCGTCGTGGGAACCGTGGCTCCCACAATCGCCGCGGTCAACCCTCTTACGGTTGCACTGGTGCGCAAGGTGGTGGTCCCCCGCCTTATGGACAGTCCGCCCGTCCGTCGGACACCTATATCCTACCGCATGCTCGGGGTTCGATTGTCTTTCAACTTTGTGGGGTCAGCGGTCACGGTGCTCGTACGTGTCGCCGTTTCCCCGTCCCTAGTGCGAACTTTGCTGCCTCACCGCCAAACCCTGATCCGCCTCGTAATGAATGGCTCGTGGACTCTGGAGCCTCTCATCATCTCACTTCTGATCTCCAAAACCTCAATCTCCATTCGGAGTATGAGGGGACGGATGAGGTTTACGACTGCTGGTGGTCCAGGTTTGCCTATATCTCATGTTGGCTCCTCTAGCCTTGTTTTTCCGGATCATACCTTCACACTTGATCATATACTTTGTGTACCCTCTGCACGCCGTAATCTCTTATCTGTGCACAAATTTACTAAGGCTAACAATGTATTCATTGAATTCTTCTCGTCCCACTTTGTTGTTAAGGATCTACTTACGAGGAGTAGTCTTTTTCGTGGGGAGTGCGTGGATGGGGTGTATCGAGTCAAGCTTCCGGACTTTAGGCGACTTTCGGCCGTTGCTTTGGTTGGTGAGCGCACTGGGATTGGTTGTTGGCACGATCGTCTTGGGCATCCATCGAAAAAAGTGTCGTCTTTAGTTCTTAGACGTTTTAATTTACCCATTGTGTCGTCCGCTGCGTCGGAAATTAGCCATTGTTCTTCTTGTTTATTGAACAAAAGTCATTGTTTAGTTTTTCTTGAGACGTCTCTTGTTTCGACTCATGTACTTCAGTATATTTATGGGGATGTTTGGGGACCTTCCCCCGTTGTGTCTAAATCGGGTCATTGTTTAGTTTTTCCGATGCAGGCCAAGTCTGATGTGTTGCCGATATTTATGAAGTTTCAGGTTCTTGTGGAGAAACAATTTGGTCATTGCATCAAGAATTTTTATGGTGACAACGGTGGTGAATTCTTGTCTATGCGTTCCTATCTTTCTTCTAGTGGTATTTCATGGCTTACTACTGCTCCACATACTCCCCAACAAAATGGCACGAGTGAACGACGCCATCGTGTTGTGGTTACAATGGGTCATACACTCCTGGCTCGTGCTAGCTTGCCCCCGGCCTACTGGGAGTTTTCTTTTTCTACGGCTGTGTATCTCTACAATCGCCTTCCAACTCCAGTCTTGGGTTCTCGCTCGCCGTTTGAGGTCTTGAATGGTCGTGAGCCCAACTATTTCGGGCTTCGTGTGTTTGGTTGCCTCTGCTATCCGCACCTACGGCCTTATCTTCCCGGGAAACTCACCCCGCCTTCTCGGTGCTGTCTATTTCTTGGTTACTCCTCGACTCAGGCTCCCTATAAGTGTCTTGATCTTGACACAGGTCGGTTGTATGTTTCTCGCCATGTAAGGTTTGTGGAATATGTTTTTCCACTTGGGTTGTGGAGCTCCGGTCCGACCCGCCAGTCCTGGGCTTCCGCTACACCGCCCGCGGACTCACCGCCGCCTAGGGTTCCACTTGCCCCTCTTGGGCTGCCTAGGGCCGCCCCAACTCCTCATGGGCCACCTAGGATTGGACCAGGCCTCGGGCCTTCAACTGGACCACCCGCGGTCTTGCCTGCTGGGCCGCATGCGGCCGCCCCCACTGGGCGCCTATAGCCGCGCCCGTTGGGCCCCTTGCAACCGTGCCTGCTGGACCGCCTAAAAAAACACCTCCCTTTTTACCACGACCCAGCTCTTGCGGTCCGTCTTCTATTGCCAGCACCAGCCCTAGGGCTCCGCCGCCAAGCACTACGGCTGACCCGCGGTCCGAACCGCTGGTCCGCTCCTCTCCTTCTTCGTCCGTTGCGGTCCCTCAACCTAACCGCACTCATCATATGGTGACTAGATCTCAAAACAACATATTTCGACCTAAACAACACTATGCAGCCATGAAACATCCCGTTTCCCTGCCCTCTGAGCCGACGTCTGTGACTCAGGCCTTCACCGATCCGCTTTGGCGTGCCGCCATGTCTGAGGAGCTGACCGCACTCACTAGCCACGGTACTTGGACCCTCGTGCCTCGTCTGGATCGTCGCTCTATTGTGGGGGCTAAGTGGATCTTCCTGATTAAGCGCAAACCTGATGGCTCTATTGATCGCTACAAGGCGCGCCTTATGGCTAAGGGGTTTCATCAACGCCCTGGTGTTGACTTCAAGGAGACGTTCAGTCCAGTGGTCAAAACAGTGACCATCCGCACCATCCTCTCCCTTGCTATCATGCACGGGTGGCCCTTGAAGCAACTTGAAGTGAGTAATGCGTTCCTCCTCGGGGATCTCTCTGAGACTGTATACATGATCCAACCGCCCGGTTTTGTGGACAAGTCGCAACCGGATGCTGTGTGCTTGCTGCACAAGTCTATCTATGGCTTTAAGCAAGCCCCCCGGGCGTGGTACCTTGCTCTCAGTGCTGCACTCGTTGCTTTCGGATTTGTTCAGTCTCGGTCGGATACGTCACTCTTCATCCTCAACAAGGACGTGGTTCGCCTTTATGTCCTTGTCTATGTTGATGACATTGTTGTCACGGGTTCTTGTGCCTCCACCGTCACCTCAATGGTTCGACAACTTGGTTCTCGATTCGCGGTCAAGGATCTGGGGGTCTTGAGTTATTTCCTGGGTATTGAGGTTTATAAGACATGTGATGGCCTTTTCCTTTCCCAACACAAATACATCCTTGATTTGTTATCTCATCACAAGATGGAGGGTGCCAAACCTCTATCGACACCCATGGCCCGCAATCCGGGGGTGTCGGCTTCGACTGAGGTCATTGATGCTACTTCTTATCGCCAAATAATTGGTGGTCTGCAGTATCTCACTCTCACTCGCCCGGATATATCGTTTGCTGTGAATCGTCTTGCTCAACGTATGTCCGCCCCGGATTCAGAGAGTTGGGTTGCTCTCAAACGTGTTCTCCGCTACCTCAAAGGAACACTTTCTCACAAAATTTCCCTCCGCCGTGACTCGAATCTCTCCCTCACGGCCTACTCGGATGCGGATTGGGGTGGTGACACGATGCATGGTACGTCGACCTCGACTTATCTTATTCTTTTGGGTTCGAACCCTATATCTTGGTCGTCGCGTAAACAGAAGGCTGTTTCACGTTCTTCCACAGAGGCAGAATATCGGGCTCTCGCCTCCACTGCGGCCGAGGTACGTTGGTTGCAACACCTCTTTATGGAGATTGGTTTATCTCTTCGTTCGCCTCCCACCATTCGATGTGATAACATGAGTGCTCTTCGCTTATCCTTACATCCAGTTCAGCACTCTCGCATGAAGCACATCTCCATCGATCTTCACTTTGTTCGTGGTCTAGTTAGCAAGGGGTTATTGAGTGTCTCTTATGTCAACACTCTCGACCAACTCGCTGATGTTCTTACCAAGCCTCTTGCTCGCTCCCGCTATGAGCTTATTCGTTCCAAAATTTCTGTGGCTGATGGAACATCAATTTTGCGGGGGCGTATTAGATAGTATCATATACTATGTTGTATTATTCATTATTTAGTGTGTATTAGTTTAGTCTCTAGTCTTGTATTTACACATGTACGTTTATACCCTTGTATTTACCTTTAAGTACTCTTGTGATTAATGAGAAAAATTACATCTCTTATACAACAAGCTTCAAGCCCAACACAAGAACTAGGTTCGGCTTGATTCCTTATACGGGATACAACAAGCTTCAAGCCCAACACAAGCGCAACAATGGCTGTCATAGAGAAACAATGAACTAGGTTCGGCTTGATTCCTTATACGGGATACGTAGGCAGCTTGGCCCAGCCCAAGTTCAGTCCGAAATCAACAAACTCTAAGTTCACTCAGGTATATACTTTTCGTGTTTTTCAGTGCAGGTTTCTCGAACTCAAAGTTAACCCAACACCAGTACGAGGCTTGGGTTAGTCTTACGTGAAGGTTTAGTCAGCAGACGAAATCACCCCACATCAGTGGCGCCGTCTGTGGGAAACCACTCAATGCATTGTAGAAGAAACACACGCACAATGACAACGTATACGAAAGCACCTAAGAGGATCAACACCGCTACTCAGCAACGAGAAGAACCTTCTGCTAGAGCTATTAGGAGAGTTGATGCAACGATCCCAACGCAGCAACGTGCACCCGCGACAAGTTAACAATCTCAGCAAGACCACTTCAGGACTTGCTACCGCCAAAGCATGTGGCTCAACCCATTCAAGTGTTGCAAGACACTCTAAGAGCACCACGAACTCAAGACATGTACAACCTCTTCATTGGCGAACAACTTTGAGACAATGTTCCTCGCATCAACGAACAGAAGCACGCATGACGTCCTTTCACGACCTCTTCATTGGCGAATAGCTTTGGAACGATCCTGATGGAGCAACATGCATCTGCGACAAGTCAGCAATTGCATCAACACCATTTAGGATTTGCTACTACTACAACATGCCATCGCCGAAGTCACAGCTGAAGTGAAACTTTCACAAAGTGTTCGGCTTTCAGTCGAGGCATTGGTACCATCAATTGAAACCTCTTGATGTCAGCTTTCTAACGCCATCTCACGTGCTCATTTTTGGAATTGGATGCTCCGCCAAGGGAAACTTGAAGATCTCTGCTCATTGTCGCACTATCATCAAGAAGTGTGCAGCAGCTGAAATGAATTTATCATGTAGTTATAACTCAATGATAGAACTTCCGTCAACATCGTTTGATAGGTCTTGATTTCAGCTTTCCAACGTCACCAACAACGCTTCAATCCGACAGGGGACGCGGTCGTACGTGCTTTTTGAAAATGGTTTCTCCTTGCCACTTGCCATGACAAAGCTTTCTTTGCTGCTGCAGCTGAACGACAACCTTCCTATAGATTTTTTTGGCTCCAATCGGAATGTCGCCATCAGTATTGTGTCGAACGATTTCGCCACTCCCTAATTCCTCGCCACACGAACTCAGTGCCAATGACCCCTTCTTGCTCGGATCAACACCCGATCAGCTCTGTGGCCGTGCACGAACTCTTCAGCCACGCAAGGTTTACTCGTCGACCGAACTAATCAGATCCGCTTGTGCTCACACACGAGCAGCACCGTGTACGGACTGGCATGTTTTAGAAGAATGATTGTCTAACTCCATGCTAGAGTTAGTACATGGTGAAAGCTACAACAAGGCTCTGCTAGCCAAGAAAGTTTTTGTTTGTAGAGCATATAACTCATTACGTAACACTTTCTTCACCAACGGTACTTCTTCGATCTGCAACATTTTCTTGAGTAATAACATGGCTCTTTCTTCAACAATTCTTCGCACGCAAACTTATCTTCCATGGCTGAACTCACCACAGTGAACGAACTCTTCCGCGTGCTTCATCTTCTACATTCGCACGATCTCTTCTCCTTCATCCAAACTAGTCGATGTGCACAAACTGATCAACGCCGCCTTACCAGCAAAGAGATCCGCAGCGATCTCCTCTTCAAAACTCCTCGCTGCAAACGAATTCCTAGGCACATGATGCTAACGAACTCCTCCGCTGGAACTGATCCCGTAGCGTCACGTTGAAAAAATCTGCAATCACGAACTCCAAACATCGGCCAGCGTTCGTTGAATCTGAACGTTCGTTTTGAACCAGCTTCTTGTTGCACGCCCTACACATCCAGTATCCCGAACATCCACCATGATGCCAAGAGCAGCGTGCACAATTTATAGAAGAAGTTCGATCGACATAAAGCCGTCCACATGCTTCACTCCCGTCATGGTGTTGGAAATAATAAGAGAGCGTCCTGCAATTTATAGAAACAGGTTAGCTGGTAAGTATTTGAGCCAAAAATAAAAATATAATAATAATAATAATAATAATAATAATAATAATAATAATAATAATAATAATAATGTCGTTTTAAAATGGACGGGCGATGAAGAAGGCGAATCATGAGCTCAATTTAATTGGAAATGTAAAAGTATCTTGTTAATGATATCATCCCCTACATTAGGAATAATTTTGAAGAATTAATGACATTTGCCATCAGATTTTAGAAGGTCTACGTGGGCTCTTTGTGAAAAGATGCTATTTAGGTGGTGTTTGCAAACTCTTAAAAAAAGTTATAATCAGTTTTTTATTTGAACAAGTGATTTTGGGGTGTTTGCAAATCTAGCTTTTTCGGTTATAAAACTTTTTTTAAGCTAAAAAAGCTCACAATCTTCAAGCTGGTGTGGGGGTGCTTTTGGCTTAACTAAAAATTGTGAACTTCTACTTTTCCACTAGAGTTTGCAAACATCACCTTAATTATGTCATTAATTGTTATTAATGAATTGATTATGAAGAATGAAGAATTACAACAAGTCTCCAATCGGAGATTGCATAGATACCCCCAAAAGTTCTATTGATTACAAGAAGCCTCAATTATTTCAAGAATTGAATATTGGCCACTCACCAGATATGCTTTGAATGCTCAAGTCCCCTGACTCATTCTTTCGAGCAGATTAAAAGCTTCGAAGATGGCTACGTACTACACTCTCAAAGCTTCTGCCTTTAAAGATGATCAACGAGAATTCACTCAATAAATAACACTCATAAGATACAAGATCCAGAACGGGAAGCTTCAGTCCCAAGACACATTATATCGTTTTATTCAACATTTTGTCAGCACCGGGGGAACTACTTTAACTATTTCATCATACTTTCTCTTTTTGACATGTGAGGATTGGTTATGCTCAACGATAATCTACTCAACATAAGGCACTCATGGATAAAATACTTAGCTTTTCTAAAGCTCCAATATTGAAGAAGGAATTTTTCCAACAAGACTTAGCTTTTATAAAGCTCAAGCACTAAAGATCGAGTTTTTCCACAACTCAAGAAGACCTAGGTTTCTCCAAGCTCATGAAGAGTTAGAATTTTGAAGGCTAATAAATTCTTATATTTTTGGAAGCTGAATTGATGCGGGACGAAATCAGGGAAAAGAGCTTCGAGAAGTAAGTGGACTAAAATCAAAATTTCAGCATTGGGCCCAACAGAAGTCTCAACTTCTTTCGTAAAACTGCTCATATTGATATAGTTACAGAAAGTGCGCCATATATGGATGGAAAGCTCTATGAGTCTTATTTTAAATACAACAAACTAGAGGTCATTTGAAATTTTCTAGAAAGACTTATAGATGTTTTTCTGAGATTACGCAGACTGCTTCAAAATCTATCAAGTTAAAGTACGATGCTCAAGTTCTTTCAAAAAACTGCTCCTGTTGAGATAGTTCTAGAAAGTGCGCCATATACGGATGAGAAGTTCTACGAGTCTTCTTTCAAATGCAACAAACTAGAGGTCATTTGAAATTTTGTAGAATGAGTTATGAATATTTTTCTGGGATTGCACAAACTGCGTCAAAATATGTCAAGTTAAAGTTACAGTGGTCTAGAATAGCTACATGAAGATTGAATTTGGCCCCTAGAAGTCCGGTCAGCACGGTCCGACACCTTACTACGACCAAGATGCAAGATCTAATCTGAATACAAGTGAGCTAACCTTAAGTTTCAACACTCATCGGTAAAGTGAGGAAGAAAGATTAAGCGCTAAAGACTAAACTTTTTCAAAGCTCAAGAAGATTTAGTCATTCCGAAAGTCCAAGTATAGAAAGTTTAGCATTCCAAAAGCTTAAAGCAATGGAGAATTAGCTTTTCCAAAGCACAAGAAGAAATAAATTTTCTTAACTTCACTCGCCGCATACTTAGTTTTTGAAAGCTCATAAAGACTTAGCCTTCGAAAAATAATGAAGAGCTAGCATTCCAAAGTTCAACTACTAAAGGACCTTACGTCTCCAAAGGTACAATGCTCCAAAAGAGTTCACACTGATGAAGATTGAATGCGACCTTATAGAGGACATGCATCATATAAAATTAAATGTGACCCCCTAGGCGGGAATGCATTATTGAATACAAAATGTGACACCAAAGAGGATATGCACCATTGAAAATTGAATGGGAATAGAAGGGAATGGGCACAATGAAGATTGAACTCAATCTCGTAGAAGGCACGCTGCGTAAAATATTAATGCGACCCAAGAGGGTATGTGAGCAAAGAACTGAAGAATGGCGACTATTTTCTTATAGTAGACGATGGCCTCAGCTCAAGAAAAGCCAGTTTGGCATGGGTGCTACATGTCGGTGGATCAACTACAACAACAACAACAACAACCAAGCCTGTAATCCCAATTAAATTGGGGTAGGCTATATGAACCATGAATGAATCACGTCGAGTCGTGAACATGAATCTTCTGTCTCCATAGGTTTCAGTTTGCGAGCATGTCTTCATTTAGATCTTTTAGCTTCATGTCGTTCCGTATGACCTTCATCCACGTCTTTTTCGGTCTCCCACGACCTCTAGTCGTCTGTCCTAAGTCGAGATCTTTAACTCGTCGTATCGGCGCGTCTATGGGTATGCGTTTAACATGACCAAACCATCTTAAACGATTTTCTCGCATTTTCTCGTCGATGGCTGCCACACCCAATTTATGCTGGATATCTTCATTGCGCACCTTATCTCTCCTTGTGTTACCGCACATCCACCGAAGCATGCGCATCTCTGTAACGTTCATTTTATGTGCATGACTTTGCTTAATAGCCCAGCACTCAGAGCCATAAAGCAAAGCAGGTCTAATAGCCATACGATAGAAATTTCCTTTAAGCTTTAGAGGGAAGTTACGATCGCACAGGATCCCTGTTGCACTCTTCCACTTTGCCCATCTAGCTTGGATGCGGTGGTTGACATCTCCGTCTAACTCTCCATCCATCTGCAGTATGGAGCCTAAATACCAAAAATGCGCACTTCTCGGTATCTCTTGGCCATCCAACTGAACCGTGCCATCGTTGTTTCTTCGTTGTTTGCTAAACTTGCATTCGAGGTACTCGGTTTTTGTTCGACTTAGTCGAAATCCTCGTACTTCTAATGTTTGTCTCCATCGTTCTAATTTAGGGTTAACTCCCATCCTCGTCTCATCGATGAGGACAATATCGTCTGCAAACAACATACACCATGGGACTCGGTCTTGGATGGTTCTGGTGATTTCATCAATTACAATGGCAAACAAAAATGGGCTCAAAGCTGACCCCTGATGTAAGCCCATTGTAATTGGAAAGGCGTCTGTTAAACCGCCACAAGTTCGGACACTTGTCACCACATTCTCATACATATCTTTTATGATGTTGATATATTTCATGGGTACCCCCTTCTTCACCAAGGTTCACCATAATACCTCGAGAGGTACTTTGTCATATGCCTTTTCTAAGTCGATAAAGACCATATGTAAATCTCTACTCTTTTCTCGAACACTACAAGAAAAAAGGGTCATTCGCGACCGCCCGGGCGGTCGCGAATAACCCATTTCCGGTCGCGGATGGCCATCCGCGACCGCCCAGCCGTCGCGGATGCTCGGTCGCGGATGACCTCGGTCGTGGAGGTCATCCGTGACCGCTCGGCGGTCACGACAGTCATCCGCGACCGCCGAGCGGTCACGGTAGTCATCCGCGACCGTCGAGCGGTCACGGATGACCCCGGGCTCATCCGCGACCGCCCAGCGGTCACGGCAGTCATCCGTGACCGCTCGGCGGTCGCGGATGACCCTGTGGTCATCCGCGACGGCTCGGCGGTCGCGGGCAACACCGCGACCGCCTGGCGGTCACGGATGACCCCGGTGTCATCCGCGACGGCTCGACGGTCGCGACAACCACCGCGACCGCCTGGCGGTCACGGATGACCCCGGGGTCATCCGCGACGGCTCGGCGGTCGCGGCAACTACCGCGACCGCCTGGCGGTCACGGATGACCCCGGGGTCATTCGCGACCGCTCGGCGGTCACGGATAATATTCAAGTCATCCGTGACCGCCCGGTGGTCACGAATGACATTAAACGAAATAAAAAAAATATTCCGGTAAAATACCGGAATAAATATTTGTTTTTTGCGAATATAATTTATGGTTGGACGGTTTTTTTATATAAACATCATTTAAGAGAATGATTTGTGTTATAAGTAAAGAAATGAAGAAAATAAAAGAGTTGGTGTTTTGTTTTTTGGAGATATAAAGAAAGAGGAGAAGAAAAATTGTTGGTGTTTTGTTTTTTGAAGATATATGAAAAGAGGAGAAGAAAAATTGTTGGTGTTTATGTTTTGGATTGGGAAATGAGGAAAGGAGGAGAAAGTGTTGAGTTTCTTAGAGAAGATAATGTGAGTGTAATGAAAATTAATGGGTGGAATGGTGGGTATATATAGAATTTTAGTGAAAATTTTGAATTTTCAAAAAATTTGAATTTCCCCCCAATTCCAAGGTCTTTTGCGACCGCCGGGCCGTCGCGAAAGACCTTGGAATTGGGGGGAAATTCAATTTTTTTGAAAATTCAAAATTTTCACCATGAATGTTATTCGTGACCGCCGGGCGGTCACGAAAGACCCTTATTCGAAAATCAAATTTTTTTTTATGAATATTATTCGTGACCGTTGGGCGGTCACGAATAAGTTTCATTCAAAAGTTTTGATTTTCGTTTGTTTAATTAAGGTGCGATGTTTGTTAAATTGATAAAATACTTACTACTAAGTAAATTAAAAGAGAGTTTATCACAAAATTACACATTACATCTAAAACAACTTAGTGTATATGATGATTAGTTGTAGAACAAAAAATAGGTTATTCGTTCATAACTCGCCTAATCACATCTAATTCGCTATTTTAATACGTTAATTACTAATGTTGTACTAATTTATTACTTCAATTCACATGTAGTAATGAGACTTATTGTTAAAAATCATAAACACATCAAGATGAATCCATAAAATTAAATTTTCTTTTATGAATGTTATTCGTGACCGCTGGGCGGTCACGAATTAGGGTCTTTCGTGACCGCCCAGCGGTCACGAAACCTACTTGTGGTCACGAAACCTACTTCGTGACCGCCCAGCGGTCACGAACATACTTCGTGACCGCTGGGCGGTCACGAAAGACCCTTATTCGTGACCGCCCAGCGGTCACGAATAAGTTTCATTCAAAAGTTTTGATTTTCGTTTGTTTAATTAAGGTGCGATGTTTGTTAAATTGATAAAATACTTACTACTAAGTAAATTAAAAGAGAGTTTATCACAAAATTACACATTACATCTAAAACAACTAAGTGTATATGATGATTAGTTGTAGAACAAAAAATAGGTTATTCGTTCATAACTCGCCTAATCACATCTAATTCGCTATTTTAATATGTTAATTACTAATGTTGTACTAATTTATTACTTCAATTTACATGTAGTAATGAGACTTATTGTTAAAAATCATAAACACATCAAGATGAATCCATAAAATCAAATTTTCTTTTATGAATATTATTCGTGACCGCTGGGCGGTCACGAATGAGGGTTTTTCGTGACCGCCCAGCGGTCACGAATGCCAACGGCTAGTTGGCATTCACGACCGCCCTGCGGTCACGAACTGCCAGATTTTCATTTATAAATATCCTTTCCCTTACTTTCCTAATTCACAACAATCTTCACCATTTCTCTTAAGGTATTCTCGTTTTTTTCATTTAGATGGTCAACTATATTTTTAAATACTAAATATTGGTATGATATGTTAACTTGTTTATTCATTTCTTGATAGATATTGGCGTAAACACATCGAGGGTACTCGTAGAGAACACAAGATTCTTGAAGATCGTTTTTTTACGCTTCAAGAAGTAAGTTGATCAATTTATCACTCTACAACCTTATCGTGCATGATAATTGTTACATTTTAAATTGTTAATTATTAATTGTTTGTAGTATTAATTGTAATTAATTATTTCCTTTAAAATTACATCTTAGATAAATAATGGACTATCAAGTAGATAGGAATTGGATGTACGATAGATTCGAGAGCAGTGGTTATTTGTGAGATAGTTTTGTGGTTGGGGTTCGCACATTCATAGAATTTGCTTCGCGACATGATGGCTATTTAGATCTAGGGGGGCGTATTAGGTGCCCGTACAAAAAATGTAACAATTCAAAGTTTTTTGATCGATACCAAGTCCGTGATCATCTTCATAAGTCGGGATTTACCCCTGGATATTTTGAGTGGGTTTTGCATGGAGAGCAGTTTACCACCACTTCTATGACGTTTATCGACGAACCTCTCGGCCCATCACACGCCAATATTCCTGACAGCGCTATTCGTGCTGACGATTCGTTTAGACAGATGGTCGTGGATGCATATGGAGGCCGATTTGATGAGGACGCTGTGCGTAACGAGGATCCGAATCCCGATGCGAGAGATTTCTACGACTTGATGCGTCTAGGTCAGGTGAAGATGCACCCTAAGAAGAGCAAAACCGTCCTGCAGTGGATTGGAGAGTGGGTGAATTACAAAACTATTCACAAGGCGAGTAACATCGTTTCTGACCATTTTTTAAAGATGTCTAAAGAAGGGTTCGACCCTGAGATTGAGAAGTTGTTACCTAAAGACACGAAAGGGATGCATAAGATGGAGCGAACCTTGGGGTTAGGGTACGAGAAGATCGATGTTTGCACAAATCAGTGTTTTCTGTTTTACGGGTTTGCGGCGAGCAATGACTTCCTAAAATGCCCGATATGCGGGGTTGATAGATACGAGGAAGGTAGGAAGTCAAAGGTCGCAAAGAAGCATTTGTGGTATTTCCCCCTAGGTCCTCGTCTTCAGAGGATGTATTATACCGTAGGTACTGCAAAGCATATGACTTGGCATTTGAAGTGTCGAGAGGCTACGGATCGAATGATTCACCCGGCTTCCAGTGAGGCATGGCGACACTTTGATCGGACACATCCAGATTTTGCAGCTGAGCCTAGGAACGTACGACTCGGCTTATGTACGGATGGATTCACACCGTATGGCTCATCTGGGAAAAACTACTCTTGTTGGCCAGTGATGGTAACCCCATATAACCTCCCCCCGATCTTTGCATGAGGCAGGAGTTCATATTTTTGAGCCTTATCATTTCCGGTCCAGATAGTCCCGGGAAGAACTTGGATGTTTATCTTAGACCACTAATTAACGAGCTTAATGCTTTATGGAGCACTGGTTTGGAGACGTTTGATAGCTCAAGGAAGGAAAACTTTCAATTACGAGCGGCCCTGATGTGGACGATTAGCGATTTTCCAGCGTATGGAATGTTGTCTCAGTGGAGTACGCACGGGAAGTTAGCGTGCCCTTATTGCATGGGAGATACGAGTTCATTTACGTTGAAGAATGGTGGTAAGCCGTGTTGGTTCGATTGCCATCGTCGTTTTTTGCCCAAAAATCATAGGTGGCGGCATGACAAGAATTCATTCAAAAAAGGGGAAAAGTCACTAGAAGAACCTATTTGCAGGAAAATGGGCGACGAAATGAGGGAAATTGTGGAGGGACTTGGGGATGTTGGTTTTGGGGCCAAAGTGAACAATCTACCGGGTTTTCATACGGATCATAATTGGCTGAGGAAGAGCATATTTTGGGAACTTCCCTATTGGTCCACAAACTTGATTCGTCACAATTTAGATGTCATGCATTGTGAGAAGAACTTTTTCGATAACATCATCAACACAGTATTGGATGACTCTAAGACTAAGGACAACATCAAGTCTAGACATGATTTGAAGATTTGGACTATCCGTGAAGAGCTATTTTTAGAACAATCACGAGGAGGCGCATATGTGAAGCCAAGGGCAACCTATTGTCTCAAGCGGGATGAAAAGGTCAAGGTCTTGAAATGGTTGGGCGGTCTAAAATTTCCGGACGGATACGCGTCAAATTTGGGACGATGCGTACAAAAGCAACAACATAGGCTCCTTGGTATGAAGAGTCATGATTGTCACGTCTTCATGCAGAGATTGATTCCCATTGCTTTTCGCGACTTCCTGCCCACCAACATTTGGGAAACATTGGTGGAGATTAGTTTATTCTTCCGGGCAATTTGTGCGTCAGAGGTTTCGGCCACCGATATGAGAAGTCTTGAGGAATCCATTATAGTCACGATGTGCAAGCTTGAGAGGATATTCCCTCCTTCCTTCTTCGATTCTATGGAGCATTTGGCCATACACCTACCATACGAGGCTAAAGTAGGCGGCCCGGTTCACTACAGATGGATGTATCCATTCGAGAGGTACACAATGTTTAATGAGTTTAATTCGCTACTGTTATTCTATATGTTATTGACTTTTCGGTATTCCCAGGCGTATGTTTGATTTTAAAAAGTCAGTGATGAACAAAGCAAGGGTAGAAGGATGCATAGCGAATTCCTACCTCCTTTCAGAGCTATCCAATATGTGTGCACAATATCTAGGTATCTCCGCGAGTACTAGATATAACCGTCTCAATAGGAACGAGACTTTTGAGAGTTCAGAGTGGGATGATGAGCTGATGTTATTTCGAAAGAAAGGGAAGGCTCTTGGGCCACTAAACAAGAAGAGGCGGTTGTCGTCCGAAGAGTTGGAGCAAATTGAACTGTACACGCTTCTTAATTGTGAAGAGCTGGATGGATGGGTCGAGTAAGTCAATATTCTTTATTTTACGTGCAAACACTCTTTATTAAGGATAACTTGTATGTATCACGTATTTCTAACCTATTTTGTGTGTAACTCACAGGTTGTTTATTGAGGAGGAGTGTAATGGACTTACTCCCATGGAGGTACAAAAGAAGAGAAACTGCGAGTACGTGGCATGGTTCAAGCAGACCTACTCGAGTGGCAAGTACATGACAGACGATCGTGTTAAGCCGTTGCTCGCAGGTCCTCTCAACTCAGTGTTATACTATGAAGGGTACATTGTGAATGGGTTCCGATTTCACACAGATATGCGTTTGGGCCCTAAGAAGAGTGATTGTAGTGGGGTTTATGTGGAGGGGGACATGGGAGGATCCCACGCCACCAACTTCTACGGGACATTGAAAGAAATCATAGAGGTGGAATATTGGGGGCACAGAAGACCGCTATACATTGTATTCTTCAAGTGTAGGTGGTATGATATTAGAGCTCGAGGGACTCGTGTTCACGAGACGTACAAACTCGTTGATATTAACCCACGATGGTCTCTCACAACCAACAAGCCTTTTATTTTTGCCAATCAGGCCCTTCAGTCGTACTACGCCCCGTATCCACAACTTACGAATGGTCGACCAGGTCAAAATGGATGGATGGCTGTATCTACTATACCGGCTAGGCACGTGATCGACATGTCGTCACTAAGTGATTCAAGCGACACAGAAACAGAAATAGGGATACCAGCGGAAGTGTTCCAAGAGAACGCATCTGTAGGAATTAATATGTTCGTAGACTTTAGCGCATTTGATATGGATATACAATTGGGGCGGGCAAATGAGTTTGAGATCGTCGAAGATGTACAAGATAGAGGAGAAAAAGAAGCTGAAGAGGAAGACGAAGAAAGTGAAAACGTGGAGCTAAATAGTGATACTGAATAGTTCAAGTGTTTTGTAATAATTTAAAACATTACTTTGTGACGCACTTTATTTGTAACGATTTGGTAGTGTTGTAAAAGACATTACAATAATTAAAATTTAACAGTCAAACATTAAAATAATGAAAATTTAACAGTCCAACATTACAATAATGAAAATTTAACAGTCCAACATTACAATAATGAAAATTTAACAATCCAACATTACAATAATGAAAATTTAACAGTACAACATTACAATAATGAAAATTTAACAGTCCAACATTACAATAATGAAAATACAACTAATCATCATCCGAACTATCATCCAACCCACATCCATTCCCGTCATCATCCTCCCCATCATTCTCCTCATCATCCTCACCACTCCCAACACCATCCTCAACACCTAGTTCCACATAATCGTCAGTCTGCAACGACGCCATAATATCATCGACATCGTCGTCATCATCGTCATCAGAGTACTCCTCGATATACGCAGGCCTATCGGAAGAACTGGGAGCAAATGGATCTGGCCTACGACGCGGCATACGAACCGGTGGAATCACAGCTCCGTTCCTACGTGCATGCCCCATGAATATAGAATATGATATCGGTGGAAGGTCCACGTTCACCTTCTCATTAAGCAAGCATCTCCATAGCTCCATAGTGGCTTTCATATCAGTCATCCTTTGATCACTGCGATAGATAGTGCGGTCATTCTGTGTTTGTAATTCGTCGATGCAGGCATGTGAATAATCTTCTTGTTTCCTGTATTTAATGTTGAACGCTTCCGGGCGTGCATCCCTCGGCAAGCCTTTCGCCTTCCCCTTCTTCACAGGACCAAATGCCTCGGTCCAACAGTCGGGATCGAACACCGGGAGCTTAGCTGTGCGGGGATATCTTTCCCTCACTAGTTCCATGTACTTTTTCTGCATTAACATTTGAAAGAATCAGTACTTATATTGGAATAAATAATTTAAAAGGAGTATGCGGTTGAAATAACTTACATATTGCGCTTTCGCCACAACATCTACCCAAGTCCGCCGAGCTGGAACTCCTGTGTTACCGCCCGTCCCCTTCACCTGCTGCGTGTGACCACGTCTATAGGCCTCATCATATCGAATAGGGTCTTTTCGTGTTGGGTCCTCCTCAGCCTACACATTTCAAGAAAGAGTACGTCAAAATTGGCTTACGCATATATTAAGATTACTTAATTACACCCATATTGTTAATTTTTATAATTCATACCAGCCGACGTCTGAGCTCCTCTAGGTCGCGGGATCCACCAAAAAAAGTGGGAGGTGCCTTCACCCCCTCCTTTGGCTCCTCGCCTCCTCTCCTGTTTTTCTTAGACTTATGCGACAGCTCTTGATGATCCTCAGTGGCCCAATGCTTAATCGCCGCCGCCTCTAACCCGTCGTGCATCCAAGTTTTGTCTTTTCCGGCCCATTTCGGATCCACAACCCTCTCAAAGTATTGTTTCTTCGTGTTGTAAATCAAATTCTTATAACACAACTTCGCCTTCGTTTCGTAGGCCCGTTGTACTGCGTGTTTTTCTCTCTGACGAACACCATATATTTTCTGCCAATTAATAAAATTCGATTTATGAATATATTAAATTAAATAATATGATATAGTTGTGAAATAATTCCTCACCGTAAATTTAACAAACATTTTGCCTCGCACAATTTCGGGCATCTTCAAGTAGGTAGGCCAGAACTCCTTCATGAACAGTCTGATCAACTCCGTGATCATAGTCGCAACCTCATTGCTAGAGGGGTTCATAAACAGGCCACGAGGACACAATTTAATGATCTGCCTTTGTTTCGCGTCATTGGGTTGTTGTGCACCTTTGGAGGTGCCTCTAGGTGGGCGCTGTTGCGTGACATTGAATACTCCCGATGCTGGAGTATCACTCGGCCTCTCGCTCGGGCCAGCTCCGGTGGAACCAGCGGAAGATGGTGCTCTAGCCCTAGATCTAGATGCAGTCGGTGCGGCATCGGGCACGGCAGCGGCATCAAAAGAAAGTCGGCGCTGTAGTAAAGGCGTCAACGATGTAGACGCGTTGGGGATTGCGGCATCGCAACTACGACCGCCACGTGTGATAACTATACGAGGTCCAAGACTACCTCGCCCACTAGCAGTAGGGGGAACATCGGGAACATCAGGAACATCCGCATCATCAGGAACATCAGAAACATTTGAACATTGTTGACCACTGCCAACCCGACGACGACGACTGCCTGCCATATCGAATATATGCTAGAAAACTACGAGAAATTATCTAAGTTAGATGATTCAAAGAGATTCTCTAAAATTCAGTTGTTACTAAGTTATAAAGATTCCTTAAAGATCATTTGTACTAAGTTACAAAGAACCCCTAAAGATTATTTGTTCTAATATATAAAGATTTTCTAAAGGCATTATTTCTAAGTTATAAAGTTCCCTAAAGGCGTTATTTCTACAAAAAAACATTAACCAATAATTTGACATGCATTTAAACTAATAATTTAACATTAAATTACCGCAACGAATAATAATACATTAAACTACCTAAATTAACAATTTAATATTAAATAAAGATTCTCTAAATGCATCATTTCTAAGTTATAAAGTTCCCTAAAGATCATTTGTACTAAGTTATAAAGAACCCCTAAAGATTATTTGTTCTAATATATAAAGATTCTCTAAAGGCATTATTTCTAAGTTATAAATTCCCTAAAGGCACTATTCCTAAATTATAAAGATTTCCTAAAGGCATTATTTCTAAGTTTGACATTAATAAAAATAAACTTATAATTAAACAATTAAAACTATTACTAAAACATTAAATATAAAACATAATTAAAAAACATAATTAAAAAACATAATTAAAAAACTAGAAAGATAAATATTTAAGAGAGAGAGAGGAGAGAACTTACAAAGGTAAGGAATGAGAGAGGAGGAGGTAAGGAATGAGAGAGGAGGAGGGGGTTTTATATAGAAAACTCCCCTCCCATCCGCGACCGCCGGGCGGTCGCGGATGCCATTAGGCGGGAAGTTTCCCGCCTATGGATTCCCGTGACCGCTGGGCGGTCACGAGAATTATGTCCGTGACCGCTCAGCGGTCACGGGGCTATCCGTGACCGCTGGGCAGTCACGGCGTTGTTTACCGTGACCGCTCGGCGGTCACGGTGGCATCCGCGACCGCTGGGCGGTCACGGATGCTCGTGACCGCCCGGCGGTCACGAGCCGGCGGTCATGAATGACCCCGAATTCTTGTAGTGGAAAGCGTTCAATGAGCTGACGATCAAATGGATGGCCTCTATGGTCGACCTTCCC
Organism: Linaria vulgaris; assembly: GCA_948329865.1. NCBI lineage: Eukaryota > Viridiplantae > Streptophyta > Magnoliopsida > Lamiales > Plantaginaceae > Linaria > Linaria vulgaris. The sequence continues at coordinate 89,958,187 of OX415251.1, read as the reverse complement.
GGCATAAATCCAAATTGGTTCCCAGATATGGGAACAATTTGTCTCAATCGGTGTTCGATCATCCTCTCCCATAGCTTCATGGTATGAGACATAAGCTTTATCTCACGATAGTTAGAACAGTTTTGGACATAGCCTTTGTTCTTATATAGAGGTATTAGCGTACTCTTCCTCCACTCTTCTGGTATTTTATTTGTTCGCCATATTTTGTTATAGAGGTCCGTCAACCAGGTCACCCCTATCTCTCCCATGCTTCTCCAAGCCTCGATAGGGATACCATCTGGGCCAACAACTTTTCGAGTCTTCATCCTCTTCAAAGCATCTTTGACTTCCGACCTTCTAATACGGCGCATAAAATTACGGTGCAGATCCTGAGGGTACTGCGAGATGTCACCCACTGCTTGGGTGGGGCCTCCATTGAACAGACCCTAGAAGTACTCCCTCCACCGTGCTTTGACCTGATCCTCACGCACTAAGACATACTGACCTTCATCTTTGATGCATTTCACTGCACCTAGGTCTCTAGTCTTCCTCTCTCTAATGCCGGCAATTTTGTATATATCCTTCTCGGCCTCCTTGCTATCACTCTTCTCATAAATTTCCTTGTACACAGCCTCTCGCGCTAGTCGAACCACTTTCTTTGCTTCTTTCCTGGCTAGGTTATACTTTTCAAAGCTTGTCCCATCATAGTTCTTCTTCAAATCCCTGTAGCAATCCCGTTTGGCCTTGATTGCCGCCTTTACTTCTTCGTTCCACCATGACGTGTATTTACCTGTCAGGCTACTACCTCGGGATTCACCTAAGAGGTCTTTAGCTACCTTCTTGATACAACAAGCCATTTTGGTCCAAGTTGCATCTGCATCGTCCTCAGTCTTCCAGTCTACCTCTTGAACCACTCGCTCACCGAAGGCCTTTTGGGTAGACTCCTTAAGCCGCCACCACTTAATTATAGGTTCCACCCGGCGCCTACTCCTCTTCACTCCTTGCCGCAGTCTAATATCCAACACCAAAAGCCTATGTTGCGTAACCACACTTTCTCCGGGGATGACCTTGCAGTCTAAGCAACGACTTCTATCTGCCCTCCTAGCTAAGAATAAATATATCTAGCTCTTAGTTGACCCACTCCTATAAGTGACCAAATGAGATTCTCTCTTCTTAAACCAAGTATTTGCTACAAGCAAATCATAGGAGAGGGCGAAGTCTAAGATAGCATTGCCCGGCTCATTGCGATCCCCAAAGCTATACCCACCGTGGATGTCCTCGAACCCATCACGGCTAGATCCTACATGACCATTAAAGTCACCTCCAATGAAGAGTTTCTCGCTACTAGGGATCCTTTGTACCATCTCGTCCAAATCTTCCCAAAACTTACGTTTCACAGCTTCGTCTAGTCCTATTTGTGGTGCATAGGCACTAATGACATTCAATATATCCTCGCCTATGACCAACTTGACCAGTAAGATCCTGTCACCCTTCCTTTTGACCTCCACCACGTCTTCGAGCCAAAGTTTATCTATGATGATCTCAACACCATTTCGGTTCTTCTCTGTCCAGGTATACCAAAGCTTACAACCCCAAGGGTCTACTACTTTGGCCTTTTCACCAACCCACTTGGTCTCTTGCACGCACAAGATGTTGATCCTCCTCATGGACATTGCCTCCGCTAGCTCGGCCAATCTTCTTGTGAGTGACCCCACATTCCACGATGCAAGGCGAACTCGTCGTTCCTGGACTAACTTCTTTACCCTCACCCGTCCTGGAAGGTGAGGGAACCCTTGCTCATTTGACACCACACCCGGGCGTCGATGTGGCGCGTCACTTTCGGGCGACGACCTAGCAACCCTTGCCCATTTATCACTACACCCGGGGTCCGATGTAGCGCGTCACTGAGTAGGGAATGCCCCAACGAAATTCATAATTTGGTTCATATCATAGGATGTGACGGGGTTTTTACGTTGGCTGTCACAAGCCTACCACAACCCTCCTCCTTTATCCTGGCTTGGGACAGGCAGTGAAGCCAAGCCAGGATAAACTAATGAAAAAATTGGATCAACTACCTCCACTAATGAAAAAGTTGGATCAACTACATCAAACTACCAACTAGTAACTCTTCATCAAATTACGAAGAGTACCTGATGAAGCTACTTACAAATCAACAATTCGTTATTAAGTGGCTTATGTTAGAATAACGTTTTATTAAGCGGTTTATTGGCAACAATGTTTCGTTAAGATTTACACCAAAATAGTGCTACATTCAGCGATTTCCACGTCAACATCGCTTCACGAAGCGACTACACCAAAAGAAAGCCTCTTATGGCATTGAACACCTTATAATGCTTTGATCGTCTCTCAATGCATTGAACACCTCTCATGGCACCGAATGGAGGTCAAGGCACTGAACGCCTACTATGACTTCACATTTTAAGTATTTATAATACACTTAGAAGTGGGGTATGCTTTTTTAGAGAATAAACCAACTCATAAAAGTGATGCAAGATGATCAACTATTCAAGAAAAAGGAGCTTAATTCAGAACCCGTGAACTCGAACCAATCAAGAGGAGTCTCACTACCTCGTCACTTTACACATCGTGATAGAGCGAAATCGCATTCACTGCACAAGGCATAACATTGAACTTCCAACCCTTATAGTGGAATGGCAAATGAAAATCTCCCTGAGGCTGTAGCGATGCCAATGTCTGGCACTTACATCATTGTTAGCTCAAGTGCGATATGGAACTGAGGGACTTCCCACATGACTGAAACAGCTAAAACAAATTGTTGCTAATATGCAAGTGACAGTGATAACACAAACGCCAACCGTGTTAAGGATCACAACAACAAGAGCTATGCAAGTGATAATGATAACACAAACGACAACCGTGTTAAGGATCACAACAAGAGACATTGTGAGAGGAAGAAACAAGGTATGACACAAAGCAAATCCTGAGAAAATAGGTGAAGAGCCTACCAGGCGAATATCCGATAAAGTAGTCAAACAATGTAAGCCCTACCATAATAAACTAGGTGAAGAGCCTATTGGGCGAATATCCCATAAAGTAGGAAAACAATGTAAGCCCTACCAAAATAAACTAGGTCAAGAGCCTATTGGGCGAATATCCCACAAAGTAGGCGAATAATGTAAGCCCAACCAAAATAAACTAGGTGAAGAGTCTATTGGGCGAATATCCTATAAAGTAGGCCAATAATGTAAGCCCTAACGAAATAAACTAGGTGAAGAGCCTATTGGGCGAATATCCCATAAAGTAGGCCAACAACGTAAGCCCTACTGAAATAAACTAGGTGAAGAGCCTATTGGGCGAATATCCCATAAAGTAGGCCAACAACGTAAGTCTTACCAAAATAAACTAGGTGAAGAGCCTATTGGGCGAGTATTCCATAAAGTAGGCCACCAGCGTAAGCCCTACAGAAATAAATTTGTTACCAAACACACTAGGTAAATATCCCATGAACTAGGCCAACCAATTAGCCCTACATTGAGAAGTAGGATGGCCGACTAGTGGGACTGGAACTGCATTTGGATGTTATTCAGCAACAAAGCTTCAACAAATTATTAACACTTATAAAGTTTGCAATGCGCTCACATACATTGAACCCATTACAAACTGGGGGACTTACTGTTGTGCAATAATTTGGTAATGACACATGGCAAGCTTATAAGTCGCCAACGCATGGCATTAGAAGTTTTTGCCATCGAAAAGGTTCTAAGTAATTGAACACTTGAATACTGACAAGGTTACACGGTTGCACGCTAGTGAGGTGACAAGGTAACACGGTTGCAAGCTAGAATGGTAACAAGGTAACACAATTGCATGTTAGCAATGTAGCAAGGTAACACGATTGCATGTAACGAGGTTGCACGCCATAGCAAGGTTGAATTCGTAGTAGCACAAATGCATACTAGCAAGGTAGCACATTGCATGCTAGCAAGGTAGCAAGGTTGCACGATTGAACTTGGACCAGGCCTCTAAGATGGACCAACACCATCTTAGGCCCGTGAGATATCTATAAATACCCCCTCCCCTGAAGGCAAAATGAACACAATTCAGATTCTATTTTCTCTCTCTAAGTCAAAGCTTTCTCTCTTTAGACTTTGAGAGCACGGATTCCGTCCGACCCGCTCGGTCCGACGAAGTCTTATGTGACATGGTCCATTGGCCCAACAAGCTTCAAGCCCAACACAAGGCATACATGTTCAACACGGTCCAACAAGCTTCAAGCCCAACACAAGGCATACCCATTCCACACGGTCCAACAAGCTTCAAGCCCAACACAAGGCATACCCGTTCAATACGACCCATTAGCTTGACGAGCAACAATAGCTGTCACAGAGAAATAATGAACTATGTTCGACTTGATTCCCTGTACGGGATACGTAGGCAGCTTGGCCTAGCCCAAGTTCAGTCTGAAATCAATAAACTCCAAGTTCACTCAGGTATATACTTTTCGTGTTTTTCAGTGCAGGTTTCTCGAACTCAAAGTTAACCCAACACAAGTACGGAGCTTGGGTTAGTCTGACGTGGAGTGCTTAGTCAGCAGACGAAATCACCCCACATCAGATATAATAAAAGATTTGAAATACTCATGGGTTGTTTCAAAAAATAATACAAAATACTTAGGGGTGTTTGCAAGAGCTTATAGAAGTTTCTTCTTCTTCTAAACTTTTACTTAAAGTCACTTAAATATGTTTTTTACTTAAAGAAGGAAATGTTTGCGAACCTTTTTAAAAAACAGCTTAGAGCAGTTACAATTAATTTTGTGGTGTTTGCAATAATACACTACAAAATTTTCGGGTCATTCCCGACCGCAATGCCGGTCGGGAATTTCAATTTTCGGTCGGGAATTGTCTATTCTCGACCGAATTTCGGTCGGGACAGGCCGGTCGGCATTGCTTCGGTCGGAAAAAGTTTCCCGAGCGGCAATCCCGACCGAAACCCGGTCGAGAAATTCCTGACCTGTTATCCCGACCGAATATCGTTCGGGAAAAGTCCCGACCGGTCAACGGTCGGAACAATATATCCCGACCGCTTATCGGTCGGGAAGTTTTTTCCAAACATCCCGACCGATTTTTGGTCGGAAATTCTTCAATTTTTTTCCCGACCGAAAATCAATCGGCTATAATTTCTGGTATTCCCGACCAAATTTTGGTCAGGAATTATGTTTATATTATTCCCGACCGGAAATCGGTCGGGAATAATATTCATACCACTACCGATCGAAGTGCGGTCGGGGATAATATTTATATTATTCCCGACCGATTTTCGATCGGGAATAAAACTAATCAGAATAAAAAAAATAATATTCCGGTAATAATTACCAGAATATTATTATTTTTTTACTATTTTGAAATATTTTAAAACATTATTTAGATTTTTTGTGTTTTAGATGAGAAATTAAATTTTTGATTCATTCCTCAATCTAAAACACAAAAAAAATAAATAAGTGTTTGATTATTGAAATCTTGAATAAAGAAGTGAAAAATTTAATTTTGAAGTTGAAAGAAAAAAGTGTTTGAAAAAGTGTTTGAAGATGAAAAGAGTGTTTGAAAAAGTTTTTGGAGATGAAAAAAATGTTTGGAGATGAAAAAATGAGGAGAATAATGAAGTGTATTTATAGAAAAAAGTTAAAAAATTTGAATTTTCGTCAAATTTGAATTTCTCACTGAGTCCCGCCAATTGTTTCGATTATTCCCGATCGAAAATTTGTCGAGAAAGTTGAAAATTTTCAAAAAATTTCAAAACCGCCAAATTTTCAAGCATTGTCGAACGAATTTCGGTCGGCAATACTCTGCTGCCCAGAAACGCGGCCAATGCCGACCGCATTTCGGTCGGGAAAAGTTTAAATATTATTCCCGACCGAATATCAGTCGGAAATAATATTGAATTTTATTCCCGACCGATATTCGGTCGGGAATAAGTTTAAATATTATTCCCAACCGATTGTCGGTCGACAATAAGTGTCAATGCCGACCGAAAATCGGTCGGGAATGACCTTGAATATTTTTCCCGACTGGAAATCGGTCGGGAAAAATAGTAATTTTTTTTTCTGTATTTTGGAAAATCTTGATGTGTTTGTTAAGTATAACTATAGAATCTCACTAAATACATGAATTGCACTAATAGTTAGTTAGTTTAATGTACTTTTAATTATTAAATTAGTATAGATTACCGGAATATAAGTTAAGTTAGTTTAGAGTTTTACATATAATAATCATACGTAGTATAGAGGAGTATTCACAATTGGTGATTAACATTTGTTACGAACTTTAGTATAGAGAGGCTAATTGTGATATATATATTAACATATGTTTAACATAATCGTAAGTAGTTACATTATTAGCAGCTACATATACCAATATCTATTTATAAGTGACAATATGAATCGACGCTTCAAACGATTCATCAACGTGCAACTAAATTTAATTTGTTTTTGAGATTTTTAGTAATATATAACTAATATTGATTTACTTGATCATTAAATCAACGATTTATCTAAAATTGACAGCGAAATTGTGAAATTAAGAATATGAATATTATTCCCTACCGAAAATCGGTCGCCAATACCCCTAAACCCTAAACCCTAATATTCCCGACCGAAATTCGGTCGGGAATAACTGTCAGGCCCCCTATAAATACCCATCCCTATTCCACTTGAGAAATCATTCCAACATTCATCACTTGCTAAGGTATCTACGATTTCCTCTTGTTATAACTATTTTTGTTAGTTTTTCTCAATTAAGATCGTTGTTATTAACTTTTTTTTTAATGTTTCTTTGTTTTAGATATTGCGGTAAATGCAACGAGGGGCGTGTGTTTGCAAAGAATACTTGATCTAAGTATTTTCTACGCTACAACAAGTAAGTATTAATTGCCTTGGCTTCTATGTACTCGTGTTTTAAATTTTTTATATAAATGATAAATATATTGATTGGTGAAATTAATTGTAACAATTTATTTTTAATTTTCTTAGATTAGAAATGGATTATCGTCCCGATAGATCTTGGATGTACAATAGGATAGATAGTAACACAAGTTATTTGAATCAACACTACGTGGTTGGGGTTCGTGAATTCATACAATATGCATCACAACAGAGAGATTACGTAGATCTAGGAAATCGTATTAGGTGCCCGTGCCAGAGATGCATCAATTTAAAGTTTTTTGATCGAAACGTAGTACGGGATCATCTTCATAAGTGGGGGTTTGTGTATCAATATTGGATATGGGTGTTGCATGGAGAGAAGGCGAGCGAGGCGTCTACATCATATGTACATGAGTCACCATCTGCTAGTATTCACGTTGATAGTCCGGTTCATGCCGATACTTCGTTTAGAGAATTGGTTGTGGATGCATATGTGGGTCGATTTGTTGAGGGAGAGGTGCGCAACGAAGATCCATGTCCCGAGGCAAAAGAGTTCTACAAATTGATGCAGATGGGAGACATAAAAATGAACAGTAAGAAGTCGAAGATTGTGCTACAGTGGTTTGCCGAGTTCTTAACTACCAAGACGATGCACAAAGTAGTTAATGTCGCTTGCGAAAAGTTCTTAAGTTTGCCTAAAGATATTATGGACCCAGAGATTGAGGAAATGCTACCGAATACGGTTCCAAGCATGAATAAGATGCTCGCGGGTTTGGGTTTAGGGTACGAAAAGATCGACGTATGTTGGAATTCTTGTTTCTTGTACTACGACGATAATGCCAATAAGGATCTCACATCGTGTCCGATATGCAAGACTGATAGGCACGAGGCTGGTAGAAAGTCCAGGGTCGCAAGGAAAAAATTGTGGTACTTCCCCCTAGGCCCTAGATTACAGAGGTTGTTTTATACTGTAGGCACTTCGAGACATATGACTTGGCATTTGAAGTGTCGAGAGTCAACTGATAGAATGATTCACCCAGCTGCAGGCGAGGCGTGGAGAGCTTGTGATCGTACGTATCCGGACTTCGCAGCAGAGCCTAGAAATGTCTGACTCGGCCTATGTACTGATGGGTTCACACCGTTTGGGCCATCTGGGAAGAACTACTCTTGTTGGCCCGTGTTTGTTACCCCTTATAACCTTCCGCCGGATTTATGCATGCGACCGGAGTTCATTTTTCTGAACCTTATTATACCCGGTCCAAAGAGTCCTGGAAAGAACTTGGATCTTTTGCTGAGACCGTTGATTCATGAGTTGAATGATTTGTGGAGTAATGGTTTGTGGACATATGACAGCTCACAAAAGGAAAACTTCCAAATGCGAGCGACCCTAATGTGGACTATTAGCGATTTTCCTGCTTATGGAATGTTGTCCCAGTGGAGCACGCACGATAAGCTGGCTTGTCCTTATTGCATGGGTGACACATATTCTTTTACACTTAAGCATGGTGGAAAAGCCTCGTGGTTCGATTATCATCGTCGGTTTCTGCCAGAGGGTCATAAATGGAGGTACAACAAGAAGGATTTCTACAAGAGTAGGGAGGTACTTGAAGCGCCCATTCCAAGGAAGACATGAGCGGAGATGAGGGCAATTGTGGATAGGCTACGATCGGTTAGATTTGGGGCAAACTCCACAAAACTTTCGGGATTTAACACAACTCATAACTGGTGTCGTCGAAGCATCTTTTGGGAACTACCTTATTGGTCCACGAACTTGATTCGCCACAATCTAGATGTGATGCATTGTGAGAAGAACTTTTTTGAGAACATCATCAACACGGTGTTGGACGATGCTAAGTCGAAGGACAACATTAAGTCGAGGCACGATCTTAAGTTGTTGACCAACCGTAAAGAATTGTTCTTGAAACCCAGTGGCAGATGAAGTGAGCACATAAAGCCAAAGGCAAAATATTGTCTTACGAGGGATCAAAAGAACATGGTGCATGATTGGCTGACCGAACTGAAGTTTCCTGATGGATATGCCTCAGACTTGGGATGATGTGTGCAAAAACAACAAGGAAAATTGTATGGAATGAAGAGTCATGATTGTCACGTCTTCATACAGAGATTGATCCCGATTGCATTTCGCGAATTCTTGGAACCCGAGATTTGGGGGACCTTAGTAGAGATTAACCTTTTTTTAAGGCGATTTGCGCCTCAGAGGTGTCGGCCGAAGATATTGAGCGATTGGAGGAATCGTTTATTGTTACCATGTGCAAGATGGAAATGATATTTCCTCCTTCATTTTTCGACTCTATGGAGCATTTAGCCATACACCTTCCGTACGAGGCTAGAGTTGGTGATCTAGTTCATTATAGATGGATGTATCCATTCGAGAGGTACGGTTTTATATTTTTAATAACAATTATCTTTCACAAATATCGATTCTTTGCCTAATCTTTCATTTCTATGAACTAGGTGGATGTTTGACATGAAGGGTTCAGTAAAGAGCAAGGCGAGGGTGGAGGGATCCATAGCCAATCAATACCTACTTGCTGAGCTGTCCAATATGTGTTCTCAATATTTGGATGTTTTTTTCAGACTAAATATAAAAAACTCAACAGGAACAAGACACCAGATAGCACGGAGTGGGATGATGAGCTTACAATATTTCAAAAGAAAGGGGCGCCAATAGGGCCACTAAACAAAAGGCGATACTTGACTTCCGATGAGATGGAGCAAATAGAGCTTTACACGCTTCTAAACTGTCAAGAGCTTGACAAATGGGTGGAGTAAGTGGTCGTTAATTATTTTTAATAACGAAATGATTAAGCTCTTTAAAGACAACTAACTTATGATGATTTTCCTATGCAGACTGTTTCTAGAAGAGGAGTGCGGTGGACTTAGTCCAATGGAGATACAATCCAAGAGGAACCAAGACTACGTAGCATGGTTCAAGCAGACATATTCAAGTGGGAAATACGAGACCGACGTACGAATAGATCCTCTAATCACAGGTCCGGCTTATTCATTGGCAACCTACGAGGGATACATTGTGAATGGGTTCAGATTTCACACCGATATGATTTTGGGCCCGAAGAAGAGTGATTGTAGCGGTGTTTATGTGAAGGGAGACATGGGAGGATCCGATGCTACCAACTTCTATGGAACGTTGAAAGACATTATACAAGTGGAATATTGGGGCAGAATCCAGCCCTTATACATAGTCTTGTTCAAATGTGTTTGGTATGATATAAACGCAGGTACGCATGAGCATTCAACGTACAAGTTGGTTGACATCAACCCGAGGCGTACCCTTAGCACCAATGAGCCGTTTGTATTCGCTAACCAAGCGAAATAGGCGTACTATGTGCCCTATCCAAAGAAGACAACAGGGCGACCGGGACAGAGAGGATGGTTGGCCGTATCCACTATTCCTGCCAGACACATAATCGATATGTCATCAGTTGCAGGATCAAACGATGTCGACGCGGGGATGCCGAACCAAGTGCTACAAGAGAATGCATCTGAAGGGTTTAACTTATGCATGGACCTTTCCTTATTCGATATGAATATCCAATTGGCGAACGAGGGATTTGATGTGGTTGACGAGGAGGCAACATCGGAGGGCAACGAGGAAGAGGAGGGCTACGAGGACGACGGGGGCAATGAGGAAGAGGAAGGGGAAGAGATAATGAGTGACTCAGATTCTGAGGATAGTATGTATGACTAGCATCGATTATGGTTTAGTGGTCGATTTTTATTTTATAAAAAAATTTGATTCACGTTGTTTAATTTCATATTATAGTTTGTATTCGTGTTTGTAGTAATAACAACATTACATAATTACCAATAAACAAACAACTAACACAATTTTCAATACTTAGATAAAACGAACAAATAATACACTACTACTCCGCATAATTACATTATAAATACGAAACTAGTTTATAATTACACTACAATCATCAAACGAACTACATAAATACAAACAACTAACACAGTTTTCAATACTTAAATAAAACTAACAAATAAAACTACTACTACTCATAATCCTCATTATGAAAGCCAAATGTATTAGGAGTTGTGGAGGGTCCAGCACCATCATCGCCATCACCGCCAAGATCGGCTGCATCACCATCGAGAGTGTCATCCTCGGGGTCATCCTCGTACTCATCATCATACATCATGCAGCCCGGAGCACCATGCGCAAAAGGATCAGGAGGAGGGGCGGAGGAACGATGGCCGGCTCAACGAGCATCACGCATGAGTCCCCCTGTAGGCATGGGTCGAGAAGGAAGAGTACCTGTAGTCTGGGTGATGTGGGTCAAGTACTCTACGTGAGTAACAAGCTCATCAACCCTCGCATCAATAACAGTCCTAAGACGACGATTCTCCCTCTCCAACGCCCTCGCATAATCATGTGTCGTGTCTGGCTTCTTCTTCGTCGAGAAACCAAATCGATCGTGACGTGCATCCGTAGGGAGACCCGCAGCCTTCCCCTTCTTCAATCCTCCAATCGCCAGACTCCACAGCTCCTGATCTAGTGGTGGCCACGTAGAATGATCCGCCTCGTACCTCTCGGTCATACGGTGCATGTAGTCCTCTTGTTCATTTTGTCATAATTGTTAGTACGTAATTAAGGAAGACATAGTAACCAAAGAATGCTTTACAAGTTAAATACTTACGTAGATAGCCCTATACTTGGGGTGAACCCAAACACGGCGACGTGGAGCTCCCTCTGGCAGACCACTGGGCACATGTGTGTGCTGATAACGATATGCCTCATCGTGCCGAGGCTCAGGGGCCCCTGGAGGTCTAGAAGCAGCCTACATATTGATATACATTTGTTATTTTAGCTATTTAAATTTAAGACAATAATATTATTCGTATAGAAACTCAATTTAATAAGACATACCATCCTACGTCGAATCTCTGTGTAGCTCCGGGACCCACTAGCATGAGTAGCTCGTGCACGACGATCAGGGTCTGGTGCCTCTCCCGCTCGCCTGTTCTTCTGGCCTGCCTCTGATTTCTTTGCATGGTCAACCGACTCCCAATGTGTGACGAATATCCTCTTTAACTTGTCGCTCATCCAACTGTTCTTCGGACGCGACGCCCACTTCGGATCATCGAGCATGTCGTAATAGTTCTTCTTCGCATTGTACATGATTTCCTTGTAACACTTCTTAGCCTTCGCCTCATATGAGGAATGTGCACGAACCATGTCAGCCGAATCAATGTAGTATATGCTCTACAATTAAATAAGGTTTTTAATTAAAGTTTCGTTAAATAAAAATCTTACTATTTATATATATATTTAGTAAACTTTCTAAATCGCACCTTAAACTTAGCCCACATCAGTCCCTGGGCTTCTGGATCGACCTCGGTGTATGAAGGAATACAAGTCTTCATAAACCCCCTAATGATCGAGGTAATCGTCGACGCTATCTTTCTCCCATCCAAAAATACGCCGTGCTCATCCAACTCGACCCTACGACGGGCTCTACCGTCAGCCGGAACCTGCGGCCCTCTCGATATGCCTCGGCCCGGTCTCTGCTGCGTCGCTGAAGATGGTCCTGCACCGGCATCGTCTGCAGGGGAAGAAGTACTAGGACCCGCCGGTGTAGACTCAGTAGAGCGTGGCCTAGGTGTCGTAGGCCTCGATGATGAGGGTGGCCTCGATGATGGAGATGGCCTAGATGATGACGCTGACGTCCATGCTACGTGATCATCATCTAGTCAAAATGGTACAACTAGATCTGGTGGAGTACCGCCGCTCGGTCCGATACGCCTATGTGGATGTGAAGAAGTAGGGGACTCGCCAAGATCCCTATCAGGCGCATCGATAGGAGCGGGTGGTGCACCTCCAGAATGAATGATCCGTACACGAGGACCTATCCTCGGTGGACCAGTAGGTGGAGTACTCGATGGAGTGCTCGATGGACCACTACGCCCTCTCTTCGAGGGCTGGCCACGATCGCTATCACGGGACGACATGTCGTCGAAGAGGAGTGCTACGAACTAAGTAAAAGCATCTAAGTTAGAATTTTGCTAATTGTAGAGATGACCTAAATTTAATCAATACTAAGTTATATAGTTTTTTCCTAAAGTCATAAATATTTCCCAAAGCCTAACAATTTCTAGAGGCATTTCCTAATTAAATCCTAACAATTTCTACAATATCTAATAATTAATATTAAAACATTAAATGTAACATACATAATTAATATTAAAACATTAAATATAACATAAATACATCCATAATTAACGTCCAAAAAAATAAATTAACACATATAAAAATCATATATAGTTTTCCTAAAGTCATAAATAATTACTAAACTATAACATTTCCTAAAGCCTAACAATTCCTAAAGGCATAAATAATTACTAAAATCTTAAAACTATAACATTTCCTAAAGCCTAACAATTCCTAAAGGCATAAAAATCTAACATTTTCCCAAAGCATAACAATTCTTAAAGGCATAAAAATCTAACATTTTCCCAAAGCCTAACAATTCCTAAAGGCATAAATAATTATTATAAAATCATAAAACTATAACATTTCCTAAAACCTAACAATTCCTAAAGGCATAAAAATCTAATATTTTTTCAAAGTCTAACAATTCCTAAAGACATTTCTAATTAAATTTTAAGAACCTCTACAATATCTAACAACTAATATTAAAACATTAAAGATAACTTAAATAAATAATATTAAAACATTAAATAAAATATAAAATACAAGAAAAAGCGAAAAAACTTACAGGATCGGAAGTGGCGACGGATTTCCGGTCGCGAAAGGCTATAAGGCGGTCGGGAAAAGTTTTAGAGAGAGAATGAGGGAGGTATTTATAGAAATACCTCCCTCTTTCCCGACCGAAATTCGGTCGGGAATAACTCATTCCCGACCGAATTTCGGAGCTGGGCCGAGATTAGGGTTACACCATGGGCGGGAAATTTCCTGCCCAAGGTTTCCCGACCGCAAGTCGGTCGAGAATTTTTACCCCGACCGAACTGCGGTCGGGAATATCTTTTCCCAACCGTTGTTCGGTCGGGGTTTTTTTTTAAAAAACTCCCGACTAAACATCGGTCGGGAAAAGTCGTCCCGACCGAATATCGGTCGGGAATGCTCCCGACCGAAATCCGGTCGGGAATAAGCCCAAAATCTTGTAGTGATAAGTGAAAAATAGCTTTTATAATAAGATTTAAATATCATTATTTATCAAACATACAAATAATTAACATGCACCTAATTTCGACAAATATAAATTTTGTTAAATATATTTAAAAATATAACAATAAACAATTTCGATATAATTTATAAAATTTATTTTGAGATGTTAGTTTATTGATATTTTATATGTTGTGGTTAAGTAAAGTGATGAGGTCCAAGATAGTTATTTTTATTCTCTCTATTATTTCAAAGTATTGTTTAATATTTTTTATTTTCTTTATTATTTCAAAGTACTGTTTAGTTAATTCAACACTAGTTTTTAACAATATTTTTTACTTTAGTTCACATTAATTAGGTAAAGAGGCATGTGCAATTTTCCATTGATCTTTTATGCTTCAACATGTGAAAAGTGTAGTATTACGGAAAATACTAATCGCAGACATATATGTTTAATAAATTACTGTCCAAGTCGAGGGACTTGAAAAAGAATTGTTAACATATACCAAGAATCAAAAGATTTAACGAGTGACATAAAACTCACTCTCTAACCTTTTATCATTTTTTTTCTTTCTTTACTAGCTAGTAGAATAATTTCTAACCAAAATTTTACAACTGAAAATTGATATAATAATGGCATGCTTATTATAAGCAAGATTTGAATACTAATTATAATTGGCATAGTATAGAGGCACAACAAAACTTCTATTAGAGATTATTCTGGCGCGTTTGGTTCTCTTGTTCACCGATAGTGCCATTATCAGTGACGGTCGGATCTATTCCAACCGCCACATTGATGTTTGGATGCTACAATCAGAATATAAATAACAGAGAGTAAACACATTTGGATGCTCAAATAAAAACTAAAACATTCAGAGTTATTGTCCCTCATCAACACTATGCTCATTTTGTGAATATTATTATAGCAACAGTTGTTCTCAAGGGAAATGATATATATAGAGCGAGATCCCTCAACACAGAGCAAGTTTTCATTATATATATATTAATTTGTTCTTTTTCAATTGATTGTACAACTTATTTTCTATTTTACTATATGACATAACTATAGAAACTCAATCAAGACATTATTTCTTATATATAAAAAATATAATAATTTACTAGTATATAAAAATAGTAAATAAGTCTTGTGAATAAGTTTTGAGGCGTTAATAAAACTCCAAACAAAATATATGTTTTCATTAGATAACGAGGAGTAATTTTTATAATAAAGAAATAGAATAAAAGAAGCTTATGATGCAATAGTAAGAAAATAATCTGTAAATAATTTAAAGTTTTCTATTTTCTTTTCAACTCTTACTCTTTCTTTTAATGGTTAATTCTCCTAGAATACTTTCAGGTCTGTATTTTCATTTTTATTTTTCATTCTCATGTTGTGGTTTTATCACTATTGTATAGTTGAAAATTATTTCACATTACACATTAATATCTTTATCGAAATAAGAAATTGATTCAAATACCTTATTTTACTACAAGTTACATAAAAAGGTTAACCAGAAAAATCAAATTCTGAAAAAAGTATGACGTCTTTTAACTTTTTTGATTTTTTTTTTGTAAGCATAGATAGATTGGGTTTAAATAGATCGATTTTGGTGTATTAATAAACCTCAAGAACCAAAAAATGCATTGAGTAAAAAGAATAGTCTAATAAACCAAAAAGAAAGTATTTGTGCGGAAGATAGAACATATTTAATGAAAAGGAATTATAGAATATAGAATTGGAGAAATTTATATTTTGTTACTTGCATGGATGTAAAGAAAATGTTATAAAAGAATATTTCTATTTTTGTGATTTTAGAAAGTAATCATGGAATTAGAAAAAATAGATTGGTTTGCAGATTTAACAAGGGTAAATTAATTAGTAAGCAGCAAAAGTCTGTACTTAGAAATTTTGCTCTATGTATATCATCTCCCTTTGCTAAAATCCTATGATTGCTAATTAATTGATTTTTAATACTTTTCACATTTATTCTAAGAGATCATTATTATTTTACATTATCTTCTACAAATTTATTTGCTTTTAAATTTGTCAGTCTCGGTCAAACAATTTTTCTTTCTATGAAGGAGATTTCATTTCCCAAATGTTGATATATCAAAAACGGAAAATCTAAGCATCAAATACAAAAATAAAATAATAATCACAAATAGTGATAGTTTTCCGAATTTTAAGCACTATATATATAAAATCAAAAAGTAATGCATGTTACTGATTTCGCACTGAAGCATTTTCGAGTGAAAATGCCTTCTCCTTACAGCACCAAGGCTAAACGCCTCCAATGGCAGAAGTTATAAGCCTTTTGGATTAAAAAAAACATAAAGAAGCCCAAACAAAATCGCCTGGACATGGATTTGCAATTTTGGAGACGCAATCTTCACTATAAGGGAATCGGGCGGGTTCACAAAATCGCGGGTTAAGAAATCTATTTATTACTCTGCATATCAATTACTTCCCACTACTCAGCATTCTCTTTCTTCCTTCTCTCTCACAAGCAAATCTCACAACCTTTCTTGCTAAGTTGTTCTCGACATAGAGATGGGAGGTTCCGCCAAGAAAGCCGCCGCCCCATTCTCCGACGAACTCATCGTCATAGACCCACTGCAAATAGTTCCACCCACAGATCCGCCATCACCCGTGACTTCCGAACACGAAGAAGACATTGCTCCACCCACTGAGGAAGTGCGACGAGGACTCGGTAAATGAGTGATGGGAAGCCAAGCGAAAGCATCGGAAATCTCTGAAAGCTCCCAGTTGCACGCCCTGAGGTTCTGAATAAGCCGCCCCATTCGCCAACTGCAACTGGGACCTCCTCCAAGAAAGGGTCTGGATATTTGCCTGATGCATCTGCCAACCTAGATGGGGTGCACATGGAACTCGCGCGCCTCAATAGTCTGGTTGAGAGCTTGAGCAAGTCGCATGAGGCAATGACCACGTCAATGGCTCTCATGGATTCCAAGCTGGACCGCGTGTTGCAACAGTCGGGCACTCCTTGATTTCTTGTGTCAAAAAGAGGGAGAACGAGTTCAGGGGAAGCTATGCATGCTCCTGGTGTTTTTTGTTTTTAACTCTGGAACAATTTTTACCTGCTGTTTTTGACGGATGGTTGCACCGTTGTGGCAACCACTTCATTTTGAACTACTACTTTTCATGCACGTTGGTAGGTTATGAAGTTAACTCTTTTGTTACATAACTTGTGCTAACCGTTACTGCAGATAGGTCAATGATTTTGACAAAACAAATCAAAGGGGGAGATTGTTAGGGTCGTCTTGCTCACTCGGATTGGGCTAAGATCCGATCGGCCCAACATTGTTTAATTGATTTGGTTTTGTTTTAAATCATTAGGTTAAGTTAAATCTTAGATGGTAATTATCTTGATAATATTTCCATATCCTTACAAGATATTATCATATCTTAAAGATTAACTTACATGCTTTTAGATATATCTCTATGTATCTAGACATATTTAGTAGCATATTCGTTGCATATCTTTTATGATCATGCAAAATCTATGGGATAAGGCAAGAAGATATATTCGGGTTGCAGCAGAATTATCGGCATGCTTATCATATAAGAAAAGAAGATATTCTGCGGATTACAATTAGAGATCTGTTGAAGAGTCTGTCGCGCCTGTATAAGGAGAAGACTGGAAAAATTGAAGGACACTTTGAAAAAGATAATTTGTGATTCAGCCCTGTATCGAGTCAAAGCATTTTAGAAAAGAGCATTAACTCAGAGGAACTCTGGAGTAGCTTAGTGTGTTATTCGACTCATTCGAATATACCGAAAATAGTTGATGGATAGGTGTTGCAACAGCAAATATTAGAGGAAGTCTAAGATTTGAGTTGATGTAAAACCCACATTGTAATTCTTAAGTAGGGTATTGTTTGAGTCAAATTTTTTGGTACAAACCCCGTGGACTAGAACCATTTGGACCGAACCACGTTAAAATCTTTGTGTTCTTTACTGTTTATGTTTAACTGTCTTTTCACAATTGCAACAGTGAAACAACTTTCAAACGTCAAAGAACTGTTATATGTCTTACTTACGAGGGTAGTTGCAACTACTGCCAAGTGCAATTGCATCTGATTACAAGTAATATAGATCTTTCAGATCCATTGTAGCACGATGGCGTTCAAGTAATCCCACATCTAGGGGTCGGATGGGGAGACCACAACTGAAGGAGGGATGATGTGGTCGAGAACTTGGTAAGCTCGTTCATGAATTTTAAATAACTCGACCAAGTAGAATATTGCCTGGATTCAATGTCCAACAAGATAGGGATGAAGTTCTTGATGTTAGTGACGATGAGAGCGGGGGGAAATTTTGGGGGTGCGGCCTCGTGAGGAGGCGCGTCATTTTTGCCGTCGAAGGAGGTGGACGACTTGGAGGAGGAGGTATCCTCGCTAGGGTTTGTCATAGTCTAGGAGAGAAAGAAAATAATATAAGGTTGATACCATGTAAGATAATGAATTCCTTGTGTTATTCAATGAATAATGTTCAATATATATACAAATGAGATCATTTATAATAAGGTAACTATCTATCACTAAAGATATATATCAATCTACAATAATTACCAAATATACATATTCTATATCTAATAAAGAGCTAATCACCTCTTCCTCATGAAATGAGGATTTCTCACCTCGTATAGAAATTGATAATTGTGAAGCCTCTCCAATAAAGAGAAAAACGACAAACTAGACCAATCCTTTGCGCGTTTTCGCGAAACTAGTCCCATCCTTTCAATTTTTACAAAACTAGGCCTGGACTTTTCATTTCGGAAAAAACTATACCCCAACTTTCATTCCGACTAAAAAAATGTCATACTTCAACGTTATGACATCACCAATCCATTTTGGTCGAGGGCAAAAATAGACATTACACTTATAGTATCTTAGAATTACACTTACACCCCATAATAAATATTTCTTAAAAAATATTTCTTTATATCTTCAAAAAATAAGAAAATACATACATAAAAAATATTAATTTAAAATATATTATTTTTATTATTGAAAAAAAATTACAACCGTCTTCCTCACAGACCCCCCCTCGGACCAGAATCGCACCTCCACCATGATTTGTTGCCACCATCACTACGAATCGCACCACCATCGTGATTTGCAGTGGTGGTGGCGCAAATCGCGCCGCTGCGAATTGACGCCGGTGGGTGGTGGTGGTGTGATTTCTTAATTCATCACCACCACCACTCGATTCATGATCACGACGATGACGGAGGTGTGGTGGTGGTAATGAATTGCGAATGTGCAGAGGGTGGGGTGGGGTGGGGTGGGGTGGGGTGGAGGGTCTGTAAGTGAGGAAGACGAGCAATATTTTTTCATTTTTTTTTGGATTTCAATAGTTAAAATTATATATTTAAAAATTAATAAAAATAATAATTATAAATAAATTGGTGAAATAATAATTTTTTTCTTTTTGTTATAAATTGAAAAATGTTAAATGTAGTTATCATTTAATTTGTGGGTGCAAATGTAATAACTCAAAAGATTGGAGGTTAGATATTTTGGGGAGTGTTAGTGTGATTACTCTAATTTTTTGGGAAGTGTAGTACCGATTTTGCCCTTGTAAAATTTTAAATTTGGCCGGAATGAAAGTTGAGGTATAGTTTTTTTCGTAATGAAAAATCCATGCCTAGTTTTGCAAAAATTAAAAGAGTGGAACTAGTTTCGCGAAAACGCACAAATGATGGGTATAATTAGTCATTTTTCTCTCCAATAAACATTATAGAACCATCATGATCTTCTAGTCCACCATAATATCAAATCCTTACTCGATCCAAAACTGGTCATTCTAAGCATAAACAGTACCCTGGTTTCAAAGTGTTTAATGATACAAAATATCCCTTAACCACCTTGTCCACAGTATATATACGCTAATTAGTACAATACAAAAGTTCACAATCCCAAAATACTTTCTTTCAATCCCTACCCAACACTCACCTGGGAAATGAGCGAAATAATGTTTTAAATATTTAGAAGGTCTTTCAATCCAAAAAGTATAGTGATGCTAGATGTAAAGTCCCTCTCTCAAAAAATAAAATACTCTAGATGTAAAGCTGCTCCTCCAATAATTGTCTGGAACAGTTGATTACCAATTAGGGGTGTACACGGGCGGGTATTTGCGGGTTACCACAAAAAAAGACACCATACCCACATATGGCGGGTTACCAAAATCTTCAACCGAGCGGGTCATTTTAATTTTGAAACCATGCGGGTGGCCGGTTGTGCGGGTTAGCGGGCGGGTGGCCGGTTATAACACAATTCCAAAAAAAAATTAAACTGACTTTAATAAGACCAGCTGGATGTTAATAACATTCTGGGAAAAAAAACTGATATAGTGATTTAACATAATAATCATGCAGACAACCCCCTTTTACAAAAGTTCTGAAAACTAATACGGATCTGCTTTATTTGCAAGAAGAACCCACGGAAAAATAACTTTATTCAGGCATAGATTTCCTATATCCTACGCTCCTTCATCCAAGCACATCACCATCATGGAGCACCAAAATCCAAAATGTATCTTCACATTCTCCCATACTTGTGGCTGGCTACCTTGTTTCAGTATTATGTCACACTCATTAGTTTACATGATTCTTTACATTTACAACTAGTTCAACTTCAGACCAACAGATAAACAAAATAAACACCACATGATGAAGATACAAAGCACATAAGAGAAAGCAACGTCAAGCACAATTCTTTAAGCATTCAATAACAATAATCAACAACTAAACAATTAACTTTTGGGTTGAAGCCGAAAAAAATAAAAATTTAAAGGAGGCAATTTACAGCGGGACCGTAAGTGCGAAACGTAAAACTTTCGAGGCGAGATCGAATTAATTTAGAAAAATAAAAGGACTATTCTTCAATTTTTTAATACTTAATAGTTTGCGGGTCCCAAGCGATAAATACGTGCGAGCCCTCCAGATATTCATCACTATAAAATAAAACATAATACAGTAAATAGTTGAACTTACAGGGGCAAAATCGAAATAAAAAATCAACTACAGCAAGAGCACATGCTCTTATTTTTATTCTTTGTCTTTCGTTTACTATAATTTCAATACCGAATTTTTTATTTTCTTTGCCCCAAAACTTTATGTCTTTTTGAATTGCGTCAAAATAGTTATTAATCATTCATTCTATTATTTCTTCTTCTCTGCGTTTCGTACTTCAATTTCAGGATCAAACTTTTCATTTTCTTGTCAAGAAACTTTATTCTTATGCACGAGCAAGGTCTCATAAATACTAAATTGAAATCATTTTTTAGCAAGCGCAACAAATTTTTTTTTGGTAACCACCTTCATAACCCTCATCTCACCGTTTATTGGTAGTACCGCGTCAGCAATATACAGTTGCATAAATAATTTATCCAACGGTTGTTTTTGTCTCTCCCATTTACCCTTTTTTCCTACTTATTTTCTTGTGGCTGCCTCACTCGTTCTTCTCATTTTCTTTCTTTTTTTCTTGGTTTTAACATATTTGCCCCCTCTTTTCTTTTCTTTTTGTTAATTAGATGCAACAAAATAAGGACTTAATAGGTAGCAAAAAGCCTACAATTGTTCATGCCTCACACAATTACCCTTTATCATTTATTTTTATGTGGCTGCCTCTCTCGCTCTTCTCCTTTTTTTTTTGGTTTAACATATTGGAGTCAAAACATGCGGCTGAGTATTTATTTATTTATTTATTTGTAATTTGAAACAACAATATGGACCTAATAGTGAGGAAGAAATTAATGCCTAAATTTTTTCGATTCTTATACAGCGGTAGTTCGATTCTTATATAGTTCGATTGGGCATGGCTTCGACTATTCCTGCAGCCCGCCAATTAGATTTACAGTAGGGCTCAAAAAATAAATAACATGAAACTTATGGGTTGAATCCAGAAAAAAAATACAAAGGACCATTTGGCAATTTACAGCGGAACCGTAAGTGCGAAAAGTAAAACTTTCGAATCGAGATCGAATTACTTTAGAAAATAAAAGGACTATTCTGTAATTTTTTAATACTTAATAGTTTACGGATCCCAAACGATAAATATGTGCGGGCCTTCGAGATATTCATTACTGTAAAACAAAACATAATACAGTAAATAGTTGAACTTACATGGGCAAAATTGGAAAGCGAAAAATCAACAACAACAGCTTTCCTTGGTGTTGACATCCATTCTTATTATATAGTAACATAATATAATATAATATAATATAAATATAATATAATATAATATAAATTAAGATGGTGCTCAGGTCCTTGGGTATTAGTGGTATCAGAGCCATGGACCAGGATAAACATACGTTAGGAACAATCTATTACATAACACTTTATTATGAATTTACTAGGAAGAAATAATATTGTTCAAAATAGTATAAATACAGAGTATGATATACCTAAAGATTTAGAATTACTTAATAAATGGACTATTCCTAAGATAGAGCCTAAAATTCTTTATAAGTTAGGGACCTTCGAAAGACTTGGTTTGAAACAAGTTGTTAAAACAACTGAAGAATCTATTTCTTTAAATAATGAAGAAATGATAATAAAATTGCTAAGTGAAAGATATTTCTTTATATAGAAATACACATAAATTTATTCGTATAGGTTTTGTTAACCTAGGGAGAAAAAATCTTGACCATCGGAACTTGGAGCCATCGAGGGGCGAACCAAACGATGGCCATCAAGGGGCAAGTAAAACCTTCCCTATCGGAGGAAAGGTATAACGTTCATCATTGGAAGATAAAATTGCCTCTCCGCAAACTTTGTCTCCGATGACATACGGATTACTACACTCACACAGCATCCGATGCTAAAGGCACTACCAGTCTTGGATGACTGTACGATGCCTAATAATCGCCGATGCTTTAGTTAGTGAACAATCTTATAAACGGGAGGCCTTAAATATGTTTTCCCCGAGGGGTACCCCCTATAGCGACATATCGAAGAATATATCTTATAAGCCTCGGGGGAAAACATCCCGAAGGCATAATAATAGTCGTATTACTCGATGGAATCATTAGGAAGACATCCCTATGGCACAATAATAGCCATATTACTCGATGGCATCATTAGGGAGACATCCCGATGACACCATAATAGCCGTATTACTCGATGGCATCATTAGGGAGACATCCCGATGGTACGATAATAGCAAAATCACCTGATGGCATCATTACGAAGAATAGTTCTATGACAGTTAATCTGAAGGCGAAGAAGTTCATCCAAGTGCATACAATACGAAACACTTCTAGAACAAAAACCAGGTGTCATCCTGCCAGATACAACTGCTGGGCGAAGACTAGGTGTCATCATACATAGCATGAAGCAGCCACAAATCAACCAGGTGTCATCTTTGCCTCTAATGCCTCAGCACTAGAAGAGATGAGTGGCCATAGCATAAGCAGCTGAGTTAGCCTGTAAACGTTTGTGGAGTTGCCACCTAATAAGAGGCGTGCAATCAAAAAAGGACTATAAATATTCATATTGAGTGAAGAAGAAAGGCAGATCAAAAAAAGGAGAAAAAATTATAAGTTGAAAATCAATCTGTAAATCCAGAAGCTTAATACAATACTATATTTTCTTATTTTTGATAAGACTCTTTTGCTGGCTATTTGGGCAAGGCGTTCTTCAAATTGAAAAGTATAAAAACCACACCCAGGAGTTAACAAATGGCGCCGTCTGTGGGAACGCCGTAAATTATTGCCTTCGAGTTACGCCAGTAAAAGAGTCTCGGTGCTTACAGTATTCAAAACCAATACAACAAATGGACAGATCAGCTCGTTCTGAGCATCGGACAGAAAACCACAGTGAGAGTATATATCAAGAATCTGCAGAGAGTTCCCCTAGAAACACTCCACCACCTAATATCGACTATATTAATATCCCCAGAACAGTGTTTGAAGATTTAGTGGAAGCAGCTTTAAGAAGGGCTCAAGCTAACGAAAGACCCCCAGAACCACAACCTATACAACCGTACAGAGAAAGGTATAGGGTGGAAGAGCAAGGCTCAAGAATGACGCCAACTCCACAGCGAATACCACCAACACAGCCAGGATGTCGGCAAGAAAGGTATCCAGGTGTGATACCTCCACCTGGCAATGTTTTCGAGGATAGAGTACCTCCTTATCGCCCCAACATGTTCCCTCATTCGAGCAATGAGCCAGCTCTTTGGGAAATGTTTAATCATCTCCGACGAGAGATGCTTAGCATGAAAAGGGCCATCACACCGGAAGATGAGCCAGTATATCATGGATCACCGTTTATACCGGATGTTGCACAAGCTACAATTCATGCCTACATAAGAGCAGTTAACCTACCCATGTATTCAGGAGAAAAAGATGGAAAAGACCCGCAGGATCACATCAATCAATATATCGCAACGATGGATTTACAATCAGCCCCAAATTTCGCGTTGTGTCGAATCTTTCGAGCTACACTGACAGGAAGGGCACAATCTTGGTTTACCCAGATACCCCCAGGCACAATATCTAACTTCTCCCAGTTGGCCAGTTTGTTTGTACGACAGTTTGCCTGTAACAGACGCTATCCCAAATCAGCATGTCATCTGTTTACCATAAAGCAGCAAAAGGATTAATCTTTAAGAGATTTCATGAAACACTTTTTCGATGAAGTATTGGACGTCCCCAACATAGATCCGACCATGTTAGCAGACATTCTTGCTCAAGGATTGTGATCGGGGAATTTCTTCCGATACCTGGTAGGAAATCGAGTAAAGGACATGAATGAATTAATGTAGAAAGCAGAGATGTATATCCTGATGGAAGAAGCAGAAAAGTCCAAGTTGAAGGCAGAAACCGCCGATGCCCATGCAGGGCCAAAAGAAAAGGAGGCATCTAAGAATCACCCGTCTCGAAGAGATAATCCTGGAGTGGTGAAAAGGCATCTTCAGCCTATACCATTACCAACTCTAACCATCACCCAGTCAGAAGTGCTAAATGTAATGAGGGGAAACAAGGATTTCTCTTGGCCTATGCCAGTAAGACAACCGTACAAGAAAAAGGATTCAGGAAAGTTCTGCAAATATCATAAGGCGTATGGCCACACAACCGATGGTTGCAAGAATCTGCGAAATGAAATTCATAGGTTGCTAGACTTGGGTTATCTAAGAGACTACCTAAGCAGTAACAAAGAAGATCATTTGATGGAACGAAAGAAAGTCCGGAATGAAGAAGGGGAGGTGGCTGTTGAACCCCCATCGAGGAATGATGAACAGGAGGAATTTAATCAGCAGTTACCACCACCACCAGGTACATATCGAGATAACCCTCCATCGGGAAGAACCATCAACATGATTGAAGGAGGAGATATATCCTCGTCTCCAGCTGGCAGAAAGAAGAAATATCTCAAAGAGGCCAGAAAGATGGGACAAGGACTATCGGTTTGCACAGTGCAAGGAATGAAGCTACCAACAATATCTTTCAGACCCGAAGATCTTCAAGGAATTGTATATCCTCATGAAGATCCGTTGGTAATTAAGGCAACCATAATGGGTATCGAGATACAACGAGTCCTCGTAGATACTGGAAGCTCAGTAGATGTATTATTTACCCCAACTTTTGGAGCAATGGGGTTAAAAAAAATACATCTTGATCCTACGGAGATACCTTTGGTAGGCTTCTCAGGAGAAACCAGTCGGACTTTGGGAACTGTCATACTTCCGATGTCCTGGGGGGAAGGAGCAGTGCGTCGTACCGAGCATGTGAAGTTTTGGGTAGTAGAAGCATCCTCACGAACGTATAACGCAATATGTGGAAGGCCTTCTATTCACGCCTTCGAGGCTGTACCCTCTAGTCTTCATCTCAAGGTAAAGTTCCCCACGGTGTCGGGTATTGGAGAAATCCGAGGCAATCAAATCAAGGCTAGGGAATGTCGTATGAATGCCATACCAACGAGTGTGGAAGAAGAACTTAATCACCCGGGAAAAAAGCAGAAAATGGAGGAAGTCCGAGTTCAGCCAGTGGAAGAATTAAAACTGGTAGAACTAGAAGAGGAAAATAAGAAAGTAAAAATAGGAACATGAATGGGACTAGCAATTGAAAAAAAGGTCATTTCCATCTTAAAGGAATACAGATACCTCTTTGCATGGGAAGGAGGCCCACCTGGAAGAATCAACCCCGGGATATGTCAACATCGTCTCAATATCAATCCCTTCATCAAACCCATCCGGCAAAAGAAAAGAAACATGGCCCCAGAAAGAAATGGGATTATCAAGTCAGAGATAATACGCCTTCTAGGATTACAGCAAATCAGGGAAGTTATATACCCTGAATGGCTGTCCAATGTTGTGTTAGTACCCAAGTCAGGTGGACGATGGCGAATGTGTGTGGATTTTACTAATTTGAACGATGCCTGCCCAAAGGATTGTTACCCCTTACCCAGCATCGACCAGTTGGTGGACTCAACGGCGGAATGTGCACTATTATCCACGATGGACGGTGACCAAGGATACAATCAGATCCCAATGGCGGAGGAGGATCAAGAGAAAACCAGTTTCATTACAGATGTGGGTACGTATTGCTATATGGTCATGTCTTTTGGACTTAAGAACGTTGGGGCCACTTATCAAAGGTTAGTGAACCTGATGTTCTCCGATGTCATTGGAAATACGATGGAAGTTTATGTAGATGATATGATTGTAAAAAGCAAGAGGGCAGAAGATCATCCGAGGGATTTGCGACAAGCTCTGGTCATTATGGACAAATTTGGCATGAAAATAAATCCCAAGAAATGCTCTTTCGGGATCAGGGGAGGAAAATTCCTAGTGTATATGGTAACGGAGAATAGAAATTAATCCAGAAAAAGCCAAAGCCATCGTGGAGATGAAATCACCTAGAACAATAAAAGAAGTGCAAAGACTAACAGGGAAGATGACATCACTCAGCCGATTCATATCACGATCAGCGGAGAAAGGCTTGCCATTCTTTAAAATATTAAGGAATGTTAAGGAGTTTCAATGGACTCCCGATTGTGAAGCAGCCTTCGATAGCCTGAAGAATTACCTGGTTAGTCCTCCATTGCTAGTCAAGCCTGAACCTGGAGATAAGTTGTTTGTATATTTGTCGGCTGGCGATGAGGCTGTAAGTGCAGTATTAGTAAAGAATGAAGGGGGTGATCATCGTCCTGTGTACTATGTCAGTAAAACCCTGCAAAATGCGGAAAAGAATTATGTGCAGACAGAAAAGTTGATATTAGCACTTGTAGTAGCAGCTAGAAAGTTAAGGTCATACTTCCTAACGTATCATGTGACGATACTCACCAAATATCCGTTAAGGGTCATACTCAATCACCCAGAAACATCAGGTCGAATGGTAAAGTGGGCAATAGAGTTAAGTGAGTATAGCTTGTCATACGTTCCACGTCCAGCCATCAAAGCACAGGTTCTATCTGACTTCATGGTAGAAATGAAAGAAATGCAAGATGAGAAGCCACATGTATTATGGCATGTGTATGTAGACGGATCATCCGTCGGAACACACGGTGGGGCAGGAGTAGTTCTGAAGAATTACGAGGAAGAAGAAAATCTATGCTTTGCCATCAGGATAAATTACCCCTTGTCTAACAATGAAGCCGAATACGAAGCCCTCCTAATCGGGATGAGGTTAGCCATGGAAGGAAACATCAGTCGAGTGGTGATTCACAGTGATTCACAACTGATAGTGCAGCAAGCAATAGGAAAGTTTAAAATAAAAGAAGAGCGATTGAAAGCATATGCTCAAACAGTTCGGAATAGGCAAAAGATGTTTGAAGAATTCCAATTGAGACAAATTCCTAGGTCGGAGAACCAAGAGGCAGATGCGTTGTCAAAAATAGCAACTCAATTCGTGGTCGGAACACGACGAATTACTTTGCTACAAGCTATGGGATCAGAACAGCAAGAGCCTCAGGAGGACGTCCACGTCATCGTAGCCCCAGTGACATCAGGATGGATGTCAGATATAGTTGCTTATTTAGAGGACCCTACACAATACTACGATGATGACATTGAGAGAAAGAGATTAGAAAGGAAAGCAGCAAGATATTTCTTGCATAAAGGGGTGTTGTTTCGACGCTGCTACTCTAATCCTCACACTCGATGCCTGGATGGACAGGAAGCGTTGGGAGTGATAAAAGAAATGCACGAAGGGACATGTGGAAATCACTCGCAAGGTGTGAGCATGGCCAATCTTATCATAAGGCAAGGGTATTATTGGCCTACGATGATTCAAGATTGCCAGGAATACGCGCGCAGATGTCCAGCGTGCCAAGCCCACGCTTCACAGATTCATCAACCAGCAGCACCGTGGGAGCCAAATTTGCTAGCATGCCCCTTCGCCAAATGGGGAATAGATTTAGTAGGACCCTTGATGCCTAATCCGAGGCAAAAGAAATATCTATTGGTAGCAGTAGATTATTTCACAAAGTGGGTAGAAGCAGAGCCGATGGCCAGAATCACAGCAAGCGCTGTCATCAATTTCCTATGGCGAAGCATACTATGCCGATTCAGAATTCCTCTTTACCTCGTGAGCGATAATGGGTTACAGTTTGAAGACCAAAAGGTAGAAGACTGGTGTAAGCATTGGGAGATTAAGCATCGCTTTGCTTCCGTCGGATATCCCCAAGGTAACGGTCAAGTTGAGAGAACCAATCGAACCATGTTAAAGAGCATTAAGGCTAGATTGGACCATCACAAAGAACGATGGATAGAAGAAATTCCAGGTGTTTTGTGGGCATATTGCACGACTCCTAGCTCTGCCACGGGAGAGACACCATACAGCATGGCTTATGGTTGTGAGACTGTAATCCCACCCGAGATCGTAACCGAAAGTTGAAGGATCCGAGAGTATGAAGAAGTTAGTAATAGCTCGAATCTAGCTCTAGCCTTGGACTTGTTGGAAGAAAAGAGGCATCGAGCATCAGTACGCATGGAAGGGTATAAAGCTCGAATGGCCAAACACTACAACAAAAATGTCAGGGTTAGAACATTCCAAGTAAGAGATCTGGTTCTCAAACGAGTAGGAGCATCCAAGAATGTTGCTAAACTGCAGCCCAAGTGGGAAGGACCATACAAGGTGAGCAAAATCATCGGACCTGCTACTTACCAGTTAAGTACCCCCGAAGGTATGGTACTTACCCGAACTTGGAATGCATTGAATCTTAGAAAATATTATGCTTAGTGTCTGGTAGTAATAATGTAAATAAGGACATCACACCAGTGTACATGTAAATAAAGTCGTGGTGGAATAAAGATGGCATTAATTTATATGGAATTTGTACATAATCACAAAACTCGATTCATTCCGATACAACCATCTAACCCGACTAACTTGCATACACACATATAAATATGGCTGAACTCGAATAAGATTCCGAGATGCCTACGTATCCCGATACAAGGGAATCAAGCCACTCGTAGTTTAATTTACATATGCAATTACAGACCTAACATACAAAAGAAAGTATTAATTATGCATAGGACGCTTGCCTTCTCGAATTAGGCAACGCCGTTGTTCTTCTGAAAGATCAGCAGGATCCATAATGGTTACTACTGGAACTGTAGATCTTTGAGAAGAGGCAGAAGGAGTTGTAGTATTGGAAGAGGTAATGATCTCAAGGTCGGGAAGATCCAGGTGTGGAGGAAAATTTGGGAGTGTTCTCACAGCCTCCCGACAGATCTGAAAACCCATCACAACCATCTCCCGCATTTCCACACGCAAGGTTGCCCTTATTCGTTCCAAACTTGGAACCGCCAAGGTAGCCTCAGCACGAGTGATCAAAGCGTCCACTGCACGAGATCTCTCTAAATCCGACAACTTCGTAGCTAGCAAATCCCTTTCGGCCAACAGAGAAGATATCAAAGCATTGGAAGTACGGCTTTGACTTAGTAAGTTGTTTATACGAGCCTCCAGTTCTCTGGCATGATCCCGCTCCAAAGTTACCAGTTGTCTCATATCCAAGATGGTATCTTGGGCATCCTTTAGTAGAGCTTCCAAGATTTCCTGGTCGGAATCATAGTGAGCGTGCAGATTGGCAATTTGATTACGAGCATCGGCTAAGTTCTTCTCCAGATCGGTAAGGTATCGACACAAGAAACCGGCATTATTGGAAGGATGTGCACCAAGGGTATTCGCGATCAAAAACACATGCATGAAATAAGAGGAAAATTGAAGAATGATAAGAAAGGCGTCACGAAAGAGAAACAGGAGCATGACGTACCTCACATAAGTTACGGCATAATCGATCCTGACGAAGGTTCATAGAAACAGAGCCAAGAGCTTCGCAGTTAGCTTGATTCAGCAAACCACTTAAGAAGTGCCGATGGTAAGAAACATCTGAAGTTAGTACAGGAAAAGTATCACGAAAATCTTCTGTAGCTATACCACTCGTTCCCTCCCCAGCAGGTGGAACCATCCTAGGAGGGGAAGGAATCACATCAGAAGAGCTCATAGGTGGCACGGTTATATTATCACCATCTATGACGTTGACTGAAGGATCGTGGGGGGATCGGACAGCTAAGGTCAGTGTAAGAGGAGACGGAAAGTCGGGATCCACGTTTAAGTCCTGAGGGGAAGTATTCCCAAAGAGAGAATCGATAGAAGGGACGACAGAGTCCCATAAAAAATCGGGCTGCGAGAACATCAAGAGGTCATCGGAACCAGGATAAGGGTCGGGAAGATCACGTTCGATAGATGAACCCGAGGTGTTCGAATACATAGGAAAGGAGACCAGAGGGACCAGCACTTCCTCAGAATAACGCCTGATAACAAATCGCTCCATCTCATATCCTAAAAGAAATAATCAAAGGTTAATCATCAGAACAAAAAGACGATGTCATTGAGGTAAGAAAGTAGATTAACTTACGAAAAGCAGGGTTTGAGTGCAAGGGCATCGGAGGAATATTCAGTTGTTCTGCACCATGTTGTAGACCAACCATGGTTAGAGTTGAGGAGTTCGCCAGAATAGAGCATATATCGTAACTACCTAAAAACAGGCCAGTGGAAGTTAAATACTCCATTTCTCGTACAGCGGTCTCAGGACGAGGGATCACATATCCCAAGCCCCATTGTAAAGGTATACCCCATGAATCTCCAGAAGAATCCCTTGGTTTAATAAAAAAATACCTTTTCGTCCAATCTACTACAAATGCCAAACGACGAGGGACATGGAAACTTCTCTGCTGATCTCGATAAACTAGGCTAAAATAGGGAAGACCATTGGGACACGGACGCAGAATGAAAGCAGCGCACACCCGATACGGAGTTAGGGGTATGTTCAAAAGATTACAGCAGAGAACGAAGCCCACCAGATAGCGAAATGAGTTAGGGGTCAGTTGGCTAGGACAAACCTGCCAATATTGAAATAGTGAGTGCATGAAAGGGTGAAAGAGCATACGCAAGCCACAACGAATTTGTTCAGAATATAAAGTTAGATAACCCAAAGGGGGTTCAAAGGCCCTATGGAAAGGACGAGGAACGATGATACTGTAGTCATCGGGATTCAAACCATATTCGCGCAACATACGAAAAATGGACTCGGATGATTCGACGCTTTGGCAAGAACCTACTCTGTTTCCTCCGATCATAGCATTAACATTTAGAGCAGAAGTGTTAAAAATAGAAAGACTATCAGGAGGGAGATAGGGTTCTCTCCGAAGGAATGTAAGACGTAGGGAATCTGCCATGCTCGAGCTAGAACGAGATGCCGATGTTCCATGCACAGCAGGAGAACCTCTAAAACCCAAAGACAAACCATTCATGGCAGGTCTATCCCTTGCATGCCCATTGGAGGATTCACCCCGAGCATGAATAGGAGAAGATTCCCCAGAAGATGATGATGATCTACGGATGAAGGAAGGCATTAGGGCAAAAATATGGAAAGTAATAAAGAAGTTATATCTACTGCAATAAAAGTGCAAAAGAGAACCAAAGACAATAAAAGGACAAGAGCAAGATTCTGCAGAGAATGTTGTTGATGGAGGAAATGATGAGAAAGCAATTTATAGAAGCACCTGGAGACAACAAGGGGGTACGTGTCAAAGTAAAATTGACATCTGGAACTCTCAAGGTATGGGTAAATAAGGATAAAGACACGTGCGAAGAATGTTGGTAATAATGGCAGACATCAGACATAAAAAGTAGTGCATAAAGTGACAAGAAAAGACAAAACAGCAGAATAAAAAAAAGAGAGGGGACAATAAAACTTGTTCAATAATTCATAAGGTAATGAATAATCATACAGTAAGTCGATAACTTGTTCAAAGCACAATTACAAGTCGAAAGATAAAAAGCAAAACAAGCTGAAGGGCTAAACTAAGAACGACGCTCCGATGGGTGAGACGGGGAGGATGGAAAGCCAGAAGAAGATGCAGGAGAAGGAGCCCGACCCAATATCTTCTGATAGGCATCATGAGCTTCTTGGGAGGAAGGAGGGCGCATCATCAAAGCCTGAGGGTTTAAACGCCTCCAATTCTCAGGGTGGGAAAACAGTCGGTCTTCACGACATTGATTGATGCAGCCCAGATACCCAAGTATGAAGTTACCCAACAAGTGACTCTTATGCCTCTGTTGGTACTTCTCCTCACAGTGCCTCTGAACTTCATCTTTGGTGAGAAGAATGGCCCCGGACAGTTTATCTTCCAATACCTCGGGAGTGATGAAACCCGAAGAAGGAGGTGGTGGCTTCTTCAGTTCTTCCTTGAGCTGATTATACTGATTTTGAAGGGTAGAAACTTCCTTCTTCAGAGTATGCTCTAGCTCTCCCCATGAACTCTTCTCTTTCGATAGCACAGTGAGTTCGTCCTTAAGCTTGTTGCACTTAGAGGTACGCTCGGATAAAATGTTGGTTGTTTCATCCAGCTTGGATGTCAACAGTTTCTCCCTCACCAGACTCTGAGCAAATGCCTCCCGAAGGCTCTTCAACTCATCTTCAGCCTTCTTCAAAGTAGCGTTCCGTATAGCTAGCTCTTCCATGGATGTTTGCCCGATAGCTTGAGCGGCATCCACCTCTCGCCAGATAGAAGGAATGATCTTGGGAACTTAGGAAGATATGGAAAATAAATTCATAACTGTGAAATCTAGTAGTCATAACAAAGAAGGATAAATAAAAAGTCTTACCATAGCAACCATCAACTCGGAGAAAAATCTGGCAGTGTGTTCATCGTGGGGAGTGGCAGCTGAGGTCGCGTTCAGATATTGGGTGATGACCTCGAGTACTGGGCTTAGATCCGAGCTACTTGGTTTCATGCTAGACTCGGCATTGGCCCCAGTGGTATGAATGAAATAAGGGGAGCCAGTCGGAGTAAAACGACTAGAAAAAGGCATCCCCTCAAATTGAGGCCTCGCAGAAGTACCAGCAGGAGCCTCCGAGGGCGCATTCCATACATGTTTTTTCACCAGCGAAGGCAGCAGTTCATCCAAAAGCTCCAAGTTAACTGAGCGAGAAAGAGCAGAAGAAGGAGGATCGTGGGCATCGCCTTCGAAAACCCGACCCTCGGAGGAAAAGAGGTCATCAATGGATAGATTCTGATGGATCAAAGACGGATGCTTTTGAGCGTCCGAGGATGAATTGCCTGCTTAAAAAGGATAAGTAAAGATAAGCCTATAGGCTAAGCACAGAAAGTAAAGATGGATAAAAAAGAGAAGGTGGTAAAAGTGGCTAACCTGCTCGAACTCCTTCGTCCTCACTCTCGATCAGAATAACCTTCTCTTTGTCGGCTATGGGATAACAAACAAAATAAGTCACACATCACCAAGGAAAAGCAAAGAATAAAATCTTCGAATGTATACCTGGGGAAGAAGAAGCGAGGAGAGCATTATTATCTTGGGGAACAGTGCTTGCTTCATTGGAAGGAAGTGTAGGCAGTGACAAATCCTCCACGAACTGTGAGGGAAGGACAAGAGTCTCTTCCATAATCCTATCGGAACGAGGAAGAGACGAAGGCTCGGAGGGTAAGGCATCGTGCGAAGGGGAAACCTCCGGCGCCTTAGAAATGATTGCTGCATCCGCCGTATCCCTTTCAAAGCCCTCGTCACCGACATCGTGCTCCACGGATTTTGGTGAATCCATAGCAGGGGGCTCTTCGGGACCAGAATTCTTACTCGATGATTGGGAATCATCGTCCGAGGGTATCCTGGCCTTTTTAGGTCCCTTACCCTTTGCGCGAGAAATAGCCGGGCGAGAGATATCAGTTATATCTTTCTCATGCTCCCCCAAATAGGATACTGCATAAGAAAAAGATAAATGAAAAAATGCAGAGCTTAAATGAAGAGAGTATAAACAAGAAGAGGGATGATTTACTCACCAAAGGTAGGCCGTTCGGCATCGGAGAGATGGATAAGTGTTTTCCCCACGAGGGAAGCGTCCAAAGGAGCCACTATGGTAAGCCCAGCAGTATCGTATAAAGGTAGAAAATGAGCGGATTTCAGCAAAGCAGAGGCGTCGAGAGCCAATGAAAAAGAGATAGTTGGATCCATCTTATAAGAAGGGGCATCGGGTTGACGCCAAGTATAGGGAAAATCCCACTTGCCCCCAATAGGTTTGATAAAGACAAATTTGTCCTTCCAACTGCTATAAGACAAAGTGGTTCCTATGACTATTTTCTTCTCTGGGTCACGATGGACGAAGAAGTACGATGGGTGACCCGTTGAAGAAACGTTAACAGTAAAAAGGGAAAAAAAACCTCCTCACAGTACACTAACTCCCTCGATAGGCACCATAATACAAAAGAGGCGAGAATGGTAAAGCTATTGGGTGTTAGCTGGCTAGGACAGACATCACAAGCTTTGAATACCTCACAGTATCGGAGACCCGCACGTACCTGAACGAGATAAAGGGTAACATAGCCCTCGGGAGGGTTGTTTCCCCTATCGTCTTTTGAAGGAATCTGCTTGGTGATGTTCAAGGAGGACACTCCGAAATCGTGGAATAAGTTGTTAACTTCTTCGTCGGTAACCGTGCCCGCAACATGCTCCACTTCTTTGTAGCGACGAAGGCCCTTCGTCTTCGCAGGAACATCTGAAGCGTCAATAGCGGCGGATGACTTTCTTGACCTCTTAGAAATTCGTGTCGGTTCATCTTCCTTACCAGCAAAAGCTTTACCCTTCCTCTTGCGGTGGTAAGTCTCAATACCAGAGGAAGTATTCTCCGGTAACAGAGCCACCGTGACGGTGGTGGAATCTTCTGCGGTTGAATAGGTAGTCGGAGCAGCGACAGATTCCATTGGCAGGGCAGACGGAGCACCAGAAGCGTCCACCAAGACGGTGGCTAAGGGCAGAGTAGCGGCGGAAGTTTCGCTGGCCATTGTAGAAGAGTAAGAGAGAAAAAAAAGCTTAGGGTTTTTATTTTCTGCTTAAAAAAGGATGAAAAGCTTGAAGGAGAGAAGAATGGTGAAGAGGAATGAGGAAAAAAGGGTGTTTATATAGGTTTTCGTCTGAGAAAGTGGGGAGTTAATGCACGCCTGCATTAAAGAGCACGACTCCCCATAAATAAATGTCGTTACAAACCCTTGGAATTCTCCCGTTAATGCGAAACTAATCTGTTTCCCACGATCTCCGATGGCAATACTTCCGAGGACTATTTCACTATAAGTTCCTGTTGATTACTTGTAATACACCAGGAACTGGGGGGACTGGTGTTAACATAGGGAGAAAAAATCTTGACCATCGGAACTTGGAGCCATCGAGGGGCGAACCAAACGATGGCCATCAAGGGGCAAGTAAAACCTTCCCTATCGGAGGAAAGGTATAACGTTCATCATTGGAAGATAAAATTGCCTCTCCGCAAACTTTGTCTCCGATGACATACGGATTACTACACTCACACAGCATCCGATGCTAAAGGCACTACCAGTCTTGGATGACTCTACGATGCCTAATAATCGCCGATGCTTTAGTTAGTGAACAATCTTATAAACGGGAGGCCTTAAATATGTTCTCCCCGAGGGGTCCCCCCTATAGCGACATATCGAAGAATATATCTTATAAGCCTCGGGGGAAAACATCCCGAAGGCATAATAATAGCCGTATTACTCGATGGCATCATTAGGAAGACATCCCTATGGCACAATAATAGCCATATTACTCGATGACATCATTAGGGAGACATCCCGATGACACCATAATAGCCGTATTACCCGATGGCATCATTAGGGAGACATCCCGATGGTACGACAATAGCAAAATCACCTGATGGCATCACTACGAAGAATAGTTCTATGGCAGTTAATCTGAAGGTGAAGAAGTTCATCCAAGTGCATACAAGACGAAACACTTCTAGAACAAAAACCAGGTGTCATCCTGCCAGATACAACTGCTGGGCGAAGACTAGGTGTCATCATACATAGCATGAAGTAGCCACAAATCAACCAGGTGTCATCTTTGCCTCAGCACTAGAAGAGATGAGTGGCCATAGCATAATCAGCTGAGTTAGCATGTAAACGTTTGTGGAGTTGCCACCTAATAAGAGGCATGCAATCAAAAAAGGACTATAAATATTCATATTGAGTGAAGAAGAAAGGCAGATCGAAAAAAGGAGAAAAAATTTTAAGTTGAAAATCAATCTGTAAATCCAGAAGCTTAATACAATAGTATCTTTTCTTATTTTTGATAAGACTCTTTTGCTGGCTATTTGGGCAAGGCGTTCTTCAAATTGAAAAGTATAAAAACCACACCCAGGAGTTAACAGGTTTAATTCAGATTGCTTCCAAACCTTTAACTCTTGAAGGATTACCAGAAAGCTTTATAGCAGCTTTAAGAGATGGTAGGAATTTAGACTGGAAAAAAATCATTAATGGGAATGATACAATCTAGCTTAGCTCATGGTCCAGTTTTCTTTGATGTATATCCAAATTTACAACTACCTTTATCTGATATTAATATTCTTGATGCTTTAACATTAAATGTTAAAACTCATTGTTATAAATATTTACCAGGCACAGAAGTAATATGTATCTATTATAGAGTATATTATAAACCATTCTTTAAATCCTCAACGTAGAAGGGTTGATAAACCTTTAAATGAAACTATACTGATAGAATCTAATTTTAGAAAATCTAAAATAATTACTAGAAGAACGATAAAATGGGATGAAATTGAATTTCCTGAAAATTGGATAATCAACGAAGTTGTTCCTACACAACAACCTCCAATTCATAATGATTTATTTAATGTCTTACAAACATCGGAAGGAACTGTTCAAATACAGTTTGAGAAAGGAGAAAGTAGA
Source organism: Linaria vulgaris (assembly GCA_948329865.1). NCBI lineage: Eukaryota > Viridiplantae > Streptophyta > Magnoliopsida > Lamiales > Plantaginaceae > Linaria > Linaria vulgaris. Next base: position 89,920,883 of record OX415251.1, on the reverse strand, counting down.
TTATCAAATAATGGATCTTTGAGATCTCGTTATTATATCTCTCCTTTAGACTATATTGTGGAAACTCCCTCAAGAGCTTCTACATCTCAAATAAGAGAACATGTTCAAACACCTGATACAAATACGGAAAAGGTACAAAACCTATTCATAAATAAAGATAATATTGTTCATGGTATTTATATAAATATACGTCACATGAAAGATGCAGATATAACTGCTTCCAAAATGAACTTCTCTATTTAATGGATTTTAAAACTAAATTTGATTTTAGTCTTGGATCTTCCGACAGGCAAGAAATAAGGGAAGAATTTAATACTCTCAGATGGAAAGAATTTAGAACATGATTTTTTGGTAATTTTCCAAAAGATGAGCAAAAGATTATTCAGAATGATTTCTGTTGAGAATATATTATCCCACATCGCTTGGGTATGGTCTTGGATTAATGTTAATAAAGAGAAGTTGCACCTCCACTTAATAAGGCCTTTTAAGTGGAGAATTATGGGCTTCAATTTCTATCATGGTATCAGAGCCAACCCAAGACATATGTTGGGCTCCGCGACCTACCCACGTGATGGCACCGAAGATAATTACCGGGCCACACGTGAGGGGGCGTGTTGAGAATATATTATCCCACATCGCTTGGGTATGGTCTTGGATTAATGTTAATAAAGAGAAGTTGCACCTCCACTTAATAAGGCATTTTAAGTGGAGAATTATGGGCAGAACAATTCTGTGAACAACAGAACAAAAAATGCGCTTTTGTTCCATGGTTTATCCATGCTTGTATTGAAAATTATATTTCGGTGCTAGAAATGAATTATAAACTCTTAGATGGAAGAAGTCTGCAGGACATATGTCCACCTCAACAATCTTTCCAAATTGGAAAAACCAATTTCCTTGCTTTTGCAAAATTACTGGAAACTGATACTTTACCAATAACTCTACATCACTTAAATGAGCTAATAAAACAACAAAATTATACAAACTTATATCTTATTATTATAGGATAACAAATTACTTCTCTTCATAATAGAGTTGAAATAGTTTTCAAAGCTATTAATAACATTAATATTCCTAAATCTGAAGTTTCTATTTCTCAAGATATAAAAATTGCTGCTCCAAGCATTCAGCCTCCTCCGGTAATTATAGACTTTAAATTAAAACCTATGAGAGAGCTTGAAAAGCTTTTAGATGAAAATTTTAAAATTTTAAAATTAAACACTTTAAATTCAGAATTAGAAAATAATTCAAATTATAAAACTGTGATAAACGGAACAAATCGATAAACTTAAATGGGCTGATAGACCTACTCAAATATTATATTATTATAGGAGACCTTCTCATATGGATACTTTACATGAAGAACGAGAGTTTGTTGATAATAACTCTTTCAATAGTAAAAGTATCTATGAATGGAATATTGATGGAAATATAGATAAACAAATTTATGATGTAGCACAGCGAATGTTGATGTATTCTACTATATGCAAATAAAATAATAATATTGATAAATTTGTAGCCCATATGATCATTGATGGCTTTACGTGTCAACTGAAAGGTTGGTGCGATAATTATTTATCCAAAGAAGCAAAAGATAATATTTTAAATACGATGAAAATCGAAAATAATATTCAATATGAAAATGCAGTTTATAATCTAATTGTAATCATAATAGAACATTTTACTGGAAGATATGCGGATAACAATGAAACTATTCGTACCCTTTTGTAAAATATGAGATGCAAAACTCTTACTGATTTTAGATGGTATAAAGATACGTTTTTAAGTCTAGTCATGGAACTTCCTGAGTGTAATAGCTCGCATTGGAAGTCTGAATTTGTTGATAGGCTTCCCAGCTTATTTGCTGAAAGAATTCGCAAAAACTTAAGGAAATATCATACTTCAGTTCCTTATGATAATTATACTTACGGTAACCTAATAGGTACATGCATACAAGAAGGTTTGGCTTTGTGTAATGACATAAAACTTAATCAACAAATTAAAAGACAAAATCTTATAGAAAGAAAGCAAGTAAGTCAATTTTGTGATCAATTCGGTATTGATACACCAAAGATTAATAGACCAACTTCATCTCATAAAAAATTCCATAAAAGAGATGGTACTGAAAGACCTTACCGAAAGGAAAAAAAAAATCTGCTAAAAAGATAGAGAAACATGCTGATAGAAAAATATCAACGTAATATTCAGAAAAAAAAAAGAAAAATAATAAACTAATAGTATGCAAAAAATGTGGTAAAACTGGTCACTTTGTCCGTACTTGTTCTTAATATTGAAGAAGGATTAAAGGATTCTTTATCAAAATTATTACTCAATTCTGACAATGAAAGTACTTCAGACGAAGACCTTAGTCAGGAGGAGAATCTTAATATAGAATTAGCACAAGAAGAGCTAACTTCTTCAGAATCTGAGGAATGTTATACGTGTCCTTCAGGACTTCCTTGTGATAAAAAATCCTCTGAAAATACCGATGAGTTTTATAAACTATAGTCTCAATTTCAGAATCATACTATAAATGTTTTAACAGATAATACTCTGTTAGAATTCCTAAAGAAGATAAAATACACTTAGCTTAGGTCTCAATTAATTGATCAACTTGATCTTAATAAAGAACCAGGACCGTCTAATACAAAGAATAGACTAGCAGAAGAACCATTGATTTCGTCCGGACAATATTCTATGACTGAGGTTTATAAACTCCTTAAAGATAGAAAGACAAGAAAAACACCTGCATCTGTTTCTGATCTTCAGTACGAGATTAATAATCTCAAACGTAATACTAGTACTCTTGATATAAGAGTATCTAAATTAGAAGATAATACTTCTTCTCATAATGAAATAATAGATACTAAGAAGATAAATATTTCTACAGGAAATGATAATTTTCTATCCACAATGGAAATTATTAAGTCTCAAAAATGGTATACTGAGGTAACTCTTTTAATTGATAACTATTTTACAAAAACTTTTGATGTTCTACTGGATAGTGAAGCAGATTTAAATGTCATTCGTGAAGGGTTAATAGTTAATACCAACATGATATTTTCAAAAAACTACTCATGCTCTATCTCATGCTGGGGGAAAAAGATTACAAATAGAATACAAACTCCCCAAAGCTTATATTTGTAATAATAAAACATGTATCCCTACAAGTTTCTTACTTGCTAAGGATATTACAAACCAAATGGTTTTAGGAACTCCTTTTATTCCGAAATTATTTCCGATAGGAATTATTGAAGAAGGATTATCATGTATTTATGAAGGGCATAAGGTTTTGTTCAGATTTAAAAATAAACCTTATACTAGAATCTTACATGAAATGTTTGACTCTTTATTTCATAAAGAAAAACAATTAAATTTCTTAAGATAAGAAATTACTTGTTTGAATATTGAAAATAATCTTAATAATCCAAGATTCCAAGAAAAAAAATCCTAATAAATGATTTCTCTATTACCATTTGTAATGATCACTCGAATGCTGTTTGGGACAGAAAAAAATATTGTTTCTCTTCCTTGTGAAGAAGATTTTGATGAATCTCAAATTAAAACAAAGGCAAGACCTTGCCAAATGAATAAGGAACATTTGGAACTATGTAAGAAGGAAATTGCTTCTTTACTCCAAAAGAATTTTATAAGTTCTTCAAATTCATTATGGTCTTGTACGACTTTCTATGTTAATAAACATTCAGAACAAGAAATATGTATTCCTCGTCTTGTTATAAATTATAAGCCCCTTAATAAGGCTTTAAAATGGATTAAGCATCCAATTCCTAATAAAAAGATTTACTAGATGTATTATATGATTCTATCATATTTTCTAAATTTGATTTAAAATCTGGATACTGGCAGATTCAGATTAATAAAGATGATCGTTATAAAACTGCTTTTAATGTTCCTATTGGACATTATGAATGGCATGTTATGCCATTTAGCTTAAAAAATGCGCCTTCGGAATTTCAGCAAATTATGAATGACATTTTTACCCCTTATAGTGAGTTTATCATTGTTTATATTGGCGATATTTTAGTATTTTCAAAATCTATTGAAATGCATTTTAAACATTTACAAATTTTTAAACAAATTATTATAAGAAATGGTCTGGTTATATCTAAATCTAAAATGTCACTATTTCAATCAAGAATTAGATTCTTAGGACATTTCATTGAAAAATGAAGTATAATACCTACTAATAGAAGTATCGACTTCGCAGATAAATTTCTAGATGAAATTCTGGACAAAACTCAATTGCAAAGATTTTTGGGAAGTTTAAATTATATATCCCCATATTGTAAAAATCTTACTCAAGATACTTCTATCTTATATGAAAGACTTAAAAAGAGACTTTGTTCTTGGACTGAACAACATACCAAGGCGGTTCGCCGAATTAAAGAAAAAGTTAAAACTCTACCCTACTTAATGATAAGTAACCCTCAATGGAAGAAAATTGTTGATATTGATAGTTCATGGATTGGGTTTGGAGGAATCCTTAAACAACTCAATTCCGACACAAAAGAAGAAATTCTTGTTAGATTCCATTATGGAAAATAGAATAATAGTCAGAAAAATTATGCCCCAGTTGCTAAAGAAATCCTAGCAATTGTTAAATGTGTTAAAATTTCAAGATGATTTATATAATCAATATTTTATAATACATACAAATTGTAAGTCTGCTAAATACATGTTTAGTAAAGATTTCAAACATGATGTTTCAAAACAAATGTTTACCAGATGGCAAGAACATTTAGCTCATTTTGATTTTGATATTGTCTATAAAAAGGGGAAAGATAATAATCTTCCAGATTTCCTAACTAGAGAATATTTGAAATGATTCCCTCAGCAAATTTCTACAAAAAATTGGCTAGATGGATAAAAAATGATAAAAAAACTTCTAGAGTTGTTTCAAAATCATACCCCGGAAGAACTAGGGTTTCATCATGAAGAAACTCGTCAGCTGATTATACAAATCTAGAAAGATATTATGAAAAGGCATGAAAAACTCGCAAGTTTATTACTTGTCTAATTTCCCTTTTTGCAGATATGCAGAGTAGAGGACCGGCTTCTTCCTCTTATAGAGTACGAGGAGGACGAGGCAAAAGTCCAGAATATCTGGGCAGAATAGAAAATTAGAAGCTCATAGTCGCTGATCTATCACATAATCAAGAATTCCTGGAATTCCTGGCCTTCAAGAAACAACAAAAATTGGGTAATACTCAGGAATCTGTTAATAGTCCAGATGAAACAACATTATATGCCAAAGCTGCAATGGATGAAGATATGCACACTGGGTTTATTAATAATACAAACTTGGAAATTATTCTTCTTATAGAAGATGCAGATTTAAAATGGAAAAATGAGCCCTGGACAATTGTCCGAAGGAAGCTTGATACAACTTACTTCATTTCAGGTACTTATAAATACAAGATGTTTTATGAAACACTCATACAGCACACATGATCTTGTGAAATCTCCCATTTTACAGGGACACAACATTTTTTTTTATAATTTCTCAAAAATAATTATTAAGCATGTCATTCATATTGATGAATGGGGGTTTTCTCCAATAAGACGAAGGGAGTTAATAAACCCAAATACAAAAGCCCAATTAGATATAACTATTGGGATTATGTTGAGGCATTTCATAAAGTGCTCATTTATGAGAATGATAGGCACAGACATACATGGTTCATAAAGATTTGTGGCGATGTTTATAATAAAGAAATACCAAATTGGTTTCTTACATTGTGGAAATTTTATGGTACTTTGGTAAAAATTTTACCAGAAAGTTTTAAAGAAAAGTTCAAAACTTGGGTAGATATCTGTCCCAAAATTATTGAAATACACCATAATATTGCTTGTCCTGAAGGAATATCTTCCTTCTATTTTTTTACCGAATTCTCTATTCCATGGATCTGGAAATGGTGTCCAGAAGTTGGCAGAAATGAGAATAATATTCCTTGTTTATTAAGAAAAAGTTATTCAAAATTTTGGGAAAAAATGCTGAAAGTTAATTCGGAAACAAATAAGCATGAAGGTCAAGAAACCTTGCATCAAATTAATGAAAAACTCCAAATTTATCAGAAATTGACTGAAAGTCAACATAAAAAAGATGTTCAAACTCCGTTAGACTTCATAAAACGGAAAATCCAATTAAGGTCCGAGAAGATGGATAAAAGAAGTCTTCTAGCGACATATATTGAATAAATTCAAAAGGACATTTCCAAGGAAATAGAAGAATTGGAGGAAGACACTTCAATGGGATCAAACCCCGATGAAGTTCTACAGGATACTCAACATCCTAATAATATTGGGATTAATGATATCTTTTAAATCCTTAAAGATGCTATCAAGGAGACGAAAAGAGGAAATACCTCAAACTCAGACAAGATCATGATGGGGCCATAATATCATCCAGAAGATTCTGACGAATGCCGTGACATCACAGAAGTTACTGTAGCACTTTACTTTAAAAAAGTTGTTACTATTTCATAAATATAATGTAATTTATTTGAAGTCCGGCCTCCTATATAAAGGCATTTTCCGTTTCTTCTTAGGGCAGAAGTTTTTAGATTTCAGTTTTTACTTTCTCTCTTTACACTCTCCCCTCTGTACACAATCTTTCTTATTGTGAAATAAAATCTTTCGGATTGAAGTTTGTATGGGCTGTCGGAGTTCAAGTAAGTTTTATTATTTATTTTTTAGTTATGTTTTATCTTCCTTAGCCCAATGATAGGCTAAATTATTTGTTATGTAATGGATTGAAACATTTGTATGTATATTCTGGAAAATTGGCAAAAAATCACATTTTATTTAAGAACTAAAAAGATCCATTCATGTTTATATCGATTAGTTTGTTACAAGTTCATAACATGGTTTGAATATTAATTTGACAAGTTTAAACAATCAGACATGTTCTGTGCACGACTATTTTTCTCTTTTCTTGCTGATTGAATGGCGTTTGTTGTGGGGATTTGTTGGTGCCTTTTGTCTGGTTTAAACTTAGACATGTTTCTATTCTGTAGTACTGCCCATGTGTCACTCATGTACCTTACAAATTTGATATGAATTAAGATGGTGCTCAGGTCCTTGGTATCATAATATAATATAATATAAGATAATATAGATACATATAATATATAAGATAATATAGATACATATAATATAATATAATATAAGATAAGATAATATAGATACATATACATATATTATATTAGTTCCACTTATTAGTTTCTAGTAGTATAAAAAATATCTTACAAAAAAAAGTAGTATAAGAATATTATATTAATTCCGCATATTAATTTCTAATAGTATTATATTAATGAGACTCACAAATGTGAGTAATTACTTCTGAATAATAATTAAATTAGCGGGAAGTATTTCTATTTCCCCATCAAGAAACCTGATTTCTGTACTCTCTCACCAATTAGAAAAGAAATTGGGGAAATTATTAGGGCTCCTACAATCTCTCTCTCTCTCTCTCTCTCTCACACACATACACACACACACACACACACGCACGCTCACTCATATCCTAGTGCTAGTAGTAGTGTTGCAGCAGGGTGAGGGGAGCATTTGAATTAGGGTTTATCAGTCACGAGATTCCACAACACTAAAAAACTATGTCTTCAACGCTTGAAATTGAAGCTCGAGAGTAAGCTTTCACTTCACCCACCTAATTACCATTTTTTTTTCTCACTGAGTTGTATTAAGTGTTAGTCAAATTGTTCTCATTATGCTCTGCTAAGCGGGTTGAGAAATTTAAATTATAGAAGGCATTTTGAATATTAAAATTATTTGTGTTGATAGTTTTAATTATTGATTTGAATCTCTTTTGTATCAATTTGTCTTGATACTTTTAATTATTAGATGCTTCTGTCAGTTAATCGTGTTTCTATACATATATATGTATAATTTCTGCAGTGTGATCAAGATTGTTCTTCAGTTCTGCAAAGAGAATTCGCTGCACCAAACTTTTCAGACGCTGCAGAACGAATGCCAGGTTTCTTTGAATACGGTGGACAGCCACGAGACGTTTATTGCCGATATTAATAGCGGAAGGTGGGACGCCATCTTACCTCAAGTTGCACAACTTAAGCTTCCAAGGAAGAAACTAGAGGATCTCTATGAGCAGGTAAGCTGCTGGAGTGTATCATTTGTTTGCCACAAGTTGTAACTATATTTTCCTCTTCGTAGAATTCGAGTGAGCTACATTTGTCCTGCCTGTTGGGATTCTGTTGAGGCCTCTCATTTTCCTTTTATTTATGCAGATTGTATTAGAAATGATTGAACTTCGAGAGATTGATACAGCACGTGCTATATTAAGACAGACCCAAGTGATGGGTGTCATGAAGCAAGAGCAACCAGAGCGATACTTGCGACTGGAGCATCTTCTAGTTAGGACATACTTTGACCCAAATGAGGTGTGGATGGCTGCGTTCTTTTACTTTTTCTTATGTGTTTTATAGGTTCACTTCCACACGATATAATTTGTTTTGTAGCTTGTAGTATCAGTAATCATTAAGATGTGACTTCTGCATGTCGTTGTATGTTCAGTTCAAATGCAGATCTCCAAACATGTATATATTATAGAGCGATTACTTTTGATGCTGTGTTAGGAATTGAAGAAGTTACTTTGTTCTCTGGTCCATTTACTTGATAATTGTGGTTATTGGAGTAAAGCTGCATTTGGAAGTTACCTTTTTTTTTTTTTTTTCCCTTGACATTTTCTGTTATTTCATTAACTTTCAGTTCATAACTTGTTTATCATGGACACGAATGCTAGGTGGATTTCTGTGATTGAGTTTTTTCTTCTCCAGTGAACTGTGTAATTTTCTTGCATTCCTCTGCATCATCGAGTAATACTTTTAACATCTACAGGTGTATCAAGAATCGTCAAAGGAGAAACGGCGTGCACAAATCGCGCAAGGTTTTACTCATATACTCTATTGTTTCTGTTTTAGTACATATATCAAGTCAGTTGTATATGTTTGTCCTGTATTTCTGTATGTTGTTAGAACTGTTGGTTTATTAGTTTCTTTAAACCAGGTGTATGTTCTCACGTGCATTATTCCTCAACATTTCAGCTGTTGCAGCAGAAGTCTCAGTGGTTCCACCTTCAAGATTGATGGCCTTGATTGGTCAGGCTCTGAAGTGGCAGCAGCATCAAGGTTTCATTACTAAAACGCTACATGCGATTGGTGTATTGTTATCTACTTTTACTCCCCTACGCGTGTTTGTATTAGAAACCCATATTGTGCTGCATGTGCAGAGTGGAATAAAACTATGATTTCACGGAATTTGGCCTTTTTAATGTCTGGTCTGAGCACTATTTATGAAATAAATGAATTAGTGGCCTAAGCCCAAGATTCTAAGATACTTGTGTGCCATTGATATTGGGGTGCGAGTCAATGTCATTTCAATTTAAAAACTCACACAATTGCATGGAACTGCAGTTTCAAAGCAAGTATCGTAGAAATTAATCATCTAAAATGAGTCAACTTGAAAATCAAAACCTTTTATTATCATATTTCTCTTTCAGATTACAATTGTATTTCACCTCTGTTAAAGATGTTCTCTGTATCGTGCCGTTCTTATTTTACATAGTCCCTGGGGTAACATTTATTGCAGTTTCAATGTTGGATTTTAGTATTATGTTTCTTGACCTGATAGTCTGGTTTTGTCAGGTTTACTTCCTCCTGGAACACAATTTGATTTGTTCAGAGGAACAGCTGCTATGAAGCAAGATGTAGAAGATATGTATCCAACAACTCTGGGACATACCATAAAGGCAAGGGGTACATCATATTGAATAGTGACACTTAATTATTTCTTCTTGCGCATCTCTGATGTGAAATTTTGATTAGCTTGCTAGCTGCGGTTCTTGTTGATTTTTACAGTTTTACCATCCTAAACACTTGGCTATATGGCTCAGTCTACGATTGACCAATCATTCATTATTTTTGTCTGATGCATGTACCTGCACGTTGTTTTCTAGTATTGAAATTTGACTTTTTTGAGATACTTTACTTGAGCATGCCTTAATATATCATTCACCTTCCTTTTCTGGATTTATTATGAGAAACTGTTGGAGTTAGTTTAACAATCTTGGATCGTGTCCTTGCAATGTATACAGGCATTTTATGCTTCTCTGGTTGTTCATATACTGCTACATGCTGTTTTCTAATAAAAAAAATAATTTGTTTCTGGATACTTGTTATTCTTCGTTTTCTCTCTCATGGTCGTTTTCTTTGTCCCAAAGCCTGTAATATTTGTGGTTTATCACTTTGTTATTATTTGCAGTTTGGGAAAAAAAGTCATCCAGAATATGCTCGGTTCTCTCCGGATGGACAATTCCTCGTGTCTTGTTCAGTTGATGGGTTTATTGAGGTGGATTTTTATGAAGTCTCTCATCCTGTATTCTTTTTGGAGTTGGAATGTTGGATTAATCATATTTGTATGTTCCAGGTGTGGGATCATATAAGTGGAAAACTGAAGAAAGATCTCCAATATCAAGCTGATGTGAGTTTCCTCTTTCTCAATGTTTGTGTTTGTGGTGTACTTTTTATGGTGCTATCATATTTTCCAGACTGCTCACCTGAAAAAGGTTAAATGCGAATTAGTTATATCTGCTATTGCCTCTCTTTTACCTATTGACGGGGAAGTTCTTAATTTTTTATTGTTTCACCACTATCTCTTGGTATGGGGCCATGGGGGATATAAGTGTGAGAAAAATTGTTTTGTGCAGCGTATCTTGCCATCTTCAGAATTTCATAAGTTGTGGATGCAATAGATTTCTGTACAAAGCATGTTTGGATCTGAATCAAAAATATTTTGATTATTATTGTATTTTAAATTTACATGCTCTAACATTTCAAGGCCTAGGTGTGCAGAATGTCAGGATCGTGGTCTTGATTGTATACTAACTCATGATAAATTGGCAGGAAAATTTTATGATGCACGATGTGGCCGTTCTGTGTGTTGACTTTAGCAGAGATTCTGAGATGCTTGTATCTGGATCACTAGATGGGAAAATAAAGGTAAGGCTTGGTTGAAAGTTACTTCGCCTTCTTCTCTTCACACTTATTCTAGACCTTGATGAGGTGCAAAATGAAGAAATGAAAAAAGATAATAGTACAAGTTGAAGGGTGGAGATTACTCTTAGTCATCTAGCTATGCTAGAGATGGTAATGTGATGTAATGCATGATTGTTGTAATTGCTGTCATACAAATTGCAAAGTATTTAAAAATATTAATCATGTCGTGACTTGACAATCAGAAAGTCAACCTACTAACTCACGTCGAGACTTGGATAACAGGTTTGGCGTATAAGAACTGGTCAGTGTTTGCGCCGACTTGAACGCGCACATTCTGAAGGAATCACTAGTGTCATGTTTTCTCGTGATGGAACTCAAATATTAAGTACATCATTTGACAACACTGCGAGGTTTGTTCCTGTAATTATTGGTTTTTAAACTGTCAGAGAAGGGATATCAACAACTTACATAGTCAAGACTTAAGGATTGTACTTTCTCGTGCTCATAAATTAATACTTCATACAGAATTCACGGCATGAAATCAGGGAAGATGTTGAAGGAGTTCCGTGGACACTCAGCTTTCGTCAATAATGCCATCTTTACTAGTGATGGTTCTCGCATTATAACTGCATCCAGTGATTGGACGGTAAAAGTAAGTAATCATTGTCTATATGTTGTCAGTTAAGGTCCAACTATAGAGGCTTATGATGTTTCGGTTTCTGACACGTGTTAATGACGACATACAGGTTTGGGATGTGAAATCTACTGAGTGTTTGCAGACGTTTAAGCCGCCTCCTCCCTTGAGGGTAATCATCCCTGATAACATTTGAATTTGATATTTGGTTCTGCAATTCCTGCTTTATTGTACACTTCCAGTTATCTTTCTTCTTCTTTTTTAATCACTGCCTAAGATGTTGAATTTGTTGCATCATCTATATGCTACAGGGAGGTGATGCAGCTGTGTATTCAATTCATCTTTCCCCTAAAAACCCCGATCACATAGTTGTTTGCAGCAAGACATCGTCAATACACATCATGACACTTCAAGGACAGGTAATATTTATCAATTCAATGGCTATTTCTTATTTAATGAACGAGTAGTGAGATGAAAGACCATGACGCTTCTTTCCTTCATTGTTTCTGTGTAGGTTGTGAAAAGTTTTTCATCTGGTAAAAGAGAAGGTGGGGATTTTGTTGCAGCTTGTGTATCACCTAAAGGGGAATGGATTTATTGTCTTGGTGAAGACAGGTAATTCAAAAGGCAAATGCCCCTATGTTCTTTTTGCACCTGTATTTTAGCTCTTGTCAGCGTTATTATAACAAAGGCATTAATGGTTAAATTGTTATGAGCCAACTTTTGCTTTTCTTTCTCTCACACAATACCTTACATATTTTTGAGGAAATCCTTCATTTACAAAACTCTCTGGTATTTTTGCAAGTATCAGTCGATTTTTTTTTTCTGGGATTATTCATGAGCCTGGGCGTAAATTGTATTATCTTTAATTATGTAATCAAGAATAGTTATCATACACAGGATTTGTATATTCTTCACCATCTGGTCTTAAGAATCATCCTTCCTCTTAGTTTCTAGGATATTTCACTAATGGTTGTAAATTGTAATTGACATGCAGAACTTTATACTGCTTCAGTCATCAATCTGGCAAGCTAGAGCATCTAATGAAGGTAAAAGGCCACATTTACTTTATTTTACACTTCACCTCTTTACTTTCTTTTGCAACAATTAAGTAAAACTACTTATTTATTTTGTTACATATACAGGTACACGAGAAGGAGGTGATAGGCCTCACACACCATCCTCACATAAACCTCGTTGCCACATATAGCCAAGACTGCACTATGAAGTTGTGGAAGCCTTAAAACTGTTCAGTTCAACAATCTTGCTTATGTATCAAAACTCCAATTTCGATTGAATTTTTGTAGTCGAATTATTGCACATATTTAAGCTGATTTATTGTTTAATATTTTGTCTCCTTTCAAATCGAAATTCTTTTAGTAATTTCTGTAGCATGGAGTTGAAGTTGTTATTTTAATTTTTTTTGAACAGCGTATTATGTGTTATTCTAATTAATGTCATTAATGCTGGACAACTTCTCAACCGTCCAAAGCATGCCCAGTATCAATTGTGAAAAGGAGATTGGAAATTAATTACTACTAACTAGCCTAGAAAGGGTTAAGGGTCTCGTTACCTTTTGGGAAATGTGATTGTATTTAGATGTACGATTTTAATGCAGCTTAATTACGTTGCTACCTAACTACATCAGTGGAAACTTCATTAGAATCAGTTAGACTATAGAGATAATACTATTGTATCGTCATCATTTTAACTTTCATCTGCAAACAAATGATTCTTTTTTTTTACATTTTTGCGACTTATGCTCTTTTGTATTGAACTATGCTTTATTTTTGATATGTATACTTAAACTATACTAGTGACTAGTGACAGTATAGAATCAAACAGTTAGTATTTCGAGAAGAGATCTCTTGTATTCAAAACATCAACAGAATGCGTTGACATGCTTAGTGATTCCGATTGGTCCTGTTATTTAATATTGTTCCGAAGTCAACCACCTTCCACTTCATCAAAGTAGAGGAGTGTCATGGATTTTACAACAATTCTCTTCAATCAAGTAGGATGCATTCAATTTATATAATTTTTTCCTGGGTTGGATATATATCCAATCTGTGCTAACAATTTTCAACATATGCAAAGAAACATTGAAACAAAATCTTATTAAGAGTTTTCAACATATGCAAAGAAGCATTGAAACAAAATCTTATTAAGAGTGGGCCAGACGAAGCTTTAGTTTTTACATTCGCAAAATAGTATACACAATTTTCGGGACCTCCTTATAAATGCTCATTAATGTGTTAATTTAGCTGTAACCATACCAATACTCATCTAATTACTCAAAATTTCTCAGAAAGCCTCTATATGTATTTATATACAAACGAGGAAATTTTAAAAGGACGAAATATTAAAACTGCCCTATAACTTTTTTTCAAAACTAAAAATGCCCATTTTTTTCGGGCCTTGTAAAAATGCCCCATAAATCTTGAAAAATCTTGAAAAAATGCCCGTTTGCCTTAATCGGGCTAAAAATGCCGACGTGGCGACACAGTCATCAAAACGTGTCGCCACGTCGGAAACGCTTCTTTTAATCTACAGGTTGAATAACGTTTTTGGTTATTTGAAAACATATATTTATACAAACACTTAGCTTAATTTTGTAACCCTAATACTAAAAACCGCGGCAAAATAGCGAAGAACCCTAATCCCCAAATTCTACAACTCGAATTCGTCGCGACCAGCTAAAATCTTCAAGTCTACGAGGTCGACGCACATTGAAGGGCCGAAAGATGGTAAAAATTAGACCATCGGTTGAAAGTGGTTTACCCCCGCCCGATTATGGTGAGTGCGCTCGTTTTTTTTTGTTTTTTCCTATAATCCTCTCGTTATAGTGACTGGGTTAGGTTTTGAATTACCTATTGTACCATTTTGTTCAAAGTTTATCCATTCGTTGTTCGTGGTAGTATTTTTGTTTGATTTTAGGGTTTGGAGTCAAGTCTGTGACCTTCTTAACTAATTTCCTTTACCTTTTTGCAGACCCAGGAAGCAAATTCGTGACTTTGGTATTACACTATGGAGGGAGGTATGACACATCTCCATTTAATGGTGGGCAGTATGAATGCTCAGAAGCAAAAAGAGTGTACGATTACGTAAATTACAGAGAGTTAAACATATCACTCCTTGATAAGCTATATACTGATATTAGTGTTAGAGGGCCAAAGAAAGAAATACTTTATGGTTTCCATGGGATATCATCTTTCTGTAAGTTTTGACAAGTATTTGTATCGTGGCGCTAGGTTAGCTCATAAGGAAATGATGGAGTTTCATGTGTATGTAGTGGACCCTAACCATCGGGCAGTTGAACTTGAGGGTGAAAGTGAAGGAAATTATGTGCCTGTGGTGGATGAGGTTCTAGAGACAGACCTTCCAGCTAGTGTCCCTGTTGTAGGAACTTGTAGTGTCCCAGCTAGTGTGCCTGCTAGTGTCTCTGTTGAGGAAGTTATAAGAACAGATAAGGGTGCTCCTGTTTCTGCAAATGAGGGTGATGGAAATGGAGAGGGGATTAGTAATCCACATAATTTGGATAAGGGTAAGGGCATAGCTATTGATGTTGATGAAAGTGAGGAAGACAGTGAGGATAAATCATATCAAGCATCTAGTGAGGAGATGGATGATGAGCTGTTTGCACATGTAGATGTGTTTCATGATGATGACTTGATTGAAAGTGAGTTGGGTGATGAAGATGTTGTATCTGATGTAAACTTGGGTGATGAAGATGTTGTACCTGATGTAAACTGTTCTGGAGTGGAGGAAAATGTTGATGGTGGACCATGGTTAGATGAACCAGATGTAGCTGATGTAGAAGCAAGGGAGCCTTGGTTTTTCACAGATCCTAGGGGAAATGAGGATCCAAATGTTGAGTGCTTTAACAAGGTAGACATGTTTGATCCTGTGTTCAAATTGAAGATGTTATTTCATAGCAAAAAGTAACTCCATTTTGCTGTTAAGTCACTTGCAATCAAAGAGAGAAGGAGTGTATATGTTTTCAAGAGTGATCATGGAAGGGTGCACTACAGATGTGAAGTAAAAGAATGTCCATGGAGGCTGCATGCAAAAAAGGTTCCAGATCAAGAGACATATCAGGTAAGGGCATACAAGCCTGAACACACTTGTTCAGAGACATTCTATGTCAGCAATTTGAAGTCAACATGGCTGTCTCAGAAGTACTTGGATGTATTTGTCACTGATCCTAAAAGAAATACCACTGGATTCCAGATGGACTCAATCCATAAGCTCCATGTCAATGTTTCCTACAATCAAGCATACAGAGCCAAATTGGTTTCAAATAAGAAGCTTGAAGGTACTCCCTCATTTCAATACTCTAAACTATTTGAATATCAGGCAGAGCTTAGAAGGACAAATCCAGGAACCACAGTTGCCATATGCACAGAGGACATTGGTGGAGAGACCAGATTCAAATGCATCTATATTTGTTTCCAGGCACTGAAAGAAGGCTATAAAGCAGGTTGTAGACCATTCATTGGTGTGGATGGTGCACATTTGACAGGGCCTAATGGGGGTACATTACTCACTGCATGTGCATTAGATCCTGCTAACAGCATATTCCCTCTTGCATGGGTTGTTGTATCTGTTGAAGACACAGACAATTGGATGTGGTTTTTATCCCTCTTGAAGAATGACCTAGAATTGAATGAACCTGAAAAGCTGACATTCATGTCAGATAAGCAGAAAGGGTTGATCAATGCATTCAATGAGATTTATCCAGGAGCCACACACAGGTTTTGTGTGAGGCATATGATTGGAAATGCTGGAAGATCTGGATTTAGTGGTGAAGACTACAGTGATGCCATTTGGGATGCTGCTCATCAAACAACTGTTCCTGGGTTCGAAGCTTCAATAAAGAAATTAGTAGACATGTTTGAAAAGTTTAGGAGGTGGTTTGATGATAAGGAACCAACATTCTGGACAAAGGCTCATTTTAATACAAAAGCATGTATTGATTTGATTTTGAACAACCATTGTGAGACCTTCAATGGTGTCCTTATACCAGCAAGGGAGAAGCCAATTCTCACATTATTAGAATGGATGAGGTAATATTGCATGGTGAGGCATGCAAAGAATAGAGATATTGCAAAACAAAGATGGATTCATAAGAAGCCAAGTCAACAGAAGGTACATCTGCCACCAAATATTCAGGAGAGGGTTAATAGGGTTGCCAGACTGGTTTGCACTACAATGCCTATGAAGTATGATGATTTCAGATATCAAGTTAAGGGGTTTGATGATACTCTTCATGCAGTTGATTTGAAAGAGAAGACATGCTCTTGTAGGTTATGGCAGTTGACAGGAATACCCTGCAAACATGGAGCCAGTGCCATTCTTCATAGCAAAGGACAAATTGCAGACTATGTGGAAGAGTTGAATCAACATGGCTGCGGTGATAATCATGTTGCTATAATTTTATGTAAGAGAACAGAGTAGGGAATTTAAGTTGTTGATAATTGGTTCTAATCTTTGGATACATATTTATATGCAAAAGTGGTGTCTTTTGATATGCACAATCTTGTGAATTGGGACAGATTCATATGAAGAGTTACAGAGAGGTGACCATTCGGTTACAACATCAAACTACCAAAAGTCAAAAAGAAATCGAAGGGATACAACAAGCACACGACCAAACACGATCACTCCAAACAACACAACACTTTCCAGACCCTAACAACATCATATCATCCTAACAACGACCATAAAAACAACAAATAAGGTAATCAAAGAAAGCCTAATCCATTTACCCAATTTTTGGTTCTCGATTTGTAGATTCTTCACCTTTTCCTCCAAATCCATGATCTTGTTCTCGTACAAGCGTTCAATCGTTTCCAAACCTTGATTGTTCATCGACCCGAGATCGGCCGTGAGTTGCTTCACCTTTGCCTCGCTCCTATCGATTTTCGCACGAAGTAGAGGCACAATGGTCCTAAGCCTTTCACATACGGGGGGGGGGGGGGGGGGTCTAGCCAAACGAAAAATTGGCAACCGAATTGGCTCTTCCAACATCCATTAAACCTGAGACCCGGATTCGCGTCGGCTGTTGCAACCCTAACGACAGCGGGTCTTTCGCAATCGCACATTATACTCGAGCTAGTAGTAGAGGAAGACATTTTCGCACCGTCAATTTCGTATGGGAGGATTCAATTTGGGAATTTGGGGATTTAGGGTTCTTGGCCAGCTTTATTCAAATTTTGGAATTATGACCGTTGTAAATTTTCGGTCCGTTATAAGACATGTAATAAACGTTATTCAACTTGTAGATTAAAAGAAGCGTTTCCGACGTGGCGACACGTTTTGATGACTGTGTCGCCACGTCGGCATTTTTAGCCCGATTAAGGCAAACGGGCATTTTTTCAAGATTTTTCAAGACTTACGGGGCATTTTTACAAGGCCCGAAAAAAACGGGCATTTTTAGTTTTGAAAAAAAGTTATAGGGCAGTTTTAATATTTCGTCCATTTTAAAATATATACACATTTGCTATTACCCTCGCAAAATTGGTTAAATACCATGAAAGTTATACCTTTACACTGACGGGGAGTTGAAACCATAGTTACACTGATACCGTGCAACTGGAACATTAATACATTATTGAAGAGGTAAACAAAAGTTCAATAGCGATATCAAAATAGAAAAATTTCACAGATATTATTATATGTTGCATGCATGTAATTAATATTATATTATTACTACAACAAACACTATTCTGGTGAACTCATTTACTCCTCACTGGACTCCACCGCAATACTCTGCCTATAATACACTCCACCACCTTCAATACATATACACTTCAAACCACTCATCGCCATTAACACATAACTGGGGGAAAAAAAAATACCGCTTTAAGAAGATGGCTTATTATGAAAAATCGAGTGCTTGTAAGCTTTTAGTGACATTTTTTTTGGTGTTGAGCGCAAATAGGACACATTTTGTAAAGTGTCAAGCACAAGCACCTGGGCCTAATGCTGAAAACAGAGAAATGTTGGTGCCCGCAATGTTTGTATTTGGTGACTCTTTACTAGATAATGGGAATAATAACTTATTGGCTTCTTTTGCTAAAGCCAATTATGCTCCGTACGGCGTTGACTTTCCTAACGGCACTCCGACTGGAAGATTCACCAATGGTCTCACCATGGTTGATGTTATAGGTAATTAAACTCCTTAATCCATTTTTTCGTAATTACATGTACAACTATTTTTCTTAAACTTATGGTTAACAACTAGTCCTCTGAAGTTTGATCTAATTATGGAAACTATCTACGAAGTTTTGAATAACTACAAGCAAAGTCCTCAAGTTTTTAAGAACACTACAGATATAAAAAGTATGTCTAATTCGTTTTAAACTATAAAAGGGATCTCTCTTTTCTTTTCAATTTTTTAATTATGGAAATTTAGGATAGTCCTGTTTTAATGTTTCTTTTTAAATTTCTAGGAGTGGTATTGTGATTATGTGAACAGTTTGTGATTTTTGTAATTAGACCTAATCTCAGGGGTGTAGCTGCAAATACAGTCTTGAGTTCTAAAGACACTAAAAGAGGTGTGATCAAATTATTTAAGAGCTAATAGTGTTTTATTTATTATTATTTCATACAGCTAATTTACTTGGATTGCCTCTAATTCCTCCTTACGCTGCGGTTTCTGATTATACTGATGGGATGAGATTTGGGGTCAATTATGCTTCTGCAGCTGCTGGTATTCTTGACAATACAGGCTTAAACTTTGTGAGTAATTTTATTAATTAAGATATTTACCACACTAAAGTGTAGTATCCTTGTTTATATGGCCCACGATACATTTGTACTCTTTCTATGAATATATGAACGTTACAATATGGTAAACGTAAAAAGTAAATAAATATAGACCCAATTACTAACATTCAAACCGATCGGACCCCACTATATTTAAGTTCTTCGTGACATTTGAATTGATGTGAGCTAGGTGCATTCATTTGATACATACTGCCAACACTGATTCACGAATATCCTTTTGTTGCCAAAAAGTACGAAAAAGTATATCATCATACAACCATAAGGAATTAATTGAGGATTACATAATAATTATTGGTGCATACTTCAAAAGGAATGAAACCAGTTTTCCATTTATGGCAACTATGTATGTAAATTGCAATATCCATTTATATCACATGCTTAATAGTATTTCGAGAAATCATCTGACAATGATATTGTACTCATACATTTCTATCATATCATAAAATGTGATCAGATCACTTCTCTTGTACTCACATGCTTTTTTTTTTTTACGGGTTACAAATTGTATTTTCTAGTGAAGAGTCGGATGAACAATATAATGTGGTTAAGTAGACTTCTTTAATGCACTAAAGAATTGTATTTGGCACACTAGAGAGTAGATTTTAATGTGATTTTGAGCAAATTATTTATCTTGATGTACAATATATATAGATGTATTGTCATAGCATATATAAATTTGGTATGGTGTATTTGTATTTTGTATGCAACATTATTTATGCGTTTAGTGACTTGTTCATTTGGATTTTATTTGAACCAGATTGGTCGCATTGCGTTTAATAAGCAAATCGATAATTTTGAGGCCACTGCTAAGGACATTATAAACGTTATTGGTGCATCAGATGCGGCAGAGGCTTTATCTAAGAGCCTTTTCTTTGTGGGAATGGGGAGCAACGATTACCTCAATAATTATCTAATGCCAAATTATTACACACGGAATCAGTACACTACTGCTCAACAATATGCCGATTTCTTGATTCAGCAATACACACAACAACTCACTGTAAGAGTCTATTACTTAGTTCTTGTCTCCCCAGTACTCATTATTGCATATCTTAAATGGCCGGTGTGAATCTTTCGTTTCCGATTCTTCTTTTTTTTTTTTTTAAATAATATTGCAGAGATTGTACAAACTTGGAGGTAGGAAGTTTGTGATAGGAGGGCTTGGACTAATGGGTTGTATTCCAAGCTATACGTCTCGAAGAAGTGACGGTAAATGCGATGATGGAGTTAACCAACTAGTCCAACCTTTTAACGCAAACTTAAAGGTCATGATTAACAATCTTAGTACAAATCTCAGTGGTACTAAATTCTCTTACATCGATATTAACAGCATGTTTGAAGACATGATGGTAAATGCACAAAGCTACGGTACGAAGTTCCCCTCGTATTCTTCTATAAGAATTACATTTACGCCCTCTTAGTTTGATCTAATTGTAGAAACATCCCCTATATTTACATAGACACCCTTTGGAGTGTTTTTTTTTTTTTTACTATTTTTGATAATTTGTGTTGCTATTAATTTTTTTACAGGATTCATTGAGTTTGCAGATGGGTGCTGTGGTATTGGGAAGAACCATGGACAGGTCACGTGCCTTCCATTGGAACCCCCGTGTTTGGACAGGAACAAATACATATTTTGGGACGCTTTTCATCCGACAGAAGCTGTTAACAAATTATTTGGACAAAGAGTTTTTAATGGCTCTACTAAATTTGTTTATCCAAACAATATTCAGCAACTTGCATCTCTTTGATATTATTATTAAATGTTTTGTTGTAGTTTGCTTCTTTTAAGGTTGTCAGTCGACGTCATGCATGGGGTATTATATTATTATCAGTCTGAGCTTGGTGTTTGATTTTGCTAGACTTGTGAATTGTGATCGAGAGATTAGGAACTTGATGATGATTAACAGTTGGTTTTTCTCCTGTGAAGGTTATTAAATATATATTAGTGGCTATCTTTCTTGTACGTGTGTTGTTTAACGTACTAATTATTTTTATTGTGTTTTTAAATAATTTGACGGAAAATTCTAAAAGAACAATAACAGTTATAAACTTATAACTTATAACTACAACTTGTATTCTAGGTATTTTTTTTATCGGATTCCTAAGTATCACCAGTGGATTTTTTTATTAAATATAACAAAGATTACCAATAAGAAATAACACAATAATGGTAGTTTTTACGATTTGACGCTATTCTCTTACTTGAGATACTACTGAAAAGTAAAAGAACAATGAAATATAATATTTTGGTTAAATATATGGATAATTAAGCCTAGACTCCTTGAGGTTCAATCTATTTATGAAAAAAATGCCCCTACTATTAATTTATTGTAGAAGGCTACCATGAAACTTCAACAATATGCAAAACTATAGGGAGTTCATTCTTCAAACATGAGGGAGCGGCTATATATATGTAGTTGTTCAAACTTTTAAAAAGTCTAGGTTCTTCTAATTCTAAGGAGTGTTCATGCAATTATTTAAAGAGTAAGGTAATTTTATGTAACTAGACCAAACCTTAAGGGTGTAACTTGTAAGTATACTTATCAATTAATGAGTTCAAACATTGGTAATTCGATCATTTGATGATTTTGCAGGAAAATATTAGGATTATATTATAACACTTAAGTCCTTAGCAATAAAATGTATGGATTGTGTCCCTTTATAGCTTTAGTTAAAGTACTCAACAAACAACTTTATCGTCATATTCAGCAATAAGGTTGATAGTAATATTTCTGAAGTTAAGCATGTGAGCTCTGATATCAAGTGAATTTTAAACACATATGTACTTTCCATAGTAAAGATTAATATATGGACAAATTCAAACACTTACAATGCAATAATCATTGTGAAACAAAAAAAAAATCTTCTAAATTTTACTTGGTTCACTAAAAGTTTGTTATTTTATTCAACATAGTATCAAAAACAATTGGCTCAAGAATGATCATTTTGAACAGTTTGTTGGTCCATTCTTAATCAGATAATACAAACAGTTGTTCAAAAATACCAGAATAGTGAAAATGAAATACATCTGGAACTGAAAATCACACAGAAAATGAAAGAAAGATAACAGAAATTGTAGATATAAGTAGGCCACAACATTGTGGACCATTAAAAGACTTGTGAGTAATGCTAGAGCATGGCCAGCTGCTGTATGTTCATGGGATAAGCAAAAGATTGAGACTTGGATCCACTGTATGCTTTCTTTGCAAGCAAAATATTAGCAGTTTCGGTCGGATGAAATGCATCCCAGAACAAGTACTTTTCGCGTTCGTCACACGGTGTTTGAAGAGGAAGACATGTTATCTGCCCATTGTTTCTTCCCACACCACAACATCCCTTGTCCACCACTTCAAATCCTGTTCCACAAATAATTCGCATAAGTTTTTGAATACATAATACGAAAAAATGGGATAGTGCAATAAGTATTTTTACCATATGTTCTTGCATTCTGGACTAAATCTTGGCTGCTGCGATACGAATCCAGGTAAACGAATCTCGAGCCACGAAGCTGGCCCTTGTTGAACTGGTCGACCAATCTTTTCAATCCGGTGTTGAAAAGGGAAATAGCACTGTTGATTTCTTCATTGCATCTGCTGCCATTTCCATCATATCGTGCTAACTGATAAGGTATGCAGCCAACTTGTCCCACCCCTGTCACAATAATTTTACGAGCTCCCAACCTGTGCAGTTGCTGGATATAAACACAAACATTTATATAGATTAGCACTCAATAAAGTACCAAAGTAACTTAAGTGATTGAGAAAACACACATACTGTCAACTGTTTTGTATAGTCCTGGATGAGAGAAGCAGCATAAGCTTTAGGGGTGTATTCAGATTTGGTCGAATAGTAGTCGGTCATGAAATAATTGTTTAAGTAGTCGTTGCTTCCTAATCCCGCGTAAAATATGCACTTGCTGAGATAAGTTCCAAGTGCATTAACATCTCCTCTAAAGTACCTACTCAACTGGCGCACCGTCCTGGCAAAGTTATCAACTTGTTGATTCATCGACGAATGATCTCCCTGTAGTATTTAGCCAACTGAATTAGTTTTCTTGTACAGTGTAAAAAAAAATAAGTAGTAGATTGTTGAACAACATTGTACGTATACCAAATTGTTTCCAGTTTCATCGCGGATTCCTGAAGCCCCCGATGCGTAATTCGCCCCTTGAAGTAGCCCTCTGCCACGAATTCTGGCATACGGTGCAATGTAGTTTGGGAATCCTAGTAATTGAGCTGATAGAAACACCAACATAATACAAAAATGAGCATTTATATATGTCTTATAACATAATGCAGTATCTAACTTTATCTTTTTAAATAAAACAATAAAATTATGTTACCTAAGATATCAACGAAAGTACGACCATTGGTGAAGCGTCCGGTGGTGCCTTGAGGGAAATCAATGCCATAAGGCATGTAATTTGCTCTGGCAAGAGATAGTATATCGTTGTTATTGCCATTGTCAACTAATGAGTCACCAAATATGTAAAAGCATGGGACTTGTGGCCCTTGAAAATTAGGCTGTGAAGAAGCCTTTCTGGTCATAGTAACTGTTAAAAACAAAAAGATATAGACAAGCCACAAAACAAATTCACTTAAGTTTCCCATTTTACTACAGAAATGGGGAGAAAATGAGAAATATTGGTGTGTTACTTTGGGTTTAGTGTGTGAGATTATATAGTGTTATTGTTGACAAGTTGTTTTTATGAGGTTCATGTGAATAAATCAAAAGAAACATCGGCATGTAACGAGTTCTGAATAGCAACTCGTGAGGAAAATTATTTTCTCTAGTACGATCTTTTAGTCTTTTTACCTGTCATTCACGAATGATGTAGTTGAGTGTACTTCATATGCCAAACTCAGCGGTGAACAGAGCTGATTTCTCGTGAGAGTGCCAGGACTATATGTATAAGAATTAAGAAGAAAAAGCATTGCATGGGCATGAAAATGCGTGTATCAATTAATGTATTATTTATACAGGGTTTGAGCAGTTTTGGTCATTTATGTACGCCACTCGGCAGTTTTGGTCATTTATATATACCGTGCTCAATTTTAGTCATTTATGTATACAATTTGCTCAATTTTGGTCCTCAACCAAATTAATTTTAAATTTTATCAAAGGACGTCACGTGCGAGTCACGTGATGTTCGATACGAGTCCCATTATTATTTTATGTCTATGTTAAACTTAAAATTTAAGAAAAAATAGTAGATCCGGTAACAACCCGCCTCCCTCCCTCTCTTCATCATAAATAATGGATTGAAATTTTGCATCATAAAGAGTTACATGTATATTGTATTCATGGTTAAACTTGGGGATAGTGAAAAATAGAAATACATACATGTTTGTTTTATTTATTTAAATTCTTAAGTGATTACCAAATGCATAGGCTCAAAACGATGACTATCACACTTTTTTATTTTCGTCTTTCAAGATTGATGCACAATCAATACATTACCACACTTGATCATTTGTAGCTTTAGAAATCCTATTTACTTTTTTTTCCTCCCTTCTATTTAGTGGTAAAAATCGGCTCATACGGTCTCATCTTACGAAGTCACCACTCTCGTTTTTGTTAACGAAATATCTTTTTTCTTAAATTCTAAGTTAAAAACATAAATAAAAATAAAATTGGGATCGGTTTTAGGTGTCTCGTGACTCGCATGCGACGTCTTTTGACAAAATTTAAAATTTATTTGGCTGGAGGACCAAAATTGAGCGCAATGTATACATGAAGGACTAAAATTAAGCAGATTATATATAACTGATTAAAACTGCAGAGTGGTATACATAAATGACCAAAACTGCCAAAAATCTATTATTTATACCCCACAACTGTTGCTCAATTTGGAGTAAGATTGTCACGAAAAGTTTTAAGTACGAAAAGCTTGGAAGAGCTTAAGAAGGGTTGTTTCCTTGGATTTATAACTTCTTTTTTTATGGGGGGCGGGGGGTGTGAAACTCTAACACATCACTTTTATGCCTGACTGCAAAACACATGTTATATATTATGATGGGGGTATTTTAGGACTGGCCCATCACTAAGGATTGGGCCGGCCCATAATCGTATCGAATTGGCCCAAATTCGATACCTTCAGCGTATCGAATAATTGTCATTCGATGCGCGCATCGAATTGGTATGATTCGATGCGCTTTATACAGCTATTTTGGGCCCCACATAGCGAGGCCATTATACATATCACGGTTTTGAGCATTCAGAGGTAGATCAAACCTGAGCCCCGACCTTACCACATCGAATTACCCTATTCGATACGCACCATTGTTCGATACGTATATGAATTCGATACCGATAGTATTTTATTAAAGTTGTATCGAATCAAACCCACCTCGAATCAAACCGGCATCGAATCAGTAGCGTTCGAGGCGTACATCGAATGACCGCAATTCGATGCGTTGTTTAATTTATGTTATTTACATATTTAATTCAGTGTAAAATCTGTAATAGATAGTAGGTGTTTCAGACAAAGTTAGTCCGCTTTACTTCAATGGATTAACATTATTTTGGTTATTTATATTCCGATTGTATTGTTTTACTGTGTTCTATTACCGTGACGAAATAAGACCAAAATATTGGCGCCGTATGTGGGAACACTGTTAACACTGTTTTAGATAGAGTAGCTAGGATGACAAATAAACGGCGCATGAATGCGGTCGAAAAACGGCAAATAGAGAAGAAGATCAAGACATAAACAGATCTGAGTCAAGAGCGGGTTACGCCTAAAGAACAGGGGCAAGATAAAATAGAAACTCAGTTGTTAAAACAATGGCAAGAATGCAAGATGGAGCCATTGGGGGAGTTCAAAATCGTTCAGCTCTTCAAAGAAAGTTCTGAGAAAGTAATAAAGATTGGAGCAGAAATGGACTGGAATATAGAGGCTGCATTGGTAGACTGTATTCGGCGTAATTCAGATATATTTGCATGGTCCGATTCTGACCTTCTTGGGATAGACTCTAGGATCATAGTACATCGTTTGAATGTAGATAAGAATGCGAAACCGATACGGCAAAAGAAACGGAATTTCAGCAAGGAAAAGAATGAAGCAGCTGAGAAGGAGGTACAAGAACTTTTAGCAGCGCGGCATATTTATGCAATAAGATTTTCAGAATGGTTGAGCAATATTGTGTTGGTCTTGAAAAAGAAGATACATGGAGAATGTGTGTGGATTATACTGACTTAAACAAGCATTGCCCAAGAGATCCTTTTCCCTTGCCCCGGATAGATCTACTTGTGGATTCTACAGCAAGATGTGCATTATTGAGCATGATGGATGCGAAGAGTGGTTTCCATCAAATCTTTATGGCAGTGCAAGATCAGAGCAAGACAACATTTGTAACAGATACCGGAGTATATTGTTATCGGGTAATACCGTTTGAATTGAAGAATGCAGGAGCAACTTTTCAGAGGTTGGTGGCAAAAATGTTTTACCATCAAATTGGAAAAACAATGGAGGTGTATATTGACGATATGCTTGTAAAAAGCCTGAAAGCCGAAGAGCATGTGCGACATTTGGACGAGGCCTTTGCTATAATGATGACATATGGAATGAAACTAAACCCTAAAAAATGCACTTGTGGAG
Organism: Linaria vulgaris; assembly: GCA_948329865.1. NCBI lineage: Eukaryota > Viridiplantae > Streptophyta > Magnoliopsida > Lamiales > Plantaginaceae > Linaria > Linaria vulgaris. The sequence goes on along the minus strand of OX415251.1, from coordinate 89,893,807 downwards.
TAACGGCTGGGAAGTTTCTAGGATATGTGGTGAATGAAAGAGGAATTGAAGCCAACCCTGATAAAATAAAGGCAGTACTGGATCTACCATCACCAAGAACAGTGAGGGATGTTTAATGTCTGGTAGGCCGTCTGACGGCCTTGGGAAGATTTATATCAACATCTGCAGAAAAGAATCTTCCTTTCTTTAAAGTGATGAAGCGAAGCAAATATTTTATTTGGACGCCGGAATGTGAAGAGGCTTTTCGACAAATGAAGAATTATCTGGTAAGTCCGCCGTTGTTAGCAAAACCGGAAGAAAACGAAATGCTGTATCTCTATTTGGCAGTGTCCGCAAATGCAATCAGTACAGTATTACTCAAGCAAAAAGGAGCTCAGCAGTTACCCATCCATTATGTGAGCAGAGTACTACAAGGGGCGGAGAGAAACTACATGGAAATAGAGTTGTTCGCATTAGCAATTGTTGTTACAGCTAGAAAGTTGAAACCATATTTCCAGTCTCACCCGATTACCGTGGTAACGGAAAAACCATTGAAGCAAGTATTGGCAAAGCCAGAAACTTCAGGCCGATTGGTGAAATGGGCGATTGAACTCAGTGAATTTGGACTGGAGTTTAAGCCACGAGTTGCGATCAAAACCAGCAGGGTTACCTCAACATGGCTATTGCACACAGATGGATCCGCGACCACTCATGGAGGAGGAATTGGAATCCATTTCCTGTCCCCGGAACGAAGAGAATTTGAATTTGCCATCAGTTTAAATTATATGGTAACAAATAATGAAGCAGAATACGAAGCAGTTATTGTCAGCATCAAAATGGCGCTCGGACGCAATATTGAACACCTAGACATCTTCACCGACTCCCTCTTGGTGGCTAATCATTTTTCGGGAAAATATGAAACGCGGGAGGAAACAATGAAATTTTATGCTGCAAAGATAAAAGAATTGGCAAAGAACTTCAAATTCTTTGATATTACTCAAATTCCCAGGGATGACAATGTAAAGGCAGATGCGCTCTCTAAATTTGCAAGCTCCTCAGAGATTTTGGTGGAGAAAAGAATCACGCTTATGGTAGCAGATAAACCTTCGATTGGGATATCGAAATATCTTACCACGGAGGCTCGAGTGGAGTTTATACTGGCGATACAAGAAGATCCCTCCTGGAAGGACGAGATCATGATTTATCTTCAGCAAGGTATTCTACCGTCAGATCCAAAAGCACAACGCAGAATGCGATATAAGGCTCATAGATTTACCATAAGCAATGGAGAATTATATAAAAGATTTTTTGAAGGACCGTTGTTGAGATGTTTGACACCTACTCAAGCTGAGTATGTTATGGAAGAAATTCATGCTGGATGTTGAGGAAATCATTCCGGGGGACGAGCTTTGGCACAACAAATATTGCGTCAAGGATATTATTGGCCAACTCTACTTAAAGACGCGACAACTTACTCGAGAAAATGTGACAATTGCCAATACCATGCTCGACTTATTCACAGACCGGCACGTCAATTATAACCCATCGACGTGGCATGTCCATTTGATCAGTGGGGAATTGATATTGTGGGCCCATTTCCACCAACCAAGGGGCAAAAACGATACTTAATAGTAGCCGTGGAGTATTATACTAAATGGGTTGAGGCAGAACCAATAACGTCAACCACAAAGAAAAATATGACCGAGTTTATCTGGAAAAATATCATATGCCGTTTCGGCATCCCGAGGTCAATTGTATGTGATAACGGCACACAATTCAGCGGAAAGGAGATAAAATCATGGTTTGCGGAATTAAAAATATCTCACAATTTGACCTCAGTGTATCATCCACAGTCTAATGGTCAAACGGAATCCACTAACAAGATATTAAAGGATTATCTAGAAAGGAGAGTGAGAAGCACGGGAAAAACATGGCCAGAAGAGCTTCAAGGAATACTATGGGCATACAGAACGACTCCAAGAACATCTACAGGGGAGACCCTATTTGTCCTCGTATATGGTATTGAAGCTGTCCTACCAGCAGAGATCGGTATGCCAACACGCAGGATTACTGATTACGATCCTGAACAATCAGCTCGATTAAGACAGATGGATCTGGATATGATAGGATTAACAAGGGAGGATGTGTATCAACGTACTATTGCTTATAAAGCAGCAATGGCCAAAAGCTATGATAAAAGGGTTCACTTCAGAAATTTTGAAGTAGGAGATCTGGTCCTGCGAAGCATTGCAGCAACACAACATATAGGAAAGCTCGAACCAAATTGGGAAGGGCCTTTTAGAGTCACACGAGCAAGTTCACGAGGATATTATTATTTGGAGACTTTAAGAGGGGTTCAACTGAAGCGTCCGTGGAATGTGCAACATCTCAGGCGTTATTATGCATAAAATTGAATAAAATTGATAAAATATTTCCATACTTTGACTGTAATTGATATTAATCTTTAAGTGTTATTAACTATAATTTCTATCCATTAAAAATGCAGGAACAACATGACGTAGGGGTAAGAAGGCCCAAAGTGGTCCACCCAAGCATGCCAGAAGGAAGAGCATGACGTAGGGGTAAGAAGGCCCAAAGTGGTCCACCCACGCGTGCTGGATAGAAGAGCATGACGTAGGGGTAAGAAGGCCCAAAGTGGTCCACCCACGCGTGATGGATAGAAGAGCATGACGTAGGGGTAAGAAGGCCCAAAGTGGTCCACCCACGTGTGCTGGAAGGAAGAGCATGACGTAGGGGTAAGAAGGCCCAAAGTGGTCCACCCACGCGTGCCAGAAGGAAGAGCATGACGTAGGGGTAAGAAGGCCCAAAATGGTCCACCCACGCGTGCCGGAAGGAAGAGCATGACGTAGGGGTAAGAAGGCCCAAAGTGGTCCACCCACACATGCAGGAAGGAAGAACATGACGTAGGGGTAAGAAGGTTCACAGTGCTACAACCCACACGTTTGAAGGAAGAACAATTTGGAGGGATAAGAAGGCCCAAATGGTCCACCCCCGCATGCCAGAACGGCGAGATAAAGGCCCAAGTGATCCGATCTCTCAGGTAAAATATGAATGTCCTAATGATAATAATAACAGCTCAAAATGCTCATATTTTTCATGGCAAGCAAAATCATAATATTACATATGCACCATGACGTCAAACACCATTATTAAACATCAGAAAAATATTAACTCAACATCAAACAAATGAGTGAAAAGATGTTTTTGGGGAATAATTGGAAAGAAACAATACGGGAGTAAACGTAAATTAAAAGGTTGTAATACCACACGGTTGAATCATTCTCATTTAGATGCAACCGCTAAAGAGTTACAAGGCTCTGTACAAAACAAAAGGCCTAATATCCACAGAACAACATAATCTAAATATAGCTACTCATTCGATGAACGAGGGGACTCCTGACGAAGAACTACACCCACTGAACGCGCAAATTTAGCACAATTGCTTTGAATTTGATCCTCTGTAAGAATCAATTCATCATTTTGTACCCAATCATCGGGCAAGAAAACTTCAGTCCTTTCAGAAGGATCGTTGAATTGATATCTACTAGGAGAAATAAGATTATGTGCACTAAGTGATGGATCAGGTACATTACTGATCAGCACAGAAACCATATCACTTTGAGTAGAACGCGTTCCGCCTGGTAAGACTCCTTTAGGACCAGAAGTCTTAGGCGCGCTTGTTGCCCAATTTCTTTTGTCCGAAGCTGCAGGGGGAACATTTTCAAAACCCGTTGTCTTTGGAGGACTTTGGAGAAAAATTGTAGACCTAGAAGTTCTCGGCGGTAATCTTGAATCATCATCGCTCGAACCAAAAACATCATAAAGAATTCGTTTGATATTCTCTGAATCCTCCAGAGTAACGCTAGGAATACTTTTCTCTTTTCTTTTATGGGACATAGGTGAGCTTGATTTTACGGAACCGGAGCCGGTCACATTAGGTTTTTTACGGTCACGCCACACAACATAAAATGGATCACCAGGCCTCGGAGTATGTAAATCGTCATTATCATCATCATTGCTACCCTCTGGGATCTCCATTTTAGAGTTACGCGTTACATCAAGCATGTCCTTTCGGAAACCATCTCCGAGATACCCAAGATATCCAGCTTGATCAACACCGACTTCCATTCCATATTTCATATCAGCAGCACCGCGAATTAATTCCAAGAATTTATATACGTTACTTTGCGTAAAATCTCGGACGATTGCATATTTGTAATCTTCAGATTCAAAATACTGAATTCGACGCCGTAGATTGGTAATGGCATGTTCAGCATCCATATTTGAAGCCTGAAGAGAACAATTCTCACGTTTCAAGGATTCGTTATCCTTTTTTAGTGCAATAATTTCAGCACGCAGAGCTTCACCATTCTCTTCTGTTTTCTTGGCCTTAACTTCGGCATCATGCTTGTCACGGGTGGCTCTAGACGCTTTTGTTTCCGCCTCCCTAGAGCGTTTCAGCGCATTTTGGCGATTATAATTTCCATTACGAATAGTAGTGCGAAGATTATTGACAACAACATTGTGTTGGTTCTGCACCTCTACTAACCCGCTGTAATCCTTGCATAGCTGATATACTGCTAAGATGACAACAACAAAGAATAGGCGCCCAAAGCGAGCCAAATCCTGATACCCCAACCGATTTATTATGGTTCGGCGATCCAGCTGAGGCCATAGACTCTGCATTATCTCTCCAGCTTGCTCCTCTCTCAATCAGTATCCGCCCAATGTGGCACTTAATGATTCTGAATTCTCATCATTGAGAGAGTCGTAATTAATAAGACTTCCTGGAGGGGCAGGTCTTGGATTTTCCGAAGGTCGAGGTCGTCTCGGGGGAGGCGGCGGAATGTCCTGAGCATCGCGAGCGGATTCTTCCTCCGCTAATTTTCTTTTAGCGGAAGTATACCAATCCTCATCATATGAGCGGGAGGAGCTCGCTTCCTCTGCACTTCGCCTTTGTCTGAATGTAGGGTTCGCTGCATTAAACCTGGCCAAGTTAGCGGCAATTCTTTCGTCTTCAGAATCGATATCTTCCATTATTCGGATTTGACGATTAGTCCCGACCTTTATGCGTCCACCAGTAACGGTGGGTGTTACCACCACTCTACGTGTATCAACATTCTCGTTGCGTTCAAAATCGCTCACTATGGGCACCCGAGTGCCTGCACTAACACCACCGAGCCTCATGGTAGAATGATCTGGGGAAGATAAATTAGATGGGCCTGCACCTGAGGGCTCATTTTGCTCATTTCGCTCGCTCCTTCCCTGAGCATCATAAATGTTCTTAGGTGACAACACAATTTTGCTGCGATTTCGAGATTTTGTACGAGCCATGTCAACCTAATAACAAATTTTAATAATTTTTGTATAAAAATAAAAGATCAGTAGCGTGTCGAATTCCAGCAATTCGATACGGACCGTGTCGAACAGACGTCTTCGATGCGCTTCAGAAGCAAACAAAAATTCCTTCTGCGAATGAAAACAAAAAATGTCAGACATGTGGACCCTTATATATAGGCCCATGGGCCGCCACCTTCCTGAACACATCGAATTTTAATGATTCGATGAGCACATCGAACTCGTCAAATTCGATGCCTGCAAACTGACGCATCGAATTGTTACAATTCAATGCCCCTAACTTTTTATGGCGATTATGATTTGAAGTTTGGAAGCCGTCATCACTCTGTTAACGTCTCCCAAACTGGGGGGACTATGTGATGGGGGTATTTTAGGACTGACCCATCACTAAGGATTGAGTCGGCCCATAATCGTATCGAATTGGCCCAAATTCGATATCTTCAGCGCATCGAATAACTGTCATTCGATGCGCGCATCGAATCGGTATGATTCGATGCACTTTATATAGCTGTCTTTGGGCCCCACATAGCGAGGCTATTATATATATCACGGTTTTGAGCATTCAGAGGCAGATCAAACCTGAGCCCCGACCTTACCACATCGAATTACCCTATTCGATACGCACCCTTATTCGATACGTATATGAATTCGATACCGATAGTATTTTATTAAAGACGTATCGAATCAAACCCACCTCGAATCAAACCGGCATCGAACCAGTAGCGTTCGAGGCGTACATCGAATGACCGCAATTCGATGCGTTGTTTAATTTATGTTATTTACATATTTAATTCAGTGTAAGATCTGTAATAGATAGTAGGTGTTTCGGACAAAGTTAGTCCGCTTTACTTCAATGGATTAACATTATTTTGGTTATTTATATTCTTATTGTATTGTTTTACTGTGTTCTATTACCGTGACGAAATAAGACCAAAATATATTACATGAATTGCATTACCAATGCCATAACTACGTGTTTGGAGGGTTGCCATTTTTTCTTGAGTTTCTTTTCTTTTATTTTATTTTATAGTGTGGGCTGAAATATAATAGTATGTAGCAGAACCTAAATTCTCGTCACCTCCCTTAAAGAGTATAAATTGCAATTTTAGGTTTTAACTCGTCTTTGTCATTCCTCAATCCTCATTAATTTAAGATAAGAATTTTCTCACATTTTTCATCACGCTGGCCTAATCTATCCTACGTTATCATATTTGATCATTTACAGTCGAGTGAGTACGCAATTTCTGTCATATAATTAATAATGTGAATATCACAGCTAAAATACAGCACAAATCAATCCTTTCAAAAAAAGTTGGCAGAATCTCATTCCAAGCTGCAAAAACTATGAATAACACCATTCAAAGAAAACATCTGCTACATCCAATTACAGCCAGAAACAAAACAAAAAAACTCCCAACGGAGTAAATAAATCTGTAACAATATTATTTTGCCAATGCAAAAGAAAAAAAATTGGCAACTGCAGCACAATTGACCAGACAAGCTCCATTGATCTTGATATTTATCTACAAAGAAGTGTGCTTGTGTGCGTATATATTCCATTCTACATCACTATTAAAACAAAATATATGCTGAATCGGAGCTCAAGAATATCTTCAAAATTATGCAACCACCCGTACGAATCGCAAAGAATTAATAATCATCATCAAGTGTCCAACTGTCCTAATATCGAGAGCCAGAGCCAGATGGCGGAGGAGCAGGTGGGGATCGCTTGGGCGTGCGGCGGCTGCCAAAGCTATCATCACCGTTCTGGGAAGAGTCGCTGTACCGACGGCTGTGATTACTGGACCTAGAATCCCGAAATGAATCAGATCGACCATTTGCTCCAGCATCAAATGCTGATTTCCAGTCATCGCCTGATGCAGGGCTAGCACCAGGGCTACTTTCTGCTCGTTGTAATAAGAAAATTATAAGTCCACATTCCGTTAGCCAAAAAATTAATCCCAAATGTATGATGTGGACCACAAAATATACTCAATGAAAACATTTGGTCCAAATAGCATTTATCAAGAGACCACTGATAAATTAGATATACACAACAACTGTGATTTGGTAATTTGCCAGTCAGGGTGGCATGATTTTTCTCCATTTTCCCATTTGGATGCAAAGCCTGGAAGCTAACCAATATATAACAGAGTGAAGCTAGACCAAACAAATTTCCGGTTCGATTTACCTTAAGTGACAGCAACCAAATTCCTTGTACAATATATTCTTCAAACCACATGATTCCTAAACTATTAACTAATTTGACGATGGCATAGACTGCAATAACGAATGCTAGTTGACTCTCAGAAATGAGAAGAAGATAACCATTACCTGCTCCACCTCTATCAGAGTAGCTTGATGCTGCAGCTGCCCGATTGTCATGGACACTTAGTTGCCTAGTAAGCGTGGAGAGAAGCTCGGATTGTTTCTCATAACGCTCTCTCCTGCGTTTTGCATTCCCGTCCTCTTGTAGCAGCTCTTCTATTCTTGCCATACTTTGGGCACTGTCATATACAAAGATTAACATGAGAAACACAGCAGACAAACACAGATGAATATCTAACAGCCAGAATTCAACTAGCTTTATAAATCAAGACCCAACAGATGTTTCATTACATAGCATGAGAAACACAACAGACAAACACAGATGAATATCTAACAGAGAATTGATATAGCTTCATATATCAAGACCCCACAGATACTTCATCACATACTTTTCATGTGTCCCACTCAAAACAAAATGTAATATGAGATGCCTGAAACGAACTAACCTGACAGAACTGTACAACTTATTAAGCATGTCTTCTTTCGATTTCTCAACTTGGCAGAGCACAACTGCCTGCGATCAAATACATCATACATGAAACGCCGGATTCAGAAAAGGGTTAAGTGAAGGCTCTCTACTAAACCTCACCTTAGGGACATTGGCGCCAAGACTATTGAGAACAGCTTCAACATAACCTCGCACTTCTTGAGCCATCCATCGAAGTTCTTCTTCTGGATCTGCTGGTCTTCTCACCATTGTATCCTAAATCATAAGGATACGTATATACGTCTTTATATAACATTCATAAGGATCTGTTTGCAACCAAGCATTTGTAATATGGTTCACAAGATGCAAGAAAAAAGATTTTAACACTTGCGAGTTGGAAACTAAATGATCCAGTCGATGCACCCATGTCGATCCAATAGATCTCTAACACGTTAAAATACATAGCAAACAAATTAAACAATTAAAGTTGAAAAAAATATTTCTAGTCATGAAACAAAAAAGGCCAGAGAAATTCTTATGAGTTACTTACAAGAGAACCATCAGAAACACTTTGCCGGACAGAAGGACCAGATTCAACCTTAACTTGACCTCCTTTAGAACTGATAATATTTCTTAATTTGCTCAACCAGGCTACCTTATCTGCCGCACTCTCAGCCTTCAGAGCAACAACACTTTGTGCTGCATACATTAGTGAACCTTTCGTGAGATTTCTCTGCAAAATGAAGTCTAAGTACAGAGAGAGAAACAGACACCCACCTTTCAGAACAGTCTTATATTGAACCTTCGCTGTTAACTTAAACACAAGACTGGGTGCTTTCGCATCATTAGCTTTTTTATCCTTCGAACTCTTCGGAGGAGCTTCTTCGTCCTCTGCAACATCTTCCAGATTACATTCCTGAATTCACGATATCCGAGTTACAAGATTGGTTAATCTTAAACGAAACCATTTTAGCCATAAGAAATCACGTTACATTATATTGACAGCTAAAATTAGCGACAATGCTGCATTGCAAACAACAAAAGAGTATATAATTTGGAAACGGTTGATGAAGGGCTTCAAAAATTTATGGACCAGAAAAGAAAATGACAGAGCTAGCAGGTATTGCCTGTCAAGGATTCTCGTGTATGATAGAGCTCTTTCACAAAAAGTGACTAATTTATATAACTATATTACTAAGAAAAAAACCGTTCTACATCATTGTTATACATCAAAAATATGATTCAGGAGTCAAGAGTTAAAAAAGAATATCCACAAAATAGTACGCACAAAAGGGAGCTCTAACAAATTGTCAAAAAAAAAAAGGAAGTTCTAGCAAGAAGTTCGAAACATCAAAATCTTGAGTCCGTAAAAGATAAGTCAGCATAAACTAAAAACATTTAAAGATCAGTCTGCATTAAATGGTTAGGCAAAAACAACCATTACAATTATGGCGTCCTGCCGATTAAGTACCTCTAAAGTGATGGTACCACGAAATCGAGGCTCTTCTTGTTTTTTGGTGTATCCAAGCTGCAGGAAGATGTTGATAGTTTATTACAACAATCAGTAAAGGAAAATATTTATATAAAGAACAATAATCACTTATTGTGCTGCGAAATGCCGCAAATCCTAATGTGCATCTTGTTTTGAATATAGTACGTGCATGTATTCTTCACAAACCAATTAAAAACAGAGTATTGATTGTGGACAAATTGGATATTAGAAAATATGTAGCAAGAAAGCTGTCGAATTCAATTTGGCTAATGCAAGACACCTGGTGGCAAGATAATGATATTTAAAAATCAAATAACTCATAAATAAAGGATTGCACTCAGTAAAGAGCGAGAGAAGAAGCTGGGTCAAAATTCCATAACCAACGAGAAAAAGTAGTTAAGCTTAGAAAAGAAAGTGACCACACCATTTTACTTTGATGTTTAGCAAATATGTAAATACTTTGTTCCAAGGAAATTGAAAAGTTTGAGCTACTCACTTTTCCTGTTTTTTCATTTAAAACAAACCATCTTCTAGTCCAGCCACTAGTTTTGGCACTTTTCTTCAATAAGAAACCTGCGGAAGAGGGAGAAGATTAATCTCGAGACCAAGCCACTTTAAATAAAAACATAAGGTCAGATAAGCCTTCTTTTCCTAATAAATCATCTTTCAGGCACCACAAAGAATCTCTCTTCAACCAAGTTCATTTTAAGATGCTGAAGATACTCAAATATTTTTGACAACCAAATGTATCACTAAGTAAGAGAAAGGAAAAGATCTCCATATGGTCACTCTAGACAAAATTGACATACAACAATATAACGATAAACCTCCTTGTATGTGCCTGTCCACAGAACTATGTACTCCATTTTCTCCCCAAAACTCCCGCAGCAAGTTATAGAAGTGCGATTTAACAAATATAGGTTGGTCATAAGTTTATACATATTTTGAATGCCAAAGGAATTACAGGGTGTATGTGCCAATTCTCTGTGGCAGAGTATTTGCTACAGACAGTTACTTAGAAAAAGCACCCACAGAAAAGCCAAGAACAACAAACTTCAATTACTAGAACAAAATTTAAGAAGCAAGGTTCATACTGATAGGAAGCTAAGGACCTCTATCTTGGTATTTTTATTTTTATTTTAAAAAAACATCAATAATGCTTGGGAATTACTTTTACCTAGTCAAGAAAGCAAAAAAAATAAACCATATGGTGACAACAGATCTGATGAAGATATAGTAAAATACAAATATGCGAGACGGATGCTAGCATAAACCTGCAGTTATCTCCCCTTCAGGTCCTGCAGTCTTCAATGAGGATCCTTCTAGTGCATCCTTATCTTTATCCTGCTCACTGGAATTGTTATCCTTCGCTGATTTTGAGCTCCCGTCACTTTGGCCTTTCGAACCAGTTGCCTGGATGGAAGACTCAAAAACACTCACTGGACCACGAAAAATTAAACAAAGAAACAACTATTTCTGGAATACTTAATACATTCGATTATACAAAGATTTAGAGAGGATCAGTGACAAATGACTGCATGCAGATATAACAACTAGAACATCCGTGTACCTTATTTGATGGCGGCTCGACCTCAACTGCCTTTTTGGAAGGTCGACCTTTCACCTCATCTTCACGCCGTTGTCTATCCATCCTGTTAAGAGAATAAAACATAACCACAGGAGTTGTTTACACTTCATTACAAGAGATGGGGGACACATAATGGTCGACAGAAAATCATTATTAATCAACACACTATCATTTTTTCCGCATATTTGGGAAAATCAATAACAAATATAAAATAGCATCCAAAACTGGAGCAATTGTTGAGCATACCGCCTCTGCACCAGACGGATGAAATGTTGTGGAGGAACAAATGCCCGTTCCATGTCAACAAGTGCAACTACCATGTTTTTTGCGTCATTCTTAAATCCTTCCAGAGCAGTTGTGGCAATTGCTACAACCTAAATGAATTCAAAAGAAAAAGAAAAAAATAACATTTAAAGATGAGGTACAAGACAAATTTATTTCATATGAGTATTTAAGCCCAAAGCTCTACTCAATGTCTACCTCTCGCTTAAAAGGAGGATATCTTCCCAGGCCAGGAGTGGCATTTGCAGCAGCTGTGACAACATCAACAAGTACCCGGTGCACCTGTTTAAAGACTTTTTAGTATATAAGCAAGCTCACAAGCAGGATACACTGTTCGACGTGAAACAGATGATGAGAAAATCAGCAATTCCGCATTGAAAAGGAAAATTTAACCAAACATGAGGATGTGAATCAAATAAAATATCAGGCTATCAACCAGATTTATGTAAGTACACATATATTAGTGAAAAGAAAAAACATTTGATAAGACAACTACGAGTGAGACAAGTAGAAATGTAAACGAAGCCACACGAACACGAAAACTCATACCAACTAATTATTTACCTCATCAACACAAAGACGTGAAGGTTCTTTTGCCAACTCTAAAACACCCTTGATTAGTGACCTTAACCCTTTCTCCGGAGAGATGAGGTAGGGTTGATAACCATCTGCTTCGAGCACAATCTGGCACCATTGAGACCATCAATCCAAACGTATGAACATATATTAAGACTTGCAAAAATATCTGATGCCACAATGGCAGAGAGCACACCCACCCTCTTAACATTATTCATATCAAAATGTTTATCTAAAGGCAGTTGCTTGATCCTATTTGGGAAATTCCCTTCAAAACTGGCGACAACTTTCCATCCAGCACCCTGTAACAATTCAGAATCTGGTCAACCAAAACAATATCACAGCACCACAGATCACGAAAACCAAACAGCAACTTTAGAAGAGAATTGTTTCATCCAAAGGAAATATGAAATGATGAACAAGAAGTTCAATAAAATGAGACAAATACAGCCAAAAAAAGGTCTTCAAAACAAAAATGCCAACTTCAAAAAGTTCTTTTCCTTGTAGAGAAGATACAAGCATCATGCAAAAAGAAAAAAAAAAGAAAAAGCGGGGGGGGGGGGGGGGGGGGGGGGGTGTTCTACACTAAGAATAGTATCACCTAGATCAAAGGCACAGAATGCCAAGATCAACCATAATGGACATTTACATTTGAGTTTTCCAGTAAAATGCAAAAAACAGTTCTCTTCTCTTAAAAGTAACCCTCTCTTTTCCTCACTTCAAAGCATAGGAAAGCAAATGATTTTCTATCAACACCAGAAGCTGCAACGATTCCTTGAACAGCATTAGGACCATAAAAGCTGATAACGTAATTAACAACAGCATCAAGAAGTTTGCTTGAAACAAACTACCGTTGTTATAAAAAGCATAACTAATTCATAGTTTGAATTTCCTATGTGTTATTAGTAATTCCGATATCGACACTTCAGGTGTCCCCAGGTCCTTTGTCCAAGATGTAAGTGAACTAGAACTTAAATCATTATAATGAGCATCACGTGAGAATTGCATGATGTTCTCTTATCTGAGTCGAAAGCATCATGACTATGCAAAATACTGAGATACACAGCACAGGTTACAAAGGCAAAATCAATGAAAAACTAGAATCTGTTGAAATACACAGCACAGGTTACAAATGCAAAATCAATGAACTAGAAATTGTTGAAATACATATGACAAATTCAAAGTGACTACGGTAACCGATTCGATCACGAATACAAAGAAAATAAAATACAAAAATAAAAGTTGTTGATAAAGATCAAAGTTCAATGAAAATCCACTTTTCCAATCTTTAAACAGAGATTTATGGTATGGGTGTATCTGTAATAATTCATAATTCAGGATTTGTTTGTACATTCAGTAATTCCTTCAATATATAATACACGCATATGTTACATGTGTCGATATGTGTAAGTATCATACTGCGGGCATAACCAAATCTAGCATATTTCCCGTCTTACCTCTCCTGTTGTGATATGCTGGAGGAACTTGTCTTCAAATTCACGACAAAGCTCCAAAGCTAAGGCTCGCGTACCCTCGGGACTATGAACCATTTTTTCACCAAATCTAACTAGTTCATCCTGTATTGCTTGAGATTTTCCCTGGAGCCTGCAGAAATTGCAGAAGAAGCCAGTCGAAAACTAAATACTGAAGCTTACTGATGAAAGTAGCTCCTGTAACAGGCATCTAATGTAATATACATCTAATACCTTATAGATTACAAAAATTACAGCAAGTCATGTAACAAGGTGATTAAAGCATGAACAACAAGGATGAACATGCAGGAGCATTTGCAGGATATTTTGATTTGAATTAGGAGCACGTTGTAGTATTATTACTTGTTTCTAACTTTGACATATCTGCAAGGTTAAGTTTTGCTCAAGTGCTGATACAAAAAAGCTAATCAGAAGTCCATCACAAAAGGTGACAAAACTAGAGGAGACCATTTCACCACAATTAAGAACAAAAACAAAACTCCAGTAATAGCAACAGAAGAAGAGAAGAGAACCAATACAAGAAATGCCGACTAGAAAAAGCATGTTTACAACTCAGAAATTATATCTCATGGAGATCTTCATGTTGTAAAACCCAAATCCAGGAAATAGTGTAAGCCAGATTCAGAAGTACCCGAATGGGCAAGAAACAAGAAGACTTCCTAATAAATGTATTCAAAGAGGAGAAGGGTGATATAATTAGTACTACTAGATGGCTCGCAAAAAATAAAGAATCTCCTCCAGATGGATGATTGGGAATGTAACACCAAAATATTAGCTCAAACGGGTAACATGCCCAGGGAGAAAAACCCAAAGATGGCTTAAACATGGAACATACCCTGAGAGAAGATTTGGCAGCCTGACTTTCATGCGATCTCGGATTTGGTGAGCAAGTGTCTCTACCAAGGCTAATCTACCAAGCTTGCTTTGAGGGGCTCCGGTTAGCATAGATTTCAAACTTTCACTCTCTGCCCTCCATGCAGTTTCTAAGGAATTATCAGCTCCAGCACTCCCTGACTGGGCAGATGCTATTGCGACAGATTGACCAATCAAAGCAACCCAAGGAATATCAGATGTACTTCGAGGTCCTTGGTTTAATAAAAGAGCCTGCACAGCAGCAAGGACTTTTGGTTCTGAAGACACTTGGTCTATCTTGCTAATAACTCCAACAGTTCTTGTACCTAAAAATAGTTTCAAATATAAGACATTTGCATATAAATATAGAATTTGATAGATGTATCCCTATTTTCTTCAAAGAAATCGATTAAATGACCTACATTCTCCATCAAGCTCCTTTGCCATTCTTATAGCTTTAGCTGATGCCACTTCCGGGGCCTGGGCAGCCGGTATTACGACTAGCAATATAGCGTCACTACGTTCTGCATACAGACTCTGCATTGACAAAATGTGGCATCAGACGAATGAAGATCAGAATTGATCAATCCTCGGATCTAACTGATAACAGTTATACTAACTTCCGAAAGCGCTTATGGAAAAAGTCTAGCACGATATAGGTGGGCCGTGTCATATTAGTATTTCTAATAATATCAAATATATTCATCTCTAACTGGGTCTCCGGCTATTTAGCATCAGCGCCCATTAATATACTCTTTTATTGGAAAAGCAGCCATTAGACAGACTAGGTTGAACTCAAGTTATCTGTCTCATTAAACTAGCGTAGCAATTGACTGATGCTATAGCACTTTCACATGGATTAACAAAAACCAAAACAATAATGGTTTGGGTTAAGAAATGGTTTGAAATATAAGTATTTAACCGAATTATTTAAAACAAAACCAGATACAACTCACCAACGAATCATCAAGATTTCCCTTATCCACCCCAGGCAAATCAATCAGTTTCAATGATGGAGCTGCATAAGAAGATCAAACTATCAGAGGCAACAAACTAAATTAAACACGAAATCTTGTATACTATTGTGATGCGATAAAAAAAATGTATATTTTGATGCAAAACGAGAAACATTATTAAGAGGTGAATGAGCTATACATTTTGGATGCTTAATAAACTCAAGTTTTACATGTTAAACCACTGCAGCATGAGCTCCCTCAGGCACAAAACCAAGTCCATCTTTGAAGAATATGCTTCATTTTATTTTTTTTGAACAGCAAGAATATGCTTCATTTTCACACTCAACGAGAAAAATAAAAGATAAGCAAATAAAAATCTCAATGCAGAAATATTCTAAATTCAATTTTACACTCAAGATTCCAAGTATGTGGATCTAGATTCAAAGGCAAGCTTAAAGGGGCCTCAGATGCTATTTTCAAGTAACTAGATTGATTGAATTCTAAAAGCAGATGTACCTGTACTCGTACGGAGCTTTAGATATATTTCATCACGACTTTTGCCAGAAATTTTGCTCAATCTGTCTTGTAATGAACGCCGAAGAGCACCTATGACAGACAAAAAAGTAGGAGAAACAGGTTCCCACCAATGAGACGATCACGAGAGAAAAGATATAATGTACAAGGAATAGAGCGCTAAATTGATGCATATGAAACTGAAGTCATTCTTAAAGTTAAGTTAGAAGCATCACTTGCAGAAACTTCCTGAGATTTACTATCAATCTGCAACATAATGGATCTGCTGCTCATAGAGCCATCCCTTGTCAAATCAACACAAATAGGAGCACGTGTGGCACCACCTTCACCAGTTGGCTGCCAAATCAAAAGTTAACCTTCAACAGGGGTCTACAAAGTGGATCTATTATCTTCAAGTTTTGCATAAAGGATACTTACCAATGCAGGGTGCCCAATTAGACTATTCAACACAGCAGATTTACCCGCACCCTGAAGAAAATCTTCACAATCAGAAATAATTTTCCATATATAGAATGGTGTACAGGCTAAGAGATCGGGTTAAGGTTCACATCTAGAACGTTAATCCTGGATACTTAAATCAATAAGACAAGTCATTTACACAAAGATCTTTCGTATGCATTAACCTGGTGCAAACACATTTCATAAACCAGTAGCTTCCGACTCTTCTATTTAAACTGATCAAAAGCAAGAGTTTGATGCTTACTTGAAAAGCATTATCCAGCCTGGAACTATAAACCTTAGAGAAATGTAATCGAGTAACAGAAAACCTATGCTTACATATAAAACTAAATCCTCAGAATTATGAAATCAGGAGGAACCAATTATAACATATCAATGGCATAAATAAGTTAGGAAGGTACATATATGATTCCAATGCTCCTGTTACATCGGATAGAATATACTGGTTTATCTTACGAAGCAGAAATTATCCATCATGCTTAGTAATGTACATATGCAATAACCACAATAAACTGAGATCTAATGACAAGTACATACAGAAAACAATAAAATCAAATGAAGAAACGCAAATCACCAACTAATCAATACTACTCACCGTGTTGCCAAGCGCCACGACATTGAGGAAAGTTGATGCGCGTTTGGACGAAGCTGGGGGCGGCGGTGCCGTCGGGTCAACCTCCTCATCCGCAAGCAGCGCCGAGGCCTGCCGCATCGAATCCGATAGCTTCGACAATTCGTCGATCGCGTCCATTGTGAATCAAAAGTATCAAAATCAACACAAACACTCCGATTCCACTTGAATCCAACACTGAATACTGAATCCAATCAAATGTAATCGCAGATTCAATCCGATTGAGTGAAGATCAACAGCGTACGTTACGGTACAGATTAGGGTTTCACGGATATCTGGAAATAAATGTGACAACAAAAACAAAAAAATGGTGAAATGAGATAGAGAGAGAGAATTTTGGTGCTAAATGGCGATGAATTTAAAGCGATTTTTTTTTATTATTTATATATATGCTATAATAATTAGAAAGAAGAACGAGCATTAATAACAGCATTATATTTACATGATTGATTTGTGAAAATTAATTTTGGAAATAATAATAAGTCCCCTTTTTCTCTTACCTGGACGGCACACCTGACCGTTGCCGTTGTTGTTGATTCATATTGAGGGTACAGCTATGTTTGCACGACGTACTACTGCTTTCTTAGAAGTGTTCAAATCATGATTTCAATTTTATTTATTTAATGTTTTTTGTTTGTTTGTTATAATTTATACATCATCATGGTTTTATTAGAATGCAATAGTTATGTGAATAATAACATTTGAAATGTGATTGTGCAGCTAACAATTACTGCTGGTGGCCCTTATTGTTAAAATTGGTATGGAATCTTTAATTCATCATATAGAAACTAGTTTTGTTTTATTTCTGAATTTTAAATTATGGTAAAAATTAATTCAGTACGTAAGGAGAAAATGGCAAACGACATTGTCACGGAATATTTAGAACGAGTAAAAACACAAATTTATTTACCTAGTTCGTCTATGATTACTTGTGGGGCTCGCCAAGCTAGGATTTCTACTATTTGTGATGAGCGTAAATAACAATTACATATCAATTGTCTATTTATAATAAGGACACACTTCTAATTATAAAGTTACACAAATTCTGTAATTCCCAGGAAACTGTGTCTCTACGACTCTCAGTTAAACTAAGACTTTGTAATTCCTTGGTAATTCAGACTCCACAAAACCTAGAAATTTCCCACTTGGAGATTAAATCCATATGTAATTTAATAGCTAACAATTATGTTGCACGGACACGGACACGCGGATACTGATTCAGTGAAAATTCGACACGGTCGGGACACGACTGTATTTTTATATTAAAATAAATTAAATATAATAGCACTAGAACTTATTGAATTAATATCTTTAAACACTATTAATAACTTATAACATCAAAGTAATTTTCATTTACTAGTTATTATTTACTAACCAAAACTAAGTTAAATAAGACACTTACTTAAATTCAAGTATCAATGTCAAACACAACTACAAACCAATTAATAATAATCAAAAGTTATACAATACTAAAAAAACATATACTACTCAATCCAAAATCATAGATTAATTAAAAATATATATATTTAGACCTTCTATTTAGTTGTTTAAATTTAGAAATTATTATTTTTTAACTCATTTAGAATGGTTAATTTATAATCTTTTTGTTAATAAGCTTTATAACACAAACTATTCAAATATAGAATTTTATCTCAAACATGTCTAAAACATATTAGATATACACTTCTGAAGGCTCCGACAGGACATTCTCAAGTGTCGGACACGGGTGTCGAAATTGATTTTTATTTATTTTAATAGAGATACTTTATCTCAGACGAGTATCGGATACGTGTCGAACACGGCTGGTGTTTTGAAGTGTCGGTGCATCATAATCATATGCTAACAATCTATTCACAACAACGACGCCAATCCTCAAACTCTTTAAGTTCTAAGACCCGACTATGAAATTCCTTAGTAATTTAGGCTCCACAAAACCTATCAATAAATTACTTTTCCCAACCAAAAATTCTCCTTTTTCAACTATTTCACGTTAAGTTGATATATGTGATGTATTTTTAAGATCTTGTAACGCAACAAAATGGCACGGTGGAAAACATAATCATTGGTGAAAATTGCTGCCAAAAATCTCATTGTTTTTCAGTACATTCACATTTTTTTCTTGTAAAGCACCTGTCATTTACATATAAGGATACTCTAACTAAGAACATAAAAGAAAATGTTTTATATAGGCAGAAATGTCAAAAATGCCCGTTATCTTTTGCCAACTTTACTTTTTGCCCTTTATCTTTTTTAGCTACCAAAAATGCCCGTTATCTTTGTCGAAAATGCCCGTTCTACTGTTCAATAGCCAAATCGAAGAATCGCGTCTGATTTGTCAAAGTCGCGCTAACACGTGGATTAAACGTTAATCCACCTGGAAAAAATTAAAAAAAAAAACAAAAAACAAAAATTCGAAAATAACGTATTATACATATCTAATACGCTATATATATACTCTCTTAGTCGATTTCTCTCTCTCTCTCTCTCTCTCTCTCTCTCTCTCTCTCTCTCTCTCTCTCTCTCTCTCTCTCTCTCTCTCTCTCTCCGTTTATGTCGCGCTGCCCTAATTTCCCAAATCCTTAAATCCCCAAATCATTTAGAACCCTAAATCTCGTTGTTTTTCTCAATTTCGCAATTACTCTTCTGCATTTACCGACGCGAATCCACAAAAACATGCCGATTCTCAGGCCCTCGAAGAACATTCTCAGTTTCCCCCCTGTTTATCGTAAGTTTTCGATTTTGCTAACGGGTTTGAACGTTGTTTATTAATCGAGCTTGCTTGTTTACCTTAAATTTTCTTCATTTTTAACAGCTCGAGATAGAAGATGCATTACAGTTACCTTATTTCAAGGTGGAGTGTTCAAGCTGATTCCATTGCCTGACTACCGAGGAGGTTATTGGTGTAAGTATGACCATGTGGAAGTAGACCACCTTTCTATAGCTATGTTAGAAAATTTCGATGCCATAAAAGTACTCGGTGGTGTGAACAAATTTTATTTGAGGATTAGGGGTAAATTTGTGCTTATATCAGATGATGATACTTTGAAGAAGGCAGGTGAGGCTGCATTATTCCAGTGTAATTTGCCCATTTACATTGATTATCACAATGATGACCAGAGTTTTCCAAGTGAAGTGAATGGGTGTTGGACTGGTGTTGGTAATCTGAGTAGAGGA
Source organism: Linaria vulgaris (assembly GCA_948329865.1). Taxonomy (NCBI): domain Eukaryota; kingdom Viridiplantae; phylum Streptophyta; class Magnoliopsida; order Lamiales; family Plantaginaceae; genus Linaria; species Linaria vulgaris. The sequence goes on along the minus strand of OX415251.1, from coordinate 89,873,657 downwards.
GTGTTAGAGGGCTATGAAATGCCTGATACTGATTTTGATGAAGTATTGGAGGAAGGTATAGGAGGAGGTTCAGGGGTAGATATTGGCAAGGGCTTCATAGAGGGTGTTGTAGATGAACAACCTTTAGATGACAGAAATGATAGTAGGGTTGCAGATGAAGTTATGCATGTGCAATGGTTATCTGACAATGACACTCCTTTGTTGGATAATGATCAGCATGTAGAGCAGTGGGATACTGAGAGAGATGAGATTGATGTGGTGCGAGCTGCGAGGGAGTATAAATGGGCTCCTGTCTTTGAGGCTGATGATGATGCAAAAAAACCCATCATTTTTAATGATGATGAAATATTTAATCCTTGTTTTGAGTTGGGGATGCTTTTTAGAGACAAAAAACAATTAAAGTTTGCAATTCAATCTCATGTTATTGCAACTAGACAGAGTCTTATAATCAAGAAAAGTGATCCTCACAGGATTCATGCAAGGTGTGAAAATGAAAAGGTCGGTTGTAAGTGGAGACTTAATGCATTGAAACTCTTGACTGAGGACACATTTCAGATTAGACATTATCAGCCTCTTCACAGTTGTGGTGATACTCACCATGTAAAAAATATGAAGGCTAGTTGGTTGATGGCCAGGTATCTACATGTATTCAAGACTGATCCAAGTAGGAGGGCTGAGGGATTTATGCTTGACTGTATTGGTGAGCTGAGGGTAGACATATCTCTTAACCAGGCATATAAAGCAAAGAGGTTGGCTCTGGAAAAACTAGAGGGCAAACCTGCTTACCAATTCAGTAGATTGTGGGATTATGCTGACCAGTTGAAGAATTCCAACCCTGGTTCAACAGTGGTCATAGGCTTGGATGAAACAGGTCAAAACAAATTTAGTTGTATGTATGTTTGTTTGAAAGCTTTGAAGGATGGTTTTAAGAATGGTTGTAGACCATATCTTGGTTTGGATGGTGCACATCTCACTGGTCCTAATGGAGGAGTACTTTTAACTGATGTTGGTTTGGATGCAGGGAATAGTTTTTACCCAGTTGCTTATGCTATTGTTTCAGTGGAAAATTATGTTAATTGGATGTGGTTCCTGGGCATACTAAAAGAAGACTTGAGTCTGATCTCCCACAATCATATGACATTCATGAGTGATAAGCAAAAAGGACTCATACAGGCATGTAATTCTATTTTTCCTGCTGCATCTCATAAGTATTGTGTTAGGCATATGATTGCTAACTTGGGGAGAGCTGGATTCAATGGATTGGAGTGGAGTAACAGAGTTTGGGAGGCTGCCCATCAGACTACCAAGCCTGAATTCTTGGCAGCAATGGATAGAATCAGAAATAAAAGCATGAAAGCATTCAAATGGTTTGATAACAAGCCCCCTTCCCAATGGGCAAAGGCTTACTTTGACACCAAGGCCAGCACAGACCTAATCCAGAACAATACTTGTGAGACATTTAATGGCATCTTAATTCCAGCAAGGGAGAAGCCCATCATTACTTGTCTGGAGTGGATAAGGATGTACCTAATGAATAGAGTAACAAGGAACCGAGATAGAGCAATTGAGAGATGGCCCTCCCTAAGACCAGTAAATCAAATTGCCCTTATAGCTCCCAAAGTTGCAGAAGAAATTCAAAAGTTGAAAGTTTCTGGTTGTATTCCAGTTAAGTCAGATAATCTTCACTATCAAGTGACTTTGTTGAGTGGACTTGGAGGGCCTTATTTGGTTAGTTTAAAGGATAGGACATGCTCTTGTAGGATATGGGATCTTACTGGTATTCCTTGCAGGCATGCTGCATGTGCACTTCTTCACAAAAGAGACTGCAATAACAACCCCACAATGAACCAACAGTTGCACTACGGTGAACCTCAATCCTTACCAAGCAACAATACACCACCCATTAACATTCAAGTTCAAGTTTCTGCCCCAACATTCATGAGCAGTGGGAAGAAATTTGTGAAACTGTCTAATTTAGCGAGCGTGGTGAGAAAGCTGACTGATAAAGAAGAGCAGCATACAGAAAATGAGAAGAAAAAGCAAAAGGGGAAGGAGCCTGGCAATGGAAAAGACACCTCTAATGTCTTATGTCTCACACAAAAGTAACCACACCTCTAAGACACAAACAAAAACCAGTTCAAAACACCATTAGATTGTTCAAAACACCATAAACACCATAAACCAGTTCAAAAACCTCCCATGTTGATGATGTCCATATACGACAGGACCCTGATCTTGGGAATGGGAAGATTTTTGACCTGAAACAGGTAGGCCATCTTAGAATAGTTCATGAACCCCCGATTGATGAATGAACGGTCCATGTTCGTAGGCTGAAAGGAATACAAAGTCGATTAATATCATACAAAAGCTAAGTCAAAAAACATCAAACTTATATGAGGAAAATACTTACGTTCTTCACAAAAGTAGGAAACACCACCGAATCAGTGATCACGGTTCCTGTAGGCTTGTCAAAAGTGACCCCAGGGCATCTGTAGAGGCTGTTGAAAAGCGTAAACCTGGTCTCCATAATCATCAGTCTTTCCTTTATCATCATAGGAGTGACCGAACTCCCCCTCTTCCGAGCCAACTTGTCAGCAACCTCCCCGTAAATCTCCTTCAGCATCTGCTCAGAAATCCAAATCCCGCGGTTCACCAGCTTTCGAAGAACATTGAGCATCCAAGTTTCCTCCTCTTGTGTGAAGTTGCGAAAAGTGTGGAAAACCCCAACAGTGTCATCTACCCTTGGATCGTATACAGATTTCAATTGGATGTGGTTTGATGAAGCCATTCGAAAACTTGTGGTTGATAGAAAGAGTTGAAGAGAGAAACAGAGAGTTCTGGAGTTTTAGGGTTTTTTGAGAGGAGTGATTTTGACGGTTTGGGTTGATAATTGATATAAATGGGGGAGTTTAAGGGTTGAAGAGACGGGCAGTAAATGAACTCCAATTCTCAAGATGCAACCCAACCGTCACGACTTTAACAATTACAGGCGTCTTAATTAATTAAAAAAAAATGTCCAGCTGCAACACATTTAGATACAATCGTGCCTTTTTTAAATGGTTCAAGCTTCTATAATTAAGTGTTATATAATCATATCCAAATTAACTTAGAGATATAGTTTTACAGATATAGTTTTATGCTTACCAATTAAAAATCATGACAAAGTCCCTTTATTACTATCTTTTCCCTATTGATAATAGATGATCACAGTGGATAAACAGCAACTCAGCAAATACTACCAAAGAAACAACTTGATGCCAATACAAAATTAACATTGAACAACCATTTAAAATCCACAAACACAATACACTGAACACAACGTACAGAAATTGACTCAAAGAGACATTAAACGACACTAACAACACCAAACCTACAACACTGGGTCAAACAACTAAAATACACTTAACCACGGTAAATCACTATTAGAAGCAGAAACACTACAATCATCAACAATTTTCTATTCCTTCGTTCCAACATTACAGCTTTTTTTCCTAGCACCTCGTTCTTCTTCGAAATCTCCGTCATCCTCGACTGCATCTCTGCTTCATTTCTTGAGTTTCTTAATTCCCTCAATTTGGATTCAAGCGATTCAATCCGCCTCCTCAACTGAGGTATCACAACCCTCGCTCGTTCACAAAGAGGATCATCGACCCAAAACCACAACCCGCAACCGTGTTTCGTACCCTTAGAACATGCGGTAAATCGACGACCAGGATTCGCGTCGGTCAATGATGTCCTTGTCACAGCCGTTCTACCACAAAAGCAGTTGATATCAGCGGGATAACTGGTTTCCGACATACCTGAATTAATGAGAGGGAGAGAAATGTACGAAATTGAATTTGCCCAAATTGAATTAGGGTTTTTCAGAAGAGAGGGAAAATTAGATTGGGTATTTTTTTTTGGGCGCGCGAAATAGAGAGAGAGAGAGAGAGAAATCGACTAAGAGAGTATATATATAGCGTATTAGATATGTATAATACGTTATTTTCGAATTTTTGTTTTTTGTTTTTTTTTTATTTTTTTCCAGGTGGATTAACGTTTAATCCACGTGTTAGCGCGACTTTGACAAATCAGACGCGATTCTTCGATTTGGCTATTGAACAGTAGAACGGGCATTTTCGACAAAGATAACGGGCATTTTTGGTAGCTAAAAAAGATAAAGGGCAAAAAGTAAAGTTGGCAAAAGATAACGGGCATTTTTGACATTTCTACCTATTTTTTAAGCTGAAGCTATATATTTTATAATAAAAAACAAATAAAGCCAAAACTGAGGAACATTGTCCCATAAAGCAAACTCCCTCTTTATGAAACTTAAAGTCCACTACAAAAAAAGCTTTACAACTTTACCCTTACACTATCACACCTTACAACTTTCCAAATACAAACTAAAGATTCTTCCACCACCCTTAGCTATTTCACTTTCCATTTGCTATTAACATAAAAAAAAACTTCATCTCTCTTTTTTTTTTCTCAAAATTTTCATGGTTCTTCCAGTTGACCTACCTTAACTACGAAAATCGTTAGCACTTAGCACATTAGTATTTCATGCCCGTCTTTCTCCACGTGCCATGCGCACCGCCTCTTGGATATGCCTCTCGTGCTCTTTCAACATGTCGTCAATGTTTCCCCCTTGCGGCACTAATGGACCTGAGCATAGGATCCTGTTTCTCTTTGGTACATATATCTGCAAAAGGTTAAACAAGACAAGTCAAGTTGAAGGATACCAGTAGCCGATCTAGATGCGTTTTGTTTTGGTTTTATTAAATGGTCAGTTCATGGAAAAAACTTAAGCTTGTACAGCAGTTGGACATTTATTCTTTATATCACGCTCTCACGTAACCTCTTTCATAAAAAAATGCTGGTGAGATTCAAACACATAACCTCTTTTTGGCTACTGGTATTAAATGCTGCCTCATCTATGATCTAACCGCTTAAGCTTGTAGAGAAGTAGGGTATTTAATCTTGTTAGCACAATAGTATTTCCAACATGTTTGGCTTGGTTAATTTGATATGGGAGGTGCATTAGAAAACTGCCTGAAGATCTATGCCGAGATAAATGAAATATGATTTGATGCAACTTGAAATAGTGATCTCAAATACAAAATACCACTGGAAGATCTCAATTTACTTCATAAAGAAGCTTAAAAAATACCATTGAATCGTAAGATGTTTGGCCAGCACCATTCTGATGGTAATTTGACGATTGCATGATTGATGGATGTAGTTGAGAACCTTGTCTTGAGAATCCTCCTGTGCCATGTTGAGCAGCAGTGCTGAACGTTCGTGCTGGGACCGAATGACCAGCATCATCATTTCCCTTCTTAGGCCGTGAGTATCCAACGGCCTTCGGGTGAATAACCGAATTAGATTGGGTATATCCATTCTTTAATACGACTCTTGGGGGCTCTATGGGGAATCCAGTTCCACTGTCCTCCTCTGGTGGGGTGTACGGTTGACTGCTCTTGTGTGAATGACCCTGTTCATTTGATCTATCATAATTATGATGAATAGAACATGAGGTAACTGATGTGATAATAGAACATGTTAATAAAGAAAAGAAACCTGTCCTGGACCAGGCCTTGATCTTCTTTCATGTTCAGCTCCACGGCCTTTTCCACGCTCAGCTTTTCGCCTAAGATCACGACCCAAAAAAACTATTGTTAAGAAAAGGCTCTAGACGCTTGTTTCTATTTCACCATCTGGGGGTCTTTTACTTACTTTTTACTAGGGAAAAATGGTCTTTTGAACCTCGTTTATTTTTTAGTTTACGGTGATTTTTCTTCTTTGTAGGTTTTTCTGAAAAGTTGAAGTTATCAAGAAATTGCTGTCTTTCAAGTACCATGTCTCAAGGCCACACGATAGCTTACTTGTGTTCAGGTTTCAGTATAACTAATATCGCAAGTACAGCTATTATTAATGCAACCAACAGGATCAGTGACTTGGCTTCAAGAACAAGGCATTGAGACATTTGACTATAAATGGATATATCGAAATTAAAGATATTGATTATAGGATAATTAATAGGTTTTACAGCATCAAACTCGCTATCATACACCTCGTTCTCAAAGTGCCCTTATCGTTTAAAAGGTGGAAATTGCCCCCCTCCCCCCCCCCTCCCCAACCTATTGAAACTCCCCCAATGCAAAACTGGCAAAAATGCAGAAATAGAACCATTGTTTAACAGTCAAGCGGGATTAGCACTTTTTCCTACAGACTCAGAAGCAGTTTTTCTCCTTTTTAATCAATAAGGAGCACTTTGGCAATTGAGGTATAAGATATGCTTTTAGTCGTAATTAATACATCAAAATTGCTACTAGAGCGATCAACACCAAAAATGGAATCCTTAGTGACGATTTTTTTTTTTTTGTATATGATGGTCCACTACAAGGATGCATATGGCAAGTTTTTGAGTTATTGTGTCATTGTAGACAGTGGTTAAATAGCTTACTGTTTTGCTTCCTCCTCCCGAATCTTCACGTCTAATTCCTTACTTGGAATGTATCTTGGTAAGCTTGATGGATCACATGGAAGAGGATGTGACATGAAGAACTGAAAACAAGAAACAAATTGTGGATTTGACCAATCATGTCAGCAATTCAAACGACTGAAATCCATGCAAAATATTTGTAAGCAAAAAACTTTTAAGGATATTCTGTAGCTGATTTGTAATCTATTTGTTTTTATTCTTTGAACATAGAAGGGGTACTATTTCGTTCTTTTCCCATATGACATGTTGGATCTCTTGATGAAGTAACAAAAATTCCTCATTTGCTTAACACCGTACAAAAAGTAGAAGATTTACCTCACTTTTTAACACGGAAGAAGCAGTACCCCTTTCAGCTGGATCAATAGAGAGAAGTTCTTCTACAAGAGCCAAAGCCGATGAAGGGAAATCTCTGAATGTATCAGCTACTCGGCGAATGTACATGTGTTGTGACTTGAAACTGCCGGCATGTGGTAACTTTGTATTCTTCCAGTACTCGTCTGAAGGTGAGCCACATAGTTTGAATATCTTATGCATTTGCTCCACCTGGAATGAGTGTTCATTATTTAATTTAGTAGCCTGATCATCGAACCAGACGATATACTAACAAATTCTAGATTGAGAGTATGTAAATACCTCTGTTCTCCCAGGCATGATAGGCTTCCCAGCAAACAATTCAGCAAGGATACATCCTGCACTCCACATATCAATTTCGCCTCTGTAATCTGTGGCACCTAGTAATAGCTCAGGGGCTCTGTACCAAAGAGTTACGACACGGCTTGTTAATGGCTGCTTCTGATCAGGCCGGAAGGATGTTGCTAAACCAAAGTCTCCGATCTTAAGAACTCCCTTATTGTTGACTAGAAGATTTGAACCCTTAATATCACGATGAAGAACACCACGACTATGGCAATGTTCTAATCCCAAAAATAGTTGTTTCATGTAGCATTTAATCTGCACAGACATCAGAAGCTTCATATGAGATGGAGCATGGTTTGATGAAGGATAGCAATTCTTTGGGTAAACTAGCTAAATTAATTTCAAGTCGGTATCGTTATAAATCAAACAAGAGAAGAGTTATGCACCTGTGATTCAGTAAATTTCACCATGGGGGATGCTAAAAGTCCAGCAAGATCATGCTCCATGTATTCAAACACGAGGTACAAACTGTCTGATATCCGTGATGTCACTATAGCTTCAAGCTTCATGACATTTGGGTGATCTAGCCTACGCAGGATGGTTATCTCTCTTGCCATAAAACGAACACTTTCTGGATCCATATTAACGAATCGTACTTTCTTCATCGCTACAATATGATTATTTTGTAGGTCACGGGCCTTATAAACACTGCTGTATGTTCCTTGACCAATCTGCATTAAAACAGACAATTGTTTGGAAAGTAAATAATTATGTCAACTTGAATGATAAAGTTTCAAAAACACAAATCGACCAATGTCATCATGTGGTATACATTCTCCAGTCGATTTATGAGAACATAGTCTAGCGTTAAAACATAAATGTTATCACTCTCTAATTCAGCTTAATGAATTTCTTTGTGCTTCATTGACTAATCGAGATCAATAGTATTCTAACATACAAATTCATTGTATGACAACCTCTACCTCGACAAAACAAGTATGCTTTATATGATTAACTCCCGGACGCAGATTCTATAGAATGTCTAATACCTGATCAATATGTCACAGTTAATAACTGATTCTACCAAACACTGAAAACTCTCAAGGTTATGATTCAAAAGAAAAAGGTGTAGAGGTAATACTAAAATCTGTGCTATAGTTTGGAACTCGCAAAAGTTATGAATCAAGGAAAAAGGCGTAGCGGTAAAACTAAAGCTCCACATAGCTGTTTTCAAGTCACCATTAAGAAAGGAGTAAAACAGAGAAGTTACAGAACTAACTTTGGCTATTTTCTCGTATGAATCTGCACTCCGAGGAGTCCAACCCTGAATGGCTTCCCCTGCAACGGAAGCCAACCATGGCGGCCATCCTGCAGCAACTTGTTCAGCTGCAGCTCCCTGTGGTATATATACAATTGCTGTCTGTGGCATTACATTAGCTCCTTTCAGATCCATGGTTAAACAACGCCTCTGATGGCCATTCTTAGGCCGTTGAATAATTATCGTCTTCCCATCATTCTCTACATGTGCAGACAGAACACGTTCTGTGTTCAGTTCTAATGTCGTGTTTGTTTTTAAACGAACTGATCCTTTAGAATCAATATTGCTGCCTACTCCTACTATAATCTCCTCTCTCGACAGAGGTGCAATCACCTGTACCAACACTTTGTTCGCCTCCTTGTCTCCCTCCTTTCCGAATTGAGCATCAGCATTAGGCTCTTTGGATTCTTTCGAACAAAGACAACCCATCCTATCGCAAAATTCTCCTTCTTTCAACTAAGCTCACAATCAGTCATGCTGCTATAATCACAAACATGCGAGCGAAAGAAGAACCTCGATCATACAGTCACGTTTTTCCCACCATACAAGAGATAACTCCCCTAAATATTATTGCCCCTCTGGCAAGTTCAAAGCCAGAATCCCCTCAGTTTTTTTTTTCTTCCCACAGAAATCTCAAATCTCAGGCTACACCAAAAAAGTGCACAAAATCACCTTTTACAACAATATTGAAATAACAAAAAAGGGATGGTATTTATTGGACAAAGTATATATATTTTTATGAACAACAAATGCAAAAAGAATTATGGTTCAAAATCCCAGACCAGAATCTAGCCTTTTAAATCAAAAAGTTTATTTGAATTATGAGCATATGAAGATATACAGAAGAAAAAAAAAGTATATTTGCAGGTATGCCAAAAACTTGCAACAAGAGAAGTTCTGGTCAAAGTTTGAGAGTGGAAGATTTTGGGTTCCAGAAAATTTTCAGTATTTTTCTTGAAATCCAATCATTACGAATGTGGTCAATCTGCTAACAAATTGGAACAAAAAAATAATTTACCTAATTAAAAAATTACCAAAAATCAATAAAATTATAACCAAAGGTGGGTAATCTTCCAGAAGAGCAGAACAGCCCTAAAAATGCGATTGACCATTTGTTTTGAATGCATTATTACACGTAAAACTGTACAAATACACTGCATGTAGTGTCGTTATTATTGCAAAATGCGTACTTTTAATTTGTTAAATATAATGTGAACGTTACTTAAATTAAAAATCAGCTCAGTTACAGTAATGCTTAATTAAGAGAAACGCCGTTAAATGTGATTTAGAATATTTTCACATGCATAATTGCAGGCGTGCATTACAGTAACGTAAAGGACCAGTGGGGGCTAGCTATTCATGTCTACTGGTGAAAGAATATAGGTATACTTTAAGTAAAATAATTGTATAAAGATACAACTTTTTTTTTTTACTAACTGATATCCTATATTAGATATGTAATTGTCACATTATAAGAAGAAGAAGAAATTAATACAGTAATTAAAATTCTTTTGAAATAACTTGCTCTAATTTAGTCTTACGTGGTAAACTTTTAGCATACTTTTATTTATTGAATTTGATCAAATAAGAATTAATTATCTCTCATTTAATTCAATTTTTTGAATAAATGAAGTGAAATATTTTGGAAACATGAAGTTTAGCTTAGACACATGTTGCTTTTATGAAGTAATCTTGTACATCTCTATATCTACAGTCTTTCCGTTCAATGAAGCCAACAAATGTAAGATATTTGATTACTAAATACTAAGTATTCCATGGTTTATTAATAAATTGAACGAGCGGAATGATAAAACATCAAAATTTACGGCTAGAGACACTACAAGAAAAAGGGGTCAATAGGGACCAAAATTAGGTCCCTATTGACCCCTCCCGCGGTCCCTAAAGCTCAATAGCGACCGCACATAGGTCGCTATTGTGCGGTCCCTATTGACCTCGGTCGCTTTCCATCAGGGACCGCAGTTAGGTCCCTGATGAGGGAAATAGCGACCGGAGTATCAGGGACCGCTTTCCGGTCCCTGACACTTTAAAGCATAGCGACCTAACGCCGGTCGCTATTGTGTTTTTGGGTCACTATTTTTTTCAAACAATAGGGACCGTCATTAAGTCCCTAATGTCGCAAAAACAATAGCGACTTGAGAGCGGTCGCTATTATAAATATTAGCGACCTACAGGCGGTCCCTAATAAGACTAATAGCGACGGCAATCAGGTCGCTACAAAATATTCATAGAATCTATGAATATTTTGTAGCGACCTAGTTGCGGTCCCTAATAAGAATAATAGCTCGACCTCGACCTCGACCTCCAGTACCTCCAACACCTCCAACACCACCACGACCTCGACCTCCACTACCTCCAACACCTCCACGAGCAACACTACCACTACCTGAACTCGATACCCCACCACGACCTCGACCTCCAAGACCTCGATCTCCAGTACCGCTAGGGGTCTTACGTGACGACATGCCGAATATATATATGCACTGTAAAAAAAATTAAAATATCAATTCAACATTTACAAATCTACACTAATTACAAAATTTACAAATTATAACCTAAAAAATATAATCTACACTAATTAATATAATCTTACAAATTAACACTAATTAACAAGTTTTACTAATTAAATTTTAATAATCCAATTTTCACAATCTAATTATAAACTAATCTAATCTAATTTATCTAATTTTCACAATCGAATTTTAAACTAATCTAATCTAATCTTACAATCTTCACTAATCTAATCTTTTTTTTAATCAATCACTAATCTAATCTAACAATAATCTTTTTTTCTTTCATCACTTACTAATCTAATTTAACAATCTAATTTTAACAATCTAATTTTTTCTTTAATCATTCACTAATCTAATTTAACAATCTAAAAATCTTAAGAAATCTATTTTTTTTTTCATACACTAATCTAATCTAACAATCTAACATTAGTCACTAATTAACTATCTAACAATATTCACTAATATAACAATCTAACAAATTAACACAAAATTAACAAATTAACAAAAAAATACATTCTTCACTAATCACAAAATTAACAAATTAACAAAAAAATACATTCTTCACTAATCAAACAATTTAACAATATTAAAAAATTAACACAAAATTAACACAAATTAATATATTAACAATCTAACTAATCTAACAAAATTAATACAAATTAACAAAACAACAATCTAAAATCAAACAAAATTAACAAATTAACACAAAAAATCAAAGTTACCAAATTAACACAAAAATTTAATAGGGACCGAAGCTACCTAAGTGCCGGTGGCGGAGAGGGGGCGACGACGGGGCGGAAACCGGCGGAGGAGAGGCGGAGACGCGCGGAAGAGATTGAAATCGACGGAAAACGCGGAAATCGGCCGGAGGGGAGTGAAAATTGATGAATAAATGGAATGGGTGACTCAATTGCGGTCGCTATTCGTACTCCGGGTCGCTAATAGGGCGGACATGGCGAGAATCGGGTGAGGAGAGAGAGTGAAACGGGTTAGGAGAGAAAGAGATAAAGAAAATAAAAAAAAAAGATTTGTTATATACAGCGGAATCAGCGACCTAAGTTAGGTCGCTGATTTCGTCCGCAAAAAATTAGGGTAAATGCCCAATTACTGGCCCACATTTTGGCCCAATTCTGGCCAAAATGTGTGGCCCAGTACAACTTAGGACTTTCAGCGACCTAATTTAGGTCGCGGAGAGTTTCAGCGACTTAAATTAAGTCGCTGTTGTCCTCATAACCTTCAGCGACCTAAATTAGGTCGCTGTTGCCTTCAGCGGTCACTGAAGGTGAGCGACCTAACTTAGGTCGCTAATTGGGCGGTCCCTAAAGACCGCCCAACCTTGTAGTGAGACTAAATTAAAGCATTTTCACTTAACACGAGAGACTAAATTAAAGCATTTTCACTTAACACGTGATGTAATGTTAGAAACTTATTGATGAGTGTAATTTAGGGTTGGCCCAATATAACGTTATTGGGCCGGCCCAGAAGCGCATCGAATAGGGAGAATTCGAGGCGCGCATCGAATCAGCAGTATAAGCTCTTCCCACTGGGCCAGCCCAACAGCGCATCGAATACGCCCGATTCGATGCGCGTATCGAACAACCATGATTCGATACGGTTTTCTATATTGGATTGTGGGTTCCACGGGACGGGTTCTATAAATAGCCCGTCCCCTTGTATTCAAAGGGTTGTTGTTGAGATCCGAACCACCTTAGTACAGTCAGCATCGAATCAGCCCTATTCGATACGACCCGTATCGAATCAACCCCAGTTCGACACGCACAGAAATATCGTATCTCTGTTCGATACCTAAGTACGCATCGAATTCGACATCTACAACACGTATCGAATTCGATACCTTCCAGATTGATTTTCATTCAGTGATACTTGTACCGCATCGAATTGACCTTCATTCGACACGTCAGCATCGAATAATTGGAATTCGATACGTTTTATTAACATTGTAATTCAGTTATTCTGTCTAGAAAACTTGTATTAAGTGTTCCGGACCAAGCTAGTCCGTTAATAATATTGGATAACATTGTTTGATCTCATTTTGTATAATTTATTGTGTTCTATTACCGTGACGAAATAAGACCAAAACATTGGCGCCGTCTGTGGGAACACAAATTATATTAGTTTCGTAGGCAGTATGACTAGAATAACTCGATCCAAGAGTAGAGTTCTAGAAGGTAATACGGGAGAAGAACGATCGGGTACACCTGAACGGGGAATGCCAGATATAGTTGGACCATCAACATTACCTCCGGCGGTGCCAACTCCGGCTAGGAAAGAAAACCAAGGACCTCAAGCTGAGAAGGTACATATTAATGAAGCCGAGGTGAGTGGAGCTTCAGCGACAAATGCTGCAATTCCAGATAAATTTAAGAGTGAATTATTCGCAATGATAAAAGCGGTCGTGGCTGAGGTGCTCCCTACCGCGCTTCCCGCTATGATTCCATCTCCTGTTGAATATTCTGAGAACTTGAGAGAACAAGGTTCAGCTGTCCGAAAGCAGAAAGGGAAGGAAAAGGAAAAGTCACAGCAAGACGACCGAAGAAGTAGACATACTTCGGAAAGGATGAACAGCAAAGGGAAATCAGTTCATGAAGAGCGAGGAAAGAAGCTAGTATCTGTAGAGATACAATCGAAAAGGCCTCATGAGAAGATACAAAAGGAAAGAGAGGCAGAATGTGCTGCTGAACGAACTAGAAGAGAAGACAGAAGACGGTCGGAGAGCCGAAATTCCAGGAAAGATAGGAATGAGGAAGAGGATCATAGAGAGGAATCGCGGAGAAGAAAACGGAGAGATGATCAAAGACAGCCAGAAGGTCTTGATTTGCATGGCAAGCATAACACGATAAGCAGAAACGTTGGAAGATTGGAAAAGGGGAAAGCAATAGCCGAGACTCAAACGGCAAGGGAGGACAATTCTATAAATCGCAGTCCTTTTTGCCGAGAAATAGAGTCGGAAATTCTAGGGCAATGAGATAAAATCCCGGAATTAAAAACATACAACGGAAAATCTGATCCCCGAGATCACCTCTTTCAATTAGACAGAAAACTGTCCCTCTACGGTTTCAGGGACAATATGCAAGCCAGGATATTTGCAACGACTCTATCAGAAGTGGCTGCTGACTGGTTTAATCGAATTCCTCATGGGCACATTGAGAGTTATGCCCAGTTGAGAAAGATGTTTGAGGATCAGTTTTCTAGTCAGTCTAGACTGGTTTTGGATCACTCCCACTTATACACGATGAAACAGGAAGTTAATGAAAGTCTAAAGGACTTCATGAAACGCTTCAATACAGAGCTATTAAGAATTGATAGTCCGACGGGAGAAATGGTTGCAAGCATAGTTTTTCGTGCAACTACCAACACCATGTTTGGCGGTGAGTTACTGAAACGAAAACCCACCACAGTTGAAGAAATAAACAAGATAGCTCGAGATGTGGTTCATTTCGAGGAAATGATGGCAACCAAAGTTCCTAACAATGTGGCAGTAAGAGATAGAGAGAGAGGCAGAGAAGATCAAAATCGCCACAACAGCAGCAGCAACAGGAACAAAAATTACAAAAGGGATAGTTCGTCTCGAAGGTACACCCCACTAAACGCTCACATTATGGCAGTATTTGGGGCAGCAAAGAAAAAATGATGGTTAAAGGATCCCAGACCGATGAGAGAGTCCAAGGCTACAATGTACTCAAATCAATTCTGTCAGTACCACAATCAGAAGGGACATAATACAGAGGAATGCATAAATTTGAAAGATGAGATTGAGCGGTTGATAAAGGATGGCAAATTGGTAGAGTTTGTCAAGAAGGTGCAAGAACAAGAAAACAATTCCAACCGTAAGAGAACTCCATCTCCTAGAAAAGATAAGCAGAGGGCAATCGATGAACCGCAACTTTTTCAATACCCCCAGATTGAGGACGGAAACACCAGGAGAGGCATCATCAATATGATAGCAGGAGGACCAGGAGGAGCAGATTCTACCAACGGTCGTAGAAAGATCACAAGGTTTATTGAAGCAGATAATTATGTTCATATGGCTAATATGCTAAGAATCGAAGAAATGCCACACGAAGAGATCACATTCTCCACTGCAGACCTACGGAAACTAAGTGCACAAGCTATACAGATGTCAGATTTAAATTGCCCTTTGGTGGTAACTGTTGATATAGCTAATTTTGGAGTCACCAAAATGCTTGTGGACCATGGGAGCTCCGTAAATGTACTATTCAACTCTACGTTGCTCAAGATGGGATTGAACAACCAGGCACTGGAACCGGTGAGAACGTCGCTTCATGGTTTTGGAGGTCCAGCGATAGTACCGCTAGGAATGATCAAGCTCCCAACTTCATTGGGGACAGCTCCAAAGAGAACGACAATTTGGGAGAACTGTGTAATCGTTGACATGCACTTCGCATACAACGGAATCATAGGAAGACCGGCATTGAATGCATTTCGAGCGCTACCATCAACCTACCATCAGATGATAAAATTCCCCACCATTGTTGGCACGGGAGAAGTCATTGCAGATCACATTGAAGGTTGGAAGTGCTATGTTAACTCGCTCCGGACGCGGCCGCAACCAGAAGAAAACGCAGCAATAGCCTTGGCTCCGGGGCGTATGGAGCATATTGAATAAATATTCTGTTTTAAATTTACAAGCTTTGTTAGCATTTTGAATATTTTGAACAAGTTTTTATTCGTTCTCTCTGCTATAACACGCATGAGGGACAAGAATGTATGAACTTAAAACAGGTACCACAAATCCTGGATCTGAAGGACAGCACTGGAAGTCATGCAAATGAGCAATGATCAAAGCTCAGTTCAATTTACATAATCTAATTTGAATTATTCAAAGAAGATTATGTCGAATTATTTGATTTACATAAATTGTGTATACTTTGCATAATGTAATCAGTGCAGGTCTAGAAAATCAGAAGAACGGAAACTCGGCCCCAAAGTGGCACGAGATACCGAAAATCCCAGAAAAAATCAGAAGAACGGAAACTCGGCCCCAAAGTGGCACGAGATACCGAAAATCCCAGAAAAAATCAGAAGAACGGAAACTCTGCCCCAAAGTGGCACGAGATACCGAAAATCCCAGAAAAAATCAGAAGAACGGAAACTCTGCCCCAAAGTGGCACGAGATACCGAAAATCCCCGAAGAAATCAGAAGAACGGAAACTCTGCCCCAAAGTGGCAAGAGATACCGAAAATCCCTAAATCAATCAAGAAAACGGATACTCTGTCCCAAAGTGGCACGAGATACCGGTAGAAGTCAAAGACGACATAAAGAACGGAGACTCTGCCCCAAAGAGGCACGAGATACCGATTAAAGTTCAAGACAAGAAGAATGAGAACCTGCCCAAAGTGGCATGAGGTACCATAAACTCCTCAAAAAAAAAAAAAATAATATAAGGGAGGGACGTGCTATGTTGCGACAAACTCGGAAAATCACGAACGAAAAATTGAAACAAACATTTTGCCACAAATGACTAAGGTCATTGAAGTAGAAGGCAGATACTACGAAAAATATTGATAAACAATTTTCAATGAAAAATAATGAACCAGCAGGTTGTCAAAATAAAGTAAAGGACTGAGATAAGAAATTGAAAGAAAAGACAACAGTCAATATCCCACAAATTAAGCAACGGATATTAAATTGTTTCAAGCACATTAAGGCGACGCAGCGCCCTACACAAATTAAGTTACAAATGAAAATTGTTTATAAACGCATAAATAATAGACAGCCTCAGTAACGACCAGTCTTATTCTTCATCTTCTGATGAGGGATATGGTTCGGGCATTTCTAACGGCGGTGATAACCCTCCGAGAACGAGATCCTCCCTATCCAGCAGAGGAGCAAATTCATCAGATTCTGTAGCCTCAGAAGTTTGACGAGGTGGACGTTTCTTCAAATCTGGTCCCAGGGACAGGTCTAACCATTCTGGTTCAAATTTGCCACGAACATAGCCAGAAGTATAGAACTGATGCACCGTAAGAGCTTGAGCATTTCGAGCCACATAATCATCTCGACGAGTGCACAGCCTTTGAAACGTATTGCCCCGGAGGAACTTTTCAGCAATTTCCAATGTTTGCTCGGAGGAAACCTTTTAGAAGGATAAAAGATATTAATAAGGTTAAAAATAAGAGAATAGATGCCAAATTGTAGGAATGATATATCTTACATCTTTGAGGCCTCGAATATAGCCATTGAAATCAGCATTGTGGGCTTCCTCTTTGGCTGCAGCAACCTCCATCTTCAGCGCAGAAATTTGCTGATTGAGATCTTCTTCGACCTTTTTAGCCTCCTCTCGAGCATCTTTTGCCGCTTGCAAAGCTTTTTCTTTGGCATCGAGAGCAGCTTGAAGTGCAGCGTTATCAACGTTAGTGGCGGTCTCCTTGAAATCCATTAAGGCCGAGGCCATAACATCCACGAAGCCGCCCGTCTGACAACACATGAAAGATTAGATAAAAATTTGCAAAGCAAAATTACAGAAAATGTAAGTCAAACAAGACGTCATTATCGCTGTCAGCAGATGCAATGTATTTCGCTCCAGCCTTTTCCTCTCTTCGTCAGAAATTGGAAGAGGGACGGATAAACCAGGCAATATTGCCTTCAAATGATCGATGGTTTCGGCCTCCGATAGTTGGTATCCAGCGACTCGAGCTCGAGGACCCTGGCTAGGACCGGCCGCGTGACTTGGACCGGATGCACCGACAGGAGGGTTAGAGGCGCTTGGCCTGGCAGCTTGGCTAGTCGTAGCAGCAACTCCTGCGGTCTGCGATAAATTTTGCGGCATTCTTCGTCTTTTACGATGAATGAGATTGCCGGCATCCTCGCCAGTCTCGGTTGCTCTGCTTTCCAACTCCTCGCCACCGCCTGGATTACTCCCCAATAAGTCCTCGAAAGCGTCAACTGGTTGAACACTAGCAGCAGCAGCTGCAGTAGCAGTTGAGGGTTCAGAAACCTTCTTCTTACCCTTACTCTTTCTCTTCCGAGGAGGAGGAATTGTACGCGCAGTCTCGGTCTGGGAACTTTCCATATCCGCATCTAGAACCCGGTTCATCCTTGCGTGTCGACTCATGAAGTATTTTTCTGCAACAAAGACAAATCGTTAGAATGCATAATAAACGTAAACAAGAATATCAGAAAGATCAGATATATACCAAGGGTCATTTTTCCCTTGTACTTCACTGGTGACAACCCAGCCAAAGAAAGGACTCGATTTTCAACGAGCTTTTTAACATCAAATTGATGTTCTCTAACTAGATTGGGAATAAACTCGCAATTCCACAGGGTTATGAAAACTCCACTGGGAATTGTTACCCTTGATCCGGTGAACCACTCCCGGCGGAATCCCAAAAACTCGTTTTGATAACTCTCCTTAATGAAGAAGTATCTTCTTTTCCAATCCTTTCCGTACCCGGTTGCCCCACCGTTTAAAAACTTTCGGTTAGTTTGAGCTTTTACATGGTAGAAGCCTTCTTCGCGTCTCGCAATCTCGAATAACGCGTAGAATTCATTAGGACTGTGTCGTTCGCCCAGAGCCTTCATCACTATGATGAAACCAATCATGCTCCCGTAAGAATTTGGCGTGAGTTGAGCAGGAACGACATTTATCTTCCGCAGAAGCCATTTCAGCTCATAAGGAATTGGAAAGCGCAATCCGTTTAAAAGCTGTCCGACAAACACAGTGATGTGACCGGGTGGTGGAGTATGCATCCGATCATTTGGGCCAGGAATGACGATTTTATACTTGTCAGGAATATTAAATTTTTCACGCAATCCCCTACGATTATGCTGGAGACGAGACACGTATTGGTCATAGGTCATTCCTGGGACCTCGATATGATCGTCAAACTCCCTATTAATATAATCTACATCTTCCTCACCCTCGCTCACAGCACGATTATCTCTATAGGGCGAAGATTCATTACTATTGACCTCAGTTGTCGGATTCAATTCTGGAGCAGGATTATTATTCGCCGGGGAATCGATGGATATACTGTCTATTAAATCATAGACATCTGCATCGCCTGTGGTCGGAACTGCGGGTGCGTTTGAAAGATTCTCTTTGTTAATCGAACTGGAGCTAGAGCCTGAACTCGAATCACTCCCAGATTGGGTTTCAATGCTCACCATCTTTGATAAAGAATTAACTGAAATATATTTAAAAAACGAGACTGACTAAGGACGCATACGTCACTACACACTCTCGTATATCACTCATATATATACAATACCGAACGTGTTAAAAAACTAAATGATAAGATACAATAAAAACAAAATTTTTACCTTAAATATATTCTCGGTAAAAGAAAGTTTTGCTTGGTTGCTTATATCCTGCACAAAGTAAAACAGCAAATCAAAAGCGCGTAACGATAGGATCATTACAAGGATAACCGAAAAATTTAACGCATCGAATTTATACAATTCGATGCTGATCGTATCGAATCACTTATCATTCGATGCGGGACGCATCGAATGACACAAATTCGATGTGTATTACCTGAAGAGCAGCGTCTGTTAGCAGAGTAATGATTGAGCTGATGCAGCACCCCCCTTATATAGGGGACGAGAGGCCCATCAGGCCCAGCTAACCTGCCGCATAGAATAACCGCATCGAATAGCTGGAATTCGATGCGCGCTATTTCACGCATCGAATAGCGAACTATTCGATGCGTCGAAAATTATCTTTTTATTACAAGAACGGTGAGCTGATCCGATTTTACTATGATTAGAAATATCTCAAATCAGTACAATTATATTTTGCAAAGTTTGGAAGACGATCTCTAAATTGATATCGTCTCCCAAACTGGGGGGACTATATGATGGGTGTAATTTAGGGTTGGCCCAATATAACGTTATTGGGCCGGCCCAGAAGCGCATCGAATAGGGAGAATTCGAGGCGCGCATCGAATCAGCAGTATAAGCTCTTCCCACTGGGCCAGCCCAACAGCGCATCGAATACGCCCGATTCGATGCGCGTATCGAACAACCATGATTCGATACGGTTTTCTATATTGGATTGTGGGTTCCACGGGACGGGTTCTATAAATAGCCCGTCCCCTTGTATTCAAAGGGTTGTTGTTGAGATCCGAACCAGCTTAGTACAGTCAGCATCGAATCAGCCCTATTCGATACGACTCGTATCGAATCAACCCCAGTTCGACACGCACAGAAATATCGTATCTCTGTTCGATACCTAAGTACGCATCGAATTCGACATCTACAACACGTATCGAATTCGATACCTTCCAGATTGATTTTCATTCAGTGATACTTGTACCGCATCGAATTGACCTTCATTCGACACGTCAGCATCGAATAATTGGAATTCGATACGTTTTATTAACATTGTAATTCAGTTATTCTGTCTAGAAAACTTGTATTAAGTGTTCCGGACCAAGCTAGTCCGTTAATAATATTGAATAGCATTGTTTGATCTCATTTTGTATAATTTATTGTGTTCTATTACCGTGACGAAATAAGACCAAAACACTTATGATGATTTATGTTGTAGACTTACAGCTCGAAATCTTTCGCATGGAAAAGTTTAATACGTGATTTGTGAAGGGCAAAAGTGTACTTAGCTCAATCCTTAGAAGTACTGTGGCGACTGGAGAAAAAAAAAACACGATCACCGGCGAATAACATCGCCCGGTGGAATCCAACATCAATGGACACTAATGCCCCCACTATTGCCATGATAACTAATAATCCCCTGCTAGAGTTACGTGGTGAGGAACAACAGGGAACGCAAAAACGCCCACGTCAAATTTACGAATTTCGTGCGGAAACGATCCGGAACCCAATGGGGGAATCAAAATATACCGAAAAGGGATGTGATTCAGCCAACATACACAAGCAAAGTGAAACCAGTGGATGTGCAAATTGAAGAAGGGAGAAACGCAGACATTCATCAAATGATTAGAGTTCTTAGCCCCACAATCGATAGCCCGCTCCAATGCATTGAAACTGATTGGGAGATTGATGAGATGATGTGCTCGTAGTGGAAGGAATCGATCCTAATCAAGATTCTTGGCAGACCATGGCACTACCAAAGCCCTTGTGAACAAATCCAGCACCATGTGGCGTCTCACGGGGGAGTGCGATCTAGTGGATTTAGGATTCGGAATGTACTGCCTCAAAGGAATCACACCGATGCAACGTGAGTTAATTTTGACGCAAGGCCCTTGGCAACTCGCCGGTAGCTTCCTCTCCATCCGTAAATGGACACCAAATTTCCGAGCAGATATAGATACGATTGACTGCGTCATAACATGGGTGCGAGCGCTTCATCTCCCTCTAGAATGCTATCATGAGGCGATGATTGAAACTATAGCAAGTTGTGTTGGCGAACCGATTAAGATTGATGGGAATACTTTTTTGGCCACGAGAGGGAAGTATGCAAGATTTTGTGTACAAATCTCGCGGAATAAACCCGTCGTACAGGGTATTACCTTAAAGGGGATAACGTACCAATATATGTACGAGAATCTACCAAATTTCTGTCAAAAGTGCAGCAAGGCTGACCATAATACGGTCCTATGCGATCGTAATAAGGATAAAAGTTCGGAGGAAGAAGGCACGAAAGAGATGGAAGTTGGGGGGACTCCAAAAGAGAATATGCATAACCCGAATGCATGGCTGGTGGAGAAGGTTAGAAAGGAAGAGTTTGGCGAATGGGTTGTGGTTGTTAGGTTTTGTGATGCCTGAATTACCAAAGTTTTCTAGTTTAACTGAGAGTTGTAGAGACCTAGTTTTCTGGGAATTGCAGAGTTTGAGTAATACTATAATTAGGAGTTGCCTAATATAAGGAGTTGCCTAATATTATGAGTGTGTCCTTATTATAATTAGCCTCTCTTGTAATTGTAACCCTACAACATAACACATAGTGAAAATCCTGGCTTGGTATTGCCCCCAGATGTAGGCAACGAACTGGGTAAACAAATAACGTGTATTTTCTTGCTTTTCGTTTGTGTATATTTTCTGTTTATCGTATTGTTGCACAACAAGTGGTATCAAGAGCATCAGGTTCAGTGGGAGCAGTTACGATGGAAGCAGGGAAATCAATCGAGAAGTTTGATGGGTCTGATTACGGGTTTTGGAGGATGCAGATTGAGGATTACTTGTACAGCAAGGATCTCTGGAAACCTCTGAATGATAAATCGGCAGACATGAAAGATGACGTCTGGAAGGTTCTGGACAGGAAGGCGATGAACGCGGTGAGGTTATCGTTGTCGTGAAACGTGGCGTTTCACACTGTAAAAGAAACGACTACGAAGGGTGTGTTGAAGGTTCTGGCAGATATGTTCGAGAAGCCATCAGCAGCCAACAAAGTAAATCTGATGCGTCGTCTGTTTCATCTTCAGATGACAGAGACAACTACGGCGTCTGATCATCTGAACGAATTCAGTTTAATTACACAACAACTGAGTTCTGTGAATATCGAGTTTGATGACGAAATTAAAGCCCTAATTTGTCATCTTCTTTACCGGAGAGCTGGAGTGGGACAGTAACGGCTGTTAGTGCCTTCACGGGAAGGGTAAAGCTGTAGTTTGACGAGGTTAGAGATCTGATAGTTAGTGAAGAAATTCGCAGGAGAGAGTCAGGTAACTCGTCGGGAAATTCTGCAGGCTCAGTTTTGAGTACATAAATCAGAGGCAGATCAGATAAGAAAAAGTCGAATTCGAATTTGGGTAGATCGAAGTCGAGGAACAGAAAGTCGACGAAGGACAAGAGTTCCATTGAATGTTGGAACTGCGGGAAAAAGGGTCATTACCAGAACAAGTGTCAAGCACCAAAGAAAGATGACATCTCAGCAAACGTGACCACCGAAAATGATGGTGAAGCACTAATTTTGACCGCATGCAGTCCAATAGAGACTTGGTTTCTGGATTCTGGAGCATCGTTTCATGCTTGTCCTGACAAAAGTTTGATGATGAATTATGTTGCTGGGTATTGCGGGAGAGTCTATCTGGCGACAATTTTCCTTATGATGTTGTGGGGAAGGGAGATATTCGTGTTAAATCTCCTAATGGATCCGTTTGGACGATGGGTAATGTGAGGCACATCCCTGGTCTTAAGAGAAATTTGGTCATTGTAGGGCAGTTGGATGATGGCGGTTATGATGTTAAATTCGGTGGAGATGCTTGGAAAATAGTCAAATGAGCTATGGTGGTAGCTCAGGGTTTGAAAAAAGGGCACTATGTATATGACCGTCATCAAACATGATAGCACTGGAGTTGCTGCAGCACATAATGACGCTAATTTATGGCATTGTCGACTAGGCCACATGAGTGAAAAATGGATGAAGCATCTGTGTTTGAAGGGTAAGCTGACGGGTCTAAAAATAGTTGATATGGGTCTTTGTGAGGACTGTGTGTTTGGGAAACAGAAACGGGTTAGTTTCGCAAAAGGTGGCAGAACTCTGAAGGAACATAAGTTAGAGCTGGTGCACAGTGATTTGTGGGGACCAGCCCATGTCACGTCTCTCGGTGGAGCTTTGTATTACATGACTTTCATTGATGATGCAATAAGAAAGCTATGGGTATACTTCTTGAAACAGAAATCTGAAGCGTTTGAGGTTTTCAAGAAGTAGAGAGCACGTGTTGAAACTGAAACTGGTCTGCGTGTGAAGTGTCTGAGATCTGACAATGGTGGAGAGTATGAACTTGCAGAGTTTAAGAAGTATTGTGCAGATAATGGCATTCGCATGGAGAAGATAGTTAGAGGAACACCGCAGCAGAATGGGGTTGTAGAGCGTATGAACAGAACTTTGAATGAGAGGGTTAGATGCATGAGGTTGAAGTGTGGGTTGCCTAAGATGTTTTGGGCAGAAGCAGTTAACACTGCGGCTTTCTTGATCAACCGAGGACCATCCATTCCACTGGAAAACGACGTTCCAGAGGAAGCTTGGAGAGGAAATGAGGTAAACCTATCTTACCTTAAAGTATTTGGTTGTGTTTCTTACGTTCATATTGATGCTACTGCTAGGAGCAAGTTAGATGCGAAATCTGTGAAGTGTACATTCATTGGATATGGCGGCGATGATTATGGGTATCGATTTTGGGATGACCAAAACAGTAAGGTTATTCGTAGTAGAGATGTTGTGTTTAATGAACAGGTTTTGTACAAAGACAGATTGGGTGCATCAAACATTGTGGGTGTTGATACTCGGGTTAAAGACCCGAAGATTGTGGAATTGGATGTCTCCAATTCTGGTGAAGACAAGATTCTGGAAAACGAGGTGACTAATGAGGAAGAACCACGTACTCCAGAGCCTACTTTGAGGAGATCAAGTAGGGAACATCATGCTCCTGAGATGTATTCCCCTGCCTTACATTATTTGTTATTAACTGATAGTGGTGAGCCAGAGTGTTATGCAGAGGCAGTGAAAAGTGTTGATTCGAGCAACTGGGAGCTTGCAATGGAAGATGAGATGGATTCCTTGAAGTCGAACAACACGTGGGATCTTGTTGAGCTCCCAAAGGGGAAAAATGCGTTACATAACAAGTGGGTTTACAGAATCAAAGAAGAAGCAGACGGTAGCAAACGTTACAAAGCGAGGCTGGTTGTGAAGGATTTTCAACAGAAAGAAGGGGTTGATTACACTGACATATTTTCTCCCGTGGTGAAGTTGAAGACAGCTTTTCTTCACGGTGATCTTGAAGAAGACATTTACATGCAGCAACCAGAGGGGTATGTGCTTGAGGGTAACGTTGAGCTAGTTTGCAAATTGGAAAAGAGCTTGTATGGTCTGAAACAAGCTCCTAGACAGTGGTACATGAAGTTTGATAGCTTCATGCATGAGATTGGCTTTGGTAGATGCAATGCTGATCATTGTTGTTACTTTATGAGGTTTGATAGTAGCTTCATTATTTTGCTGTTATATGTTGATGACATGCTGATAGCATGTTCATGTGTTCAATAAGTGAACAAGTTGAAGAAGCAACTATCTAAACGTTTTGCCATGAAGGATCTTGGCGAGGTAAAACAAATCTTGGGTATGCAGATAAATCGGGACAAAGTGGCGGGTAAGTTGTATCTTTCGCAGTCTGATTACATTGATAAAGTTTTGAGGAGATTTAGTATGCAAGATGCAAAGCCAGTAAGCACTCCTTTAGGTAGTCAGTTTAGATTATCAAAAAGGGAGTCACCTACTAGTGATTTGGAGCATGCACAGATGAAGAAAACTACATATGATTCATCACTTGGGAGTCTTATGTATGTTATGATGTGTACAAGATCGGATATTGCGCATGCAGTGGGAGTTGTGCGTAGATATATGACTAGTCCGGGAAAGCAACACTGGGAAGCAGTGAAGTGGATCTTTAGGTACTTGCGTGGTACTTGTGATAGATCATTGTGTTTTGAGGGAAAACACACGGACTTGAATGGTTATGTAGTTGCTGATTTGGCGGGTGATCTTGATGGAAGAAAGAGTATTAATGGTTATGTTTTCACATTGGGTGGTACGACTATTTCATGGGGATCTAAGTTGCAGAAGATTGTGGCTTTGTCTACTACAGAAACTGAATATGTAGCTGTGACGGAAGCTAGTAAAGAGATGGTATGGTTGTAGAATTTCTTGGGTGAATTGGGAAAGGGCAAACAAAATAGTATTCTATACAGTGACAGTCAGAGTGCTATTTTCTTAGTCAAGAATCCGGCGTTTCATTCGAGGACGAAGCACATTGAGTTGAAGTATCATTACATCCGGTATCTCTTGGAAAAGAAGACTTTGCAACTTGTGAAGATTCCGGGAAGTGAGAACCCTGCTGATATGTTGACTAAGGTTGTGACCTTAGAGAAGTTGAAGCTTTGCATGGCTTCAACTGGACTTGGTGCTTGAAGAGTCCAAAGATGGCGGTACCATTGTTAGAGGATTGTTATGTGGAAGAGTGAAGATATGGTTACGATGACATTAGTCTCCAAGTGGGAGATTGTTAGGTTTTGTGGAGCCTGAATTACCAAAGTTTCCTAGTTTAACTGAGAGTTGTAGAGACCTAGTTTCCTGGGAATTGCAGAGTTTGAGTAATTCTATAATTAAGAGTTGCCTAATATAAGGAGTTGTCTAATATTAGGAGTGTGTCCTTATTATAAATAACCTCTCTTGTAATTGTAACCCTACAACATAACACATAGTGAAAATCCTGGCTTGGTATCTCCCCCAGATGTAGGCAACGAACTGGGTAAACAAATAACGTGTCTTTTCTTGCTTTTCATTTGTGTATGATTTTGTTTATCGTATTGCTGCGCAACAGTGGTTCCACCTCGAAAAGGAAATAGGAACACGCCGAAAGGGAAGGCTGCCGCACCTAGCAGTGAACCAATTAATACAGGAAAGTTTTCATCAACTCAACGCCCTAAGATTGGGAACATGACTTACTCAAATACGCGTCAAAGTTCGGAATTCCACTCGGGGAAGGAAGATATCAGCAATATGGCTCCTACAGGGAAAATAATTCTTCCACCTTCCATTTCCATTCTTAAGAATCCTAATTTAAAGGGGAAAAAGAGAATAACTCAACAAAAAGGGAGTGGTGCGCCGAGGCTATCTATAACAGCGAATAATCGGTTTAATAACCTCAGAGAAGGGGAAAATTGTGAAGAAGAGTGCTCCATAATTGGAGAAAGCCATGATATATTGCTAAGTGATCGCCATGAATCCAAACGAGGGATTACAACTGAATATGGTAAATGGCATGTTGATAGCGAAGATCCCCCACGAAATCTGGAAAATACACAAATGAATCCACGACATATCAATGTGATAATCGTGGCGCCAATGACATGGGAGTTCGAAATCGAAACGGAGATAATAAAGAGGGTAGAAAATATCCCGATTGGTTGGCAGAGGTTGGAACCGAGCGCTTGGGAGAGGACCAGACGGGAATATCTCTTGATGGAAGCCTTGAGACAATGATACAGTTATGGCAGGGACGGATTGTTGATAATCCGTTACTACAACACCACCTAGTTAACTCTGCGATGAAGGTTGTATCGTGGAATTGCCAAGGGGTTGGGAATGATGTCTTTCGAATTAATTTTCGTGATCTTGTGAGAAGTCACTCGTCGGACGTTGTTTTCCTTCTTGAAAGAAGAGTTGCGAGTGAACGAGCGTATGAAATAGCTCCACATCTTGGTTTTATGGATTTCTGTATTGCGCCTACGGATGGAATGGACGGCGGGATTTGGATGCTATGAAACTCGATAAACATCGAGGTGGATATTATTAACATTGAAGACCAGGGGATTCACGCAAAATATTGGTCTGAAGAACCACGATAAATAGTTAGTGTCTGGTATTTACGCTAAGCCACATGAGGTTGACAAGGTGCGAGTTTTCAGCAAATTGGAGGAGATGAACAAAGTCATAAAAACCTCGTGGTTAGTGCAAGGGGACTTCAATGAGATCGGTTTCACGCATGAAAAACAAGGTGGTCGGGGAAATTCCATGAATAGATGCCTAGCTTTTCAACGGTGGATTAAAGCGTGGGGGTTACAAGATCTCGGATTCCATGGTCCTAAATTCACATGGGTTCGAAAGGAGGGGGTACAACAGCCTTGAAGGAGAGGTTAGATCGGGCGTTTGATAACTCGGAGTAGGTAGAGAAGTTCCCTAATAACAGTGTGTTTCATTTGCCCCGCACACATGGGGACCATCACCCGATTATGACAAGTTGCTTCGGTGCAAAGACTGTGAAAAAATCGAGGCCTTTTAGATTCGAGGCCATGTGGTTATCGAACCCGGAGTGCGAAGGGCTGCTCAAACCGATTTGGGAGAATAATAATAATATTGTTGAGGCTCTCAATCAGATCCGGGACGTGCTTATCCCGTGGAATACGAACAGATTTGGGAATATTTTTGCTAAGAAACGCAAATTGTTGCGGCGTCTCGAGGGGATTCAAAAAGCGTTTTCCATCAAACCGAATGCTTATCTCCAAAAGTTGGAGTTCGAGATTCTTGATGAATATAATATGGTATTGAGGAACGAAGAGATTTTTTGGCACTAAAAATCTCGTGTGAAATGGCTTGCCGAAGGAGATAGGAATACCGCATTTTTCCACAAGTTGACTTTGGCGCGGAGGAGACAGAACAAAATCTTAACCCTTCAAGTTGAGAGTCTTTGGACTACGGACCAGGAGGTTCTTAAGGAACACGCGGTCCAATTTTTCCAGAGTATTTTTTCGGGTAGTGCTAACGTGTCCTCACATATCCTGGTGTCACGGTTCCAAACTTCATTGGATGACGAGATGGTGGTTGGGTCGGGAAGATGGTCTCGATGGAGGAACTAAAAGCTACCGTGTGGGCGACTCATCCAAACAAGGCATCAGGGCCGAATGGGATCCAAGTAATGTTCTACCAATGGTTTTGGGGCTGGATGGGCGAGTCGTTGTTGAGGTTTATGCAACATGCATTCGAAGTTAGGAGGTTTGATCCTAGTATATGCGCAGCACATATGTGCCTTATCCCAAAGGTACAAAATCCTTCACGCATTGCTGAGTTCCGGCCTATCTCCTTGTGCAACGTATTGTATAAATTTATCACCAAATGTATTACAATGAGACTCAAGGACTTAATGTCGCAATTGGTAGCTCCAACCCAATTTAGCTTTATTAAAGGTCGTAGCACGCAGGATAACATCTTTGTTATTCAGGAAATTCTTCACTCGTTGAGAACAAAGAAGAAAAATAAAATTGGTTGTATGATCCTTAAGCTAGACCTCGAGAAGGCTTATGCTAGGGTTAGTTGGCGATTCTTGGAGGATACTCTAAAGGCGTTTAAATTCCCGGAGAACATGGTTGAGTTGATTATGTTTTGTGTGCGCAATGCCTCAACAAGAATTCTTTGAAACGGGGAACCACTGGATCCGTTTAATCATAAATGTGGATTACGTCAAGGCGACCCCCTCTCTCCGTACCTTTTTATCTTGTGTATTGAACGATTGTCGTATCTCATTCTCAAGGTGGTGGATGAGGACAGTTGGGATCTGTTGACGCCGTATAGGGGGGTCCGCAGTTCTCTCATATTTTCTTCGCCGACGATTTGATATTTATGGGGAAAGCGGATTTGAAGACGGTGAAAAAGATAAGGAATATCCTTGATTTATTTGGGAAGGCCTCGGGTCTCAAGCTCAATGAAGCGATATCCAAAGTGTATTTTTTAAACACGAAAGAGGCTAGCATGAAGAATAGAATTTGTTCAATACTCGGGTTTGTGCAAACGGGGAACCTTGGTAAATATTTAGGGGCTCGGTTGCAACATGGCTGAAGGAGTAGAGACTAATTCAATGATGTGTTCGACATTGTGTTGAGCTGCTTTACATCTTGGAAGAGTAAAAATGTTTCGCTCGCAGGAAGGGCGACTCTAATTCAATTCGTATCTACGACAGTGCTTATACATCTTATGCAATCTACGTGGATGCCAGAAAAGGTTTTTGACAAGCTTGAACAATTAAATCGAGACTTTCTTTGGTTGAATGATCCAAGTGTGAAGAAGCTCCATCTTGTTGGGTGGCGTCACGTGACAAAAGAAAAGAAGGGGGTTTGGGCATACGCACGGCTAGAAGGAATAGCGAGGCCCTTCTTTCAAAATTTTGTTGAAAGATTATACAAAAAAAGAGTGTTTGTGGTCGAAATTGGTGGAGGCAAAATATCTTAAGGGTGCTACGCTTCCTAATTATATATCAAAACCTGGAGATAGTGTAGCATGGAAAGGTATTGTTAGGTGCATGGCCCTAATAAAACCTTGTTTGCGGTGGAAAGTTTGGAGAGGAACGAGCATATCGTTTTGGCTTGATAATTGGCTTGGGAACTATAATCTTTACGGCGTGATAAATGATATTGATCCCCCAGACTTAAGACTCACTTTGGCATACATTGTTGATTATACGAGCCAATGGAATTTTGATAGGTTGCGTACGAATTTGCTGAATGAATGGAAGGGGAAAATATGCAATAGTCGTGTTGAGATTAAGGATACGGATGGAATAATTATTTGAGGAGAGGCAACGAATGGCGTTTACTCTTGTCAAACAACATACAAAGCACTTCATCGCCTCTATGCAAATAAAATCAATATGGTTGACCGAGTTCAGTGGACGTGGAAGATCACATGTAGAAATAAGATCTAACACTTCATTTGGCTAGCGAGCCTGAATAAACTCGCTACAAATCAACTTAGATACACCCGGAGATTGGCCGCGAATGCTGACTGCAGTGTTTGTAAAAATCCGGAGGAATTTGTCCTACACATATTGAAAAACTGCACGGACGCGAGGAGGATTTGGAGGAAAATTGTCCCACCCGAGTATTGGAATAAATATTTGGAGGTAGATGAGTCGATGTGGCTTCGGGTGAATCTTAAAATCACGGACATCGAGCAAAATTTTTTCGAGAATGCAAAATGGAGGATTATTTTTGCTGCGACTATTTGGCATATTTGGAAGGCGCGAAACCATAGAACTTTCGAAGAAAAAGCCTTAAGCTCTCTTGTCATCACGGGACAGAATAAACAGATGGTGTCGTACCTCCGCTTGGCTCGGTCTAAGCAACGGAAAATTACGAGAGATGGATGGATAAGACCGAAAGAAAGCTGGCTCAAGTTGAATGTGGATGGGAGTGTCCGCGTACACCAAAACTGTGGCACGTTAGGGGGAGTCCTACGGGATGAAAGAGGCGCTTGGATTTGGGGATTCGCTGCCCATTACGCATGCCCGTCGATCCTTGAGGTAGAGGTGGAAGCAATAAGGAGAGGCCTTAAAATCGCATGGAGCAAAAGGATCGAAAGGATTGAGATTGAGTCCGACTCATCCGAAGCAATTCGGGTGATAAGAGAAGGATTAAGCCGAGAGGATGCACTGTTCCATAAAGTTGAGGAGTGTCGTAAGTTACTGCACATGCCGTGAATTCATGAAATACGGTGGATTCCTCATTCCGGAAATTTACTAGCGGATGCAGTGGCGAAGAGCCATTATGATTCAGAGGAGGAGTTTAATTTACTGACCGATCCCCCCCCCCCCCCCCCACCCACCGAAGTAGAATCTCAGAGTTAATTCAAGCTTTCAGAGCGGTAGCAAGAAAGACAAGAACAAGATAAGATGTCGTGGTAATCTAAGGCGTCAACGAGCAATTCGTCTCACTTGAATCCAAAGAAAATGGACTAGGCTCGAGGGAAAATCAATATGAAAGGGAAGGAGATATTCAGGTGGGTCGAATCCACAAGGTCATGATCGAGTTAAGCTTGCGCTTACGTTTTATAGCATTGAGAACTTCAAATCATCCTCCACAACCTTAACCTCACAACCCAATCTTTTCAAATTCTCTTTTTAGCTGTGATTTGAATGTCTAAAGTTTGCCCCCCCCCCCCCCTGTGTTGTTCGTTCTATTTTAGAGTTTGATGTAGTCTAAGGACTGAGTATTCCTTTGTTTACAAAAAAAATGATTAGAAAAAATATATTTTGATCTCGATTTCAATTTTAGTTCTCTATTTTGACATGCCTCGATTTTGATATTTGCCTAAAGTTTATCATCGGTTCTTTGTCGCCGAAAATTCTAAAGTACCATAATTTGTCTAGCCGGCGGTCGACTGACCAAAAACTAGGTTTTTTTTTAAAAAAAAATCGAAACTAAAGACCCCAATTACATGGCCTCGATCCACCAGACACCTTAACTCAGCTGCACAAAAGGTGTATTGGGGTTTACTATATTATTTTACTTATCTAAAAAACATTTAATCTTAAATAAATATATATATATATCCTTAAATACTTAATGTTAAACTTAATATTTAATTTATATCTTTAAAATTTAATCCAATTAAATATTATATATATGTATATATTCGTAAGTAATAAATTAATTGTTTTGAAATATTTAATGTTTATATTCTTAAAAAATAAATATAAATTTGAACTTTTGAGTCACCTTTTTTCCCAAACCCTCCCCACCCAACCCAACCCACCCCTTCGACGGTCCCACCAATCACCTAAATGAGGCTGTTGACGTAGAATCTCAAGAACCCTATCAATTATGAATCGCGATCAATATTATGATATTTGTTGTTGTATTACTATTGTAATATTTGTAGGAATCTGAATATAAATGTTTATTTTTGTAAAGATACAAATATAACTATTTAAGTATTAATAGGGTGGGGAGACTTGGTGAATATCTTTTTTTTTTTCCTTTTGTTAAGGCTACAACTTAATTTATAAGATTTTATTATTTGAAGGTTTTATTAAGACAAAAATTTAGACTTAGTTAATTTATTTCTTGGGTTAATGAGTAAATTTTCTTAGGAATTAATTTATTTATTTTGGAATATAACTATATTTATTTAAAGAATTAACAAGCTTTACATGTCTGTATCCACATGCATTTGAGTTTGAAGTTGGTCAAATCCTTAAATTATAAATCAAAGACGAGCAATATGTGGGTTTTGAGGCGACATTTAAAACGAAGAGGTACGAAAATTGAAGAGCACCAATTATTGAGGTACCAAAGTGGAAGAGGGACGAATTGTGGTACTAAATAAAATTAATAACCTACCAACTTATATCCGTCGTAAGCAATGGATTAGAAAATAATTATTGTTACATATACCATACTTAAGTATTTAAGTCAAAGATCAAATCTTTTAAACTAGTTTTTGACTTTATAAAGAGAAAATATAATAATATTAGATTTTTTACACAAAATTCTGACAAAATATCCAATAATAAAAAATAAAAATAAAGAATTATTTGCAAAATAATCTCTAAAATTTCATACGCATGACATTGCGTGTGTAACTGTAGATATTTCGTAACAGAAAGATATATAAATTTGCAGGTTGCTAGCTAAGTGACAAAGTTTGGCTGCAGGGCAACACGTGTGAGTCTCCTCCTCTGCATGCAGCCATGGTGTTCATCTTCCATCACTAAATGTCAATTTATCCCCTCACCAATATTACTTACTCATAACAAAAAGCAAACCAAACTCATTCTCATCCTCTGTTCTCCCCATCTCTTTTAAATTTCTATATTGATCATATCTACAAATATTTTGCATGCTTGATGATTTTTGAGTAGATATATTTAATAATCGAAACTAAAAGAGAAAAGAAAAGATTAATAATGGATCTGATCAACACTGCTCTCAACTTTTTTGTGCCACCAGCAAGCTTGGTGATGTTGGCCTTTGCATGGCCAACACTCACTTTCATCAACACATGTGAGTATCTTTACAACACTTACTTCAACAGTGAAAACATGGACAACAAGGTTGTGGTCATCACTGGTGCTTCTTCTGGTATTGGAGAGGTATATTAATTATCTATAATTATTTTATACAACTCTCATTTCTTCTACTAACCAGTCAGATAAATCTGATAACAATTCTGTGTTTATGTGGTTGTTTATCAATAATAGTAAAACATCTTGTTGGATGCAACTTATTTCAATTACAGAATTTAGGAAATTGCACAAGTTAGATACAGAGCTTTAATCACAATTTAGGTGTCTTTTTCCATTTCCTTTCCTCTTCATTAGGTGGAAATATAAGAATGACTAATGAGTAATTTGTTCATTAAAGTGCTCATGCATAATTTGTTCATTAAGGTGGAAAGATGCAGGAAATTGAAATGATTTTGAATTATTCTGCTGTCTGCATATGTAATTCAAGATTAATCAAATTTTAGAGCTTGATGGTATCAATGCTTCACTATTTACCAATTGACATAACTTCTGACAATTAGTTAAAAAAAAAAAATTGTTGATTGGTAACTACGAACTAGTGAAGAATTAATAACATCAACCTCTGAGTTGAGACTTAACTAGCACGATAACCATGCCAATTTCATTTTCCACAATCTAGTAGTGAAATATATTGAAAGTGTCGAACTGTATCCATGGCGTCAAGTACATTGGCAACCCCTCCACCTCATTGTATTATAAATTGCATTCCATTATTGTCTATATTTCATTATGCATTATGAAGAGGACCATTGTAAGAATGAGGGTTTCTGGTTTCCACAGCAAATTGCTTATCAATACGCAAAGAGGGGGGCAAATCTTGTATTGGTTGCACGAAGAGAAAACAGGCTGCGAGGGATAAGTGAGAATGCGAGAAGGATGGGAGCAGGGCACGTGTTGATAATGGCCGCTGACGTGGTCAAGGAAGAAGATTGTCGGAGATTTATCAACGAAACGATCAACTATTACGGACGTGGTAAGCTTCAATCTTGTTCCGCTGGCGCTTCATCCTTCTTTCTTACGTATGGCTAAATGATATATGGCTTACATGATATTCAGATTATTTAAGATTACATCTAAGCATTACGTTGACCTCATGATTGTTGGTATGTAGTATGTAATGTTATCTCTATGTGTACTTCGTTTACCTGCTCCCTCTTGCAGTGGATCATCTGGTGAATACAGCTAGTTTAGGACACACGTTCTACTTTGAGGAAGCTAATGACACAAGCGTGTTTCCCATTTTAATGGTACGATGTTGAGTTAGGAGTTACTTTTTTCGGAGTACGTCCTATGCGATGTATCTAGATGTTCTGTTTTAGGAGTTTCTTTTTTAATTTGAACATACGTATTTTGTCAGGACATAAACTTTTGGGGCAATGTTTATCCAACCCATGTGGCGCTTCCGTACTTACGAGAAAGCAATGGCCGGATCATAGTGAACGCATCAGTGGAGAATTGGTTGCCTTTGCCCAGGATGAGCTTGTATTCTGTAAGCTTTTTTTTATCGTCCTCAATTTTTTGTTCTACAAAAGTTTCCTAGTGCCAACTGTAATATATCAAAGAAAAACTTGGGTCCACATAAGACTTAAACAGAGATAGTCCTTTGATGATTTTACGTGGTCCTAGTGATTCGTTCTTTCTAAGAACAATCTGGTTTCTCTGAAATGTGCAGGCTGCCAAATCAGCACTTATCAATTTTTACGAAACTCTGAGATTTGAAGTGAAGGATGAGGTTGGAATAACAGTTGCAACTCATGGTTGGATTGGATCAGAAATGAACAGAGGAAGATTCATGGTGGAGGAAGGTGCGGAAATGCAGTGGAAGGAAGAACGAGAAGTGAGTTCTTCTATCAGTACATCTTAGTTCCAAATAAGCCTATGCTTTCTTGATTTAGCCGAAAATATTACCTCCCAACGGAACTATCAAATTTCACATATTCTTTTTTGTGCACCGTTTTACAAGGTACATGTAACTGGTGGTCCAGTCGAGGAGTTTGCAAAGCTGATTGTTTCCGGAGCCTGCAGGGGAGACCCATATGTGAAATACCCAAGCTGGTACGACATATTCTTCCTGTACAGGGTTTTTGCCCCCAAAGTTCTGTACTGGACGTTCCGTTTTCTTTTAACAAACGGAAGCGCGAGAAGAACCTCTTTCATTGGCACGGGACGGCCCCTTATCGAGGGGTCATCTGGAAGGCTCTTTCCAGAGGGTTCCCCTCCTAGAGGTCTTGCTGGAAGTTCTGTGGCGTACTCCCAAGCGCTTCAGCAGCGCAAATTTGAGTAAATGCTAAGATTTGGGAGGGGTGGATCTTAGATTGGTTGCATCTTCAGTATTTGTCTTTGTTGTTGGTTTTCAGTTTTTGTTTGTGCAAGTTTTTTGAGATACTATATGGGAGACCTTTAAACATTTTTGTTACCCAGTGGAATAAAGACTGACCAATGAATCTTTAAGCTTTTCTATTAGACTAGATATTAGACTAGAATAGATATTGTGTATATCTTTTGTATATTTGGTAGTAATCTATCTATCAAGATAACTACCAAATATACAAAAGATATTTCTCGCACAAAATGAATACCCATTTCAATATGCTTTGTGCGTTGATGTTGCACGGGATTTCTCGAAAGATAAATAGCACTTACATTGTCACAGTAGACAAGAGTGGCACGGGAGACGGGAAAATGAAGCTCCAAAAGCAAATTGTGAAGCCAACAAGATTCCGACACAACGTTGGCAACACCACGGTATTCAGCTTCAGCACTGGAGCGAGAAAGAGTAGGTTGTCGGTTAGCCGACCAAGAGAGAAGATTATCACCAAGATATACACAATAACCCGATGTGGAGCGACGTGTGTTGGGGCAGCCTCCCCAATCAGCGTCGGTGAAAGCTTTAAGAGTCGAGAGAGGGGACGACTGAATGAAGAGACCGAGAGCAAGAGTCCCCTGAATATAGCGCAAGACACGGTTCAGTGCTTGCATGTGAGCTTCACGAGGATCGTGCATATAAAGGCAAATCTGTTGGACAGTATAAGAGATATCCGGTCGGGTAAAGGTCAAATACTGAAGAGCACCCGCAAGAGACCGAAATAGTGTCGGATCCGAACAAGGGGCACTGTCGAGAGCTGCACCAAGCTTGGATTTCGTGTCAACGGGAGTGAGGGTTGGTTTGCAAGAAGACATGCCAACTCGCTCAAGAATATCCATAGAATACAGAGAAATAACCATTTAGAGTCTCGAGTGACAGAAACCCCAAGAAGAAACTCAAAGGACCTAAATCCTTCATAGCAAACTCCGAGTTGAGAGAGGTCATAATAGTATGGCACAAGGCAGTGGTCGAGGTGATCAAGAGAATATCATTGACATACAAAAGAAGATATGAAATGTCAGTACCGCGCCGATAAATAAAGAAAGAGTGGTCGGACGTGCTGTGAAAGAAACCGAGAGTACAAGCATAATCGGTAAAACGCTGGTACCATGCACGAGGGGCTTGCTTTAAGCCATAAAGAGATTTCTTCAAGAGACATACATGATCAGGTCGGGAAGGATCCCGAAAGCCGAGGGGCTGATGCATATAGACTGTCTCATGAAGATGACCATGAAGAAAGGCGTTTTTCACGTCCAACTGATGAATGGACCAAGATTTGGACACGACAAGGCTAAGGAATGTCCGGATAGTTGCGGGTTTCACCACGGGGCTGAAAGTGTCAGCACAATCCACTCCAACCTGTTGAGACCTGCCATCACCACAAAGACGAGCCTTATACCGCTCAAAAGAACCATCAGAGTTAAACTTATGGCGAAAAATCCACAAAGACCGAATCACATTAACATCCCTAGGACGAGGTACTAACTCCCACGTCTTATTTTTAATAAGAGCATCAAATTCATCAGCCATAGCCAATTTTCAATTCGGATCAGATAATGCGGCTACAGGGTTTCGGGGGAGAGGTGAAGGCGAGAGGGTGGCTGAGAAGTTAAGGAGCTATTTAGGCTTAAATATACCAAGTTGGCTGAGTGTGGTCATGGGATGAGAAGGAGTCGGGGTGGTGGTGGTCGGGTAGCCGGGACGGCGGCCGATATAGATGAAGACGAGGGAGGGTCGGTATGATGCGTTTGGGTCGTGAGTGGAGAAGAGGCCGCTGGATCGGTAATATCTGTGTTTGGGCCGTGAGGTGGAAGAGGGTGGGTTGGCGTGGTAAGGAGATGAGAGGTGAGTAGTGGTGATAAATCAGAATCAAGAAAATTATAAGAGTTAGGGGAGGGGTTATTGAGTGTCGACAACGGGAATTTACCTTCATCAAAGAGAACATGGCGGCACACGATTATTTTCCGACTCGAGATGTCATAGCACTTGTAACCCCTGTGGTTGGAGGGAAAACCTAGAAAGACACAAGGAGTGGAACGTGGTTGTAGTTTATTTATGAGGGGGGAAGGGACGGGGGGATAACACAAACACCCAAAAACGCAAATATGGGCATAAGATGGATGTTTTTGATATAAGAGTTGAAGAGGAGTTTTATTCCCCAAACGTTTAGAGGGGAGTATATTTAGTAAATATGTTGCCATTTGAAGTGCGTGGTGCCAAAAAGAGGGAGGGACAGACGCATGGGCAAGAAGAGTGCGAACCATGTTATTTATTTTTCTTATTTTTCTTTCGGACTTTCCATTTTGTGAAGATGTGTAAGGACAAGAAAACCGAAATTGCATGCCATGATTCGCACAAAAATTATGAAATAAGTGATTATTAAATTCAGTACCATTGCCACATTGAAACGATTTTATGTTCCGTTCAAAGTGAGTTTTGACAAAGTTACTAAATAAAGTAAAGGTTGAAAAAACTTGGGATTTATGGGCAAGGGGAAACGTCCACAAGAAATCAAAAAAATTGTCCAAAAACAAAACATAAAAGCGATGTCCAGACGAACTCAAAATAGGCGACGACCGTTAGTTGCTATGAACAATATCAAAAGGAAAATAAATAAAAGATAACGAGGAAATAAAAGGTAGTCTAATATGCTTGCCAAGAGGACAAGATGGACACAAGGATTTGGACGCTTTATGACAAGGGGTGGATTCTGTACGCCCTAAGCAATCAAGGATGGATGTTCCCGGATGACCTAGGCGGGCGTGCCAAAGAGTAGGAGAGAGAGTGGCGAGGGTAGTAGGCGGAGCAACGGAAGGAAGAGAGGCCAATGTGGAGATGGGGTAGAGGTCGCCAGTGCTATTACATTTCATAAGTCGGGCGCCCGTCCATAGATCCTTCACAGAGAAACCAAAAGGATCAAATTCCACAATCACAGAGTTATCATTAGTAAATTTCTGAACCGACACGAGATTTTTGATAATATTTGGAGCATGCAAAACATTATTTAGGGCAAGGGGTGGGAAAGGAGGAGTAAGAGCCGTATTACCGTAACCACGAATTGGGATGGATTGACCACTACCAACAGTTATGCCATGATTGGTGCTCGTATTAAAATAGGGTGAGAGCATACCTTGTTGGGATGTCATATGAGAAGAGGCACTGGAGTCCATATACCACGACTCATCCGGAGAGGTGAGCGAGAGGGTGTCCATGGCAGATGCTATGTCCGTAGGGGCATAGGGCTACATGGGCGGAGCGGGGGCCGAGTAGTAGGCTTGCGCAGGCCGCGGGCCAAGGATGTCGGGGCTACGCAATGTGGACGGACATGGTGTGGTCGGGTACGGTGATGGCGGGGAAGTCCATGCTGGGTTGTAGGAAGGGTAGGGGGTACGACCATTGCCAAATAGGAGAGGAGGCGTATGGTGCACCCCCATGACCCGTGTGACGCCCGCCTCGACCGCGATAAGAGCCACGACCCCGACCCCACGAGCGTTGAGCACGATTGTCACGTGTGGTTGAAGGAGCGGACTGCAGGGCGGATCCGTCCAAGGAAGGTGGTCCCGTGACGAGGGCAGACTCGGTGGTAGTGCGTGTGACTCGCTTGGCGAGGCTCGTTTCCTCAAGAGTAAGCATGGAACGTGCCTAGGAGAAAAGTGGAAGTGGATCACTTTGTTGAATGAGAGTTGCAATACCACCATATGTCTCGTTGAGTCCTGCATCTAGTTGGAGAACCAACCTCTGATTCGAGGGGGCACCAACATTAGCAAGTTGGTCAGCGAGCATCTTTAACTTTTAACAGTAAGCACCCACGTTGGAAAACTCGTCGAGAGTAGTGGATGAGCATTGGCTTTCAAGATGAACGGCTCGGGAGTTCTTATTGTCTTGAAATATTTCAGCCAAACGGACCCAACGGTGGCATTTTTCTCGATGATCGTGTGAAGAAGATCATTCGAGATGGTGCCATAAATCCATTGAAGGACGATGGCATCAATGCGCTTCCACATGCGCGGTTCAATGGAGTCGTCAGAGGGAGGATCGGCCTCATCGGGAAAGAGGTGATCCGTGACTTTGAAGACGCGTGCATGAATCTTGAACAATTCAGACCAAGAATTGTATTGTCCGGATTCAACATCGAGTACGATAGGAATAAAGTTGCGGATATTTGTGACCGTGAGAGCCGGGAGAATTTTAGAGGAGGGAGAGGAGGTGGCGGCGGCGGCCATGGAAGAGGAGGTGGCGGCCGAGTCCTTTAGGGTAGGATCGCTAGGGTTAGACATTTAGAGATAGATGAGGCTCTGATACCATGTAAGATTATAATTATTTGTCTTGCCTACTCATTCATTATCATGACATATATATACAAAATGTAGTCTTGGTGACTAAGTAAGGTAGTCTTTGTGACTAAGTAATATTGGTGACTAAGTAATCTATCTATCAAGATAACAACCAAATATACAAAAGATATACACAATATCTATTCTAGTCTAATATCTAGTATAATATTTCCCATGTTTATTTTTATAAGTGAAGCTACTTGAATACTTGATTGTCAATATATAGGATGGTTACTGATTTACATTTCTACAGTGAAACGGGTGAGAGGTTTAATGGACTAAGTTATATACAAGAATATAATTGTGTCTTTGTAATTCTTATAACATGAGGTATGCGCTTTTAGCCTGTCTGTCTATGTCATCGATACCAGTCAATGATCTCGATTTTAGACTTTTAGTCATACATCGATTTATTTAAAGTGTCTCTATAATTGAAGAATGGACCTTCGCACAGCGATAATGGATAACCGTGTCAAATTCCTTATACTTTCTGCAAAGTATTCCCAACCATTGAAAAAGTAAAAACACCGTACTAACTTAGTAATCGAGCGACTGATCGACGATTCAAGGGACAAAACGCATATAGAAAGGTTGGTATGAGATAGGCTCCTCTTCTTTATAGTACATGGGGGCACTACGCGGATAAGTATAGGGGTTTGAGGCGAGTATCCCTAATAAAATCTCAAAGGAACTACAGAATCAATACCTTTAAATGTTTGGTTGCAGAAGTAGTAAATGGCCATATGATCATTGATTCTGCTTCTTTTATCTTGAAGGGTAAGGTAACAAGCATTACTGCCATCCCTTTCATTTGGGAATTTGGTGAAACAATTGAACCATATAGTAGTGGTACATATACATTTTACACTGATCAATATAGTATAGTTTCTATTAACATGTTATAAAAGAAATACAGGTCACTGAATTTGGAAAAAGAAGAATAAAAACAGGAGCTTCACTCACCCATACGATCCCATCAGAATCAAAATCACGCCCTGAAAATCACTGCAGAGCATTTGATACAGAGTATATGAAGTCCAAGAAACCAGTTCCCTTCAGCAATCCTTTACCAGTCAAAAGCTCAAAATCCAACAGCAACAAGAATCCAACTATGGCTGCCTTTCCGTTTATCGATTCATTCTTCTCCGTAAAACCAAAACCCCCAGAATCTTCATCAACCACCATTCTCACCTATAAAAAAAACATAGTAGATATACTACTTTTGTAAATTATTCTTGAACATAGGTTTTAATCGAGATTATCAGAAACTACGTTACCTCGTCGACATTGACGTTTGTTGCTGTAAAGCCCGGTTGTGCCCTCCCGCTGAAAACAATTTCAGTTGATGCATCTTGTACGCTTCCTCCCATGTCTATGAAGATATTCTCGCCATCAGTTTTGGCGGGATACACAAATAGAGTCCTCAAAGGTGGAGTGAGGACTCTAAGGACAGGATTCTTAGGGTACCAATCTTTGATTTCTCCTGACCGCAAGTCGAATGTGCTATCAGTAGACGGGCAGACAATGCATCCATCCTTAAACAAGTCACAAAACATTTTATCAAGAATAAAGCTAGTTTCTGTGTGTTGAAGGTGGAAGACACGGTAAAATCAGGAACATTGAAATCATTCTGGAACAAGGATCATACACAAGAGACAAAACATATGGGCTAAATGTTTCTAAAATTATTTGAAGTTCTTCTTGGTTTCTTGAATTATTTCCTATATTAGGGAAAAAGACTACGATTAGCATACAAGCGTCACACCTTACATAGTAATGTGCTCCATTACAACTACATATTTCTGTACAATCAGAACTCAGTACATAGAATGTGCTCCATTACAGCTATATATTCCTTTTTCCTTTACTCTTTCTGATAGGAAAGGATGGTAATGAAAGAACTCCGTTCTACAAACTTCAATGGAAGCCCAAGGAAACAACGAGAAGACGCAATTTACGCATGAAAGAGGCAATCTATGAGCAATTAGTGGCCAAGATTCGCCGAATTTGGCCTTCAAGTAGGGGTTGATAATCAAATCAATGAAGATTACACCTTTACATGTCATTTATCAAGGACTAGTGTTTGTCACATTATCGTAAAAAGCTGGATAGTAAATAAATCAATGGTTAGCAAACTTTTTTGGCACAACACAATATAACGAAACAAATCCATTTAAGATACACACCTAAAAGAGGAAATGGATTTCCACAAACTTACAATTAAGGATATGAAAGAAAGTGGGGTATGTCAACTCAACTCAATGCAGCATGTGTATACACTATACTGGATGAGCACAATTCTGATGCGAGTAATCATAGGCTACTGCTCGAGTCACAAATCAATTCAAAACTCAATACTCGACAAACAAAGCAACATGCTGAAGACCAAATCTTGATACCAAAATAAGAAATTGGCGACATTAATCCCGTAGAGCCCTTTCACTACAGAACTTATTAAATTGCCGTCTCATCCAAAAGCTCAAGCTTGTATAGAAAGATTAAAACCCTTAATACATGCTCAATCTCTTTTCCGTTTCGCCTACTCTATAGCAAATTTTAATTAATGAGTGACGGTGGGATTCGATCACCTTCTTTGCGATGCAACGATCCCATCTAAAGACTCTACATTTATGTGTTTGCCTACTTATTTTCCCTACAAACAAAATTACAGAACAATGTACACATCACAAACACAAGATATATGTATATGTAATGTACCTGAGTAAGCTTGGCATTAAGCAAGCCTTCAGAATAAGCGCCCTCAGCAGGGGACCTATTCTCAATGGCAAAGACATCATCTTTATACCACAACAGCAAAATGGTCTCTCCGTCCTGTATAATCACGCGCCGCTCTCCTTTCGGTAGCGCCGCCAACGGCACGACTGGGACCCAGTTTTTGCCTACTGAAGATGACGGCGAAACATCAGTACTGGCCTTACATGTAACTGCACTATCATCTCTACGAGGAGAGAATGTGAGTAAAGGGATTTTGGGCGTGGCGGGTTTTGTGGAGGGGAGGTGGAGCGGCGGCGACTGGCGGCGGTTGGAAGGTGAAAGGGCCGCGGAGAATAGGTTGGTGGTGAGTTTTGGTGATGACGTGGCCATGGCGGGTGGTTATGGGAGTCCAAAAATGTGAGAGAGAGAGAGGGAAGATGAAAGTGTGTGTACGCGGGAGAGAGAGATTGATTGTGTGAGGGAGGAGGGAGTCCATGGCCACAGAATTTTGGATAATGACTTTCTATTTTGTTTATTGACTTTCTTTTTTTATTATTATTGAAATTTTTGATATATGGTTCAAATCTTAATTATTCAACAAACCAAATTTAATAAAATATTAGATTATTTTTATTTATTAAAAAATACTCTTTTAGATAGAATTTGGTAATTGACACCTTGTATTTGCGTTGTCATTACAAGTTTGTACCGCCATGTAATCATAAGAACCTACAGCAACAAAAATTTGTACCGCCATGTATCATAAGAACCTACAGCAACAAAAATATAACGTTATACATCAAATAGTATTAACAGAAGCAAAGGCAAAGTTACACAAAATATTATATATTATAAATGAATCTATATTATAATATAAAGAAAAAAATTATTATACTTTAAAGGCTTCTAGTTCTACGTACTTTGTGAACATTGCTCGCCTGTAAAAATTTGCATACCATCATCGAGAGATTTAATGTATTTTAACTTTAAAAATCAACTATATTTCTTATCGAAAGAGACTAAAACTATCGACACCATAATGTGTACATGTAAAATGTGGTAAATTACTAATGACACATTTTTCTCTAAGGTTGGGTTGAATAAGATGTTCTTCTTTTTGAGTTCTGGTACCATAATCCTATAACAACAAATAAATCACGAAATTTGAAACTAAGATAACAACTTAATTATATTTATAGAAGAAAAATTATTTGATATAAATATCATTGGTACTTTTATAAATTTTCAAAAAATATATTATCACCTTAAAGGTGTGATGCACCGATACCAATACTAAGTAGACTATGCAATATTGGATACAATTACAGAGATTGATACGTATCTGATACGCTTTTTAGCGTAACAGAACTATTGTAGGCCTATTTTACAAACTTTTAATTTACAAGCTTGTTAATTTGTTATTAACTTGTAAATTA
Source organism: Linaria vulgaris (assembly GCA_948329865.1). NCBI lineage: Eukaryota > Viridiplantae > Streptophyta > Magnoliopsida > Lamiales > Plantaginaceae > Linaria > Linaria vulgaris. The sequence continues at coordinate 89,829,578 of OX415251.1, read as the reverse complement.
TAATTCATTTTTAATTTGTATGTTTCTTTTGATGCATGATTTCTTTTTAATGCTACAAGCTTTTTGTGTGTATTTTCATGTTTAATTTTTAAATTTTATTATTTGTAAAAACTAAAATAGGCATTATATAAATATTAATATAAATTTATATAGGCGTATCATACCATATCGGTATCGCCTATTTTCTGAAAATATCGTATCGACGTATTCATATCGTGTCGTACCCGTATCCGGACCCCTGCAAATAGACTTAAAGTAAATTAATTGTATCCTAATCAATTAAAAATAATAGTACTAAGTCAATCAAATATTAAAAAAACTACTTTAATAAATGTAATCCTAGATGCGTTTTGCATTTATTGAATGTGATTTGGTGTTTCTTTGATAATTTGAGTTATGAAGTGTGGTGTTCTATTAATTATTAAATATGGAGAAGGATATATACGGATTGGGGGGGGGGGGGGTGTTTTATCAATTATTTTAAATGGAGGGGACTTATACGAATCTAAATACCAGAATACACTTAATTTTAATTGGAGACTTAAAGGATTGTATGACCGTCCAGTTTGAATGCATGGGTATGGGTGCGGTCACACGGACATGACGAAACACCGGAACCCAACTTTTTGTTCATCCGGCATTGCCAGTTCTACTTATTAAAAATAGCCTATTTGGAGGTCTCGATTCCTTAGAGCAGCTCAATAAAGCAGTTGCACCGTCCTACCTAGGTCGAAGACGGTGCGCCCTTGATGCCTCTAATCATTACTTTAACCGCTCTAGCTACTGTGGAGACTTCTATGGGAACCAGTTACTACAAATATTGGGAAATTTAACGTTTTGGTCCCCTAACTTGGCTTCTTTGCGATTTTGGCACGTTAACTTGGCACGCTGTAATTTTAGTACCATAACTTGACACCTCTTTGAAATTTTGGTCCCCTCACCATAGCTCCGCCCATTCTCGCCGTTAAATGTCGACATGGCGCCCGTTGACTGCACACTCATCAATTTTTACCCGATTTTGGGCCCCCCTTTGCCACGTGACGCCTACGTGGAAGCCACATAATTAAAAAAAATATTACAACATAACGGTCAGATTTCTCATATATTTGAGATTGAATCGACGCGACTCCTCACTTCACTTCGCACTTCACAGATTTGGGAGATTTAAAACGGTCAGAATCTCTCTCTCTCTCTCTCTCTCTCTCTCTCTCTCTCTCTCTCTCTCTCTCTCTCTCTCTCTCTCTCTCTCTCCACTCTAAGTCACAAATCGAAGGTTAGTCCGAAACTACTCGTGTTCTTCATTCTGTCCGAAAATTCCCCTTTCTGTGAATTTAGGGTTCACCATTCTGTTCAATCCTTTACCTGTTTTAGAGATTGGGGTTTGTTTAATTGCTTTATGTGTTAGGGTTCTTCATCCTCTTTATATCAATTTTACTAGAATTAGATTAATTGCTTTATGTGTTAGTTGTGAGATACTTAAAAATTAGGGGTGTTTGTTAACTGTTAATTACCATTTCAACTGTAGATGGCTCATCCACACCAAATTCCGTGCGCTTGTGGTCGGGGAGATATGTTGTATTTTCAGGCTAGTAGTACCGCGTCCCGACCCGGGAGTTTTTACTACATTTCGTCGCGTGTTCGTCACCCGAATTACTTCGTATGGGCCGACGGCATGAATGACGGTTCAAGTAGGAGGAGGAGACCTTACAGTGGTGATGAGAGTTCTGGGCAAAGTTTCACTCAAGCCACTATTGGGCAAAGCTTCAAACCCATTGATCAATCAAGCCCTATTGTTGATTATGTGTTCAGAATGAATCATATAAGGGCTACTATTATTTGTTGTTTCATAGGATGGACCCTTTTTTTATTGTGTTTTTTCTTTTGATCTGTTTGCTAATTGTGTTTTATTCTATGTTGTAATAACTTAATAACTTTTAGTTGTTTATTTGTTTCTTCTTATGTAATGTAAGACTAAGTTATGGGTTTATTTTAATGGTACTTTTGTTTTGTTATTTATTGTAATGTTGGAAATAGTTTTCTTTGCTTACAAATGTGTCAAGACACATTGACACAACACGAACACGTGTGATTTTTTGGAATGACGGTGCATTATAAAAAATAAACTTTGATTTGAGAAAAATAAAAAATATTGCATGCATCACCTAGTACAACAAGTGTTAGGTTTTTTTTAAAGAATTATAGCACAATAACTTTCCAACTCACGCTGGTATATTCATATTAATGACTCAAATATCAACACCACTTTATCATGCAACTACCGCAATTATATATATATTTTTTTTGAGAAAAAGTAGAAAAATCATTTTTTTAACCCTTATTGTTAGGGGTGTTCATAAACCCACCCACCCGACCGACCCGTCTAAACCCGACCTGTACAAATTGCCACCCCCGTGTTTTTATTTTTTTTAACTTGTGGCAGAATTGGAAAAGATGACAGCCCACCCTTGAGCGGGTGGGTTACGGGTTGAGACGTACACCCGCCTGTCATCCGCCCACCCGCATATGAAAGAAAATAAAAAATATGTTAGTTAATTTCTCTAAACACTTCTATCACAAAAGAAAGTGATTGTGTACTAGCAAAATAATAGAGATAGCTACACAACACTCTAGTTCATGTATGACGTGATAATTTAATAATTTAATGCGTATTAAGGAAAGACTTTACATACAAATAGTTGAAACTCGATAATAATAATGCATAAATTGAACTTGTAAATAGTATAAACATATGAAAGAAAAAATAAGAAAAAGAATGAGAGGATATTTCTTGTTAACCTAGGGAGAAAAATAGTGACCATCGGAACCTGTAGCCATCGAGGAGCGAACAAAACGATGGCCATCGAGGGACAAACAAAACATTCTCTATCGGAGGAGAAGTATAAACGCTCATCATTGGAAGGTAAAATTGCTTCTCCGCAAACTTTGTCTCCGATGACATACAGATTACTACACTCACAGAGCGTCCGATGCTAAAGACACTACCAGTCTTGGATGACTTTACGATGCCTAATAATCGCTGGTGCTTTAGCTAGTGAACAATCTTATAGACGGGAGGCCTTAAATATGTTCCCCCCGAGGGGTACCTCCTATAGCGATATATCGAAGAATATATCTTATAAAACTCGGGGAAGGACATCCCGATGGCACAGCAGTAACCGCATTACTTGATGGCATCATTAGGGAGATATTCCGATGGCACAGCAATAGAAAAATCACCTGATGGCATCATTACGGGGAGAATAATTCTATGGCAGCTAATCCAAGGGCAAAGAAGTTCGTCCAAGGGCATACAAGAAGAAAAGCTTCTAGAACAAAAGCTAAGTGTCATTCTGCGAGATACACCTGCCGTGCAAAGACTAGGTGTCATCATCCGTATCATGAGTCAACCACAAGTTAAACAGGTGTCACTCTTGCCTGTGATGCTTCAACATAAGAAGAGATGAGTGGTCACATCATAAACAGCTGAGTTAGCATGTAAACGTTGGTGGATCTGCCACCCAGTAAGGGGCATGCAGTCTAAAGAGGACTATAAATACTCATATGGGGTGAAGAAGAAAGGCAGATGGAAAAAGAGGGAAAAATTAGAAGTTTAGAATCAGTCTGTAAATCCAGAACATTAATACGATACTGTCTTTTCTTATTTTTTGCTAAAGCTCAATTACTGGCTATTTGGGCAAGGCGTTCCTCGAATTAAAAAATACGAGAGTTACTCCCATGAGTTAACAAATGGCGCCATATGTGGGAACACCGTAAATTATTGCCTTCGAGTTACGCCAGTAAAAGAGTCTCGGTACTTACGATACTCACAACAAATGGACAGATCAGCTCATTCCGAACATCGGACAGAAAACCACAGTGAGAGTATATATCAAGAATATGCAGAGAGTTCCCCTAGAAACACTCCACCACCTAATGCCGACTATATCAATATATCGCAACGATGGATAGAAGAAATTCCAGGTGTTTTGTGGGCATATCGCACGACCCCTAGCTCCGCCACTGGAGAGACACCATACAGCATGGCTTATGGTTGTGAGGCCGTAATACCACCAGAGATCGTAACCGAAAGTTGGAGAATCCGAGAGTATGAAGAGGTTAGTAATAGCTCTAATCTAGCTCTAGCTTTGGACTTGTTGGAATAAAAGAGGCATCGAGCATCAATATGCATGGAAGGGTATAAAGCTCGAATGGCCAAGCACTACAACAAAAATGTTAAGTTTAGAACATTCCAAGTCGGAGATTTGGTTCTCAAACGAGTAGGAGCGTCAAAGAATGTTGCTAAACTGCAGCCCAAGTGGGAAGGACCATACAAGGTGAGCAAAATCATCGGACCTGCTACTTACCAGTTAAGTACCCCTGAAGGTATTGTACTTACCCGAACTTGTAATACATTGAATCTTAGAAAGTATTATGCTTAGTGTCTTGTAGTAATAATGTAAATAAGGGTATCACACCAGTGTACATGTAAATAAAGTCGTGGTGGAATAAAGATGGCTTCTATTTATAAACATGGAATTCGTACATAATCACAAAACTTGATTCATTCCGATACAGCCATCTAACCCGACTAACTTGCATACACACATATAAATATGGCTGAACTCGAATAAGATTCTGAGATGCCTACGTATCCCGGTATAAGGGAATCAAGCCACTCGTAGTTCAATTTACATGTGCCATTACAGACCTAACATACAAAAGAAAGGATTAATTCTGCATAGGACGCTTGCCCTCTCGAATTAGGCAACAACGTTGTTCTTCGGAAAGATCAACAGGATCCATAATAGTTACTACTGGAACTATAGATCTTTGAGGAGATGCAGAAGGAGCTGTAGTATTGGAGGAGGTAATGATCTCAAGGTCGGGAAGATCCATGTGTAGAGGAAAATTGGGGAGTGTCCTCACAGCCTCCCGACAGATCTGAAAACCCATCACAACCATCTCCCGCATCTCCACACGCAAGGTTGCCCTTATTTGTTCCAAACTTGGAACCGCCAAGGTAGACTCAGCACGGGTGATCAACGCATCCACTGCGCGAGATCTCTCTAAATCCGACAACTTTGTAGCTAGCAAATCCCTTTCGGCCAACAGAGAAGATATCAAAGCATCAGAAGTACGGCTTTGACTTAATAAGTTGTTTATACAAGCCTCCAATTCTCTGGCATGATCCCGCTCCAAAGTTACCAGTTGTCTCATATCCAAGATGGTATCTTGGGCATCCTTTAGTAGAGCTTCCAAGATTTCCTGGTCGGAATCATAGTGAGCGTGCAGATTGGCAATTTGATTACGAGCATCGGCTAAGTCCTTCTCCAGATCGGTGAGGTATCGACACAAGAAATCAACATTGCTGGAAGGATGTGCACTAAGGGTATCCGCGATCGAAAACACCTGCAAGAAATAAGAGGAAAATTGAAGAATTATAAGAAAGGCGCCACGAAAGAGAAGCAAAAGCATGACGTACCTCACATAAATTACGGCATAATCGATCCTGGAGAAGGTTCATAGAAACAGAGCTAAGAGCTTCACAATTAGCCTGACTCAGCAAACCACTTAAGAAGTGCCGATGGTAAGAAACATCTGAAGTTAGTACAGGAAAGCTATCACAAAAATCTCTTGTAGCTACACCGCTCGTTCCCTCACCAAAAGGTGGAACCATCCTAGGAGGGGAAGGAATCACATCAGCAGGGCTTATAGGTGGCACGGTTATATTATCGCCATCTATGACATTGACTGAAGGATCGTGGGGGGATCGGACAGCTAAGGTCAGTGTGAGAGGAGACAGAACGTTGAGATCCACGTTGAAGTCCTGAGGGGAAGGGTTCCCAAAGAGCGTGTCGATAGAAGGAACGGCAGAATCCCATAAAAAATCGGGCTGCGAGAACATCAAAAGGTCATCGGAATCAGGATAAGGATCGGGAAGATCGCGCTCGATGGACAAACCCGAAGTATCCGAATACATAGGAAAGGAGACCAGAGGGACAAGCACTTCCTCGGGATAACGCCTGATAACGAATCGCTCCATGTCATATCCTAAAAGAAACAATTAAAAGTTAATCATCAGAACAAAAAGACGATGCCACTGAGGCAAGAAAATAGATCAACTTACGAAAAGCAGGGTTTGAGTGCAAGGGCATCGGAGGAATATTCAGCCGTTCTACACCGTGTTGTAAACCAGCCATGGTTAGAGCTGAGGAGATCGCCAGAATAGAGCATACATCGTAACTACCTAAAAATAGGCCAGTGGAAGTTAGATACTCCATTTCTCGTACAGCGGTCTCAGGACGAGGGATCACGTACCCCAAGCCCCATCATAAAGGTATACCCCATGAATCCCCAGAAGAATCCCTCGGTTTAATACAAAAATACCTTTTCTTCCAATCTACTACAAATGCCAGACGGCGAGGGACATGGAAACTTCTCTGCTGATCTCGATAAACTAGGCTAAAATAGGGAAGACCATTGGGACACGGACGCAGAATGAAAGCAGCACCTACCCGATACGGAGTTAGGGGTACGTTCAAAAGGTTACAACAGAGAACGAAGCCCACCAAATAACGAAATGAGTTAGGGGTCAGTTGACTGGGGTAAATCTGCCAGTATTGAAATAGTGAGTGCATGAAAGGGTGAAAGAGCATACGCAGGCCACAACGAATTTGTTCAGAGTATAGAGTCAGATAACCCAAATGGGGTTCAAAGGCCCTATGGAAGGGACGAGGAACGATGATACTGTACTCATCGGGATTCAAACCATATTCGCGCAACATACGAAAAATGGACTCTGACGATTCGACGTTTTGGCAAGAACCTACTCTGTTTCCCCCGATCATAGCATTAACATTTAGAGCAGAAGTGTTAAAAATAGAAAGATTATCAGGAGGGAGATAGGGTTCTCTCCGAAGGAATGTAAGACGTAGGGAATCTGCCATGCTCGAGCTAGAGTGAGATGCAGATGCTCCATGCACAGCAAGAGAACCTCTAAAAACCAAGGACAAACCACCCACGGCAGATCTAGCCCTTGCATGCCCATTCGAGGATTCACCCCGAGCATGAATGGGAGAAGATTCCTCAGAAGATGATGATGATCTACGGATGAGGGAAGGCATTAGGGCAAAGATATGGAAAGTAGTAAAGGAGTTATATTTACTGCAATAAAGTGCAAAAGAGAACCAAAGACAGTAAAAGGACAAGAGCAAGATTCTGCAGAGAATGTTGTTGGTTGAGAATGATGGATGGAGGAAATGATGAGAAGACAATTTATAGAAGCACCTGAAGACAACAAGGGGGTACGTGTCAAAGTAAAATTGACATCTGGAACCCTCAAAGTATGGGTAAACAAGGATAAAGACACGTGAGAAGAATGTTAGTAATAATGGCAGATATCAGACATAAAAAGTAGTGCAGAAAGTGACAAGAAAAGACAAAACGGCAGAATAAAAAAAGGATGGGACAGTAAAACTTGTTCAATAATTCATAAGGTAATAAATAGTCATACATTCGTATAGTAAGCCGATAACTTGTTCAAGAAACACAATTACAAGTTGAAAGATAAAAAGCAAAACAAGCTGAAAGACTAAACTAAGAACGACGTTCTGATGGGTGAGACAGGGAGGATGGAAAGCCAGAAGAAGATGCAGGGGAAGGAGCCCGACCCAATATCTTCTGATAGGCATCGTGAGCTTCTTGGGAGGAAGGAGGTCGCATCATCAAGGCCTGAGGGTTTAACCGCCTCCAATTCTCAGGATGAGAAAACAGTCGGTCTTCACGACATTGATTGATGCAACCCAGGTACCCGAGTATGAAGTTACCCAGTAAATGACTCTTGTGCCTCTGTTGGTACTTCTCCTCACAATGCCTCTGAACTTCATCTTTGGTGAGAAGAATGGCCCCGGATAGTTTATTTTCCAATACTTCGGGAGTGATAAAACCCGAAGGAGGAGGAGGTGGCTTCTTCAGTTCTTCCTTGAGCTGATTATATTGATTTTGAAGGGTAGAAACTTCCTTCTTCAGAGTACGCTCTAGCTCTCCCCACGAACTTTTCTCTTTCTAAAGCACAGAGAGTTCGTCCTTAAGCTTGTTGCACTCAGAGGTACGCTCGGATAAAATGTTGGTTGTTTCATCCAGCTTAGACGTCAACAGTTGCTCCCTCACTAGACTTTGAGCAAATGCCTCCCGAAGGCTCTTCAACTCATCTTCAGCCTTCTTCAAAGCCGTGTTCCGAGTAGCTAGCTCTTCCATGGACGTTTGCCCGATGACTTGAGCTGCATCTACCTCTCGCCAGATGGAGGGGATGATCTTAGGAACCTGGAAAGATATGGAAAATAAATTCATAACTATGAAATCTAGTAGTCATAACAAAGAAGGATAACCAAAAAAGTTTTACCATGGCAACCATCAACTCGGAGAAAAATCTGGCAGTATGTTCATCGTGAGGAGTGGCCGCCGAGGTCGCGTTCAAATATCGGGTGATGACCTCGAGTGTTGTGCTTAAATCCGAGCTGCTAGGTTTTATGCTAGACTCGGCATTGGTCCCCGTGGTATGAATGAAATAAGGGGAGCCAGTCGGAGTAAAACGACTAGAGAAAGGCATCCCCTCAAAGTGAGGCATCGCAGAAGTACCAACAGAGGCCTCCGCGGGCGCATTCCATACATGCTTCTTCACCAACGAAGGCAGCAGTTCATCCAATAACTCCAAGTTAACTGAGCGAGGAAGAACAGAAGAAGGAGGATCGTGGGCATCGCCTTCGAAAACCCGACCATCGGAGGAAAAGAGGTCATCGATGGATAGATCCTGATGGACTAAAGACGGATGCTTCTGAGCGTCCGAGGGTGAATTGCCTGCTTAAAAAGGATAAGTAAGGATAAGTCCCTAAACTAAGCATAGAGAGTAAAAATTAACACAAAGACAAAGGCAAAATGGGTTAACCTGTTCGGACATCCTCGTCCCCGCTCTCGATCAGAATGACTTTCTCTGTGTAAGATGCATAATAGTAAAGAAGGTAAGTTACACGTCACAAAGAGGAAACAAAAAATAAAATTCCTGATTATACCTGAGGAAGAAGGGATAAAGGTGGCATCGTTGTCCTTAAGAACAAAACTTGCTTCGTTGGAAGGAAGTGTGGGCAGTGACGAATCCTCCATAAACTGTGAGGGAAGGACAGTAGTCTCTTCCATAATTTTGTCAGAAGGGGTAGGAGACGAAGGCATGGAGGGTGAGATATCATGAGCAAGAGGAGCCTCGGGCGCCTCAAAAACGACTGCTGCATCCGCCGTATCCTTTTCAAAGCCCTCGTCACCGACATCATGCTCTACGAATTTTGGTGAATCCACAGCAGGGGGCTCTTCGGGACTAGAATTCTTACTTGATGATTGAGAATCATCGTCTGAGGGTATCCTAGCCTTTTTGGGTCCCTTACCCTTTGCGCGAGAAATAGCCGGGCGAGGGATATCAGCTATATCTTTCTCATGCTCCTCCAAATAAGATACTACATAAAAAAATATAAATGAAAAAATGCAAAGCATAAATGAAGAAGGTATAAACAAGAAAAAGGGTTAATTAACTCACCAAATGTTGGCCGTTCATCATCAGAGAGATGGATAAGTGTTTTCCCCACGAGGGAAGCATCCAAGGGAGCCATTATGGTAAGCCCAACAGTATCGTATAAGGGCATAAAATGAGCGGATTTCAGCAAAGCGGAGGCATCGAGAGCCAACAAAAAAGATATAGAGGGATCCACCTTATAAGAAGGGGCCTCGGGTTGACGCCAAGAATGGGGAAAATCCCACTTGCCCCCAACAGGTTTGATAAAGACAAATTTGTCCTTCCAACTGCTATAGGACAAAGTGGTTCCTATGACTATTTTCTTCTCTGGGTCACGATGGGCAAAGAAGTACGATGGGTGACCCGTTGAAGAAACGTTAACAGTAAAAAGGGAAAAAAACCTCCTCACAGTACACTCCAACCCCCTCGATAGGCACTAGAATACAAAAGAGGCGAGAATGGTAAAGTTATTGGGTGTTAGCTGGCTAGGACAGACATCACAGGCTTTGAATACCTCACAGTAGAAGGGAGGGTAAAAGGATCGGAGACCGCACGTACCTGAACGAGATAAAGGGTAACATAGCCCTCGGGAGGAGTGTTTCCCCTATCGTCTTTTAAAGGAATCTGCTTGGTGATGTTCAAGGAAGATACGCCAAAATCATGAAATAAGTTGTTAACTTCTTCTTCAGTAACCGTGCTCGCAACGTGCTCTACCTCTTTGTAACGACAAATACCCTTCGTCTTCGCAGGAGCATCAGAAGCGTCAACAGCGGCGGATGACTTCCTTGACCTCTTAGAAACTCGTGCCGGTTCATCTTCCTTACCAGCAAAAGCTTTACCCTTCCTCTTGCGGCGGTAAGTTTCAATACCGAAGGAAGTATTCTCCTGTAACAGAACCACCGTGATGGTGGTGGAATCTTCCGCGGCAGTCAAAAAGGCAGTCGGAGCAACGACGGATTCCACTGGAGGGGCAGACAGAGCACCAGAAGCATCCACCAAGGCGGTGGCTAAGGGGAGAGTGGCGGCGGAGGTTTCGCTGGCCATTATACAGAGAAAGAGAGAAGAAGAACTTAGGGTTTTTCTGCTTAAAAAAGTTGAAAAGCTTGAAGGAGAGAGGAATAGTGAAGAAGAATGGTGGAGGAAGGATGTTTATATAAGTTTTCATCTGATAAAGGGGGAAAGTTAATGCACGCCTGCATTAAAGAGCACGACTTCCCACAAATAAAGGTCGTTACAAACCCTTGAGATTCTTTCATTAATGCAAAACTAATCTGTTCCCCACGATCTCCAATGGCAATATTTCCGAGGTCTTCCTCACTATAAGTTCCTGTTGATTACTTGTAATACACCAGGAACTGGGGGGACTGGTGTTAACCTATGGAGAAAAATAGTGACCATCGGAACCTGTAGCCATCGAGGAGCGAACAAAACGATGGCCATCGAGGGACAAACAAAACATTCTCTATCGGAGGAGAAGTATAAACGCTCATCATTGGAAGGTAAAATTGCTTCGCCGCAAACTTTGTCTCCGATGACATACGGATTACTACACTCACAGAGCATCCGATGCTAAAGACACTACCAGTCTTGGATGACTTTACGATGCCTAATAATCGCCGGTGCTTTAGCTAGTGAACAATCTTATAAACGGGAGGCCTTAAATATGTTCCCCCCGAGGGGTACCTCCTATAGCGATATATCGAAGAATATATCTTATAAAACTCGGGGAAGGACATCCCGATGGCACAGCAGTAACCGCATTACTTGATGGCATCATTAGGGAGACATTCCGATGGCACAACAATAGAAAAATCACCCGATGGCATCATTACGGGGAGAATAATTCTATGGCAGCTAATCCGAGGGCAAAGAAGTTCGTCCAAGGGCATACAAGAAGAAAAGCTTCTAGAACAAAAGCTAAGTGTCATTCTGCGAGATACACCTGCCGTGCAAAGACTAGGTGTCATCATCCGTATCATGAGTCAACCACAAGTTAAACATGTGTCACTCTTGCCTGTGATGCTTCAGCACAAGAAGAGATGAGTGCTCACATCATAAGCAGCTGAGTTAGCATGTAAACGTTGGTGGATCTGCCACCCAGTAAGGGGCATGCAGTCTAAAGAGGACTATAAATACTCATATGGGGTGAAGAAGAAAGGCAGATGGAAAAAGAGGGAAAAATTAGAAGTTTAGAATCAGTCTGTAAATCCAGAACATTAATACGATACTGTCTTTTCTTATTTTTTGCTAAAGCTCAATTACTGGCTATTTGAGCAAGGCGTTCCTCGAATTAAAAAATACGAGAGTTACTCCCATGAGTTAACATTAAATAAGAATAATATAAGATCACTGCGACATACAATTTGAGTGTTTTAAAACATAATTTTTTTTTGTGATTTGATGTATAACATAACCCGTCAACCCGCCCACCAACCACCCACACCCATCTAACCCGCAACCCGCATGATCTTCAAAATAAATTCACTCGCCCGGTTGAAAAAATTGGTAAACCGCAAGTGTTGGGTATGGTGTCTTTTCTTATGATAACTCGCCAAAATCCGACCGTTATTGTGATAGTTCTTCGATTTTGGTCCCTATTTCGACTTCTAATCAATTTAGTCCCACAAATGTAGCATTATGATTAATTCTGGGTTCCTCCCTAGTAAATTCCAAATTGCAAAATATTAGCGCGCCTCTTACACGAGTTGACCAAAAATGATTGTTTTTCTCGAAAAAGGGAAATCATTTCACACAAGTGCTGCATGATGAGCTGTCTTGTAATTCGATTACGAGTTTAATTTATACAGATGTGACGAGATTAGGAAAAATCAGTATTTAGATATTGAGACGCAAACGCAATTGATATTATGGAAGAATTAGTGTCCACGTTTTAACAATCGCATGAAATATTTTATGGTGAAAAAACATTTATTTATTTATGTGGTACTTTGTCAAAAGTCACTGCCCATTTTGATAGGCGCATAGCAAGAAATAAGACTTAGGACAACTCAACTACAATCAAATATTAATTCCCTGGTTGTTCTGAGTTGATACTGTTTTTACACCACTGCACATAATTCATTGGGTGCTATAATAATAGAGCAAAAGAAAAGGGAAGCAGCTATAATGTAGCAAAGAGATCATTTAAGTATTACGTACAATGACTTGGCAAGTGATCGATCTGAAACATCCGATGAAGATCTAAGCAATTGATCAAATAACCTAAAACGATATAAGACCAAAAGAACTTCTGAACACAAATCGTGCAACGAGTCACTTTTCAATGAAGACGTGTCTGTATATGCGCGTTATATGGGGTCCAATTTTGTATTAGAACAATATTCATCGAGGGAAAATTAATTCATAAGTTTGTGATCGAAAAAACTGCACACATTAGCCATGCATTTTCAAGATGATCAGAAACAATGGTCACATATATGTTCATAATTCCAATCATAATCATGTATCCAAAATATGAACATCGTTTCGGCGTGCCACAAGAAAAGAAGCAAATTTTAATCGAATCCCAAAGAAAAGAAGGCAGACCAGAACTGGATTTCATTGCAAATATTTATAAATGCATAATGTATGTATATATACATATATATATTATAATCATATACAAGTTAATTCGTGCTTATGTGGCAAGCAGTATACAATTACTATATATATGGTGCATCATGTGTAAAGTTGTAACTGACAGTCTGACAGTCATCAGGTTTCGCCATTTCACTCGAAATTCATTTCTTTCATTCTTCTTCTCCTCCAGGAAAACCAACTAAGAATTTCAAACCAAAAAGGACAACAAAGGTATGCATATAGTTTAAGCATAAACATATCGAAAAGTTGATCATACTATGATAAATCAAATTCCAACCCTTCTGGCGCTATGTGGCTATTACAAAACTATATCAATAATACAGAAAGTGTAAGAGTGGAATGGATTCCCAAATCCCACCAGCCGAAAACCAGTTCTCTATCACCCTTTACAGTATGAGACAAACACAAATTTGCCCTTTAAATATAATCTAAACTAAAACGGCTTTGGTTATCTGATTTTAAACTAAAAATGGGTACAAATTCCCACCCACTCCTAGATTACCGGCACAAATGTATTTTCATTGCCCGCACACTATGCATTGTTCTGTCGCACTAGAACTCCGCTCTCAAAGACTTGCCTAAACAACTCAAAGCCATTAAGACAGAAACAACATACATCAAAGCTATAAAATGAGTAGAACACCGCTGCACCATTAGTGAAAGAACCGTACCACAATAATCCTGCCTAGAATCCCTGGAACGAGAATGAAAGAATTTTGAAAAGCCCATCTGGGTTGTCAGCATGTACCTGGCACAAGCACACATATAGATTACGGCAGATAATCCTTGATGAATTTGGAGCATTGTATTAATGACACAACGTTTACAGGGTATCTCTTTTGAAGATTGGGAGTCTGTTAAGGATAATCAGTGGGCAATACTACATACCCAATGTCCAGCATCTTCGAGGACATGCATTTCAACTCCAGCTCCCCCTTCAACCGCTTGTTCCTCAGCGACATGAATCCTACGGAGGTCTTCCAAAGCCCATCTATGCAGACTTCTTTCTGCTTTGAGAAAATTAATATGTACACCTCGAGGCACCTCTTCCACAATTTCCCTGCATGATGGTAATTGGTAACTAGAGATTAGCTCTTAAAGTCACATGCAAAATTTCTCAGAAAAAAGTATCACTTAGACACTAGCTTTGGTAAATAACTTTCATGGGCTCCAATGATGGTGCAAAAATCTGATTACATAATACGAATACAATTCTCTTTATAAATCCTGTCATTGTAGCCTTTATTGTCATTATTTTCTTCTAGTTGTTGCTTATGTTTCTTGTTTATATTTGTTACTTTTTCCTGGGGTTTCTATTGATAGCCAGCTTACCACAGATTAGACTCTTCATATGATTGATACATTTCTGCAATACCATTGAGATCGAACACCCATGAAAAGCTTGAAGATGGTGATCCATTAACCACCGTCTGCCGAAGATTTGTTACCACCCACTGCAATAGGATAATGTATAATAAAAGAAAATCAGTAGATAAACATTGCTTTCCAAAGATGCATGACACTGGCTTTTGAAAAGTATAGGCGTCAAATCGACCTGTTCAAAAAGACCATTCCAACCAGAGGTAAAAATAACAAGCATAATGTACATATAAAACTTACCTGTGCGACATCTTTTGAAAAACCATTCTCAACAAGAGCATCCATGACATCCCTTTTGGAAGAGACCTTCCTTGAAGAATAATAGAATAGGTATCAATTTTCACTTAATAAGAAATAAAAGTCACAAATAAATTCAAATAACTCAAAACAAAATGTTCTTGCACAGCTCCAAATACTCAAACATGGTTAAGTTAAAGCACATATTTGTCAGCCTACTTCAGCAACTTCTCCATGTTGAGTGATTGTGCAGCTTCACAATGTCATGTCAGTTTATGCCAACACTCCAATCATTTTTCATCAATAAATAAAAACCAACAAATACATACAGAAGACCCATTCCCTGGACGTAATATAATATAGAACCACTCCACCTATAAAATTAATATGCTCAATCTCGCCTCAGTACGTGAATGCATGCAAACAATTCAATCTCTCGGAGAAGCAAATAACCAAAATGTCTTTATCGGATGAAACCATACACAGGCTACCTCTACTTGACTATCTAATAGATCTAATTGCAAGATGCTCCACAAATGCCAACTATATTTGATAACACATTTCTACTTTTACAAGAACAATTCCTAATTAATACTAACACCCTATTCCTAACCACAAGTCCTAATCCATTAAACGAGTGCTTTGGTCAAAGGAAGCCTTCGAGAACGGGACCAAGTGTTGGTAGTATTTTATTTTATCATGCCTTCGTTATGTTGCAACGTATGCTTGAATAGACAAGGAGTCTCTTGGTACATGGCATGAGGTGCTTGCCAAGTGTTATTAAGCCTGCTTGATGAAGACCATAGGGTGTGTAAAGACGGGATAGGGGTTCTTAGCACTAAGACCCACCATACCAGAGATCGCTAAACAAAAAAGAAAGAAAAGAAGCTCCCAGCATTGAAGTTGCGTCTGCCTTGCCTGACAGGATCATGTCGTATGCACAAATGAGAGAGGAGGTTTAGTATAGAGATGTAATCGAGACTTGACCAGGGTTGAAGCGGGGCCCGTATTATGAGAGTCGTGTTGGTGTCGGAGAGGGGCATGTAGAAAATCCCCAAACTGCTTAGAGAGAAAGTGAAAAGTATGGTCCTCTTATGTGCGGAACAGAAGTCAAGAAGTCAAGAAGTCTCTTTATGTGTCCAATAGAGTACTGCCCACCATGTGTGATGCATGTATGAGTACATGTGACAATTGTAATGTTAAGTGTCTCATGCTTGCAATTTATCTTTTAAGTACTCGCCAAGTGTTAAGATCTTGAGTATGTTTGAATATTTTTCTTAATTAATCTCACATTAAGTGTAACATATACATTAAACTCCTAGTATAAACGTAGTTTGTACTAGGAGATTAAAGTAGAGTTAAGAAAACGAGAGCAGACCCCTTTCGCTTAGGTTGACAATTTTATCCATCAGGTTTTGCTAGTATGAAATGTAATTTCAGAGTGAGGGGTCACAGATGTTTAAGAAATGAGACATCACCTGCCTCACAATAAGGGATCTGCCAAAAGGGTTGTGTACTTGTGTCGCTTAAAAAATGATTTTCTATTGGGTTGTAGAGATGAGATAGGTGGGTTGTTACATAGGTCATATATGACACCTAATGTAGGATTAATTGGAAAAAAATGGATATTGTTAAATTAAACCACCAGCTGAACGCTTGAAAAGCACTTAACAACTGATGACAAGCATATAGAGACAAGCACTTAACGACAAATGACAAGCATATAGAGACACTTGTCAAGAGGAACACTCCACTTGAACTTCCTCTCACTTGCATGACAATGGTATTACCCCTACACTCACACCCAAACGACACCACACATTACAAATATGGGAGTAATGGAGGACTTTTAATCACTTCCTCTCCGCATAAAAATTGACTTTCTCTCCTCACCTAAGAGGACTCTACCTTTCACTTTCTTTCTACGGAGCTTGAGACTTCTCTCTACACCTTAAAAGACATGCCCCTCTTTATAGAAGATCTTACCACTAAGACCCCCTCAATTTACAGACTCTACATGCCATATGACTCTCATTAGACAGGCTCAACAACACTTGTTAAGTACCCCATGCCACATACCAAGAGGCACTCGGCTAACAAGCATATTTTGCATAAACAAAAGGACCTATTTTGTGGAGTAAAACTTACAGCTAAAAATAGGGTGTTTGAGTTAAATAAAATTTTGTCCTGGTACAAGTAGAATTTTCAATCAAAACTTATTTTCTTCAGAAGGAAAAGATGCTCAACAAATGTTATACAGTGAGAACAATGTAAAACTACAGCAGAATCTTTCAGGTTTAGATAACATGCTCATCCTAAGAAAACCAAAACTGGAATAACATACACGTAACCAATAGATGGTGATTCTTAATTCAATTAAATATCACAACCAGGATCTGAGTCATCTGCACAGGTGATATTTCCAATGCTTGTTCCAACGGTCATTGATACTTTAAGTTTCAGTATTCAAAAATACAATTCAAGTGATCAGAGTTAATGGGAGGTTTCACAAAAATACACTTGTTAACTGTATCGCACAGAGTGAGGAAAAGAGGAAGAAACTCTAATAAATACATATACACTTACCTCTTTTGGCAATGCACTTAAAAATGAAATAAGTTCCGCAGGATGGTCATCTCCATCTGCACCAGCTCTAACTTTTCCTGGAGTAGCATCCAAACTCCAGACCTGATATATTATTATAGGAAAACGATATGAGAGAGAGTGGGTGGCGGCGGGGGGGAGGGGGGGGGGGGCGTAGTAATGTGGGAAGGGGAAGGCATGACTTACTCTAACCGGCCGAGCAAGGGGTTTTGGAACCTGATCCACCATGCTCAAGGCAACTGACAGATATTAAAAGAAAGAAACTAAGTATAACGTACCACATTGACAGAAGAGTAAGATATTACTTTAAGATGCATCACGTTTGATTCCCACGATAATAGAGCTTATTTACCTTTTCCACCAAAGCTATGACCAACCACCACTCGAGGAGTAAGCTTAAGTTGACCCAGCTAGCAAGGAGAACAAAAATGCAATATTAAAAACAGATCAGTTTGCAACTGACTCCATCCACTTACCCTCTACTCGAGAAAATACTGTGCGAAACAACTCAGTATAAAACAAACATAAGTTGAAAGTTGAAACAATCCATTGACATCTATTAAGAAAAAGCTTAAACAATCCAATTTCCCGGAAACTGGTGAGCAACCTAGTTTCATCATCTATAGCAGCATACACCATATCATATGTTCCCTATCAAAGTAGGGATTGCCACAGTACTTGGTGGCCCACAAATTGCATCTGGAAAATATTATGGTGCAATTGATGTGGTAGGCAAGACAAATATTCTCAACATCATATGTAGGTATTCAATCGGCTCACACTTATTACTTGAAGAAACTTACAAGCAGCATGTACGTAAGCAAAGGCAAGATAATCTTAGAATTGAAATACACCATAAACACCCACCAAAAAGACGAATTGCCTTTCTTTTTTACAACATCTAGAACACAATTTGAATAAAAAAAAAAATCGCTCAACTTAATAATTACGTACTAGCTTTAAGACATCAAGAGCAGCTGAAGCAATAGTATTGGGTCCCCTTTTCTTTAGAGATGCCGAATCACCATGACACCGCAGGTCTACCAGGAGAAACTGAGACGAGGGGAAAATAAATAAGAAGCTTAGAACAACATTATCATAAAATTTGCTAGTTAATTAGATTCGAGCTGGATGAGTGGCATCATAATCAACCCATCACCAAAAAATGTTCAAAAAATGGAGTGATGTCACATCAGATACTTTAGTAAGGTGTAGGGACTAAATAAGAGCGTAGTTTTACAATCCCCACAGCATATACTAACATTCAATCAAAACATAAATATAACATTTCGTATATGGTTTGGGCAGAAGGCAGTGGCCACGAATAGAAACCAAGTGCAAAATAAATGTACCTGCCATTTAGGAAATTCTTTGGCCAATCTCCTGGCAAAAGTTCCTGTCAAATATAAAAGAAGTTACTACGTTAATCAATTGTCAAATACCTTCAGAGCTGCAACTGAAAGCTTATGAAATTTTTGGATGTTAAAGCAACTTTGGTAGTAAAATATTTCCCCACTGTTTCAAAGACAGTTTAAGTAGGGCTGCTTGGAAAATTAATCTCCTGAGAAACTTCTCCAACATGTATTCTGTTGGCCTAAGGTAACAAAGAAACTAATATATCTGCAGGTAATTCAATTTTTTTCTCAACAATCATGGTCGGAGAGGAAAACTTAAATTACTAGGTGCTGCTTCTTACTAGACTTTTCTTTTTCTCCATGTCGTTCTCGCTTAGCAATTCAAATCCAAATACAATACATTATTAGACGTAGAAATTTAAATTATTACATTCTGATGTCAATAATTCAACAATATGAGGAGCAAACAAAAATGTCAGGAAATATCCTTTCCAACAGGTATTATACTACACAATACAATCCAGGGAATATAACTGTCAGCTGCTTTCATCCTCTCTTGGGACTTCGTGTTCTCCATCTACATCTAAGATTTGTGGTTCTATTCTCCACCCAGGTGTCAAAAGATGCTCTGTATCAGTAGAGGGTTTAGTTCTACAGTAGAAACCAGAGATGAAGAGTCACAAAAGTGAATCCTAAACCAAATGAATCTGAGTTTTCTGTTAAGGTAACCCAGATAACCCAAACATGCATCATTTTAAATATATCCCTCGCATTTGTTTTACCTCCAGTGGATAGTCTCCAACAAAGGGGGAGACAAAACAATAAGTCAACACAAAAAGGAAACAAAAATATAAATCTACCATTGCAGTAGCCTATAGACTCGTAAATAAATTGCAATCCAAGTAAATTCTACTTCTGGTGAAAGAGTAGGACTACCGACCCCAATTTTTCCTGCAACCTAGAATACCATGCAAAAGAACAGCGGTCGGAGGCTCAGGTACTGATTTGTCCATGATGTAACTCCACCTCACCTATGCATCAAACGTTCAAGGGCAGGCACAGTCAGAAACGCTACAACAGAATATCCTCGAGAATAGTACATAAAACTCTCTAGAAAATTTAACGAGGTTTATGAATTCGTCTTTGGAACTTTTATACAAAGTAGCTTTCACAACGAGATTTTCCAACAAGCCAAAGCATCAGCGTGCTAAAGAGACTAACATAGATAACTGAAAGGACAAAACGTGATCTTCACCCAATGCTATAACAAACGGTGGGACTTACATCAGCTCCTTGAACAAGATCATATGCCTACATACAAAAATTGCCAATCAGTAGAATACATTGGAACACACAGTAATATATATACTCTCAAGTCAATTTTCCTTTCACATAAAACTAACCAAAATGTCGGCAGGCTTGACGATAACTTTGCTATCTGCGAGCTGTTTCTCGTTTAACAGAGTCATGCGTATACCCTGCCGCCTTCTCCATTGTTTCAAACATACCTAACACACGCAAAATAACAGTTTATCACCAAAATTTTCATCACAATTTCACTCAATTAGAACATTAATAAGGAAATAGATACCTTGCGGAAAGGAGCTGCAATTTGATTGATCGGATGTGAGGTTAAACTTAAACTACCCAGCCGATTATCTGATCTAAATAATGTAGGTCGAATTTCACAATGCTGCAGAGAGAACATTTTTGATTGAACGAATTAGGTGGTGGTGGTGGTGGTGGTGGTAGAGTTCGAACGCGGGCGGAGGCAACGAAGTTTTTGGTTCCGTTGTTTTTAACTGCTTTGTTTTCTCTGTGTCTCCGCCACAGAATGTGAAAGAAAGAAATTGGAAAGAAAGAGACGGGACCTTGTATTTATTTTGGGAAAATTTACAGAATAACATCAAAATTTTAACGATTTTTGCACTAACATGGCCAAACTTTAAAACCTTGCACTCGACTATCTAAAGTTTGCTCCGATAATACTTTACTATCCAAACTTTCATTTTCTTGGCACCCGCATATCTAAAGTGACGTCACGAATACGTCACAATGCCGAAAAGTGTCGCGTTGCCCGTAGAATTGATTTTTTAAAGTTTAGATAGTAAAGTGTTCACTAGAGCAAACTTTAGATAGTTGGTGCAAGGTTTTAAAGTTTGATCATGTAAGTGTAAAAACCGTCAAAATTTGGATGATATGGTGTAATTTTTCCTTTATTTTGTTTGTTAAATGACGAAAGTACCCTTGAAGCCTACCTACTTCAGTGGTCCGTTGTCCGTGGTCAAACTCTCAATACAATTACTTCTCATAATTCCTAGAAAGCGGACATAAAAATTGTTGCAACAAATTAAGTAAATTTAATTAATTCACAGAATAACACAGACACCCGCCAGCACTAATTTAATATTCGATATAAAACACCGTTTCAATAAAAGGTTATTGCGTCACATAATTGGTGGATGCAAGTTTTTACCTTTTACTAAATTACGTGAGAGATGAATATGTACCTACAAATTGTTATATTTTTTTATATGCATTTGCATGATAGAATTCAAATACGTATAATTCATTAGAACCCTAGTTTTGTCATATCTTAAGTTATTAAATGCTTATTTATGCTTACCTTTGAATCTTGATTTATCTCAATGTTGCTAGTGTATGATATGTACTGAGTACTGAGCTTTTTCCATAATTTCATCATGATGCCTACCATTAATTCGATGGAGTATAACCAGGAAATTAAATACTTTCACATCAGTGTAAATCGATTGCTTTTGGAGTCGCATTGGATCTCAGCCTTTCGGGTGTGGTACAAGCCAATATAAGGGTCAACTTGCCAAGTCTTGGCATAAAATCAAACAAAGATGAAATTTTTGTAGTTCACGACTCGACGTGATTCATTCATTATTCAAATAGCCTACCCCACAATTATTGGGATTGCAAGCTTGGTTGTTGGTCTTGTATCTAAAACTAATTATAAGCAGACATGAAATATTTATAAATTAGACTCATCTGTTTGTGGTAATTGTTTCCTGTTTTTAACTATGCATAGCTGATTAGCTGTGTATAAATATACAAGTGAATAACTGATGTATAGTACAATTTACTCAGTATACTAGCAGGCAGCAGCAACACGTTATGCTTAAACTATAATCTGTCTGCCAGAGAAGGAAACTTCTGCAGCAGCCAAGTCACTCCTCTGATAGCTACCTGGAAATGTACATTGAAAATGTGAAGGAAGATTAGAGAAAAAAACGGTCAAGTAAATATTCTTAATTAGGTATTGTATTAACAGAAACGACGTAGCCAGTTACTTCGCGTGTTCGTTGTATAAATTAAATTGACAAGTGATAATAGAATTGTATTGTATCTGTCTCACAAGACTCACCAAAGCTGCCTCTCCAGGCTTGATTGCAGGTTCCACAACGTCTCTTCCATAACTATTGCACAAATATCAGGTTCACATGTAAGTATCGGACAAATAAATCGATTCATGCCTTTTCCTCGCACAATAGTGGCGGAAAAAAAGAAGTTCCAAAGTAAGTGTTTACACAAACGTGTGGGTATACCAACGGCAAGCAGAACAATTTGAGCAGGTACAAGATAAGCGGAAAATCAAATCTCTAACTAAAGGCCGATATAAGCATCTTAGAACATTCAGTCAAGCTGAGAATTTTCTAGACCATGGTTAACTGAAGTTGAATTAAAGCCAGAAGGTTAATGAACTAGTGTGATAACTTGTACAAAATTCATTCTTTCATTGAGAAACTCTTGGAACTTCGTGCTCATCACAACAAAAAATATCAATAATGGATGCAAGACAGGCTAATTGACAACACGAGATCCAAATATTTATAACAGAGACACAATATTTAGTTCTCGAAGTTTATACAGTGAACATATGGAGACAGAGCACAACGTACTAAATACGGATGAAAGACGAAATTAGTTGATTTCTGCATCAAGTTTATAACATTAAAAATGGCTCCATGCTAAATGTTTTGATTTATGTCCTCTCCAAGTATTGAAAATCTGCCAAGTGAAAGTTGTTTCTTTTTTCTTGTATATGTTTTGGCCATTGATAGTTCACTTACTCGTTTACAATGCCAAACCAAAAATATAGAAATATATAGATTCACTTACTAAGCCAATTTCTTGTTTTTCTCTTTTTTTTTCCTTCCAGCATCAGGAATTATTCTGTCATTAATAGAGCTAACCAATAAAGATAATGAAACTCACACAATTTGCCTTTGGCCATTGACTACCTCCAACCGGTAAAAGCTGCATCCTTTGCTGAAAGGAAATGCTTTCCCCTTCCATTCTACGAACAATAACAGAAATCAAACTGTAAAGTGCAGACCAAATGCCACAAGTACCTGATAAGATTAAACCATGGAACATAAGAAGAAAAAAATGAATAGAAGCATGTTTACCTAAGTGCCAGGTCACCCCTAGAGCCGAGGTATCCTCCTCAGATATATCATCGATAACAAACTGCAAGTCACTGCTGATAGAATCACTGAACTTGTTGAAGAACTCAAGTATTGCCTGGAGTGACAATAATGCTCAACTTGTAAAGAGAGGATCGTAGAAGAAGACTCGGAATTGATTTGCTTAAGAAAGATGACCAAAAATTTACCATACCACTAAATTCAGAGGAAAGAAGAGGTTTACTGGTAAAGTATTTTCAACAATCAATGCGAAAGTAATGTCCTAACGAAAGGGAGATCATATAAAAAATTGAAGCTGGCTAGAGATCAAACATGAGGATGATCGAAGAAGTTAGCTTTCACGTGACTATCCATGATTGAAAGAAAGAGTTATATGGGGCAAACAGAGCTTCAAGGTGTATTATTCATTATCTCACTTAGAATTAAGTAACTATGTAGGGTTGAAAATTTCTACTAATTCATCGCTATACTTATTATTAGTAGCTGCTCAAAGAGTAGACTTATCTCCGCAAATGTATATGACAGGAAAATGAGAGATCATCGTGATCCGCCTAAATGCATACTATCCTTGCAAAGTTGCCGATTCAATTGTGGGATTTGGATTTTTCCTATTTATATTGAGATATCTAAATAACACGATTATATACACAATGAGAACGAACTCTTTGACATAGATATAAAAGAAAATTTATATATTCCATGCTCTTGCAAGATCCCATTTCATTCTTTCAATATGCTCCAAGTAAATATTGAGGTCGATGATTCAATATCAATCAAGGAATGGTTTAGTGTCCGGTCGAAAAATGAGGTCAAGTATAAAGAACATTCACCTCAATGAGAGGAAGATTCCTCGGGTACATTTGAATTGCTAGAATCATGGAGGGATGGTCTCTGAGTCTATTTATAATGTATTAATATGTCCTCTTCAACTTCCAATAGGTGTTACAATGATTATTAAAAAAGAGCTTTTGTTATTAAACCAAACTAAGGGGGTGCAACTGTAATTATCCTTATATGTTATCCAGCTCCAGCCATTTAGATTTAATTAGAGTTTAGCTTTACTCAAATCAACTGAAATGAACCGGCAAAGCTTGAATTAGGACTAAAGCTTAAACTACACTTGGTTAAAATAGCATTTCACCTTTTAAAACCACACAACTCAATGAAATCAATCCAAAAATCTCGAAGGAAATTAAAAATTCACATTCTCTAGCAACTCTGACCTTGCGGCCGACAAAGGGTTGAGGAAAGACAAGGTCCTCGTAGACACAATTCTTAGCAATCAAGCCTTCGACGGAAGCCAAGTCTCGGCCGTTGATTCCACCGTAAAACTTTCTTACTACCTCCGCAGCTGATTCCAACTCTATCACGGTGTTGGCCACTGCAGTCGGATTACTGTCCCGCAACACGGAGCGTCGTTTGATGCTTCCAGTAACCGCATAAACGCGGCGACTCCCAGAATTACGAAGAGCTGGGTCTATGTGAACTGTAGGGTAATCACACGGTATGGCGGGGGAATAATTGTGAAAGCGGTGGTGTGTTATGATGTGATTAGGTGAAGAACGTAGGGGATGGAATGTGTGAACCATAGCTATCGTGGTGCTATCTGATTCTCGAAGTAATATTGTTCCACTGGTGAAATAGTAAGTATGGATCAATAAAATCAAACTCATTTCTATTGAACTTTTTTTTTTTTTTTTTTTTGGTATACAAAGGAGAAGCAGGCCTATCAGGCTACATCAGAATGTAAAAAAGAGACAAGTTCTGGTGGAGGACTGAGTAGAATATATGAATAACATAAAATTTGTCTTTGTTGATTGATAGGGTATTCAGTTCTTATCATTTGCTAATCCAACGATGTATTTCAAAGCACAACCTTAGCAATGACGTATGAATCTAAAAGATTAAGACCATTAATCATTATTTTCCTCCAAAAAATATTGAAGACAAAAAACTAGACGTGGTTACTATTACTTTGATAATATGTGACATAAATATTGGAAAATCAGAAATGTAAGGGTAGAAAGACGTTTCAGATTTGATAGTAATAACCAATAGAACAAGTCTTGCCCAACACGGATCAGAAGTTGCAGATAAATTAAAATGTAATAAGGTTTTACCATACGAAAACACACTTCCATCATCTCAACATATTACAAACTTTTTGCTAAAAACCGAAACCAAAACTGTGAAAATGACCAATCCTTTGCCAATTTCCAAACATACGAGTCTCTTTAACGGTTGGCCTTTGCTACCCTTTCAATCTCATCCTTCTTCTTGATGGCATAGCTGCATTTACACAACATATGGTATAAATAACATCGTACAGATAGCAATTAAATAAAATGTTAAAAGAAATATACAAAATAAAGAGAAAGAGAGGGTCCACATTCTACACTTCCCCAGCTAATGTCTTCATAAAGATAGGATTCAAACCTGTTTGACGACCCTTTCGCTGCATTGATCAGCTCATCAGCAAGGCATTCAGCTATGGTTTTGATGTTCCTAAAAGCACTTTCTCTGGCTCCAGTGGTAAGGAGATATATGGCTTGATTAACACGGCGAAGAGGTGAAATATCAACAGCCTGACGTCTCACAACACCAGCTGAACCAATCCTGGTAGCATCTTCCCTTGGCCCACTGCATCAAAAATAAATGAGCAATGATAAACAAAAAGGATTGAGAGGCATGAGTTATTTACCCCTGATCAATTCACTGAGAGTCTGAAACCAGAATGCATGGTTTGAGCATACTAAACTTAGTTATTCTGGCATGTTAAAGAATGTACTAGCAACAATCTACAAAGACATACTATTAGGGAGAAACCTTAAACAAGAACCGCTGCAGTAATTCTCTCACAGGCCCCTTCTATTGTAAAGTAAATTTAACAGCGCAACTGCAAATACATTGTCCTATATTGGTTTAATAATATCCACAGCAACGTCACCAATTAAATTCAATCTTCCGCTCCAATATCATTTTCAAAAGCAGGGAGAAGTAAAAATGAATTATCTTAACGCATACCTGTTGATAACTGCATCAACTATGATTTGGATGGGGTTAGCATCTGTCAGCAAGTGGATAATCTCCATAGCATGCTTCACAATACGGACAGCCATGAGCTTTTTCCCATTGTTGCGACCGTGCATCATAAGAGAGTTGGTCAACCTTTCCACAATGGGGCACTGAGCCTTCCTGAAGCGCTTAGCTTGGTACCTCCCAGCAGTGTGAGGCATGTAGATAGGGTGCTTTGAAGCAGTTGCAGTGATGTAGTCCTCAACAGAAATGTCACTGATCTGTTACAGTTAGACATTTCACAAAACCCACTCAAATACTTAAAAACTCATTATATAACAGCAAAATAACATTTAAACCTAACAGGTCACAACAACAAGCACTCAGTCGGTCCATAAGTACAGGCTCTAAGTACGCAAAAATTGATATTAACACTGCAGATCAGATGGCATTTGATTCTGATTTTGATAATGTCCCATATATTCATAAAATGGAAACAAGTATGCAAAAGCTGGCAATATCTGTTGCACGAATATACCATGCACTTACGGCAAACTTATAATGCAATTTTTATCAGCTCAAGTAAAGTTACCTATAGCAAAATAAGTGCAAAAAATGCTTTCATATGTAATATCCGAAAAGTAAGTAAATCCCAAGGCAAGTACATATACACATTGTTTCCGATTGATTAAGGTTTGGCAAAGCGCGAATACGCATTTCATTAGTTTAGTCGGATCGGTCAAATAAAATCCAAACTACAAAAATTTCCGTGAGTTACATTGTCTAAAAATACTAATTAAACAGTCGGAGTATGAATCAGTGGTACACTGTTAAATATTTCTCGACCAGCACAATCAGAAGAATCTCTCAAAATAAAATTGCTTTCACTATCGAGTAATACTATAATATAAAATAACAATTACAAGCATTTACTTGCCCTCAAACTAAGCAAAATAATAATAATAATAATAATTACTAAATACTGATCCAACGCATAGTTCCAGAAACAAATCTCAGAATCCTCGTAAAAGTATGAATCAATATAAAGCAACAACATTATTAAGCCTGCAAAATGTGACCTGAACATCGTCGTAGGACCAGCGGTTGAAGAGCATGACATCACTGCGAATCTTGTTATCTTCGGTCGCCATTTTTGTTCCCTGAAGCGTGAGTGAGTGCGGCGGCGGAGGGGTTGCTGGTGGCGTTGCTCTCTCGGGCGGGTAGCGGGCAAGAGATGAACGAAAGTGAATAAATATATATGTGAGCTGCTGCTGAAACCCTAGGACTTGAAGGTGACTGTTGTTTTCCGGTGTATTGACGAGAGTACCCTTTTTAATTCGAAATTACTTTTATGTCCTTAAGAAGGATTCGAGGAATTGCAATTTACTCCTTTGATTCCGTGTTTACGGATAATACTTTAATTCATCACGAGATTTGATTTTCAAATCTTAAATTTGGGGATTATTGATCAAATACTTTGTGCGATCGGGAGATGTTTGGTGCAAAGCCAAATATGTAATGAGGTTTAATGATTTTTCCTTCAATGTTAAAATATCAAATAAAATGATTTACAACTTCATTGCTTGGCATGTTTTGTTGTCAAAATTATAATTTATAACATATTGTACACCATATTTAATTGAGTAGCTCAATGAGCATTTTTGAATTATTGGTTTGCTCAATCTTATAGCCTCTAATCTTCTCTTATGTTGATTACACGATGGAGTTACCAGTTATAAGTTATTGTAATTTATTTTGTGATAAATAACATTCTTTATTCCTATTTAAAAAAAATCAAGAGGCACCAACGGTTGGTGGCTCAAGTGGTAAGGAACTTTGAGTTCACTTTAAGTAAGGTCTCGGGTTCGAGTCTTGTGGATGTAAAAAACACCGTTGGGAGAGCCGCTCCCTCAAAAAAGGGTCCGACAGTGCTCGGCTGGATTAGTCGCATAAGCAGACACCAGTGAGAAATAAAAAAAAAATCAAGAGGCCTTTTCTAAAAGTGTTGCATTTTGGTTTTTAAGTTGACTCGAGAGTTAGGTCACACTTAACCAACTTTAAACAGAGCATGACTTGTCAGATTGGACTCTCGCAACATATCCACGAACCAACGAGGCAAACATTTGATATATGGTGACGTATATGTACTTCTAAGAAGCCGTTTGGTTTCAAAGATGAATTTTATCTCAAAAACATGGTATAGATTATAAATGAGATAAAAAGTTAGAATTTATGTGATATCTAATATGTGCCACTTGTTTGGTTGATAAGATTAAGTGTCAAGATAAATTGTTACCTCAATAAATTTTTGTTTGATTTGGGTCATTAATATTCAACTAACTATTTTTTTCTTTAAACTTTTTTTTTAAGTGGAAACATATTGTTATTTTCAACTCAATAACATTTGTATATTTTTCTCACTATTATATATTAACAAAAAGTTATATAAAAATAAATTATGACTTGAAACTTAATTCTAAAATGGAGGTGATAGGTTCGAGTAAGAGGGAAAAAAAAATTTGGAATCTTTTTCCTTTTTTATTTTGATTTTACGAATCAATAAGAAATTTTATAATTATTAAAATAAATAAAATAATTTCGTAAAGTCTTGATTTATTTTTATCATAATTTAATCACTTTTAAAGAAGAATAAAAAAGTAAGACAAACGAAATTGAGATTTTTGTTGCATGGAGCAAATTAAAATTTAATGTATAAGTCATGTGATTAAATATTAAAAACCTGGAAATAAACTATCAAAAAAGTTTTCCTTTTATGAATAAACTATAAAGTTGTTGTCCATGAGAATCTTATAAATATAAAATATAATGTTTTTTGTCCAAACTTTTAATTTGGAGCTTTAATAAATATTATATCTGATTATGTAATGGAGAAGTGAAATAATTTGTAAATTTATACAGGGTTTAATAGACTATTTCAATGAAAAGTAAAAACAAGGCAAAACCGAGATTATTTATCTTAGGGGTAGAGATGAGATTAGTTATCTCAAATTTTGAGATAAAACCAAAAAATCCGGGCATATCTCACTTATGCCCGAAAAATCAATCTATAGAACCAAACGAGAGATAAAGTGAGATAAGTTGAGATATCTCACTTTATTATCTATAGAACCAAACGGCTTCTAAGTGTTCGAATTGAGTACTTTCAATTTGTTTAATACTTATGTTAAACGCTTGAAGCCCATTTTAAAATGAATATGATAAATTATTCGAATATATGTGTGTGAACAGATTTACTAACCTTAAATCCCATCTAAAATGAGTTTCATGAAGGTTATGAGAGATTTGGAGCCCGATTGGATCGTGTTTCACCCAAAATTTTTAGTGTTTCATGAATTGAAATGATAGTTGAATTCACTTTCAAATTTTTAACATTGAAATATTTTTGGCCCAATGTGTTTGTTGCTTTTTCTCTCTTTTTTTTTTTGTCAAGTCCGGCCACCATTTTTGACTTTCATGACATAGCAAATTCTTGCAATGTCATCAAATGTATATACTAAGAGCCCGTTTGGTAGGCAATTGTATGCCATTAGGGCTTGTTTGGTTACTCGGATGGGATTGGGTCATTCTCATTAGGAAATATTATAAGATTCATATTGGGAGTATTTATAATAGCTTTGGTTTTCCAAAAAAATGGGCCATATTATTGAGGTGTGGAACATACAATCTTACCTTTGATAGCTTGGTTTTATCCTAGATTAACCAATTTTTGTAGTAAATTGGCAGATTCGCCCTTGTGTAGTCTTATCCTACTTACATATATAAGTGGCATAAATTAGAAAGGTGCAAAAAGAGTGAGACACAACAATGCGAACTCGGACTATTCCCCCAAATTTGAAACCCCATAAATCAATCTCTAGCACAACACGCAGGTTTCCTCTCAGAATTGCTGCAGGTAGATCTCTCCCCGATTTCCCCGGTATGTCCCTTCATTTTCGCCTTCTAATTTGTTATGTGAATTTAAATTTCATATTTGATTTGAGCAGTAGGGTTTGTAGTTCGATCATCGGATTCTTGTCTCAGGAATGATTTTAATTTCTTAATACAATGCATCAATTGGCTTCTCTTATGTTGTATTTTGTTTACATAAATCATATCCCTAAATCCTAACGCCCCAATTATATGATCTTTTCCTTTGCTACAAAACAATGTTAGTTGCGATGACAAAAACTAGTTCCTGTACAACAAGTTTTTAATTATTGTCTACGTCCAACAAATAATAAATATAATTACACACAGTTTTCACACATTCTATTGGATCCGACTAATATTTCCCCTAATTTACTGATTTGATCTTGTTTGTCATGAAGGTAGCTATGTTGGTTTTCCTATGGATGTATATTATGTTTAGTCCTTAGTTATTAGGACTGCTCTTAAAGGTTAATTTGTGATTCGATTTAGTATTAACGAGTAGTGGTTGGTGTGTAATTCATCAAATATTTTCATTTAACATTAAGTACTAATTGCAATATATTATGGCAAGTTACTCTCTATCACAAAGATACCTCTACCTGATTTTAGCGTGTAAACGATAATCGACTTAAAATCTTCAACAACTCTTTGTTCCATTTAGTAATGCAGGGGCAAGGTACTTATCCACTACTAAAGCTTCCTTTATATGCATATTACATTAACTAATTGTAAATGTATGTTAATCTTGACCTTTTTTAATCTCATTATATTTAGCAGGACTCAACACATCATTGCATATTTCTAGGCTCAATATCCCAGCTCGTAGACTTTGGACATTAGAGAAAGAACAATATTTAGTTAATGTTGTAACTGAAATGAGGTTCAATGGATGGCGTAGCAATGAGTCATGGAAACCTGGCTTTTATAATAGACTTTATTCAACATCACAAAGACACTTCTCCACTGACTTCATTCAGGGCGTGCGGGAGATACAATTGAAACTCTCTTCATGGAAGCGGCTATTCGATATTTTAAACGCCTACAACAACTTCAACGGCTTTCCAGGATTGGACCCTTTGACTCATAATCTTCGAGTGGAAGATGAAGCAGCCTGGACAAGTTATATCATTGTAAGGATTATGATTACCAGTATTACTTATACTCTGTTTGGTGAATATTCAATCAATTTATTGAGATTTTTTCCTTATTAACACCTAATTTATAATGTTTAGATGGAACCCCAAATTGGCAAAATGCGTTACCGATCCTACCCTTTATACGATGCATGGATTGTCATATGGACGTAGACTCCAGAGTAATCACACAGCTGAGTATTCATTATCTAACTATTCTGGGTAAGTAGTAACCATTTTGATCCTACTCTACTTATTTTTTTGTTTAATACTTTAATTTGTGAACTTTTAAATCATTTATAAATGAGTGTAACTATATCAATCGTATTTTAGTTGCATTTTAATATGTTTGTCTCATTTCACAATGATTATAGCATTTGTATTGGTTGACATCACTAGTTCAATTGTTGTATATCATGGCAGAAGTATATTTGCAGTACCATGATGTTGATTATGAAGTTGTTGTTATAATCTCAATTCAAAAAATAATTGATATTAAAGTTCATCTTGTGTTTGGGTCTCGTTATACACCTTTAATAGTGTTATTAATATCATGTATTGTTTTAAATATACTTTTGATGATTCTTCTTTTCATACACATGTACTAGACATTTGTTATTATAAACAAATTCTAATTCTCTATTATGCACCATACTTGTCATTCGGATCATATGAAAGTTGAAAGGCCTTGCAAATTGAGTGTCAATTAAGCTAGAATCTGAAGTGCATAATTAATTATATGATATTTCAAACAAATATCCATTAAGCTGCTACATTTGATAATATAATACTCATAACGTTTATGTTAGGTTTGGGAAATAACCACTACAATACAAATGATCCAAGAAATGGTTAGTAACATCCACATTCTGCGCTCTTTTTTCTTAGCCGCCTCTAATGCAAATTTCAAATCAACTTGGTAATGGAGATTCTCTTTTGTTTTTGTAGTATCCTTGTTTATGGACTCCCCTTCGTTATAGCTTTGGGATTGAGTTGTCGATCTCGCATTCTCTAAGTTGTTGAGCTTCCTTAAAAGACCGGAAATAATTCTTTTTGCACGCATGCACATTGGGGGGTCATGCCACTCTTTCATGTTGCAACCATTGGTCTTACAAAAGTATACAAAGCAAATTTAGATGATTAAATCAATTATATATTATATTTTTAAATATAATATGTCTATCAAAATATTTACCCCATAGAATGTGCATTGGAAGTATCGATGTCCCGGGTTGTCGTCACCCTAATGTGTCTTAAAAACCATGTCCTCCCCACAAAAGCACGAACGACGCTGAATGACCTCCCCATAGTGTATGAAACTGCGTACATTACTCCGACCATGTGAGTTGTTACTTTGTGCCATTCTATGGCTAACTGTTTTGTATCTTATTTATAAAAAGGGTATATCATATGGGAATAAATGAAGTAGTCTTATAAATGAAGTTGTGACGAAAATGTTGTGTTGTGTGCATATAATATAACATTTATCCTTTGTAGCACTAATAATTATTCTACCCTATAACGTGCAGGTGATGTGAATGATCATTGCATGTGAAAGAGTAGATTTTGTGGCAAGGGGTGTTTGATTTTGTGGGCATGCCTTTTTGTCAAGTTGTTGAATAATGTGGACACTTTAAATCAAATCAGACTCAATTTGTGTAAGTGAATTAGGTGTGATTCAATGATCCTATTGGCCATTGAACTTGTGATCATTCACCTTTTGAATTTATGGCATTATAATATATTTTTTATATGGACAAGAATAATGTCACAAGATCAAAAAAAGGACAAGTGCAGTTGTTATAATTGATCATGTCCGTGACTCCAGCTATGTGAATAGATGATCCACTAATCAATATGTACGCCAAAACAAAATAGTGACTATATTGGAGTTTGTCGCCTATTGAAAAGTATGTACTCCAATAATAATTGAGATACCATTCCCACAATGTTTTTTGCTTGCTTAAATATACCCATTGATTGATTTATTTTTCATCACCCAAAAAACTTGTAATGTGATAGGATAAAACCACCAAATATATAGTTAAACATGTCTACATCCGTGGATGCTAATCAATAGGTAATGTTCTACAATGATACTTGGAAAGATTACATGGATTTATGTTTCATTGAGACGTTGGCGTCTGAAGTTGATCGTATTGGTCGTCCTTTGACTAAGACATATGGGCCAAGTATTATGGCGGCACGTGACGAGGTTAACAAACGCTTTTGTAAGAGTTTTACCAAACCATTTTGTATTACTAAGTTTGGTCACCTTGAGGATCGTTATAGAACTTTCAAGGCATTTCTATCAATGCGCGAATTCACTTACGACGAAGCTACAAATACCCTTCATGCCAACTAGCAAGATTGGGAGACTTTATGCATGGTGATTTTGAAATTCCTATTGCGTTTGTCTATTTTTAATATTATTAATTCGCTAACATATGATGCGATTCGGTTAATATTTCATATTGACAGACTAAGGAGTTGGTTTTGGCATATCGCAGTCAAGGTGAGCCATGTTGGGACTATCTTAAAAAGATATTTGGTGAACCAGAACCAATCCTCCCATTTCTTAATCCAGACATAATCATGATTTCGTCTGATACAGATGTGTCTATGGGTATCATACAAAATAACTCTTGTAAATATACATCGATAATTGTAATCTAAATAAATACTATGTCCTAGTCTAGCACTTTTAAACTTAAAAAATGATTTGTATTTTGATCCCAAAGGTAATAAGCCAGCTCGTCGCAATCGTCGGGGTTCGAACACAAACCGGGGTCACAATGACGAATCTCTGCCATCCCCCTCCAACCATCCCATATATTCTAATTCAGCACAACAAGATGCATCAACATCTTACTACTCCATGGACGAAGAGCCTAGTTTTGAAGCATCTTGTAACTGGGGAATACCATTGCCAGAGATATAAAACTATGACTATGGTTATTTATATGATATAATAAAGCGCCAACGCTCCAGCTAGTTTATGACCCGTTATCAAAATTAAGCTAATTTCCTATGCAATCTTTATATGGTCGCATACCATCTATGTATGCTTATAGGGTTTGCATGCCTATGTTTGATATATTTTTCCTTATTTCAGTGTTATGACACCATTATGTGGTATATTAAATAAATTTGTTTGGTACATTTCATACATAAGTCTTTCATAGTTCCTCCTAGTTGACTAGAAAATGATGAAATTGATACACGACAAATCCTATCTACTACCTTGGCCTTTACTAATAATTGGTGCATGAATAATTGAACTAATAGTCACATGCACACCAATATGTCCTTTTTAATTTTTTGGCTATAAAAATATATGGGATTTCGAATCTACTTTCCTATCATCGCTCTCGATTTTATATGTACTAAAATATATCGTATATACATATAAATAATTATAATGGAAGGTGGTTGGGGTTATTCCGTTTGGGATGTTGAGCACGATAATCGTTTCTTGTAAGAGTTACTATAAGTAGGAAATTTGTGCCATTACACAAAGTTGAGGTCGTGATCCCAGTTCTAAACGATATTCGCATTGAAATGTCGGAAACCTTCAATCATCCGTTTGACATCAATGCACTACAAGAATGTTTCGCCGCTTACAAATGGCCACATGAATTGTTCGAGTATGTCCGAACGTTCCCTTTCGTTAGATATGATCATGTAGCAAATATCGTTACCATGCCAGCTCAAATAGAGGCTTCGATACGACATGTAAGTAACAAACCGTTACTGCTTATTTATTACTGATTTAATATATTTTTCCACCTATATAATTGTAGCTTACATTTATAACGAATAATTGCACTACTTACGAAGTAATGATTGAATGCTTATTGTTTTATCGAGAAGTTTAACCCTGTTGTGGCAAGATTCTTTCACGAAGGAGAGAAATACTGGAAGGAGTTCAAGTTTTTGTTTGAAGTCCCCGTTGAATTCATGCACGATGCACGCGTGCACCACCCATTAACTCGTTTTGAAGTAATTGATGTGGGGTTGATACCAAACTGCGCTTTTCTGAACGAGGGTGATCTCTGTAAAGCTACAATCTACTGTGGTATTTATAACGATATCTATCGCGCGGGGTAGGGAACTGATTATGCATGTTTTCGGCGAATCGGACTAAAGAATTAGACGCGCATTTTCATATCATGTATCCGACAAATGAATTTTGTTCGACTATCTAAATAAAACGTTCATGGTCAGTTTATATTTTCTTAGGTGTGTTAAGAGTTGTTTCTTGCTGATTCGTTCCTCTATTGTACTATGCCTCGTTATATATATTACACCTTGCCAAATTATCTTTGCGTAATGGTATGGTTTATAAAGCTCAATCGATGTTTAATATTTTTTCCACTTTCGGCTATTTACTAGTTGTTGTCTTAATTACACTGAAAAAATTATACGATGTATGTCATATAAGGTTGTTGACACTAAAATATAGACACAATACGTATTATTCACAACCAAACACACGCGATCGGTCGTTTTTGTTTTATATATAAGGCAGACCATTACGAAAAAAATTTGTTGGGGTAATTTATGAAATCCTCTCACCATTACAAATTGTTATGGGGCCATACATAGAATATCCCAAAGATAGTGCGTTAGAAAATTCTAATGCACAAGTTGATGATATGGTAATATTACTAAACAAAAATATATAACAACTGAACAATTTATATTTAATGGTGATGGTAAGGGTCACATTTAGGTGTGTAGATGTCATTTAATGGAGATGTGAAAATATATTGCATGATAACATTTTTGAGCTCTGCCATTTGAATATTTACATGTGCCAGAATTAATTTGCGCTGAATTGTCACTTACAAACCTCTTCTCAACACAAAGTTAGGTCTTGTTAATTAATTATGTGAAGAGTAATGATTATTAAACACTATTGGATACAACCTTCTCAACTATATAAACTGAGTTTTACTTGCATGCAAAATACACTTAGCAACGAACAAACATAACCGGTTGAATTTGGAGTTTGAGTTTATTCCTACAAACCTAAAAAAAACACTTTCACTAATATGGAGTTCGAATTGGAAAACGAGATGACCTTGCAAACTCCGGAGGGTGAAGTGCTTTGGGGTAGAACACAGTTGCGCATGTTTGTTGACGAGTTAGTTGAGGCCTGTCGTTACATGGAAATCCTTGACGCGGCAACTATCGACAAGGTGTTGGAGGTCATTAGCATCATCATGACTTATACCTTCAATTGCCCATATTCGAAAGAGCTTTTTTCGTATTCACTATAGGATACTAAATGACCATTACGAGCTCTTCAAGTTCGTGCTAGAGTTCCCAATGGTGGAATGGGATGTGGGAACGAACGTCGTTTCTATTCCATCTATGGTCATGATGGCCATGAGACATGTAAGTAGTAGAACTTAATTGATTATTCAATTACTATTTCAAGTGTTAATAAAAAAAATTACCTATCAATTGATTATACTATATTTGACGACTTTTGCTTAACAAAATAATGTTTTTTTTACGCTTAGGGGTGTTCGAGTTGGCACGTTACTTCTACACCGGAGAACCATTATGGAACAAGATGTCATTTGTGTTCGATTGGCCGAAACTATGGGAACACGGTCCACGTTTCATAATTCCTACTCGAGATGATGGCTTTTTCGAGTTGGCTCGAAGTTTCCCAATAATCGACACACCACTCGTCGATCGTATTCGTGAACGCGAATACAAGAAGATCTTCAACGCAAATAGGATGTTGCGTGGTTAGATCGTAATTGGTGAGCGGTAGGGGTTTCCTAGTGACACATACATATATTAGACTTCACCATTACGCTCGAATGGTGCATTTTGTAAGACTTGTATGATTTTCAAATTCTTACAAGACTTAGGACTTATTTCTCAAGATGGTTTTTGTAATATTCCGAAGCTTGCTAGCATTTTGATATATTATTGTTGTATTCTCTTAAGGACACATTTTGGTTGTGCAATAATATATAATATGATATGAAGTTCTTTGTAATGTCTTAATAGATTAAATTGTTGCTTCATCTATGTATTACGTGATTAAATATATGGTCTTAAATGCACCATGTTATTGTTTGAGCTCTTGTTAGATGTACAAAAATCGCAGTCCTAGATAGTCGCACTAATATATGGACGACCTTTATAGATATACTAATGTCCCAATTTGTTGTCCTCATTGACGCATTACGGAATTTTTTTTCAACATGCGAAGTTAATATAATTACTATTGTTGTTTTATAATTCCGAAAGTACGTAACAGATAAGTAAGACCACATGCATATTTGATAACACATAGATCAAATATAGAAGACGACACGCAACAATGATAATAAGCATGTTAATACACATTGAAGCATAAAATTACATGCGTTTTACAACATAATACAATACATTGTACTGGAATAAAATACATATGATTAGTTTGTCCATAGTTTAGTCTTACAAACAACACAAATAGAAACACATTGTCTAAATGCCGGTCGTTGTTTCTACACACGCCACAGCAAAATTTGAGGCAATTCTTATAAATCCCGAAAAGATATTGACAATAACCTCAAGCACGTGCAATCTCCCGAGACACATTTAATCGTCAATCAGGTTTTTCACTAACATGAAGCGCACTTAGCCTCTCATGAACGTCCTCTGCATACTCTTCTTCGTCGTCGGTACTGATATTCTCTTCAAGCTCCATTTTGGTTGGAGTTGTTCTTCTTGAGACTGGAATTCTGATAATGCCGCCACCAGAAAGTGGTGCCACAATCCTAAACCTAGATCTCTTACTTGCCTTTGCTTTGGTTGGGCCTAATAAGGCCTAAACAATTAATTTGGGTAATGTGCTTTTCCATAGTCCAAATTATTCTTAGTCATTTTCTAAGTAATTAAAACAATCAAATGATTTAGTCAAAATCATTTATTATGCGATTGTATAATGTCAGTTTATATAACAAAAAAGCGCAAAATGATACCTGTCATATGGTTTGGATCTAATTGATCAGTGGTTTTTTTTTCCTAATGTATGAGTTATTCCCAATAGCATATTTTTTTCATCCGATATTTCTTGCACCTATATTTTGGGGAAAAACAATATACAACTTGTTTGATCCTGCCAATTACTACAAACCAACTTAATTGGTTGGTTTCCATTTCCTGTTTGACAAATGATTATAATAAATCCACAAAATATAATACATTAATGTAGATTTCCCACTTCAGAAGGTTATCAACTGTCCTAAAATCAAAATATAGCGTCCAACAATCATTTGTTAGGATAACCATTATACAAAATCAAATGACCTATCATAGTAAAATCCGTAGAATTCTTACATTCAATTAGACCAGATATACTGGTTTTCAAAAGCATGCTGAAAGCGACAAGTCCTATAAGGAACCCTGATTTAATGCATAACATATAGCATTAGCACTCGCTAATAATTCCAAATTACATCCCCTAAGAAGACAAAATGGCCTTTCATCCGAATGGCCATGAATATAGTAATTACTTCATAAAGTTTGGGGACTAATAAATGTAACATGCAAGGGTTGCAACAAACAACAGGCATGACAGATTACTCCGCAAGAATGCTACGGACAAATTCCATTCTACCTTCGTCATCCAAGCTAAAGAAGAGTGCCACTTGAGTTTGTGACTCCACAATCCGTTTTGCAGCGCGAATTCTGGTGGTTATAGTAAATTCTGGCAATTCTTGTAGTGCAGCAAAAACCTTAGTAACTTGAGGATCAACGTCTTTCAATGAAAGTATGGCGCTAGACAGTTCGGTTATTGCCATTTCCATTTTGTCAAGAGAGGAACTTATTTTTGCCACCAACTCCTCATCTAAGACAGGAGTTCTGGCCTTTCGTTTCTTTTATACCAAATGGTTTCCACGGATCACCCCCTTCAGAATTGGGGTTAGCAGATGTCTCGTCTCCAGCCTCATAAGTTAAACCCTCGAGCTCTGTAGCGGGGTCTAGGGGTGTTGTAGGGGTAGGTGTTGGTTGGGTGTTTAGTAGCATTGAAGTCAACGACATGATCACATGTTCCCTTGGAGAATCCGAACATTATATCCCAGTTGTTGTAAAATGGAAAGGATTTGTATTGCATTTTCAACAAATCTGGATTAACCTGCCAAAATGGTGCACAAACATTTAACACAACTTTCTATAAGCAGGGCCATGATTTGTATACGAATTTGTGAAAAAATCAATAATTGCATTAATTAGTATCTTAACCCCGGCCTCCCAAATTTCCGACCCAACAATGTCAATCGTGAATTTGAAAGGATCCAAAGCAACATAGTTGCTGCCAGTACAACCAAAGAGCCTAGATAATGCTCCAAAGTCTTTACGCCAAGAAGCCATTTTTGAAATGACGTGGGGATCTCCTTGAACATCACTACTTGGAACCTTATTCTTGATTCTAAATGCTACCTGATTGTTAAATCCCGACTTCCATCCATTGCCCGATTGCCAACCCTCGATAATTAACTCTTTAACAGTTTCAATTAAAGCCTATTCCTCGACCCTGCTCCAATACTTACGATTACCATTCACTCAATTTTTCTTACTTTTTGCTGGTTTGCTGCTAGTTGATTTCTCCATTACTGAAATTAGGAAAAAGATTCATAAGTAACAAGCAACTTGCTATATAGATATCTAATTAAAGCCGTCTATAACCAAATATCTTTTTGAGAATTGAATAATAATTATGGCGCATTTAATATTAGCAATCATGAGGAGGTTACATTTGGCTGCCTTAATCCTAATATATAAGGAGGAGTTTATTGTAAATTTGGTTAAGCAGATGTACAACAAAATAGGAATTATTCGGTCAACTCATTGTATATGACTTGAACTTGGTGGATTCCTAAACAGAATTGCAATAAATGAAACAATCATTTGTTAATATTCCTACAATAATAAACTCTTGCATATGAAGTGTACTACATTGTCTTTGATGATATACTTACTGTTGTATATGAATTAAGTGGTCAAGCCAAAGCTTACTGAAGAAACCTTTGTTGTCACAAGTACTTTCATAAAATATACACACTAAGTAATTTCACAATAATACATTGGCAACAAGTAATTATATAAATTTTGATATATAGCATAACATAGCACAAACAAATTCAGAGAATAACATTACATAAAGGTGTTTAATTGTTGACAAACAAGATTAAAGAAACAAAATCAAATCTCCTTGTTTTATTTAGGGGTACAAATCGGGACTAATTTCTACGATGCCTCAAATGCCAATTGTTAAACATCTCGTTTGCCATGCCATTTCGCTTAACATGGCAGGCATTTGTTGGGGCAATGGTGTCAATGTATTCCGTTTCATCTGGTGGATCAAAAGGTAATTGAACGCCACTAGCTTTGAGAGTATCAACCGGCATATGCAACCGAATAAAATTATGTAATAACGCGTATGCTAACACTATAGTACACTTTCAATCCACCGAGAAGTGCGTAAGGTGGTCTAAAATTGGCCATCTTATCTTAAGTAGACCGAAAACACATTCTATAACATTGCGCGCTTTGTTATGCTTCATGTTGAAGAACTCCTCTCGATCCCGTGGGCGGTTCAGGCCATTTCTCCACTCACTCAAATGATACCTTCTACCCTTAAAAGGCGCTAAAAAACCATCCCCATTCATATATCCCAAGTCACAAAGATAGTATTCCCCTGTCAAAGAAAATGTATTTTGGTAAGTATTGTGCAGAACTAAGTTTATTTAATTTGTGTTATATTTGTACTCTTAAAAACACTTACCCGCAAACACTTTAAGACCACCTTCTCT
Organism: Linaria vulgaris; assembly: GCA_948329865.1. Classification (NCBI taxonomy): domain Eukaryota; kingdom Viridiplantae; phylum Streptophyta; class Magnoliopsida; order Lamiales; family Plantaginaceae; genus Linaria; species Linaria vulgaris. The sequence continues at coordinate 89,788,484 of OX415251.1, read as the reverse complement.
TACCAAGGCTTCCCGAAGGACATTACTATCATCGACATGACCTTCCCATCCCGCCAAAATATAGACAAAATTCTTATTAATGTCACAAACACCCAGGACATTAGTTGAAACAAATCCATTCCTTGTACGATATCGTCGTTTATCAATAAGAGGTGCTCGTACCGCTATGTGTGTACCATGTAGTGCACCTAGCCAGCCCTAATACAATTTAAAAAATAGTATAAGACAATTTATCCCAAATATAAGTGTAATATAGGGAAAAATGTTTGTGTTTCATTGAAATGCTTACCGGAAAGACCTTCCACCTTTCATCACTACAGTTTGTTGTAATTGGAGTAGGTTTAACCAAAACATGGTCTGATATTTTGATCAAAGCGTCCATGGTTTTATGAAAATAGTGGCTTACTATTTGGCCTGACCTCTTAAAGTTAAAACAAACAACTCGATTTTTATCGTGGTGGGCCAGCGTTTGCAGGAAGACATCTGTCATCTCTTGAACATTAACATATTTGCTACTTGTTAAACCACCCCCATTTTCCAAAAGATAACAGAGTTTGTGAAAACTATTCCTATCCATGCGTAGGATGTCAACATAATCCTTGTCGTTAATGTTGACAAGGTCTCGCATATGATCTACTTGTTTTGGTAGTCTATCAAGCATGCTATATGAATATCCTCTCTTTATTTTTGTCCTCTTATAAATAGGTCTCCTTGATAGTAAGTAAGTCAACGCGATCAATAACAGCCTTAGACGAATGAAAAGCAATTGTGCGGTAGTTATGATCATTGCATTTGTTCTCAAATCCATCCTACGAATAAATGGCTAAAAGGGTTTAATATAAACTTTGGGAACATAACACAAATTTGTATTGATCTGGCCTGTAATGTAATAAGATGTTTTTAAAGGTTACTCTTAAGTGCATTATAGAAAAAATGTTTCTCCTAAAAATGTGACTGATAATTGAATATTAAAATTGTTAAACTCATTATAAAAGTGATTATAGTTGTAAATCCACAAAACAAAGTTCCATCCCTTTTCAATGAAAATAATCACCTTAAAAAAATGGAAATAATCGTCTTGCTTCTAATTATCTTTCAGCTAATTAGTACCTGGTTGTACAACTAATTTTGAAAGTTTTGATTTAGATATCAAAACAATATACTAGCTATAACCAAATAGAAATATTTTATATTGGAAACAACAACCAAGGATTTTGATGCAGGTTCATCAATAAGTATCAATAGAACAACCTATTAAATTAACTATATGTTGCTGTCAATGCGCAGACCGTGACACACATTATAAACATTTCATCTTTACTTTGAAAATTTAACATACCAAGCAAAGACCACATTAGCAAGAGGAAAATATAGGTATATGTCAAATAAAGCAATACATTCCCATCAAAAGCAGTGAACCAACTTAGACAAATACCTGAAGTTTCCTGCAACAAAGCTTCAAATATTCACCTTAGCCCTCATTAACATAATCCGCCGAGAGAACCAACAAGTGATGGTAAGTACCATGTAAATGTTTCAAAACAAAAGAGAGGTGCATCACAAAGTATTCAGTTTTTAAACAAATGAATTACACAAACATAAAATTCGTGTAACGTTTCTAAACACACAAAAAGCCCAATATCTCCCTACCTATTAGTGGCAAGAGGGCAAGATAAGGTAGATGAATGTGTACAAACCGCGTACCTGGGGAAAAAATAAAAATTTAAGATTTTATAACACTGCGTAACTCTCACTAAACTAATGGATTTGTGTGTTTGAAGATTCTTACCGAAAACACATGACAGTTGAAGAAGTGAAATTTGAGCAACGGGTTCAATTGTTGAGAAGATAACGATGCACTTGAAATTTAGGGTTCGGGATTAGTAACAATACACTGCAGGTCGTAAAGAAGAGAACACTATAGGACAAGCAAGTGAAGATTTACCTGAGTTCGACGAATTCCAGCAAGGATTCGAAAGAAAATATGAACCAGGGTTTACTGTTTGGATTGGGCGTTCATATCACGTTTTCTCTAGAGGAATTTTTGATTCAGTATATGGAAATGATTGAAGTGGGTGGTGGTAGATACGTTAATTTAAGGGGTAATGTGGTATTTTTACAATGTCAGTTTAAATTACTGTGGAAGTCATACTCCCCAAAATGGCTCAAAATTGCTGATTGAAAATGACCTCGAAACCCCGGGCAGACAGTTTGGGTGTGGATGACCCGGTTGGTAATATGGGTAACCAAAGCAGGCCATATTAATGTTCAATCCACATTAAAATGGCCATATATAACCTATCAAGCCCAACCAAACGAGCCCTTATATGGCAAATAATCAGGATTGAATAGGAGAATTTGTAGCTTTGGTTTGCAATGTTAAAACCCAGGTCAGTCATGTTTAAAATGACTGACCCGACTTTCAATACGGAATTTTGCACGCCCCCCAATCGTTTTTGGAAAATGGGTTGAACAGTGTAAAGTGAGATGAAATTGAAAGACTTATTTGTCCCTGATATTAACGGTGATTTTTTTTAGGGAAAAAAATCACATTTCATACCTTAACTTGGCACTTGTCCAACTTTGGTACCATAAGTTGTCACCTATCAACTTTGGTACCTCAAGTTGGCAACTTGACCGAATTTCAGTACCCCCATGGTGGTGCCACCAAATCGCCGTTCTTTGGATCCTACGTGGCACGCTGTTGACCAAAAATTTGGGGACTTTGACCTGGGACTTCCACGTGGCCCCGACATGGAATAAAAAAATCAAAATTAAATATAAACTTATATACTAATATTTATATCTTTAAAATAAAATCATTAACTCTTAAAAAATTGTGTTTATATTCTTAAAACAAATTCTTACAAATTATTTTAAATCCATTACAATTAGTTAATTACTTGTTAAAAAATTATATTTAAATTCTCTACAAGAATTAATCAACTCTAAAAAACCTATTTAGATTTTAGATGTTAAAATAAAGTAATCAATTTTTAAATAGTTAATTCATTTCATTTTCATCTCTTTGCTAATTTTGTTACAGTTAGTTGCAATGTTTGTGAAAAGAAAATCTTACAAGAAACTTTATCATCATTTGAGCAAAATTTAAAGTAATCATCATTATAAATAAAATCTTAACTAAATAATAACATAATTGTATAATATTAATTTCTAATTATATAAATCATCATCTTCTCCAAACTCTCCCTAACTCCACAACTCCATAGCCGTTGCACCATGCCGCCACCCACCCCGCCGTTGTGTACTTCATCGTTTTTCTTTTTCGTTACCTCCGACAACTTCACCGTCTCATTTGCATTTTTGACCATGGCATACGACGGCGGATTCGACGGAGAAGGACAAATTCACCATCCATCATTCACCATTACATATGCTTTTCTTCGAGCTTAGACATCTGGTCGTCGACATACACCGTGCTGCCGTTGTGGTTGAGGGATTTCCAGAGGAGGGGGCGGCGGCGGTGGAGGACATCGGTAATGGAGTGAACCTCGTTGGAGGATATGCGGGTTTTGTATCTTGACAGTTGGGTTCGAATCGGTGGTGTGCGTTTGGGTTTTATTGAGTGGAAGGGTGGGTTGTGGTGAGGTTGTGGTGGGGTGGGTGTTGGAGGCGGGTGGGGGGGGAGGGGGAGGGGGAATTTGGGGAAGAAGAGTAAAAAGATTTTTTAAAAAGAATTAATATTAGTTTTTTGTTATTTAGAAATAAATAATATTGATATTTAATTAATCTTTTTTAAGAATATAAATTTTAAGAATTGACTAAATAGGTTTTAGGAATATTAATATTTTCCTTTGAATTAAAAAAAACATAATTTAGTGATATAAATATAAAAGCTTATTTAATCAAATTATTATTAAAATATATAAATTTTAAATTTATTTTTCCATGTTGGCAGCCATGTGGACCTCTCAGGTCAAAATCCCTAATTTTTTGGTCAACAGGAAGACACGTAGGCTCGAGGGAGCGGCGATTTGGTGGAACCACCGCTGGGGTACTGAAATTCGGTCAAGGTGCCAACTTAGGGTATCAAATTTGATGAATGCCAAGTTATGGTACCAAAGTTGGACAAGAGTCAAATTAGGGTATGAAAATTGAAAAGTGATTTTTTCCCATTTTTTGACACCAACAACAACGAAATGCTACCGCCAACATGAAAAGCTCAGATCAGAGCACCACCAACAAACATGAAATGAACATTAACAAACCGCTGCTACTACAGTTTTTAAAAAAAGAAATCCGTACAAATACCCGAATCCAGTCGCCGGAATTTCAGCGGACGACGCGAATTGTTAAAGTCCCACAGCGACAAAAAAATCTTCAGCCGATCTACTCCTAATTCTTCAGATGACGCGAATTGTTAAAGTCTCACCAAAATAAAATTTCAGTAAGTTTGGGATCTATGTATTATTGTACGATTAGTGCGATTTGTATGTGCAATTTATGCGTGCGTGTGTGCGTATGCGTGAGTTACAGAGGAGAGAGAGAGAGAATTTGGGGGTACAATTTGTGCGTGTGTGTATATGTTGTATGCGTGAGTTACAGAGAGAAAGAGAGAATTTGAGGGAGGGAGGGAGAGAGAGAGAGAGAGTGAGAGAATTTGGGGAGTGAGAGATTTTCTTTCACCTAACAGAATAATTTTGGGATGAAAAGGAAAATGAATGACACGTTTCTTTCCTTTTTTTCTTCCTTGAAAGAGTTTCCTTCCTTTTAATATCTTTTAAGCATCTTTTCTTTTTTACAAGAAGAAAACAAGAAATTTGCAAAGGTTATCATAAGTTTATTGTAAATTATCATTAAAGGTTAAACTTGGAATTTTGTCCTAATATAAGTTATAATGGGTAGATAAAAGTGCTACCAAAGTTAAGTGAAGAATGGGACCCACAACATAATAAAGATACAAATATTACCAACCAAAATATTTTTTATCGGATAAAATGAATTATAGTAGCAACTAAAACAAAATGGGTTCAATAGTGAAAAAATAACCAAATGTGCTCTAACCATTTACCCAACTTTTGAGATAATATAATCACTTAAATACTTGACGTGCTAAATACAAAGAAAACAAGACAACTTCATTTTCTATTATATATCATTTGTTCTTCTCATTTGCTCTAAATACATATATATTTAGCTATATCATTTATTTAGTATTTTCCAACTAAAATTTTGATTTTGTAGTATTTTTGATACCTATTTATTGAATGCCTAACCGTAGTGGTCAAATTATCAAATCTATTAAATCATATACATTGTTTTTTAAAAAGAAAATCAATTTTACAACATACTTTAGATTTTCAAACACCATGAATTTTGCATTATTTCATTCACAAAATTATGAATGCAATACATCTTTTATCAAAATTACTCTATGATGATCAGAACTAAAACGCTTTGAAAAATTTAAAGTAGAAAGTTATTTATATAAAACTAGTCAACAAAGCTATATATTTCTCAATAAGAGAATGATGATCAAATTAAGTATATTATGCTACATGCCAAGGAGAGATTGAGTAATCTACAATTTGTGAATGTATAACTTTCACTGAGTTTAAATTAAAATAAAGGTAGATTAGAAAATTAAGTCTATAACTATACTTATGCTGCATTTCTCAATTGAAGAGTTATTTGTATTAAAGCATCTTATAAATTTTTATTTTTTTGTTGATTTTGTAAAACAACTAGAGTATATGACAAAAATTCACAATAGGAAGGAAAAAAGGAAAAAGATTGCATATTGTTCTTAGTTCTTACAAATAAAATCACACAATCACCCAAAAATAAGGGAGTAAATTCGATTAGCGATAATACTTGAGATTATTGCAAAAATAAGGAGAATGTCAAGTATTATCGAAAAAATAAGGAGAATGTCACCTACCAAACTGGTGGCCTCCTACTATATTTTAAAAGATTTCAATTGGATAGTAATTGGTAAGCTAAGTCCAATGAGAAAATGAGAAATTATTAATAAATACACTAAAATACAATACCATCCAACAATATTTCGTAAAATGATCTACTAAGATCAAGTAATAACGAGTAGACGACGGGCCCCAAACGTATTTTAAATAAAATGCAATACATCATCAGAAACAAGCGATGTATCACGAAAAACTAAGTTTTGACTCTTGTTCGATAAACAGGACGTGCAATAACTAGAGTTCGATGCAGCAGACGACACAACTGGTAAATTAAATTTACTAAAAAAAAAGACCTAAGTTTTTCCAAATGGTGGCCTAATCTATCATGCCAAAATATCCGTGCGTTCACCAACCATAGCCAAGATCGAAGGACGTCGTAGAAGAGGAAGCCGCACATGATACACACCGTCCACACACTCCTCGAGAAACAAGCTACTCCTCGTAATGCAATCCTTAATCACAAAATAATCAGAGAAAAACTCAATTGAGACATGATTAGCCTTAGTAAACCGATTCATAGACAATAGGTTACGCCGAGAAATGGAAACACAAAGAATCTTATCAAGTGTAAAGGTTTTATCATGAAGAGCAAGGCTAGAGGAACCAATATGGGATATAGGCAAACCTGTACCACCAACAGTAGTCACCTATTCTGGACCCTCATACTCAGAGTGAAGAGCAAGGTTGTTGAGGTCATAAGTGAGATGATGAGAGGCACCATAATCCATAAGCCACCCATTACGGGATGAATCAGTGGCGGGCAGTGAGGCGACAAAGTTTGCACTGGGCATAGGATAGCGACGACTCGTAAGAGCACCGTGACCCACAATACCACAAAGTTGACACACGATCGAGTTACGAGCATGCGGGGATGATATACCCCTGGTGCAGACTGCTGCAGCGGCGGGTGAGAGAACCTTGCGTTCGGCTGACCGAAACACCCGCGACTCCCGTAACTCGACTAACCCGAAGAGGGACGATCGCAATTCCGATTTCGATTGTTGGACTGCGACTGAGAGAATAAACGGTTGGCGGTGATAACCGCAATTGTGACGACCGCGCCCCACGAGCCATGCTCCGATCCGAGTTGGTTCAGTGGTGGCTAACCACTTTACTCAATCTATACTAAAGTGCAACTCATAAGAAGGGGTCTTACTTGTTCAGGATCAAAACCATACACGTTTTATAAATTATATTTTGATATATACAGCGGAAGTCTTGGTATTACAAATAATGTGACTATTTTAATGGTTATGCACTAGTAACAAAGCACGAATATTCTAAAATGCACGCTTGAACAATTATTCACTTAGTCCATGCTGCCATGTTGATTTTATCCTGAGGAATGGACAAAAGAAACGAGGAATAAGTCTTTAATGACTTACTGAGATTCATATAAAAGAACTGGTAATGCAAGAATTAACTGTGACCTACTGGATACATTTTGGGAGTGATCTTACTGGTAGAAACACTTCAACTAGACAATTTGATGTAGCAATGGTACTGAAGGTTTCATAGAATAGTTAATGAACTTGTGCTTAACAATAAACAAATCCAACCTTATGACTTCTACTATTCTACCTTATACCTCCCGACGAGAAGCAACCTCGCAAACAATCAAGAGACATGCTCGAGTATATGTCGATCCAGCACACGGGTTACAACCAACTCCTGACTGCTAGCGGCGTCTAGATAGATGGGTATCAAGCGAAATTACTTAAACCAACAGTCCTTACTGCCCGACAGTAACTCGACTTAATCCCTGGGTCCAACTTCCCAAAGGCGTCCCAATGGGTATAACAGATAAACAAATAAGCTAGTAAACTAGATAATATCCGTTGCTCTTTGAGCTATATGCCCCGAACATTGTCCGTTGCTCTTTGCACAGTTCAAGAACCAACATATGAGATTATATCAGAGAATTACCATGATTATGAATCAATATGATTAATAAATGATTGGATATGATTTAAGGACGAGTAAGAAAATACTGTTATGAGATGAGACATAAAAAACCAAAATATGATGAAATATAGGTTGTTCGAAGTTTGGTAATGGAATAGTGACTTTTCTGTCCAAGTTCCTCAGGGCCGGATGCCAAACGGGGCTAGAACAAATCAAAAAATGGAACCTCACCTTTACTCATACAGGGAACCTTGATGTCGTTGATTAGTTCGTCAAACCTTTAAAAAATTTAAATAATATTAATCAACTGAATTTATAGTTTTTCTACAACAAATATTAGTACTTTTTCTTCAGTTCTGATGTTGGTGAAAATGAGAACGTTCTGGTTAAGAATGCTAGTTGTAATGTAAATCTTAGTAAATAACACATAAGTTTAATTTATGTCATTACACAAAACATGAAAATTTTAGATGATGAATTTAAAGAAAAAACCATATGCTTAAATTGAATCAAATATCTATTGTTTTAACCACCTTATTTATCTCTCAAAATTATCTTAAACAACCATATATTTTTAAACTTATGACTGTGAGTATTCATGTTAAAGTCATTTCGACGACAAGTAACGATAATAAGTAAAGTTTGATTAACTATCCAATTCGATGCATAATCAATTCTTAAAAACATATTACTTAACCAACTCCAGGAAAACTCGTCTTTTAAGCCTTTAATCAATTCAAAATTTTTAATAACCACACATCAAATAAGTATCATATGAAGTAACACCTTAAAAGGTCTAACTTAGTCAATTGTTACTTTATTTTACCTAGTAAGTTTAAAATGCATATCCTTGTTTAATAACTTAAATATAAAGATATAAACATGGGAGATTTATCAAATCATGTGATAAGGAATGTTTATTATGATAAATAATCTTATTTGATGGTTAATTCATGAAGTGGCAAGAATATCCCTGTAAGACTTATGAAAATAGTATGTTAAACATGATAAACATACCATTTAAATGGTATAAATAAAATTACAAAAATGTCAATTCATGGTTATAAATCATAATAATCTAATTATAACTAATACTATATCATGTTAAATTTATGTGTGTGATAAATACTTGAATTATGATGGTGATTAAACTTATAAATTAATAAAACAAAGGTTGTGCCAAATTAAACTGAAAAATCACCCCAGTTTTAGTTTTACATTTGATCAGACATCCAAATGAACTTGGTTTTCAAATCTTTTTATGGTTTATGGTTTCTAGCATCATGAGAGATGTTGAAATCCAAGATTTTGTGAAAACACAAAGGTTTGCTATGCTAAATAGTTCTTGCAATATAAGAGTTGCTATCGGATTTCCTGGCAGCAGTTTACGGTTTATGGATTATGCCCTCCTAGATCATATTATTTGAGAAAGATGTCTTTATACAAAAGATAGAAGACACCAAGGAGAGTATGCAACCGAAAATTGGTAGTAAACTAATATTTATGTTATTTGATATAATTTTCCTAAGGTGCAGAATCGACATTTCCTATGCAGTAAAAGTTTTGGCATATTTTTGGGTAGAAAATGGCAAGAGAAAAATCTGGAAAAATTATTTTTCGAACGAAAACACAAAAGGGAACAACTTTTATTTCTAGTTGCTTTTGTAGAATAAGGTTATTTTGGGCTGTAAAAAATGGTGAAGAAATGTGAGTATTTATAGGCGAAAATAGTAGTTTAATCATACTTATTAGGTCCCACCTTGATTATTTTATAATAAATCAAAAAAATCTGAATTTAATCATGCTCTTAAGGAAAATTCTTTATAATTAAAATTTAAATAGGTATAATTAGATTTCTTTGTTACATACATATTTATTTATGTAATTTTTTTAGATAATTCGATCATCTTGGTTAAGATTTGAAATTGAAATATATGTTTTAGGATTAGAGACCTATAAAAATAATAAAAGACTAACTTTTAAGTTTCGGGACTAAAATGCAATTTTTTCTAAATATTTAGGGTTGAAAATAGAAATTTTCAAAAGTTGAAGGACTAAAGTATAAATTTATTTTCTTCCTAATTTTTGGGGCGTTACAGCAGCAGACTGTTTGGCCTCGATGCGTTGAAGGTACGATTCCTGACTGACAAGGAGATCGTGTAATTCACCAAAGTGGATAGGATACTCGCGGGCTCGGATATGACCAACGATATCCCGACACATATGACCAAGGTCATTAAGGACATACAACGTGATATCATCATGCTTCACTGGTCCGTCAATGGTAGCGAGTTCATCGAATTTGGACTTGATGGACTGGAGAAATTCGGAAACGGAACGATTTCCCAACTTCAAGTTGTTCAAATCATCCTTCAGTTGCATGACATGAGAAAGTGAACGATTGGCATATATGCGTTCCAAGTCATTCCACGCCCCACAGAGGTTTTAGCAAAAGCAATATGCATGGAGATTTCCACAACCATGGAACCAAAAAGAGTCGTGACAAGTAAGGAGTCTTGGCGCGTCCATAGAAAGTAGGCGGCAAGCGACTTAAGAGTCTCACCCAACGGTGGGCAAGGATAGGTGCAATCAACGACACCAAACAACCCATACCCATAAAGTAAGTGACAGATCTGACAGTATCACGACGGGTAATTGTTGCCGGTGAGGCGAAGAGGAATTTGGTTGGAGGTGATGGGAATCAGAGCCACACCGCCGAAGGACAGCCCATAGAAGGGCGGTACAAGCGGTGGGAGCGATATGGGCGGAGCGACGAGAGTGCCGAAGGAGTCAACGGTTGCGGCGTCGACGGCGGAACGGGTAGGTGAGCCCGATTGAGATATTAGGAAGCTTACTCTTCCCTCACGGGAGTGCTTATTTGTGGGATATTCTTAGTCTCAATCTCCCTATAAGTGTCTTGATCTTGCTACGGGTCGGCTTTACATCTCACGTCATGTACGCTTTGTGGAACACGTGTTTCCTGGGTCACCTAAACCGCCGCCTGCCCCAAGCCGCGATGCCCATTTGCCCCCTATGGGCCGATTAGGGTTCTCTTACTGCATATGGGCCCCACTACTCCCCAGCCCATGGGGCCGACCCCTCAGCCACATGGGCCTCTTAGGGTCACATAGGACCCATCTTCGGTTGCCTTAGACCCGAGCGCGGCCTAACCTGCGGCCCCTCTTTCACCCGCACTTTGGCCATCTAGGGTTTTGCCTACGACCCCTGGTTCTGTGGCCCATTCTCCACCATCGACTGCCTCTAGGGCTTCTCTTTCTCCCGTGCAACCTAGTTCGAGCCCAGATCACCATACGGCTGCATCACCACCCTCTAGTTGCTCGCATCACATGGTTACGCAATCGCATAATAACATCTTTCGCCCTAAGATGTACTCTGCAACTAAACATCATGTTCATGAGACAACTGAACCCGCCTCAGTCAAACAAGCTCTTGCTGATCCTCTCTAGCGTACAACCATGTCTGAAGAACTCACTGCCCTCACCATTCATGGCACGTGGTCACTTGTTCTACCGCCTCGCACTCGCTTCATTGTTGGCTCTAAATGGATTTTTCAGATTAAACGACATCCTGACGGATCCATTGACCGCTACAAGGCTCGACTTGTAGTCAAGGGCTTTCATCAGCGCCCCGGGGTTGACATCAAGGAGACCTTCAGCCTCGTGGTCAAACCAGTCACCATTCGGACTATCTTATCTCTTGCCGTTATGCATTCTTGGTCCCTGCGCCAACTTGATGTTAGCAAGGCCTTTCTCCATGGGGACCTCTATGAGACGGTATACATGAGTCAACCACCTGGCTTTCTTAACAAGGCCAAACCCGACCATGTTTTCCTTCTTCACAAGTCCTTCTATGGACTCAAATAGGGCCCGCATGCGTGGTACATTGCGCTTAGTGCTGCTCTATTGGCGTTCTAGTTTCTACAATTGAAATCTGACACGTCCTTTTTCATCCTCATGCGTGGCTCTGTTCGTGTCTATGTGGAAAACATTGTTGTTACGGGTTCTTGCTCGTCCACTATCTCCTCCCTAATTGAATGTTTTGGCAAGCGTTTTGTGGTGAAAGATTTGGGTCCCCTTAATTACTTCTTAGGTGTTGAGGTCTATAAGACACATGATGGTCTCTTCCTCTCTCAACACAAGTACATTCTGGATCTCCTCTCCCACCACAAGATGGATGGTACGGCGCCTCTCTCCACTCCTATGGCGCGAAATCCGTCCGCTCTGACTCCTGAGGCCTCCGTTGATGCGACGGTCTATCGTCAAATCATTGGTGGACTGCAATATCTCACCCTTACACGGATATTGCCTTTTCCGTTAATCAGCTTGCTCAGCGAATGTCAGCTCCAGATTCCACGCACAAGGTTGCTCTGAAGCGTGTCCTTCGCTACCTTAAGGGCACGCTCACTCACGGTATCACCCTTCGCCGTGATGCTAATCTCACTCTCACGGCCTTCTGGTATTCTGACTGGGGTGGTGACTCCCTTGATCATACGTCAACCTCGGCATACTTCATTATGTTGGGGTCAAATCCGATCTCGTAGTCTTCTCGGAAACAAAAGGCGATTTCTCGCTCCTCCACAGAGGCTGAATACCGTGCTCTTGCTTCCCGCCGCTGAAGTTCGTTGTCTTCAAAATCTTTTCGTGGAAATTGGTCTTTCTCTACGCTCCGGTATGACAGTTTGTTGTGATAATATGGGTGCTATGCATTTCTCTTTACATTCGGTTCAACGCTGTGTATGAAACATATATCTATTGATCTTCACTTTGTTCGTGACCTTGTGACTAAGGACCTTATTAGTGTTTCCTACATCAACACATTTGACCAATTGGCGGATGTTCTTACCAAGCCCCTTGCGCGCACCCGATTTGAGCTTCTTCGTTCATTTCTCTTGCTCTTGATTTTTCTTTCTTCATCATTTAACATTAAGACATTTTCTAGTTTTTCATAAACAATTCAAACCCATATCTAAAAATCATGAATCCGATGGCCTTATTGAATTTGATTTCCTAAACTACAACATCTACAAAGTCTTCGCTTTAATTTCTAAAGTTCTGCAACAACTTTGATTTTTCATTAGGAAATATTTTTGCAAGAAATTCTTTTCGTGGAGAAATTTACAGTGAGTACCCACTTTATCAGATCCCAATCTGAGTTTCGGATTTATGAGATTGAAATGTTCTTAACAATCTTTATTAAAGAGATGCAAGAATCGATGTCGAGAGTTAAAAATGTTACTTGCAAGTGTGATATTTTTTTTATTCGAAGACAAAAGAGTGTGTCTAGAGAAGATGATGATGTAGGTTTTCTGATTCCATGTGCTTATTTAGAAAATTAGATTATCAATTTGTGAGTTTCATATTGGTCGGTTGCACCACGTCACACGTGACGACGTGGTGCACCGGTTGCAACAAATAACTTCTCGAGAAAAAGAGCTTCGCATAGTATCTACATTAGAAATGCTGGCACGCGGTCCCTGCGTGAAAAAATATATTTTAATTTGTATATTGAAGAAAATAAATTAGGTGAATAAAGATTAGATATATGTCAGCCTACTAGTTTCTGGATCGACGATTTCTCATCGCTTTCTCTCTAATTTGTGCTTCTACCGCTCCGATGACCTCTTCGGTGGATAGTTCCACTTCTTCTCCGGCGCTACACTCCGGTACTTCACAATCGCTTCCTTCTGGAGTCGGCGATGAGTCCAGTCGACCGCCTCTCGTTCCACCGAAGAATCCTTGTGATGATACGTCTTTGATCTACTATTTGGGTGCCCACGATGTGCATGGCTCATCTATTGTCGGTGATCTACTCACCGACGACAACTATCTCTCCTAGAGCCGTGCTATTCACCTCGCTCTCAACATCAAAAAAAAAGGACATTTCATCGATGGTTCTCTCGCAATTCCGGCGGCCGATGAGATTCTGCGTATCTGTTGGACTAGGGCTGATAATCTGGTCCGAACTTGGTTGATGAATTCCTTTTCCAAGGAACTCCACCGCAACCTTCAGCTCCAAACTACTACTCTTGAACTTTGGGACAAATTGCGGATGAGGTATGATCGTTCTGATAGCTCTCGCATTTTTAGTTACAGAAATCGTTGTACACGATTTCTCAGGGTAACTTTTCTATCACTCAATACTATAACTACTTTTGCTCGATCTGGGATGAATGTCGGTGAAGAGGAAGACCAGCCCACGGACCCTTACTTTCATGTTACTCAACGCTCTGTTACTTTGTGTTCTTGTGGGCTGTGTGTTTGTCATGTTAACCAAAACCTTACTGCTCTATAGCAACATGACTACGTGTTAGGCTTTCTCATTGGTCTTCATGAGTCTTTTAGTGCAAATAGAAGTCAGATATTGCTTATGTCACCTCTGCCTTCTTTATCTCGTGTGTATGCTTTGTTGTTACAAGAAGAAAACCAGCGTGCCTTATATTCTGCACCTACTGTTGATTCTTTGGCAATGTATTCTAGGGTGGTGCTTCTGCTGTTCCACAGCCTACCCAAAGTTTTTCTCAAAACCCTCATACTTCTCACTTCAACACTGGCTCTTCTTCTGCTAACCCCAATCCTAAAGTTTTTCAGAAAAATAAGAAGTTAAAATGTCTTACTTGTGGTTACCCTGGTCACACCTCTGATAGGTGTTACCAGGTGATTGGTTATCCCCCTGGTTGGGATGGACCTAAAGGTAGGAGATCTCTCCTTCCCTCTTCAGAAGCTAACTCTGCTTCTACTACTGCTGCTCCTCAGTCACCAACTCAGTCTGGTCATACTGATGCTTCCCTCCAAACTATGTTTGAGCAATTCTTGGTTTTTAAACAAAGTCAAAGTCAGACTCCAGCATCTGCAAACCATTCTGCTACTTCTCACACTGCTGCTACCTCTGTAACTAGTATATCCACTGCTACTGTTTTTGCCTTAAATACTTCTTCTTCTAACTGTTTTCAAAATAAATATTTCCATAAATGGATTTTAGACATAGGTGCTACTGATCACATGATTTGCTCTCCTGTTTTTTACACTTCTAACACTCAACCTGTGCACATTTCTATCCAATTTCCCAATAAGAGTAGCACTATTGCTACACTTATAGGGGATGTTTACATATCCCCTCACCTCATTTTAAGGAATGTTTTATATGTTCCTAACTTCAGCTTCAACTTAGTGTCTATCTCTAAGTTTACTAGTAAGTATGAGGTTTTCATTCTGTTTTTCTCTTCCATGTGTTATTTGTAGGACATCTTCAAAAGGAAGATGATTGGATCTGCTGAATTGCACAATGGCCTCTACATCTTAAACTCCACAAATTCTTTTCAAAGGGCTAATAAAACTATGATCTGTTTTGCATGTAACTCTTCTTCTACTATTTTGAAAGATTCTGATATCTGGCATATTAGATTGGGTCACCCTTCTTTTGACAAAGTTTCCAAAATGCCATCTATTAATGCTTCTGGTTGTAAGAACCTTATCTGTGATACTTATCATTTTTCAAAACAGAAGAAACTTTCATTTCCTACTAGTCATAGTATTACTTGTAAACCCTTTGAAATAATACATTGTGACTTGTGGGATCCTCTCTCTGTTGTGCTCCATGATGGTTTCAGGTTCTTTATTTCCATTGTTGATGATTTTTCAAGATGCACTTGGATTTTTTTTTTTGTTGAAATATAAATATGAGGTTGCTTCTAGAATTAAATACTTATGTTCCTTTGTTTCTACTCAGTTTGATTCTCATGTTAAGATTCTTAGATCTGATAATGGTAGAGAATTCCTTATGCATGACTTTTTTGATCAAATTGGCATTATTCATCAGACTAGTTGTGTTGAGACCCCCAAACAAAATGGTTTGGTTGAAAGAAAACATCAACATTTATTACATGTAGCTAGATCTTTAAGATTTCAATTTCATTTGCCTCTTGCATATTGGAGTAATTGTGTTACTACTGCTACCTTTTTAATTAACAGATTACCTTATAGGATTCTTTCTCATAAAACCCCCTTTGAGTTGCTTCATAATAGGCCTCCTGATTATTCTTTACTTAAATGTTTTGGTTGCCTTTGTTTTGCCTCAGCTATAACTGCTAATAGAAAGAAGTTTGATCCTAGGTCTGTTAAATGCATTTTTTTGGGACATCCTTTTGGTACTAAGGGTTACTTGGTGCTCAATTTATCATCTATGCAGACTTTTATTTCAAGGAATGTTGTCTTTTATGAACACATTTTTCCTTTTCAGCATGATTCTGTTACTTCTAACCTTGATGGGCAAGACACCATTGGTGCTTGCACCAATCCTTTTGTTACTCTACAAGGTATTCATCGAGCTCCTACTGAGGATGATCCAGTGGATGATTTCCCTGCAACCAGTGCCTCTGTTCCTGATGCCATCACCCCTCAGTGTCTGGATGGAACCTTCTGTCATACTGAACTTCCTCATTCCTCAAATGCTCCAGCAGCTCCAGCCCCTGATGATTCTTCCACTGCTGTTATACAGCAGTCTAGTAACACTCCTCCTCCCTCCTCTTTACCTGTTAGAAGACCTTCTAGGACTACTGCTCCTCCTGCTTATTTGAACATCTATGACTATGAGTTACCTGCTTCCTTATCAAAGAATAATACCAGCCTGTCTGCTATTCATGTTCAGTATCCCATTGAAGCATGTTTATCTACTGTTCTGTTAACAGGTTTGGTATTATTTCCTAATTAATGGATTTATTTAGGGTTGGAATGCCCTGTCCGTGGCTCAGAAGCTTGCAATATTACGAAAATGTTCCTCTTTGTATTCACTGAATTTCACTCACAATTCTCTTGTATCTTGGTGTGTATGTATGTGTTTCTGCTCTCTTTCCCCCCTTTCTCTGTTCTCAACCTGTCCCTTTTTATAGAGGTTTTTATGGACATGTGTCCTTATGCGTGTTTTAATAAAGTACATGTGTTACAATATGCGTGAAAGGATAAGATGAACTTCATATTTGTCGATTAGGTGCTGACTGGGACGAATTTTATCTCTTCTGATGGCTTCAGGGGTTTCCGATGGGTTGGCTCTTCTAACTTCTTCTCTTCGATAAGCTGGGTCTCTTAGGAAGGCTTGATAAGTGAGATGGGGTACTTGTCTGATTTTGATGGCGGTCTATTTTTATGTTATTTTCTTCTTGATATGTGCTTCGATAGGTAGATCTGCACCTTTTCCCGTGCGGCGTGGGCCCCGATGGCATTTTAGCAGTGCCGCGTTCTTGCGTTAAGGTCTTTATGACATGTGCTCTGAGGGGTTTTAGACTTCAATATGGCATGGTTCTCATTCTTTGACCTTCGGGATGAGTGCTCCGATGGCTTTTTGGACTTTGGAGTGTTCAGTGAGGGGATGTTCTCGCACTTTCTGGGACTCGGGGTCCGTTGTGGTCCCTCTTGGCGCATTGATGGATATCGGATTCGCGAGGGTCCATCGGGGTTTACTCTTTTTCCGATGCCGCGTTGATATCTTTTCTTTATTCATCGTGACTTTCCAAGGGACGCTTTGGTGCCTCTTCGGGTGCCATTTCTTACCGCTTTGGGTTTGTGAAACTCGGTGGGCCTCCTCATCGGGAGTATATGTGACGATGGTATCGTCATGGGGTTAATCCCTATTTTTTGGGTTTAACGTTTTGATTAATCCCTATATTATTCTTTAGGGTTAACACTAGCCCCCCTCCCCCCCAAATTTCGATCGCCATCGTAGAGGCGAGAGGAATTTCATTCCTTTTATTTATTTATTTATTTATTTTTATCCTCGGTGAGGAGAGGGGTTTTTTTTTGTTTTTTTTTTATTTTTACGAAGGGTGCAGATATATATTACATATATATAAAAATTTCTAAGGAAATTACATTTTGGTCCTCGAATGAGCAGCGTGGTGGGCATTTATTGTGAATAACGGTGGAAATGTAACGGCCCGTCGATGGCATAACGGCTCGAGCAGCTGACCGTTGGTAACAATCACTTTTTAATGGCTAGTTGGCGTGCTTGGTGCACGTGTCAGGCAAGTGGGTGACGTGGGGCGTTAGACGCACTCCACGTTTATTCACGGCGTGGGCTATAAATTAAGCCCTCACGTCCGTCTCCTCCCTCACTTCTATTTCTCAATTTCTTCAGCAAATTCAGCGAGCAAACTCTCTCTATTCTCTTTAATTTAACAATTTCTCCTCAAATTTTTGCAAACGCATTTTAATTTTGGTTCTTACCACTGTCGCGTCCTCGGTAACTGATCTTACCAGATGGCATCCTCGACAACTGATCTTACCACTGCCACGTCGGCTTCGGGGGCAGTGGCTTTCACCTCCGCCACCGATTCACATGCGGTCACATGCAGCATTTCAGAGAGTGGTTCTGTTGCGGCTACTCGTAAGAGGAAGGTGGGAACTTCTGTGGTGCTGCTCCTCCAAGAAGGCTAGGGTTTCGAAAACAAAGAAGCTCGATACTCGCAATCTTCAGAAGGCCGATAAGACCGCTAGTACTGCTACTCGGAGTCAGGTGCTATCGTTGTTCAAGGATCTAGGGGCATACCAGACGAATATGACCTTCAAGATTCCGAAGAAGGAGGACAGGGCCAACAACCCTCCGATGGGTTACCTCACGGTGTATTTTGCCCAGATGAGGTATGGCTGGCGATCGTTTATGCCCCATTTCTTCTGCGAGGTTTTCAAGGCATGTAACATTTGTCCAAGTCAAGTAACTTCGAACAATTTCGCCGTCTTATGTATTTTCGTCTTCTGGTGCCAAGTGGAAGGATTGAGTTGTATTGTGGCTCAGTTCTTTTCAATTTTTGACATCGTAATCTCGCCCGGGGGCTTCCCTTTTTTATCATTTCTGCCATCGGAATACCGCGAAGAATTCCACGAAGAAAATTTTGGAGGAGACACTTAGTTCCCACAATACTTGGAAGGACAAGTACTTCTTTGTGAAGCCTGTAGAGGGTGAATGGGATATGCCCTTCGACTGGAGGGAGGCTGATGCTCATGTGCACTCTTTGGACTCGGAGGCGTGTCTCTCTCTGATAATTTTGCAGAAATCTTTGATGGAGTCGGATGACTTCAGCATGCTGTATGAAATGTCAGGGCTGCATCATGTGGTGTTCACCGATGCTTCTGTATTGGAGCCTTTATCCATGTCCTCTGAGGGGCGAACTATTTTTGGTAAGTAATTTTGGTTCAGTCTTGTTTGTGCCTTCTTTCGAACGATTTTTGATTTCCTTGGTTTTTATGTGCTTTCGTGTGATACAGGAGAGATTTTGGCGAAATATTCTTCACGTAAGAGTTCCTTGGACCTCCCCATGACTGTGAGGCCATCAGAGAAGGATGCTCCGGTCTCGAGCAGTCGGAAGAAGGCTAAGGCACATGCTGCTTCATCGGCTCGCTCGTCCAGTGGTACCACGGATGCTCCCGATGATGAAGACAATGAGGTTAGTACCCTCGAGGATCAGGACATGCCTCCGATGGAAGAGGAAGAGGATCATTCGCCATTTGTCATCGGGGAAGATGGCGTGATCCAGGGAGTCGTCTCTTTAGCCATGGTAGATCCGCGGTCAGCCCTGGTTTCAGTATCGGGCTCTATTTCTGCCCCTGAGGGTTCTCCAAGGACTTCGGGTGGGGAGTTTGCTTCGGAAGGAGGCTTTCCTTCGGATAAAAGTCCGACCACGGAGGGAACGTCTTCAGCAATTGCGCTGGAGTACGTGACCATTTCCTCCGACAATACTTCCTCTTCTCCTCGGAAGGAAGTGGAGGAACCTTCTATGGTGCCTTCGGTTGGGCCAGTTTCTGAGCCTTCTGTCCCCAGTAAGTTTTTTGTAAAGATTTTTTTCTTAAGTATTTTTGATATCCTCGTTTTTTCTTAGGCTAAGTTATCTCTTCTTTGTTTTCTATAAGTTATGTATATAAGGGGAAGGCTCCGATGACTCAGGAAAGGGGAGTCTTTGATATCAGGTAGTTTACTCGATTCCATTTTCTGATTTATAACTGTTAACTGTTTATTCCGTAGTTTTCTAACTTATGATTTTTCTTGTAGGGGAGGATTTGTTGGTGCAGCTCCTCAAGTCCCACTCGGAAATGTCGTTAGGCGATTTTGAGGATGTTTCTGAGATTCCCGAGGCGCAACCCGAAGACTCTTTGGACATCAAGGTCTCGCTTTTGAATTCTCTTTTAGGGGAGACGCATCCTTCAATTCCTATGGGTGTTCATCGGGCTTTGTTCACTGACTCCGCTACCATCGCTTCGGTTCCGGTGACTATTTCCCCATGGGGCATCTCTTTTGGGATGCCTATTCCAGGGGGTCTTTCCCGTTTAGAAGATCTGCCATGTCTTCGGACTTTGGAGGATGCCTTCGGGGAAGTCCCCCGCTTCTTTGTTTCCTCACATGCCACGCCTTCCGATGGCTTCAACTTTATGCAGACGTGCCTCAACTGGATGGGGCTCATGTTAAGTTCTCCCCTTCCTTTCTATTTGTCATCTTTTTATAACTTTTATCCTTGTAGGAATTCCTTTTCGGATAGAACTCATGCATGATATTTCTTTATTTTTCAGGTTGAAAAGGCTAGGGAGGCAGCTACTATGGCCGAGCAGGGGTATAACCATGGTGGGGAGGAGATGAAGATCCTCCGAGGACAGGTGGCGACTTTGTGGCTAAGAGGGAGGAGGATCTGATGGAGATGGACATCCTCCGCATCAAGATATCCTCTTTTGACTTCCAATGGCAGGAAGATCAAAAGGAGTTAGTGAGGCAAAGTGAGGTGATGAAGCGACTGCAGGCTATGGCTGATGAATTGGAGAAGGCTTTGAAGGCCGAAATAACACTCCTTAAAAAGGAGAAGGAAGAGGCTCACGAAAGGAAAATGGTCCTCCAAGTGCAACTGGGACAGGCCTTGGACCGGGCCGAGTCAGCCTCGGAGAAGCTAGCAGCTGCCATCTCTTCCGAGGAGGTACATGCCAAGGTTGAAGCGGCGGTGAAGTACGCCTAGTCAGAAATGGTTCGACAGTGCTCGGACCTCTTCGAGAAATGTCACCAAGGCGTTCTGGTTGGTCATACAATATGGGCTACCTGGAGTGTGCTAAGTTGGCAATGGGGATGCTACGGTCGGGTGTTGAATTTGCGAAGGCCTTCGACATCCGCAAGTTAAAGAACCCAATCAGCCCTGAGGAGGCCTACGCACTTTTCGAGAGGCATAGGGGCTTGTCTCCTCGGGCTTCTCCCTTTACTTCTCCCACTAGGTTGGGGAGTGCGAGCCTGAGGCCTAGCAGTTCCGGAGGGGTGTTTTCACACGATACCCAGCTGCCTCCGATAGTGGTGCCGACAAGTTTGCTGAGTCCAAGGACTCTTCCACCCGAGGGGACCACTGCTTCTACCCGTCCGTCCTTGGGTGTTTAGGATTTTTATTTTAGAATTTCCGTATTTAGATTGTTTAGGTTTTATTTTTTGAACTCTTTATTTCGCAATATTAGCATTTGTATTATTATATTTTTATGATTGTAAGAGCTTTCCGAGGGTTTCTCGGGTTTATAAATGAATTAGTCACTTTGCTCTTAATTAGTTTCTTTCTTTTTTGTACGTATAGTTTTAAAAAGAAATCCTTTATTATATATAAATACTGGGACCCCCTCATTAATCTGGAGTTAATAATCTTATTCTTGTCGGCCAAGTAATTTGTTCAGCAGGACGTGCCCGTTTGTATGGCAAACTTTGGAGTTATTTTTCTCTAAATAGAGATATCCACTGACACGTGTCCCTACCTATGTTTTTACTTTGACAGCTCAAGCTTTTAACTCAGTTCTCGAGGAATGTCCGGGTATATATATATATATATATATATATATATTTGGAGTTTAGTGAATATTCTCACGCACTCCTCAAAAATTTCCAAGTTTTTGGCACTGAGCTATTTACCCTTTCTTCCGAAAAGCTAGATTTTTTCTTTTCGTTTTTGTCTTCCTTCGGGTTAGTAAGCATCAACGGGTAATAAAGAACTTACTTGGCAAGATGATGCCCCCTCATTATAAGCACGGCGGCTCTGTTTCTTCAAGGAATTCCTCTCGTAATTCATCTCGAAATCTTTCA